>CM061561.1:256676028-257914922 GCA_030864225.1 Capsicum baccatum var. pendulum | reverse complement strand
ATTACATATACATAGAATAGAGTGTATATATGTGAATGGATCTTCTATAGACGTGTATATTTAACGTATACATGTGTATATATTTTATAAATTAGTATATAACTATACAAATATATATTGTAATGTATATATATTGTAGTATATCTCATTTAAAGTATTACATATACATAGAATAGAGTGTATATATGTGAATAGATCTTCTATAGACGTGTATATTTAACGTATACATTACTTTATGTTTTATAAATTAGTATATATATTGTAGTATATACTTTTTTAAAAGTAGTACATATATATTGAATGGTGCGTATATATGTGTACATATCTTCTATAGACGTATATCTTTAAAGTATACAAGTGTATATGTTTTATAAATTAGTATGTAACTATATATATATACATATTGTTGTATATATATATATATGTATATTGTAGTATATATATTTTATTTAAAGTAATACATATATATTGAATGGTGCATATATATGTGTATATATCTTCTAAAGTAGTATATATTTAACGTATACATGTGTATATGTTTTATAAATTAGTGTATATATATATATATTGTAGTGTATATATATATATTATACTATTATAGCATATGTTTTATTTAAAGTAGTACGTATAGTCATATATAATTATATATTGAATGGTACGTATATATGTGTAATTGTTTATACTTTATATATTTTTTTAAAAATATATGTTGTATATTGGAGTGTATATAGTGTATATTGGATTTTTTATTTAATTTTTAAACGGGTTTGACCGGTTTTTAACCGGGTTTTACCGGATTTTGGTGGGTTTGACCGGATTGGGTTAAGTGGGCCGGTTTCGGGTGGGTTTTAATTTTTTTACTATTTGGCCCGGCCCGGCCCGTTAGACACCCCTACCCCTAACCATAAGGTGGCTCCGCCCATATTGCTGACAACTAAACAGTTCAACTCGTCCTTACTGTGTCTGGGAGCACCCAACGGTGACATGACACACAAAATGATATTCATTTTATAAGTTGGAACGTTCAACTGACACACTGAAGACGATTTGAGGTGTTTAAATGCGCATAATCAAATGTTTATTTGCCGGTTGATGTCAAATTTGAGTTATTGTTGATGTATCTCTGTCTTTTTTTGTGTGTGGTTTACTAATGATGGTTCAATATTATTGTTTTTCCCTACATGGTAAATAGATTTTAATTTATGCCATATAAGTTCTTTTAATCCATATATAGTATGATCATATATTACTAGTTGATGTTTTTTTTTTCCTCTATTGTTTTCTATTTTTTATACTGATAATTGAATTGAGCTAGTGGTACGCTAATGATGGTTTAATATACTATTAATTACGTTGTTTCCTAGCAACATGGTGGTGACTTTAATTTATGCATTTAATCTCACTTTTCTAATATTGGTGATTTCATCACTTAATTTTTTAATTTAAATTTGATAATGGTACGAAAAGTACTACTTATAAGTCATAATAATTCTTTTTTATATCAATATATTGAAAACAGAATTGATTAAACTTTATACAATTTAACTCTCGAGAAGTGAAATGTGACACCTATCTAAAAACGGAGAAAGTATAAGTGCTATATACCTGCCAGAGTAATAAAATGTGGAAAGTTATATGAACAATATAATACATGATATTATGAACCTAAACAATTCAATAAATTCATACTAAGAAGTGATTAAAGTAGGTGTTTATTAACTAATTACTCCTTTAACTAAGTGGATGACATAGATTATCAATATTATAATAATCTTATAAGAAGCACTTGAGCAAGAAGTATATTAAAGAAACATTAATATAGCTTATAGGTTAACATAGTATATTTCCACAAAAAATAAGGAATTATATATAATCTTTTTTTTTTGGTTATAATTAAAGTAATTGCATTATAGTGTTAGGCAGGAAGAAAATAAAGGAAGGGACAAGAGGCTATGAGTTTGAGCTTTGAGAATATTCTTTTTCTTTTTATTTTCATTTGGAGTTTCCTTTATGTATCTTAATCGATAGGATCTTGATTAGTCTCGTAAATAAATTTTGAAAATCAAATGATTATAAACAATAATATTAATAATTCTTGAGTAATGAGTTTATCTAAAACAAACTTTTATACATTTTTTACTAAATAAAACTGCATAAACGCCACCTTCGCCATACTTTTACCTTACTTTTAATATTACGCTGGATATGTTACTGTTGTATTGGATCGCAACGTCACACACTCAGGGGTGGAGCCACTTTTACTCCAGGGGTTGATTATCCAAATCTCCTTCGACGAAAAATTATATTATTTTTATACTATTTTTATATGGTTAAAAATATATGCATATATAGTAGATATTGAAACATTTCGACTAGTTTGTATATTTATTTCTGAACCCTCCCGATGAAAATTCTGGCTCCGCCACTACGCGCACTATGTGGCCCCCACCATATAGACTAGTTAGTATCTATACATTAGAGTATGATGAAGTGAGTCCCACTACATACATAGGTGATAGGACCATTAAATTTGTGAAACCTTAGCAAGTATGCCCTATATCCTAGATATAGGGGGAAGAAAACAAATACAATTGTGGGAATCTCCTAAAATAATGCATTGCACCAACATAAATGGCTGATGAATTCTCATAAAAATAAGGTCTAGAACTATAGGTCTATCATCCTAGTTCAATGAAAGAATCATATAGGGTATTTAGGGTTAGTTTGTTTATTGTATGAATTCGTAACGTATGCAGAATTTTTTAGCAAGTGATGTCAAAGATTTACATATAAAAAAATTAGTAATCTTTTTTTTCAAAGTTATAATTTTAAAATCTGTTATATATGTAGAAATAACTTTTTACGAGGTTGAAATATTTTGTTATTAATTCAAAGGCATGGAAGAAGTCTTGTCCCACACACTTAATTGGATGACAATTAAGATTACTGTGATGCTCATGACAGAAGACGAACTTGTTAGAGTTGCGAGCGAATTTTGTTGATCCGATCCTGAAAGTTTTGTAGTGCGATCCATGTTTGTGATTTTTAATGTGGTCTGTGGTGGTAGCGTAGGGATCGGACCGATAGGCCCGATCCCGGACCTATTTGAACGCACGTATTATACAAGTGCGATTTAGTGAACTGTTTCGGGTCATTCTTATACACACGAAATTGAGACTATCGTCTCCAACGTTGTATTCTTTCTCCCCATTATAGTGAATTCCTCTGCCTCTGTCCGTGATTTTTTTCACAAGGATTTTCACGTAAATCTGTGTGTTCTTATTTTTTCTTTTGCTTGTGGTTTGCTTATTTTCTGCTTGATCATAACAGAACTAATAACGGCAAGCCAAAGAGAAGGACTAGTGGCTCGCGACAAGTTTCTGAAGAAAAGGTAGAATGACACATTAGGAGAATCTCACATCAAAATGAAAAGGAAATGAAAAACTTTATAAGGTATATCACCCAAGTTCACTTCATACACACTTTTGAGTTTGATAATATTGTAGTTCAAAGAACAAATATTTGAAATCGATTGAGTCAAAATGAGCAATACGTGTCATGAGCTTAAACCGTGATTAGTAACTTTATGCCAAACTTGTAATAGAGAGTAAAAGAAGTCACAAGCTAAGATAAATTTGGTTTACCCTAACACATACGCAGCTTGGCTCAATGAGCTAGAAAATTGTCACACATGCTTAACACACACTAGAGCTTGGATTGTTTGGCATATGGAATAAGGATATTTTTAAATTAACTTTATTCCAGTTTTAATTTAAGGTATTTATGAATTTTGGGATTATTTTGTTTCATCATTTGTCCTAAAATAGCTACTATCTCATGTAAAAATTGTGATAAAGTAATTCATAAAATATCTCAATTCATGAAAATATCTTTATTTACCCATTTCATGTTTACAAAAAATGAGATGAAATACTTTCGAGAATAATTAATACCGCAAATGGAGTCAGTATCGAGCTCAGGAGATTCGAACACATATATCAACACCCAAAACTTTATATATATATATATATATATATATATATATATAATAATAATAATACTCAATTTGTATCGAATTTAACATGTACCAAAGCACTACAAATTAACACCTATATAACCAGGGGCGGATCCAGGATTTTCAATGAGGGGGTTCAGTAGTACATATACGGACTAGTCGAAGGGGGTTCAACCTCTACTATTTATACATAAAATAAAAAAATTCCATGTAAAAATAATATAATTTTCCGACGAAGAAGGTTCGGATGAACCCTCTGAACCCTATATAGATCCGCCACTGTATATAACATAAAACTAATCTTAAATTTTATCTCGAAACTACTATTCTTTTTCCATGCACCATCCCTATATGTATTGCGATTTGCAAGTGTCACAGTCAATGACATGTGCATTTGTGCAGAAAATGATAGAGAGAAGGGTGGGCGATCTTCTAGCCAAAAAAAAAAAAGGTACTACCAAAAAAGAAGGTTAAAGAAAATGACCATTAATTGCCTTTGTAGATAATAGTAGTTCACATTTTTTACTATGTCTAACTAAAGAAATTAGAAAGGGATTGTACATAAGCCCCACTAATTAATTTGGATTCACAACCAGAGGATGTGATGCAGTGGATGAGGCTATGCTTCTTCCTTAATCAAAAGTCTCGGGTTCAAACCCTAAGTATGAAAAAAATTTTGGTAGAGAACGCTTCCCCCCGAATGGGGCCCTACGCGTCGCGAATCCATATTAATCGGATTTCAATGCGGGTATCAGACACCGGATGAGAAACCAAAAGAAAAATTGAATTTGCATATTGTAGGGCTTATTTGAGAGAGCGACGCTCTTAGCTTTTGAAAAAAATAACACAAACATACGCCTTAACTTATCATATTTATACAAATTTTCACCTTTATTACAAAGTAATTATAAAAATCTCAGCTAATTATGTATTTTCGTTGGATGTATCATGAGCTAATTATGTATCTCGACAGCCCAAAATCGAAAAAAATATATCCAAAACTAATTATGTATATTTATAAAGGAAAAAATGTATCTTCGTTGGATGTACTATGATCTCGACAGGCTCGAAATCGAAAAAAATGTATTGAGAGTTAATTATGCATCTTTACAAATAAAAAAGTGTACCTTCATTGGATGTATCGGGAGCTAATTATGTATCTTGACAGACTCAAAATCGAATTTTTCAGTAATTATGCAAAATACCAAAAATTTTTATAATTAAACTTCAAACTGTAGAAATTTATTTCATTTGCCTTTTCTTAAAAAAAATTATTTTCTCATATTTAACCCCATAAGTAAAGCCATCTAGGAGTACCCTCTCTGATTCACTTTAATAATCGTCCTTAGTAAAATATAGATGATCCAAGATAATTGAGGCCAAAGAGAGTAGTACTAATTAAATTGAGATTCAAGAATAGCAAAGATAATTAGCCAAATTATCCTTTTAGTTTATATTTTCTTAAGATACGTGCAGGAAAAACATGAAAAGTAAAATGGATTTTGATTCCTGCATGCAAGGCATGATTTAGTGGTTGAGAGATGGGTCTTTTATAAGGGAGATCGAGGTTCGAATTCAGCCTTCATCTGTCGCTCAATCATAAGTTTGTCGCATGGGGCTTGCCTAGTTCGATTTACATCTTCTATGTGGTTTGCAAGCTATTATAAAGTGAGCAAATTATCACAAAATACTCACCAATCGAATGTTTATCCAAAGAGCAGAGGTTGTAATCGAGGTTGCGGGTTTTTTTTTTTTGGGTGTGGGGGGGGGGAGGTTTAAAAAAAGAAAAAGTAAAATGGACTGACATGAGTAAACAATATCTTTAAACTTCCCATTTATTCTTTGGTAGGACCATACATATTATAGCAATTTATGCTTAATTAGGAGACAAGATTAATCAATAATCACACTAAAAGATTTGCAACTTGTCTTGTAATATTGAATGTATGGAATTGGCTTTTCATTGTTTTGTATATTATCAATTTGATATGATGTTTTTGAGTGAGTTAAAGAGTAAGCAAAAGTCTTTTTTTCCAAGTCCCTTTTAGAATAAGTTTTTTATTAAGACTAATTAATTCAATCAAAGTTGCCAATTTAATCATTCGTTTTGTTTAATTGTTTTTTTTTTTTTCCTAATTATGGCTAGGATTTGACGTCTTTGATAAATATGTTTTATATTTTATCTATTTGCATGGGTCATGACTAGCATTTTTTCCATGAAAACTCAAGAAAATCATGATGAAATCTATTAAGGGCATGTCTAATTTAATGGATGGGGGGGATTGAGCTACATCAAAGATGGGCTGAATTAAACGAGTAAAAATAAATTGAGTTAATAATTAGTTGGCCAATCATGATTTTATGGGCTAATTTTATTAAAAAAAAACAAACATAAATATAAATTTTAACCTACCATATTTATTCAAATCCTCATCCTTATAGGATAACTATAAAAATTTCAACTAATTATGTATCCTCGTTGGATGTATCAGGAGCTAATTATGTATCAACATACCTAAAAAAAATAAAAAATAAAATATCGGGAGCTAATTATGTATCCTTGCAAAGAAAAATATGCATCTTCATTGGGTGTATCGAAAGTTAATTATTCATCTCGATAGATCAAAATCGAGAATTCAGTAATTATGTAAAATATCAAAATTTTCTGTAATTAACCACCAAACTTGTGGAATTTATGTTGTTTTTTCCTAATTTTATCACCCCTAATCTAATTACTAAACAGACTGGATCACTAATACTTGTTCAATGCTTGATTAGGTCCAAATAGGTCAGTTAATTTTCTTATTTATAAAATTATTGGTTCAAAATGATACTTGGTTGAATTTTTTGCCGATTTATCGAAATAATGAGTTCAAATGAAATCGATGCTGATGAATAAAATAATAGTTCGATGCACTAAAATTTTTTCTATGCGCAGGATCCGACCACAAGGGTCTATTATATACCAAAGTCTTACCTTACATTTCTACCTGAGATTGTTTTCAAGAGTTGAACACATTGGATGAGTCAATTTCAATAATGGTCCAAGTTGGATGGATGAATTGAGTCCATGGACATATAGGAAGGGTGTTTCAACTTTTAGCCATAAGTGTTGTCCAATGTTGATAGCTATTGAACCTATTACTTATATATTGTCAAAATGTGCTCATAAAAACTCCAATACCAATTCTCATTTTTCTTGAATAAAATGGTCCCCAAGATTATGAAAAGGAAAAGTAACAAAAAAACACAGATATTATAGGACATGCACATGCATGGTGATCAAGTAGCTAGGATAAAGATAAGCAAGATATTAAAAATTATAACTTGTGTTCATTGTCTTTTTTTCAATCTAGGTTTCTAGTTCCTTATTACACAAAATTTAGGGATTTGGTCCTTGTGGGAATTGTTTCATATAGTGTTATATAGATCATATAAGTATTTTTGGGTACATAAAGCAAAACTTGTACTTATAGCTTATTTTAGAGAGTTGAGATATTTCATATTTGCCAAAGCTTTTATGAAAAAAAAAGAAGGTATTTTTGAGTAGAACTATACGCGAAGAAGTTATTTTTCAGAAGTCGAAAAAATAGTTTTTCTCCATCGTAAGTACTTCTTTGAAATCTTAGCATAACCAAGCACAAATGCTCGTATAATACTAGGAAAAATACTTTTCAAAATAAGCAAATTTTGAAAATTCAATCAAACATTATACTAGATTATTCTTACGTCTCAAATGAAGAATATGAACAGAAAATATTGAGTTGTTTTGCGTAGTTTTATCCAAGTTACAATTGACTTAAAAAGTTAGATTCAAAATTAGAAGTTAATAAATTCTTTTGAAGATTTCAAGTTAATATTCGATAATAACTTGACTCACAATCAAATATTAATAGATATTTAGTAAATAATTTAATGCATATATCGAATTTGAACAAAGTTACTAAATTCACATGAACTTATGCAGGATATGCTGGATCTGGCCATATGTACACCTAGTTATTTACGATTTTGTCATGTAAAAACTAAACAACGGAGAAACACCACCTAAAATTACCGTCAAAGGATGTGCAATGAATGAGGTTGTTCCTCCCTTAACCAAAGGTTTCGAGGTTGAATTGTGGGTATGGAAAAATTCTTGGCAGGGAGCACTACCACCAAATGGGCTCTATCCGGCGCGAATTTAAATTAATCGGACTCCAATACGGATATCAAACACCGAAAACAACAACAACTAAAATTAACTCTATATAAATGTTTTGTAATTTCATTTTTTAAAAAAGATTCAAGATTTATAGTCATGCCAAAGTTGACTTGGTGACTACGTACATTTCAAAAACAAATGCAACAAGACTAGTCAAATGTTGTATGATTATATGTCCTGCATGGCTAATCAACTCCGATAAATAAATTGTACGTACTTTGTAATGCAGTTTGAAAGTAGTTTTAAAAATTACTACCTCAATCTGAATATACTTCTATTCTGAACCATATTTTATATTACTGTTATTATTATTCTCTTATTGTGTATTTTTACTTTAATTTTAATAGAACATGTAATTATTCTTATTTTTGTTATCGTGTTATTTATTTCTGCTATTATTCCCTTCTTAAATATTTTTAATTTACTTCCTCATTATTGACTTTATTTTACATATTTAAGTTTTGATATGGTTACTCGAGTCGAGCATATATTAGAAACGATCTCTCTATTTTTATAAAATAAAAGTAAGACTACATATACATTATCTCTTTAGACTTCACTTATAAAATTATATAAAATATATTATTTTATATAGGGATTTGATCATTTATATAGGACCCATATCTGCTTACTAGTGACCTCAAATAGTTTATTTCTCTTTTCTTCTTCCCGTTATATTGGTTAACCGATAAAATTATTGACATATGATTAAGATATTATTGTACGGACTGTTGAAATAATCTTTTTTAAAAATGCAAGATAAGATTATGAGTAGCAAACTTTTTTGATTAATGCATACATAACAAAATTTTAGCGCATCAAATTATTTTTTATTTTTTCACTAATACACAAACAATATCTGTAGGGGGTTAATGTAGCAAATAAGTACCATGTTCATCTAAAATTTGTGCCTAACATCAAAACAGTTTTTCTACTTCATAAAGATAGAGATAAAGTTTTGTACATCTTATCCTTTTTCAACCTCACTTAGGAGTCGTTTGGTAGAGTGTATAAGAATAATGGAACATATGATGTGTTAGTAATGTTTGTATTAGTAATGCTTGTGTTAGCTACACTTGCATTAGTTATGTTTGTGTTTTTCTTATGCACTGTTTGATTTGATGTATTAAAAATAGCATAAATTAGATAATTTCTTAAAAAAAAAATTACAAAAATATCCTCCATATATATGTTAGAAAGAATGTGAATTTTTTTTTGTGGAATAATAGTGTCTTTAATCATGTTAATGCATGTATTGGATCCATTGCATTGCTAATACCATAAATTTTGAGATATTAGTAATACATACCTTAATACGCATTAGTTATACAAAGGGTGCAAAAGTATACCAAACAAGGTATTAGAAATACACATTAAACTAATGCATGCATTAGTTTTCTAATACATTCTACCAAACGATATAGGGCTAAAGGGTCGTTTGGTAGACTGTATTGAAAAGTTAATGCATACATTAGTTTAATGTATATTAGTAGTACCTTGTTTGACATATCTTTTTACCTTATGTATAACTAATATTTGCATTAGTTATACACTCTATTGTGTATTGAGATGTGTATTACTAATATCTCAAAATCCATGGCATTAGTAATGCAATGGATCTAATGCATGCATTAACATGCTTAAATACACTGTTATCCCTCAAAAAAAATTTCGCATCCTCTCCAACATATATATTGAGGGTATTATGTAAAAGATTTTTTTTTTTAGAAATTATGTAATTCATGTTATTTTTAATACATCAAACCAAATACTGCATAGGAAAAATACAAGCATAACTAATACATTCTGCTCTGATATCATATCAAGAATGGACCTTGGACCTAATTCAACCTCAAAAGCTAGCTCATGAGGAGGAGGATAGCCCAAGCCTTATAAAAAGACCACCCACCGCATTAACCATCAATGTGGGATTTTCTTCTCAATCTTTCACACTAGACCTCACAGTCAGGCCTAGTTAACTGGACGTGGACAATCTCTCCGAATACAAATCGGGGCCCAATATTGGGTGAGAATGACCCTGCTCTAATACCATGTTAAATTAGATCTTGGGCCTAACTCACACCCCAAAAACTAGCTTATGGGGGGATTGCCCAAATCCATATAAGCAAAGTAGTTAGCATTCAATGTTCAAGAGATTACTCATTTCCTAAAAGCAGACAAACCAGTAAAATTTGATCCAAATATCAGCTCCACAAAGGTACTTAGTAAAAATTGAGACTATATATGAATATATGTCTTGCTTTTAATCTTTCTTAAAAACAACGTCATAATTCTCACCGTCCTGTATCTCCTCTGGAACTTTTATTATGGGAGGAGTGTTTTGGAATCGCACACTAGATGCATGAGTAATTGTGAGATACGCTCAACCAATATGTTCCTCATCTCCTCCAGTTCCTTACGTGAATTCTCATTCTTTATAAGTTTTGGTTCAACATGAAGTGTGTACTGTGTACTAAAACTCTCATAGTATTCATGATTAGACAATTGATTTTCAGGTTCTACCTATTATCTCATAGCACCAACACCTAACAACGTTTGTTAATTAGGCCTGGGCGTGAAGTGGGGTGTTAAAGATTGAGAACAAAGTGCCACATTAATAGTTAATGAGATTGGTGGCCTGACTTGGGCAAGAGCTAATTTTTGGAATGTGAGTGAGTAAACTCTTTTCTTAGCTACAAATCCTTAATATTCAAACTTTTTCTCAGCTACAAATGCTTAAATGTTTTTTTTCTGTGTACTGCCCACTTTTGTCCAAGGTTTGGGCCCACAGAAGAAAAAGAATGTTTCGTTTTTGTGTAGGCCTAGCCCATGGAATTCTGGGAGTGTCATTGCCTTTCAAATAACAATCACCAAATGAAACCAAAATAGTCAGCTTTTAGCTCTTTTTCTTTCACATCTCATAAAGCACCACACATTAAGCTATAGCTTAGGAAAAGGTCGCACCTTAAAGATTTTAATGTAGACGGTCTATTTTAATACAAAAATTAGTGGCTGCTTTGACGATTCAAACATGTGGCCTATAGTAATATTGTTGCTAAGACTTATATTGGTCAAGAATAATTCAAGTTAATAAGATGTTAGTCATTTATTTATAATACAATTTGTTTGATGATGTTGCATGAAATTTTATTTACTAATATGAAGATGTGAGTAAGTTATTTCAAAATTCTGAAATATTATCTAATGTAAAGAGCATACATGTTTTTTGTAAAGTTCATTTTAATCTAAATTTTATATTATTCAAGCAAAATAAAATCATAAAGTTTAATATTAATCATAATTTTAGGGCCTCAAATTTTTGGAGGCCTAAAGCATTTTCACCTTTAGTAAGTCATGATATATAGTCCGAACTTGTCCAATTTTTTTTGATTCGCAGCACGTAGAATTCATCGGAGAGAAAGCGATGCACACTAGAGATTTTTCTCATTCCCATAACTTTAATTTAAAATCTTTAATTAAGCACGAATGAATCTCATTAATTTCACAACACCCACAAAATCTTCAATTAAGAATTTGATTAGTAAGAAATGATTAAAAAAAAAAAATGAAGAATGAATTTCTCCTTTGGGCGGACTCCATAAGGGATAATTTGTTACTTGTAAAATTAAGGAATAAACACTTACTAAAGAACAGTCTGCTGCATTCAAGCGAAAGCCTCCGCTATACGCAAAAATCAAATTATAAGAATCTATTATACGCATCCATGTTGGAGAACAATTGAAATTGTCTCCTATCTTGCAGCACCATATTCTAAAATAATGCACATATTGCTACAATGTGTTAACATAATAGCCTATCAATACATGTGGGGATTCTACCATTTTTCAAAAAGAATATTAATCTACCCACATTTTAGCCATATAGATCTATATATACTTGGCATAATTGTCACTATTAACCACTTAAATTTATTGTAGAGTTTCCAATAAACTTTTGCCAACTCATGGTGTACCAAGTCTTTGAGACATAAATATTCTACTTTAGTATCAAATCAACAGCCAAATGACAGCATAAAAACACCAAGAATATTGTGAACATTTTTGGGAAAATTATATAAGTGGAGTGGTCCTTTTAAATTGTTATTGCATAGTTTTTTAGGCCTACCATCAATGCAAATATTCCAAATGATCTATGTGAAGTTCTTTGATTTATTAGGCCACCTTTGTCTGGGTTTATAAAAGTTGTTAAGGGTATAGTCCTCGGGAAAACCAAACATTAGACGATCGTATAACATTTATAAGATTTTTATATATTGTAATCTAACGATTTTTTATAAGATTTTCAATTTATTCAAAAGGGATATTTAGACCATAGTCTAAAAAATCCATAAATTACAAGAGAAATAAAAAAAAAGGATTAATTATCTCAAAAAAGAACAATCGACAATATTTTTTATGTGAACTCATTTGTGTTTTAAGAGGCGGGACGTTTTTGAGACGTATGCAAATGATAAAATATGATAATTTTGAGAAGAGTCTTTGGTTCTGAGTCGAGGGTCTATTGGAAACAGCCTCTTTACTTCTTCGGAGGTAGTGGTATCAGGTATGAACTGCGTACATTTTATCCTCCCCATACCTCACGATGTGGAAATACTCTGGATATGTTGTTGTTGAGACGTATGATAATAATATGAAGACCAATGATAAGTGAAGATGTAAAATTCAAAGTTAAGTATTTTTTAAGAAAATGTGATATGATATTCGCCATTACTTGCTTTCAAATAGTAATTATGCAATGTAATGACTTGCTACTTGAGTTATTTTCAATCTTCTTATTCATATAGATGAAAAAAACTATTAAGCAACATTTATTTATCAGAGAACTAGAAAATTGTAATTAGTCCATAGGTTAATAGATCCACCTATATTCTTTAATAAAAATATTGTATAATTGGTAACATGCTATTTTCAATGGGCAAATTTATCTTATGTGGATGGTTATGTCCCCATCTTTTGATCATAAATAAACAAGATAAATTAGAAGTTCAATAAAGTTTGAAAGTGAAAGCCTTAATTTCTATTCCAAAAAAAATCAAATCGAATCAAAAGGATGACTACTTATCATTTGGGATCAAATTTAATTAATTTGGATAATCATTTTCCCTCTATTTGGGAATTTTTCTAATCACCTACTTAATCCCAAATTTGGTTACCGGTCTTTGTTCTCTTACATATGCCATAGTTTGTTTATTACATTATAATTAATTACTTAAATACAAGTTGACTATTTTTTGAAAAAAAAAAAAGTATACTTTTATCTAAATTTGAGCTAGTTTCTCACTATTTATGATATTATTGTTGTTGCTATTTTCCGAGTAAAAACTTTATGTATTTTCACTTTACGATTTGAAGTTTCATCGAGGTTCTCACAAGTGGAGTTTGAACAGGATATAATTATGCAGAATTCATCATATAATTAAAAAATTTGATCTTATTGTGAAATCGATATCGTCTTACTTCGTAACTTTGAGAGAAACATAGCTTGATAAAAAGCTCGATCCAATTTAATTGCTTAGTTACTTTAAATTTTAGTAATGAGACCTATGTTACAAGCCAAACTAGTTAATTTGGGACTCCTCAAGAAAAGGAAAAAGAAAAAACTTAATTAGTTATAGTTAATTTTACATTATATCAATAAATATCACCACTAAATACGGGTTGAGTGCAATTTTGTTCAGATTATTTATTCATTTTTATTATGTGCATTTGAATATGTTGACAATATCAAATAAAAGAATAACAAACTACTACCTTAAGTTGCACTATGCTTAGGAGAATAAAATACTTCCAAAATTTTGGGTACTCAAGAGTTGACTGTCATGTTTTGGACTTCTTTTGTAAAAAGAAATTATATTTTTTTAGGATTTGTTCTTAATTTTCTACCTAATTTGAATCATACCATATTGATTTTTTACCTTTTTCCAAAATAAAAATATAAAAAATCCTTTTCTTTAAGTAAAAGACTTTGAACTTGTATAAATGATGATCCTCCATTTCCACAAAGAATAAAATAACATCCACAGTATAGTCATTTAAATTAGTGAGTGTTACTTACAGAAGAATTATTCTCTCGATAGTTTACATATATTCTTTTATATTATTAGTTTTTTATATGTAGGTTGATTGACCAAATCATATCACGTATTATGTTCTCTTTTTGCATACTTCCCTTTTGTTGCATACGTATTATGACCATATATATATATAATTTGATCAATTGACACACATATGTGATTAATAAGAAATCATACAAATTATTGAGAGAATAATCTCCCCATAAATCAGATTCACAAGGAATGAAAGGATCTTCAAATTATAGAAATCCAAAAATTTTTCTTCAAAAAGAGGTTAGTCATATGTGAAAATTTTATATTTTTCTTTTCAAAAAAAAAAAAGTAAAATTAATTATGGTATTTTTATTTTTAGATAATTAGTGGAATAATTTTTAAAAGAAAGTTAGTAGAATTTTTTCTGAAATAAAATTAAAAAAAATACCAGAAGGGTGTGGTATTGGATTGTTTTCGTGACGATTTTATCTGTTCTTTATAGAAATAGGAAAGGCATAACCTGGAAATTATTTTAAACCAATCTTTGCTAATAATATCTATGTCATTACCTAAAAGAAATAAATTGAAAAGGACAATAATGGAAATAAACAATTAAAAGTTATTAAAAGTCAGTGTCAAATACTCATAAGAAAGTTAAATTAATTGTAAAATAGGAAGAAGAAAAGTTGCCATGTACATATAGGATTTTAATGTTTTTAGTTTCTGTTTTTATTCGTTGACGGCATATTATGTTAATTAATTAAATATAATATTGAAAATTTGGATCTAATTACTAATTAGGATCATTACATTGATTATTTTAAGAATTTATCTTTTTGACTTAACTCCTAATCTCCTTAATGCTTGATTGTAGGTAGTAGAGATGCTTTCTCATTAGAGCAAAGCAAGAGCTCCAACTCATCGCGGTCGAATTCAGAATTTAAAATTTATGAATTTACGTTATTGTGTTAGCTTTGCTCGAGTGGATTTAATATATTACCTTTCACGTGACTTAAATCTTCAACTTATATTAGAAGATGGTAAGGTGATCCGTCATTCAGGCGAACCCCATTCCTATTATTTTATGTGACTTCATATCAACAAAATTTTCACTTATCTTTCACGTGACTCGATGCTTCAACGTATTAAAAAGGGGTAGAGATGCTTCAAAAAGAGGAAGAGAGGAAAAGACCCCACGCGATTAAGAAGCTGAAAGAAAAGCTATTAGGCATCCTTAATGACGCTATTGCCTCGCCTCTCATAACAACCTGAATAAAATCTGTTATATTCAACTCAGTAGATAATTCTCTATTTCTGAATCGAAGCAACTCCACACTATTTTTGCAGATATCATCAAATAATGGAGTTAGGAGCGAACCTCACTCATATTATTTTATTTCAATATCGCCGACATGCACAATCATCGTACAGATTTAAAAGAGTACATGCAATATAGTAACAAAAAATAATGTTCTTACATGAATTTGAAAAGACATAAAGTTAAAAAGTGACACCAAAAGCAAATTAAAAGGAATATTAACTTTCATTTTCCTCTGTATAATAAGTAATGATTTTTTTTTTTATATAAAAAAATAGTATGAGCAATTGAGTGAAGAAAGTGGAGCATGCCACCATCCAATGAACTGTGAAAAAGTGAGCAATATGTATATTGGTATTATGGACCTAAATAATATAAGATATTCATACTAAAAAGTGATTAATAATTAAAGTGGGTGATTAATTAGCTATAATTGATTATCTTTCCTTTTAATTAAGTGGAGGTAGAGACCGCCATTAATTAAAATAAAGCTTATGAGAAGCACCTAAGCTTAAGTAAGAAGTTTATGAATTTTGAATTCTAATGGAGCGACCTTAATTAGAAATACTAGGTTCTGAATTTAATTTCTTATACATATTTAGTGAATTTTTTAAAACATATATATCTTTGGAGCGTAATGAGATTATTTTCCCTTGATCACCAAGAGATTTGATGGAATGAATGAGATACCTTTGTCCTTAACGAGAGATTTATTATGTGTGATCTTAGGAAGCTTTTTCCCCTTAAACGAGTCCTGCACAACACAAATCTAAATTAATGAGATTAGTAAATTTCAAATACTATACTATTCAAAGAACTTCTTTTCCTTCCATACTCATTAAGAATTTTTCCAAAAAAAAAAATCTCCACCTCGTAAAGATAAGAATCAGATCTGCGTACACGACACATATCATTCTTTTTAACTTAATTAGTTGTATGAGATAAAACTGAATATGTTGTTATTTCTATATTATAGAAGAGCTGGTTTCGATCAACTCTTTATTATTTATTATTTTATCCTTAATTGCTCCGTAATTTACTATATTACCCCTAATTAATTATTAGAAGTCATTTATATATTAGAATTAATAATATTTTTTATTATATTACACCTAATTAATTATTATAAGTCATTTATGTATTAGAATTAATAATATTTAATTAAAAAAAGTAGATATTTATGAAGTTTGTTTCAATTGCTTTAACCGTGATTTTACTATATCATCCCTAATTAATTATTATAAGTCATTTATGTATTAAAAATTAATAATATTTAATTAAAAAATAGATGATATGTCTGCCTATATTAACCCTAATTGTTCAGTGATTTATTCTATTACCCCTAATTAACTATTATAAGTCATTTATATATTAAAATTTATTCATTATTAGAAGTTATTTATATACTAGAATTAATAATTTAATTAAAGAATAGATATTTATGATTTTTGTTTCAGCTGCTTCAACCGTAATTTTACTATATCATTTCTAATTAATTATTATAAGTCATTTATGTATTAAAAATTAATAGTATTTAATTAAAAAATCAGTTGCTTCGTCATTTACTATATTATCTCTGATTGCTCCGTGATTTACTATATTACCCCTAATTAATTATTATAAGTCATTTATATATTAGAATTAATGTTATTTTTTATTATATTACCCCTAATTAATTATTATAAGTCATTTATATATTAGAATTAATAATATTTATTAAAAAAATAGATATTTATGACGTTTGTTTCAGCTGCTTTAACCGTGATTTTACTATATGTAGACACATAATTTTGTCCTTTTCCGAAAATATTTTAATCATTTTTATTTCATTTTATATTTTTTAATTTAATTTTAATTTTAATTTTAATTTTATTCACCTTACCATACTTTTGTTTAATTGATAATTTCTCCCAAAAAAAATAAATAAAAATAATTAAATCCATAGCATCTTTGCCACCTCACTATGCCACCTCAACACCTCACTTTTCATTTTTCATTGGATACATGCAAAAGGCACACGCCCTACTCATTTTTTCACACGCCACCCTCATCTTTCCACATGCCACACTAACTTTTTCACATGCCATACACTTATTCCCACAAGCCACCAATTATATGCTTCCACATAGGATAATAAATAAAGAAAAAGAAAAATCAAATAAAAAATATAAAAGAAAAATTCTAAAAGGGGAAAAGGGGGAGAGACATATTTTTCATTTTTTTAATTCTCTTCATAGACCAATACACCATTAGAGCACTCCATTTTTTTTTCTCTTAGCTTCACGCCACAGCAAGCACACTAGACATTGCAAATCGACAAACACGTACACGATCTTCCTCTTCATCAAAACAGAAATGAACACACCCACATCACAGTCACTGCCACTGATACTTCACCGGAATTTGCACATCTCACCGAAACTCACACACCCACGTTCTATACGCATTGATTAATATTCAGAGAACACACGAAAAGGAGAGAATATCTTTGTTCTCTTCTTCTTTGGCATAGAAAACACGCATACACACACTCACAATACATACACAGATCGGGAGTGGGATAGATATCAAGAGAGAGAGAGAGTGAGAAAATTGGGAGAAACAAAAAAAAAGACACAGATCGATCCTCAATTTTCCGGAGACATTCTTGCCGGAACTGTGGCTCTAGTCACTGTTCGAATCATCGTCGAAGCTCACAGGAGCTCCGGCTAGGCAAAAATAATACCGCAGATTGCTCCAGCCAAACCATCGCTAGAAAACAGAAACAAACAGTAATTCCATCTGATTGCTCCGTTCAAACCACCGGGAAACACCACCCACAAGCCTGTTGTCACCTTATCTCATCTCAGTCGATAAAATTGATTTAAAATCATGGTCGGCGTTTGAATACGTGGTTAGATTTGGGGTGTCGTGGCTTCTTTTTGTTTGTGGATTTTAGTTCTAAATCGGTTTGAGGAGAATTACTGCGGGATTTTAGGTTCGTTAGTTGAGGATTTTTAATTCGAGTTGGCAGTCGTTGCCGAGGTTCAAGTCGAGGTCTTCGGTTGCGGGCTTTGTCTCTTTATTCGAGTAATATTGAATTTGAAAGCTTCAAATGAGGTCCAATTCTACTCTTTCACCTCTTTTTATTTCATTGTTGATGATATCCGGTGCATTAAATTGAATATCGTGTTGGTTGATCTGTGTTGATGTGAATTGTTGGTTGTTTAGTTTCGTTGTTTGATTTCTTTGGATATGGATTATGGGATGAAATGGTATCTCGTTTGAGAATTAAAATTGATCATTTTGGAGCGGAAATTGAGAAATTGATAAAAGGGTGAATTTAGGTCGATTTTGATCCATTGTTGTTTATGTTTGATTCGGAATAAATCTCAAGTTTGTGAACTCGATAGGAGCATATTTTAGGCTGAAAGCTGAATAGTCAAACGTAGGTTGGGTAGGTAAATCTTAGGATTTGTGATTGTTGAATGATGCAATGTTTGTGGAATGATTTTGATTTATGCATTGGGATCTATTGTATTTATTTGGTCGGGGAATGCCCCGAGGATTTTTGTATTGATTTATCCGGAGAATGTCCCAAAGTATCATGTACTTGAAGACGGTGCGCGATCAAGGCCCAAAACGACACTTCAAGTGGGGAAATCAATGGAGCTTAGTCTAGGATTAGTTTAGAATAGGATTTACATTTTTCGTATTTTTCTATTTTTAGACTGTATAATTGGACTGAACATTATATTTTTGGGATTTATTTCGGTTTGTGTTTGTTTGTTTGATTGTTGTGTGTTTATATGATTTGTACATCTTTAGTGTCGAATTAGCCGATACGCTCCACCAAGCGACCGTGGTCAAACCACAGGATCAAGGGGTGCCTAACACCTTCCCCTCGGTCAACAGAACTCCTTAGCCAGAATCTCTATTCGCCAACCAGTTTTAAAAGAGTCAAAACAGTTTTTTGAAAAGGATTTTCCGAAGGTGACTTGGCACAACGGATTATGCCAAGTGGCGACTCTGAATAAAAAATGTAAATAGTCCTTTTTCGAAATAAATTTTTAATTTTTTGTCACTTTAATAATAAAAATCCTTTCAAACCGTAAAATGAATCTTTTGGAGTTAAAAAAGGGGTGTGACAGCTCTGGCGACTCTGCTGGGGATCATTTCAGAATTTGAGCTTATTTTGGTAGTTGTATCGGTTTAGTTTGGCACTATGGGTGTATAGACATTTGTGTTGTTTTGTGTTATTATTTTTTCATTGTCGAGTGCTTACGTACTCTTTGTTTACAGTTTTTATCTTATGTGTTACCGCTTTATATCTGACATCATATGTATAACCTGAGTCATTCTTTCTGCAACAAGTATGTAGTACACGCTGTGTACACGACCTATAGTTGAGTCACCCTTATTTTTAGGAGAGGGAGTCATCGGCTGGTATGGAGTAGGTGGAAAGCTAGCGCAGCCACTATCGACCATACGTTCCCCCGAATAGCCTTGTTAGTGAACCCCAGCGTAGGTCAGCCTTTTGGTCATGCTCATTTGCATCATGTTGAGATCTAGCGGGACCCACATGGCCCTTTGTAGGAGACTCGCCTCTAAAAAAAGAAATTTTTGATTTTTGGGCCAAACTAGCCGTTGGCCCAACGGCTATATAGCCGTTTTTGGGTCCAAACGGCTAGTTTGGGCCCATTTAATAAAAAAAAAAAAAACTTTACAAAATATTTTTTAATCCCCCCAAAAAATCTATAAATACCCTACAACTTCAAATCATTTTTCACACAATTTTTCACTCTCTCAAATCTTATTCTCTCTCAAATCTCAGTTCTCAATTCTCAAATATTCAATATATTTAATTTCTTAAAGTGTTCACTTTAATTTTTTAATTTTTCGTTTACAAAGTACGAGCAGAAGTTTCTAAAGTCGCAATCTTCAGATACTTCCAAAATTTGGTATTGTCGTTCCATCTCTTACGTTTAATTTTTATTTATTGTATTAATTGTTTAATATTTAATTTTATTATATTTGTGTATTTTGAATATTTTTAGTTTAATTTAATTTATATTATGGATAAATTAAAAAACCTCGCTGCTAAAGGTGTTAAAATTTTTTGTCCCGGAAGCGGTAGTGGTAGTAAAAAGCGAATTACTAGCGGTAGAGGTAGTTCAAGTAATAGATATACCCGTGTGCCTTCGCCTCCGGTACCGCTTGGTACACCTTTTGAGGAAGAAATAGGTGTAGGTGCTCACGATATGAATTATGTAGAAGCTCAGGAAAATTACGGTATAGAAGAAGAAAATGAAGTAGATGCAGTTAATTTAGACGAAGATGATGAAAATATTGATGAAACACCCGCAGTAGGAGATGCTAACGTTAGATCTGAATCAGTTAATCTCCCTTCCCGTCCTCCCAGTGCCCCAAAACCTCGTAAAAGAACTAGTATTGCATGACAATTTTTTGAACGTATATCAGATATTGAGGTGCAGTGCAATATTTGTCAACAAATATATAAGCATAGAAGTGGAGGTAAGCAAGGGGGTACGGGTACGTTAATGAGACATATAGCTGAAGATCACAAAAGAGAGTTAAATACTGCAAAAGGTGGTGGGGATGTTGGTGGGCCAACGCAAACTAGAATGGACCCAACAACCGGTTAAGTAGTGAAAAAGTATAATAAATTGAGGGACAGGGAAGAAATAGCTAAAATGGTAGCTGTGGGTTGTTTTCCTTTTAGTTTTCCTTCTTCTGATGCTTTTATTCGTTATATACAAGCAATTTATAATCCTATGTTTGATGGTATTCCTAGAACTACTTGTCGGTCTGATATTTTTAGACTCCATTCACAATATTGTTTTTATTTATCAACATTGTTAAAAAATATTCAATGTAGATTGTCCCTAACTTCTGATCTTGGTCGTGCTGTAAATAAAAATGATTATTTAACCGTTACTTGTCATTGGATGGATAGTAATTTCGTGATGCAAAAACGTATTCTTGCTTTTTTATATGATGAAGATCGTAAACATACTGGACAATTTATTGCTGATTCTATTGTTAAAATTGCCGGATATTATGGTATAGAAAATAAAATTTTATGTATTTCTTTTGATAATGCTTCTAACAACAAGACTTCTATAACAAAAATGAAATCTACGTTATCTCCGCCCTTGCCTGAAATTTTTCATATTAAGTGTGCATGTCATATATATAATTTAATTGTAAAAGATGGTCTTGACTTTTTTGAGCTTTATATTGAAAAAATTCATCTTGCCGTTGGTTTTATTCAAGAAAATAATCGTAGATCGAGAATTAAAGAATTTAAAGTTAAATGTCAAGAAAATGGACTTACACCGATTTTGATGCCTGAGGAAGTTGATACTAGATGGAATTCTACGTATGAATTTTTAAAAACTTGTTATAAATATAGAATTCCTAGTACACTAGCTTTTAACCAACATTACGGTTCATTTGCTGATTCTGCTGATTGCATGCTACATAATTCTGATTGGGTTGTAATTAATGATCTTGTTAAGTTTTTAGAAAAATTTTATGTAGCTACGATTGAATTTTTCGGTGCTTACTATCCTACTGTTTGTAATATTTTGGCATATATAGCCGATATTTATGGTTTGCTCCAACAATATAAAAATAAAGAAGGTTATAAAGAAGTTGTTGGCGCCATGTTTACGAAATTTAAAAAATATTTTTTCCCGATTTCCCCTATTTACTTGGTTGGTGCTATGCTAAATCCGTGCATGAAATATAATCATATGTGTCACTTTAGTACTCTTATTTATACTAACTTAGAAATAAATACTAACCATGATTCTGAACAAGTACAACCTGATTTGTGGACGGCTACGGCTGATGCAAAGGATTATATAGAAAAATTATATAATCACTATGCTGATTTATTTGATTCAGCCTTACCTACAAATATCACTCCAACTGTCGCTCCTCATCCTCCCGAGGAGCCATCATCTTCTAAAAGGCCGGCACATAGTGGTTTTTCTGATTCGTTTTATGATTTAAATTGTTGGAACAGTATTGATGAGAGAACTTACACATCAACTTATCGGGAAGAGCTGAAATATTATCTTCGGACGGCACCAGAGGATCGCAGACGACGGATCAACATGCTGGATTGGTGGAGGAATAATGAATCACAATATCCTGTGCTTTCAAGATTAGCTAGAGATATCTTGAATGTTCCAATGTCAACTGTTGCATCAGAGAGCGCCTTTAGTCAGGGACGGCAGCAGCTTGGAGACAACCGACACTCATTGGGAAGCAATGCAATGAATGTTCTGTAGACTGATTTTAACGCTACAGTAACGACATGATTTCGGTGACTGATTTTACATCCTTAAATTATGGTAGAACTTAATTAGAATTATGGGATTGATATATGGTAATCTCTCTTTTATGGAAAATATAGCATTAAACAATTAAGCCCTCCCCTAATTGATTCTTGATATTTTTTCTTCCCCTTTTAATTATTGAAACTGTTTTTGATATGTTTTTCCTTTTATGGCCACACCCTTAGCCTATATAAACTCCCCTCTCTTTCATTAAAGGGACACTTCTTGAAAAAGAATCACTACTCTCTAAAATAATAAGAATCATTTTAAAACTCACATGTGTTTCTTTTTGAGTTTAAGGGGCATCCTACATATCTCAGTGCTGTGGGCGCTTAGCTTTGTCTTTCTTCTTATAACTTATTTTTATTTGCTGCTTACTGGTAAGTCCTCAAATCGACGTATTTTTTCCATTCCTTTGTGTGCTGACTGCATCATGCTGTGAAAACGTTAGAAAACATGTCTAGAGAAATATTTCGCTGTTCGTTATTATATGCTCCTGTTTGTATGCCATTAACATCTTATCTCGCAAGTTTAAATAAATAATTATGGGATTCTAAGGAGTCGCCGGGTGTTTATATTGTAGTAGTTCTATTTAGTTTTGGTTTCTTATTATTTGGATTGTAATACAGTATAACCTCGATAAATTAATACTGTTGGGACCGTCAAATTTTATTAATTTAGCGAGGTATTAATTAATCGTATAAATTAATAATTATTAATTTAATAATTATTAATTTATAAATTATATACTTTTTGGGTCCATATTATGAATGTACCTAGGTGTACGTGAAAACTAATTTCTACATTGACTATTAATTATGCATACTTAACCAAATTCATGTAATTTTGCTGATACATTTTCAATATTCTATGTATATCTTAATAAAATATATAAATCTACTTAATTATTAATGTAGTTACATGCTACATTCATTAAAATGTATAAATCCACTCAATTATTAATGTAGTTACACGTACATACATTAACTAAGTTACTATATAAATAGATGTATTATGCAAGTCTTCAAATCAAAAAACAAAAAAATGGCTTCTCATCTCAAAGGTGTTAAAAAATCAACCATGACTAATGGTATACGTAGAGAACTGTGTGAGTATAAACAACAAAATCTAGCATGCACTCAAAAGCAATTGCAACAATGGGTGTTAGAGAAGTTTAATTTGCAAGTGGGTCAAGCCACAATATCAAACACGATCAAGAGGTCAGCAAAGTATCTATCAGCAGCCGACATTCCAAAAGATGAGGCTAAAAGACATAAAGCTGCCAAATTTCCAGAATTAAAGAAGGCTCTGTTCGAGTGGTTTATTCATTACCTAGAGCGTGTTAATATGAATGGGGAACTAATTGTAACGAAGGGAAAAGAGCTTCTAAAAAAGATGTATCCCATCGATACACCTGATTTTCATTTTTCTCAAGGCTGGCTAGAGCGTTTCAAATCAAGACACGGTATCAAGCAATATCGTCGTTTTGGAGAAAGTGGATCAGTTAATATGGAGGCCATGGAGAGCAATTTATAATCCATCAGAGAGAAACTTGATCAGTTTGCTAAGAAAGATGTTTTCAATATGGATGAAACTGGATTGTTCTTTAGGCTACAACCAGATCATTCTCTTGCAACGAAGCAACTTGAAGGTAAGAAACAAGATAAAGAAAGACTTACAGTTGTTATTTGCTGTAATGAGGATGGTTCTGAGAAAATTCCTTTATGGATCATTGGGAAGTATTTAAAACCACGTTGTTTCAAGAATGTGAATTTGGGAAGCATGGATTGTGAATATCGAGCCAATAAAAGAGCATGGATGACTGGGATTCTATTCCAAGAATATGTTTAACAACTTGATGCAAAAATGGACGGCAGAAAAATTCTTTTAATTGTTGATAATTGTCCTGCTCATCCAAAAAATGTCGAAGGTTTGAGAAATGTTGAATTGTTTTTTTTACCACCTAACACAACATCAAAGATTCAGCCTTGTGATGCAGGGATCATAAGAGCTTTTAAGATGTATTATCGTAGGTGATTTTATCGAAATCTTTTGGAGGATTATGAAATTGGGATCTCAAATCCAGAAAAGATTAATGTTTTAGATGCAATGAATCTTGCAATCTCGGCATGGAAAATGGATGTCAACTCAAGTACAATTGCAAATTGTTTTAAGCATTGTAAACTTAGGTTGTTAGATGATGAATCCTCGGAAAATCAAGAACAGTTGAATAATGATGGCTTACAACAATTGCAGAATCTAATCAATGGATTGAAGTATCGAAATGCAATGAATGCTGAAGATGTTTTGAATTATCCGGGAGAAAATGATACGAGTTTTGAGCTACCTACGGATAAACAAATAATTGAGAGTGTTATGGAAACACATAAAGAAGATGAAGTGGAAGATGATAGTGTGGAATTAGAACAAGTTTCGCGAAAAGATGCTCTGAAAGCAACAATCACCTTACATCACTTCCTTTTGCAATATGAGAAGACTACACCTGATGTTCTTAATGCAGTAAGAAGGGTTAGAGATGAGATTCAAGGTGATATTGATTTCAAGAAGAAACAAACAACATTAGATTCATATTTTCAGAAACCTGTTTAGTTTACTTATGTATTATGTATGAAATATTTTGATACAGATGAATTATTAATTTATATATCAAATGGGACCTATATGAATTTTTTTTTGTATTATCTTACAAATTTAGCGAATTATTAATTTACCACGTTGATCCCGACTCAGGACCGAAGAAAATTATTATTTTAGCGAGGTTATTAATTTATCGAGTATTAATTTATCGAGGTTATACTGTATTATTGGATAAACATTACTATTATTGTAATAATAATTTTGGGGACTGCTCGAGGGTCGGGAATTTATGTGCTCTATGAATAGTATCAGTAGGCACAATTTAGGTTTATGTGCGTTACATGCTACGTGGATCATTTAAGCACATAAAATTAGGATTTATTAACATATGAATCGTTTACACATTTAATTAATTATTCTTGATCTAACTAAAATTGAATATCATATTAATTGACATTGAACATATTAATGAGGCATTAAGCATATTAATGTATTTTTCGCATGTTAAAACATATTAACTTGACATTAAGCATGTTAACGTATTTAGTGTGTTAAGCATATTAATTTGATTTTAACAATGTTATACAGTGGGTTTAAACAAGGTTAATGTAATTTTAGCATGATCACATCAATTTCAACATATTAAGACAATCCTAGCACGTCAAACATTAGAGTTACGCATGTCATTGAAATAAGTTTTTAAGCATATTAGTGTCCTTGAATATGTTAACAATTATTCTTTTGCATGTTAATACATTTTAGCATGTTTAAACAAATTTCAACATTTATTACAACATGTTTCTGCACATTAAAATGAGTTTCAGCATTATTACAGCATGTTTCTGCATACTAAGCGAGTTTCAGTATTTTTCTGCACATTAAAAATAATTTCAGCATCACTAGAACTTGTTACTGCACATTCAAATGATTTTCAGCATGTCTAATTAAAATTTCAGCATGTTTAAATTAATTTTTCAGCATATTTAATTAAAATTTCGGCATGTTCAATTACAAGCATGTTAAAATGACATTTTTGCATAAAACAATTAATTTTCAGCATTTTAAAATACTAATTTACTGTCGTTCGGAAGTGATGATCCCAACAGATATCGATGGTAAGACTAATGACATTGTTACTTGTCTAAGAGTTCGTTTATTTGGGATAGTTATTTTATTATATAAGCAGTCCCTTTTTGTTATAAATTATGTCATTTCTTTTTCCTCGCTTGTCTTATTATATTATTTTATTACTTAGATAATCTACAATTAGAAATAACAAAAAGAACATGTGTTTGATTATTAATTACTGTATCACTTAGTTAATATTTAAGTTAATAAAACATGGGACATTTATTTGATCACATAGAATCCCAACGTAAAGTACGAATTCGGTCAGAAACCACCTTTGTGGACCTCGAAAGGTGCCTAATACCTTCCTTTTGAGTTAGCTTGAACTAAGGGTGTCAAGTGGGCCGGCCCGACCCGGCCCTCGTAACTAACCCGGCCCGATAAGTCCTAGGGCTTTAAGGTTCCGGGCCGATTATTTCTTTAAAATAGGCCCGGCTAATTCGGCTTGGACCAAGCCCGATCCAGGTCCGCTGTTAACCGGCCCGGATACTTTTTTTTTTTTTTTTTTAAATTGAGATTTTGGGCCAAACTAGCCGTTGGCCCAATGGCTATATAGCCGTTTTTGGGTCCAAATGGCTAGTTTGGGCCCATTTATTAATTTTTTTTTTTTTAACTTTTAAAAATATTTTTTAATCCCAAAAAAAATTCTATAAATACCCTACAACTTCAAATCATTTTTCACACAATTTTTCACTCTCTTAAATCTCATTCTCTCTCAAATCTCAATTCTCAAATATTCAATATATTTAATTTCTTAAAGTGTTCACTTTAATTTTTTAATTTTTTGTTTACAAAGTACGAGCGAAAGTTTCTAAAGTCGCAATCTTAGGATACTTCCAAAATTTGGTATTGTCGTTCCATCTCTTACGTTTATTTTTTATTTATTGTATTAATTGTTTAATATTTAATTTTATTATATTTGTGTATTTTGAATATTTTTAGTTTAATTTAATTTATATTATGGATAAATTGAGAAACCTCGCTACTAAAGATGTTAAAATTTTTTGTCCCGGAAGCGGTAGTGGTAGTAAAAAGCGAATTACTAGCGGTAGAGGTAGTTCAAGTAGTAGATATATCCGTGTGCCTTTGCCTCCGGTATCGCTTGGTACACCTTTTGAGGAAGAAATAGGTGTAGGTGCTCACGATATGGATTATGTAGAAGCTCAGGAAAATTACGGTATAGAAGAAGAAAATAAAGTAGATGCGGTTAATTTAGACGAAGATAATAAAAACATTGCTGAGACACTCGCAGTAGGAGATGCTAACGTTAGATTTGAATCGGTTAATATCCCTCCCCGTCCTCTAGTGCCCCAAGAACTTGTAAAAGAACTAGTGTTGCATGACAATTTTTTGAATGTATATCAGATATTGAAGTGCAGTGCAATATTTGTCAACAAATATATAAGCATAGAAGTGGAGGCAAGCAAAAGAGGGTACGGGTACGTTAATGAGACATATAGCTGAAGATCACAAAAGAGAGTTAAATATTGCAAAAGGTGGTGGGGATGTTGGTGGGCCAACGCAAACTAGAATGGACCCAGCAACCGGTCACGTAGCGAAGAAGTATAATAAATTGAGGGACCGGGAAGAAATAGCTAAAATGGTAGCTGTGGGTTGTTTGCCTTTTAGTTTTCCTTCTTCTGATGCTTTTATTCGTTATATACAAGCAATTTATAAACCTATGTTTAACGGTATTCCTAGAACAACTTATCGGTCTGATATTTTTAGACTCCATTCACAATATTGTTTTTATTTATCAACATTGTTAAAAAATATTCAATGTAGATTGTCCCTAACTTCTGATCTTGGTCGTGCTGTAAATAAAAATGATTATTTAACTGTTACTTGTCATTGGATGGATAGTAATTTCGTGATGCAAAAACGTATTCTTGCTTTTTTATATGATGAAGATCGTAAACATACTGGATAATATATTGCTGATTCTATTGTTAAAATTGCTGGATATTATGGTATCAAAAATAAAATTTTATGTATTATTTTTGATAATGCTTCTAACAACAAGACTGCTATAAAAAAATTAAAATTTACGTTATCTCCGCCCTTGCCTGAAATTTTTCATATTAAGTGTGCATGCCATATATATAATTTACTTGTAAAAGATGATCTTGAGTTTTTTGAGCTTTATATTGAAAAAATTCATCTTGCTGTTGGTTTTATTCAAGAAAATAATCGTAGATCGAGAATTAGAGAATTTAAAGTTAAATGTCAAGAAAATGAACTTACACCGATTTTGATGCCTGAGGAAATTGATACTAGATGGAATTCTACGTACGAATTTTTAAAAACTTGTTATAAATATAGAATTCCTATTACACTAGCTTTTAACCAACATTACGGTTCATTTACTGATTCTGCTGATTGCATGCTACATAATTCTGATTAAGTTGTAATTATTGATCTTGTTAAGTTTTTAGAAAATTTTTATGTAGCTACGGTTGAATTTTTCGGTGCTTATTATCCTATTGTTTGTAATATTTTGGCATATATAGCCGATATTTCTGGTTTGATCAAAGAATATAAAAATAAAGAAGCTTATAAAGAAGCTGCTGACGCCGTGTTTACGAAATTTAAAAAATATTTTTTTCGATTTCCCCTATTTACTTGGTTGGTGCTATGCTAAATCCGTGCATGAAATATAATAATATATGCCACTTTAGTACTCTTATTTATACTATCTTAGAAATAAATACTAACCATGATTCTGAACAAGTACAACCTGATTTGTGGACGAATACGACTGATGCAAAGGATTACATAAAAAAATTATGTAATCACTATGCTGATTTATTTGATTTAGCCGTACCTACAAATATCACTCCAACTGTCGCTCCTCATCCTCCCGAGGAGCCATCATCTTCTAAAAGGCCGGCAAATAGTGGTTTTCCTGATTCGTTTTATGATTTAAATTGTTGGAACAGTGTTGATGAGAGAACTTACACATCTACTTATCGGGAAGAGCTGAAATATTATCTTCGGACGGCACCAGAGGATCGCAGACGACGGATCAACACGTTGGATTGGTGGAGGAGTAATGAAACACAATATCCTGTGCTTTCAAGATTAGCTAGAGATATCTTGATTGTTCCAATGTCAACTGTTGCATCAGAGAGCGCCTTTAGTCAGGGACGACAGCAGCTTGGAGACAACCGACACTCATTGGGAAGCAATGCAATGAATGTTCTAGTTTGCCTCAGAGATTGGATTAGAGCGGAAAGAAGAAACCAAGGAATGAAACCGGAGTCGAGCGACGAGCTGAAACTTGAAGAAATTATGAATTCACGGGAGAACTCAGCAGAATCAAGTCCAATGCATGGTTTTGCCCCCGTTGACTTCGACTATCCTATGAAAGTTCTCGTTAATATTAATATGAATGAGTTGGAGAAAATGATGCATAATTTGTAGATTTTTCATTCATGTAAATTATAAATTTTGGATCATTTTGCAATCAATAAAATTCCCCAAATTCATTCACTCCTTAGTCCTTGCTTTTTATATTTTTTCATTTATCGATTTAAAATTTTAAATTGAATTTCTAGTTTTCTACTTTAAATTAAAAACTTAATTCTAATATATTATTAATTTACTACCAAATATTATCAATTTATTATATTAAGTAGCAAATGTTTTGTATATTTGTGTATATATCTTCTACAAAAGTGTATATTTAACGTATACATGTGTATATGTTTTATAAATTAGTATATAAGTATATCTATATATATTTTAATATATATATATTGTAGTATATTTTATATGTAGTAGTATATATACATTGAATGGTACGTATACACGTGTATATATCTTCTATAGAAGTGTATATTTAACGTATACATGTGTATATGTTTTATAAATTGGATATCTTCTATAGAAGTGTATATTTAACATATACATGTGTATATATTTTATAAATTAGTATATAAGTATATCTATATATATTGTAATGTATATATAATGTAGTATATTTTATAAGTAGTAGTATATATACATTGAATGGTGCGTATACATGTGTATATATCTTCTATAGAAGTGTATATTTAACGTATACATGTGTATATGTTTTATAAATTAGTATATAAGTATATTTATATATATTTTAATGTATATATATTGTAGTATATTTTATAATTAGTAGTAGATATACATTGAATGGTGCGTATACACGTGTATATATCTTCTATAGAAGTGTATATTTAACATATACATGTGTATATGTTTTATAAATTAGTATATAAGTATATCGATATATATTGTAATGTATATATATTGTAGTATATTTTATAATTAGTAGTATATATGCATTGAATGGTGCGTATACACGTGTATATATCTTCTATAGAAGTGTATATTTAACGTATACATGTGTATATGTTTTATAAATTAGTATATAAGTATATCTATACATATTGTAATGTATATATATATTGTAGTATATTTTACGAGTGTCACACTCCTTTTTCGTACTCCAAAAGAAAGAATTCGTTTTAAGTTCGAAAGAGTTTTATTATTAAGGTGAGAAAAATGAAAAATTTGTTTCGAAAAAAAAGGATTATTTACATTATTATTTTTTTTCTATTTCAGAGTTGCCACTTGGCATAATCCGGTGTGCCGTCACCTTTGGAAAATCCTTTTCGAAACGGTTTGACTCTAAAAACTGATCCGCAAACAGAGATTCCGTCTAAGGAATTCTGTTGACCGAGGGGAAGGTGTTAGGCATCCCTCGATCCCGTGGTTTGACCACCACGGTCGCTTGGTGGAGCGTATCGACTAATTTGACATTACAAATGTACAAACCACATAAACACACAAAACAAGCAAACAAACAAATCACACAAAATTCAAAACAAACCAAAATAATGTTCAGTCCAAATTATACAATCCAAAATAAAAGAAGTGCTGAAATATAAAACCTATTCTATTCTAAACAAAACCTAAACTAAACTCCACCCGACATTTTGGGCCTTGATCACGAGCCTCCTTTGCGTACATGCTACTTCGGGGTATTCCTCGGATAAATCAATACAAATCCTTCGGGGCATTCCTCGGCCAAATGAGTACAATTTAACCTTTTCGTGCAATAAAGTAGAAAGTACCATTCACGCACATATTCAAACACTCCAACAAATCGTTATTCCTAATTTTCCTACCCGGCCTACGTTTGCCTACCAAGTTCAACGTATCACAATTCTATCATGTTCAACATTATCAATACATTAAAATTAATTAATATTCATTTTCCTCCATTTTGAATCCCCACCTTAATTCATTTTCAACCACGTGATTAACCCATTTCAATATACAATCCACCAATCGAGAATAACGAAAATTCACCAATCATGCTTAGCACATCACACACCCAAATGTCACCAATAGTTCACATCAACAAACAAACCACGGTATCGAATCACACGTAATCGCAATCACATAAGAATTAAATAAAAGAGAAGAAAGAATTGGACCTTAAATTTGAAGCTTTCAAACTCAATGTTATTCGAATAAAGAGAGTCCGCACCCGAAAACCTCGAGCCGAACCTTAACACCAACAATCCAACTCGACAAATAATGACCCGTTCACCGTTACTTTTCACGCCATTACTGTTCACCGATGCCTTTTTTTTTGTTGTTGTTCTTGTGAGGAAGATTATTTTGTGATTGTTGTTATTGTGGAAAATATGATGATCAAAGAATGAGCCTCCCCCTTTTCCCTCTTAGAATTTTTCTTTTATAATGGGCATGAATTTGTTATCATGTAGGAATTTTGGTGGGTCCCTCATATATTCTTTCTTTTAGTTTGTTATCGTGAGGATAAAAATGTGAGTGGGTAGGGAGGTGGAAGCTTTTGATTGGGTAGGTTGTTAGGATAAGATAAATTAGTTAGAGGTATTGTTTTTTATTTATTTTTGTGGGATATAATTATATGGGGTTGGACACATGGTAAGGTGAACTAAAAATGAACAAAATTAGACTTCAGGAGGGACAAAATTAGGTGTCTACATCATGCCCCCTTTGAATGTAAACACGAAGTGTTTTCAGACAAAGAAGTAGACAAGGAGACCAAATTTTGATCCGATCATTATTCAAAGAAAGAAATAGAATGAAGAAGGACAACCGGGTCTTGACTTAAGACATCCTACCTACCCAAGTTATGAGAGAATCAAGTCACGGGTATTTCAAAGGATTGGAAAGAGAAGGACTATGACGAGTTGGAGAGTCGAGTGAGATTCTGTTGAGGTTCCAGTCCGCGGCTCTGTTATTACATCAAAAATAAAAATTACAAGTTAAAAAACATAAATGAAATTACAAAATCCTATATATGCAGCTTCTTCTGGACTTTTGACTTGAGTTTCATTACCTTGTTCTTCAGGCGGGCTCCTCACTTTCAATTTCATCAACTTGTTATTTGGCTTTCAATTGTTTCACCTCGTTGCATAAATTTCAATTTCCTCACCCTATTCTTCAGGCGGGCTCTTGACTTGATATTTTTCATATTTTTCAATCTGCTAATTTTCAAATTTTCACGTTGTTGCTTTGTTTTCAACTTCTTCACCTTGTTGCTTGACTTTCAACTTCTTCACTTTGTTGCTTGAATTTTCATTTCTTTACCCTTTTCTCCAGGCGGGTTCCTGACTTGCTATTTCATTAACTTGTTGCCATGCGTTCAACTTCTTCACCCTATTCTGTAGGCGGGCTCCTGACTTTCTATTTTTCAATCTGTTTAACTTTCAATTTCTTCACCTTGTTGCTTGGTTTTCCATTTATTCGCCCTGTGCTTCGAGCAGGCTCCTGAAATCACATCAAAACTAAAAAGAAAATTATCCCAAACAAATATTATTATAAAGAGGTTTTATTTGCCAGAAAAGTGAAGTTTCAAAAACAGAAATTGAATTTTTTCCCCAGTTTATCATCAGAAGACTTTTGGAAAAGTCACATCATACCTACTTGCATGTTGCAATAATGAATCAAGACTCTGACCAAGAAATGCATCTCTTGAGAGTACAATTGAATAAGCAAGACTAGGAAGTGCGTCTCCTAAGAATTAAAGTGAGGGATTCTAACTAGAAAGTGTGTCTTCTAGAGATACAAGTTTAAGTTAAAAGTGTGTCACCTGACAAATGAAAACTAGCAAGGAAGTGCGTCTCCTAAGGATTAAGTGCAATAACTTGACTAGAAAGTGCATTTTCTAGAAATCCAGACTCAAGTTAGGAAGTGCATCACCTAAAAATCAAAATTCGAAATACCCAATCAAGGAAGTGCATCTCCTTACTAATGTTGCTTTAATTATCAAAACAAGAAAGTGCATCACCTAAAAATCAAAATTCGAAATACCCAATCAAGGAAGTGCATCTCCTTACCAATGTTGCTTGAATTATCAAAACAAGGAAGTGCATCTCCTTACAAATGTTGCTTGAATTAACCGAACAAGGAAGTGCATCTCCTTAGAAATGTTTTCATCAATTAACCAAACAAGAAAGTGCTTATCCTTAAAAATGTTGCTCGAATTGTCTAAACAAGAAAGTGCGTCTCCTTACAAATGTTGTTTGAATTAACCGAACAAGGAAGTGCATCTCCTTACCAACACCTCTAGAATTACCAAAATAAGGAAGTGCGTCTCCTAACAAATTTTGCTTGAATTAACCAATCAAGGAAGTTCGTCTCCATACAGATGTTGATCGAATTACCAAATAAGGAAGTGCGTCTCCTAACAAATATATCTTGAATTACTCAAACAAGAAAGTGCGTCTCCTCACAAATGTTTCTTGAATTAACCAAATAAAGGAAGTGCATCTCCTTACAATATTGCTTGAATTGTCCAAACAAGGAAGTGCGTCTCCTTACAAATGTTGCTTGAATTAACCAAACAAGGAAGTGTATCTCCTTACCAACACCGCTTGAATTACCAAAATAAGGAAGTGCGTCTCCTAACAAATTTTGCTTGAATTGTCAAAACAAGAAAGTGCCTCCCCTTATAAATATTGTTGGAATTAGCCAAACAAGGAAGTGCGTCTCCTTACAAATGTTGCTAGAATTACCCGAACAAGGAAGTGCGTCTCCTTACGAGTGCCAATCGAATTACCGAACAAGGAAGTGCGTCTCCTTACAAATGTTGCTTGAATTATCAAACAAGGAAGTGCATCTTCTTACAAATGTTTGCTTGAATTTCCCACACAAGGAAGTACATCTCCTTACAAATACCGCTTGAATTACCAAATAAGAATGTGTGTTTCCTCACAAATGTTGTTGGATTTACCAAATAAGGAAGTGCGTCTCCTTACAAATGTTGCTCGAATTTCCCACACAAGGATTATCATAAGGCAGTAATTCATTTTTGAAAGCGTGGTCCCATTTTTCAGGAGGAACCCGAACAGAAAGTAAAATCTCATTTTTCAAAAGGATCCTGAACAGAAAGTAAAATCTCATTTTCAGGAGGGTCTTGAACAGAAAGTAAATCCCATTTTTCAGGAGGGTCCTGAAAAGAAAGTAAAATCCCATTTTTCAGGAGGGTCCTGAACAGAAAGTAAAATCTCATTTTTCAGGAGGGTCCTGAACAGAAAGTAAACTCCCATTTTTTAGGAGGGTCCTGAACAAAAAGTAAAATCCCATTTTTCAGGAGGGTCCTGAACAGAAAGTAAACTCCCTTTTTCAGGAGGGTCCTGAACATAAAGTAAACTCCTATTTTTCAGGAGGGTCCTGAACATAAAGTAAACTCCCATTTTTCAGGAGGGTCCTGAACATAAAGTAAAGTCTCATTTTTCAGAAGGGTCGTGAACATAAAGTAAAATCCTATTTTTTCAGGAGGGTCCTGAACATAAAGTAAACTCCCATTTACTCCCTTTTTTTAGGAGGGTCCTGAACAGAAAGTAAAATCCCATTTTTTAGGAGGGTCCTGAACATAAAGTAAAATCTCACGGATGTGCATTTCCAATGGTAGCTGAATTAAGTGAAGCGAATTTGCCCCTGTTTCAACAAAAAAATTTGTCAATTAAAAACTTAGTGGTGGCTTGCGACACTTGGCTGTCCCGACGCCTGCTCCAGTGTTCATCCCCTTCATTTTTTTTCAGATTGTTGGCACTTGCCCCTGCTTTGTCGTGTCATTGACCCAAACTCAGATTATTAAGAGTGACTCCAAAATAAACACAATATCTCTGCTTTTTCATGCTTCTCAGATAAATCCTACAAACCTTGGTATTTTCATTAGTTGCCCAGCTTATCTGTTGATAGCTTTCTGCATGCCTTCTTCAGCTCACAATTATGTCTCTTTCATATGCTGACTTTGTCTTGCATTGTGTAATTGAAGAAGCTGGTAGCCAGTTTTGAAATCTTTTCTCACTTATTTTGATATGAACTTGACTCAAAAACAAGAGAAAAATGACAATGACTTTTATTTGGACCGCTGACTCAAGAAAATAAAATAAAATAAAGAGAAGAAAGAAAATACAATGAGTGTCCCCATTTGAAACAAAGAAATGACAAATTTTCTAAAAATGACAGTCAACTCTAATGATTATGCCATGCATTTTGGATTAAGCTACCTGATCTCTCCATCCAAACTTTCTACCAATTGTTGTTGAGTTAATGGCCTTGAAACTGATTTGTTTCCTTAGCCCAATTGCATTCAGACCTCATTCGGCTAGCGACGCTTTAAAGGGTCTTTCCCTCAGCTCACCATTGTCTTATGGTGTCTGTGAGGGTTTTTACTAATGAGACTCTCTTATTCTCATTTCTCCCAACTCACAATCATCTCACGATGCCCGTGAGGGTTTTCACCAATAAGACTCTCTCATTTTTATCTCTCTTAACTTACTATCGCCTTACGGTGCCCGTGAGGGTTTTCACCAATAAGACTCTCTCATTTTTATTTCTCTCTTGATTCCTTGTGCTGAGGAAGACAGGTAGTTCCCAAATACATCATCATATCCCTTGCATGCTTTGCCTTAACATCCCCAAAGATTGATCTGAAGGTCTTTTCTTTAGTTGTAACTTGGCTTTTGGATAGGGTTAGAAAGAAAGGATGGCGTGAGACCCAAATGGCACTTGAAGTGGGTTAGGACTTACAACTTTTGGAACCGAGTCAAACAATGAGGATTAACTCATGCCCCCGTTTCTTTTTACTGGGTGATTCTAAATTGTTTATTTGGTTGGACCGAGCCCTTAGTAGGGCAGCCTACGTATCTCACCCCCGAGAGAGGAGAATCAGGTCATGCGTAGTTCTGGCAGCTTGTTCTTTTGCTTTGATCCGATTTTTCTTTTTTTCTTTTATTCGCTCTTTTCACTTTGCGATTCTTATTCCTAACTCTATTTTTCTTGACACTCTCTTTTTGGAAACATTTTTGTCTCTTTTTTGTAACTTTTGACTTTATTTTTTTAGTCGACACTATTCTTTGAACTTTACTTACTCTATCTTGATTTCAAAAGAGGGGTATAAAAGAAAATAACACTAAGGCTCAAATGGGGTAAACAAAGGATGACACAATGTTTGGATAGCAGAATGAAATGCCTTCATCATACCAATCCTTGAGAATGCAAGTACATAACATGCAATTGGAAGTGAGAGATGAAGATCATTTGCGATATCTTTTTAAGTAGATTGAGTCTGTGCGTCACTACTTCTTCTGTAAACTCCACCTTTGTTGTACATTCCTCACATCAAATGACTCATGCTTTAGTGGAGCTGCTTATCTTTTTGTTTCTCTTGATAAGCGATCACACGTCCACTATTTTACCTAATTGGGACTTGCCTTTCAATCGATTACCAAGTTGTTCTTGTGATTCTCAAAACAATTGCCTCAACTTGTCATCAAATGTCTCAGCACTCTATCTATTTTCTCATATGCTCTCTTTTTCTAACTTTAACCCTCTGATTCAGTGTTCATGCTTAAACTGGATTTTAAGATCTGGCTAAAAATTTCACTAGCGTGTCATATCCCTAGGGTCAACATAAAATGTACTACGTAAAGAAAACAAACAAACAACACATATTTAAAACACAAAGAAAAATGGGACACTTCATTAGTTGAAATAAAAGATAGAAGGGTTTGAACATAAACAACAAAAGAACAAAACAAGATAGATCCCGAACTACAACCCTGAAATAATTCGGATAGCAGAAAATAAAACAAAACAAGCTACCAGACCCCTTTCTGGTAAGGAGAGGGGTGATTTCTCAATTGCTCAGCCTAACAAATTAGCCACTAATTTGCATATCAGAGTGACTAGATCTTCCCTCAATGTTCATGTTCTGCACCATAATTGATCCATCTTTTCAATTTCTCTTTTCACATCTAGACAATCTTCAATACTATGACCCTGAGTATCAGAATGATACGCACAACGTGTATTAGGATCAAAATTTCTTGAATGTCGATTAAGAGTGTGACCAAGGAGAGGAGTAATCATGCCCCTATGTCTCAATCTCTGGAACAAACATGCATAAGATTCCCCAATAGGAGTAAAATTATCCTTTTCCTTCCTCATCATTGCGAACTCTGGCCTTGGATGAAACGTGGATTTAGAGGTTCCTTGGTAAATTTATGGAGGTTGAGGATGATGTTGAGGGACAGGTGCATACCATTGTGGATAAGCAGATGGATGAGTAAACAATTGTGTATTATTCAAAGGACATTGAGGAAGTGGAATAAAACTCCTTGGATTTTGAAAAGAGGAACCTTGTTGCAGATAAGTAAGTGGATTTGATATGTAAGCATGGGATTGAGGCTGACAGTATTGGTGAGATGGACCTCTCAAACTCTTCTTTGGCCCAGGCACGACAATAGGTGTGTTTCCCTTCTTCTTTCCTTCAGTTTCCCTGGATTGATTGCAATATCGTCCCAAATGTTTCACAGAATCCTTCTGCCCATCATGTTCCTCAAATTTTGATATCTCAAAGATTAGAGGAAGGTTAGCACTTGAAGGCATGCCCCAGTCTTTATATGAAACATCTTCTTTACCCGTAGGTCTTAGAGAATTTTTCATAGCATTTTCTGCACTCTTTATTTTTCCAACTATTTTCGCCGACTCTTCTGGCACACTGGACTTCTTGTTAAGAAATTTTGGTGGTTCAGTTAACTTAAAAGCAGGCTCAGGAGTATAACAATGATCACAAAAATATTGAATATAAGTTCACTAGCAGCATGGGGACGCATAATCGTTGGGCGAGCCAGTGTGGAAGTCCCAGTAGAGGATTGAGCAACAAGATCGTAGACGACATGTGGTATTGTGAATGTAGCAGGCTTATGCTGAGGAGCTAGAGGAAAAGTGGTGGAAGTATTGAAATGTTTTTGGCTTGGAATGAATTCTGAGTCATGTTGCGATGCATCAACAACAGTATAAAACTGACTTTGAGATTTTGGTAGAAAACTCGGGGTATTTGTAGGATCAATAAAGGGAAATTGAGGAGAAGGAAACCCACTGGCCCAAGCTCGATATATTTCTGTCATTTGTTGTCTTAGCCTCTTGACCTCTTGCCTTAAACTCTCATTTTCCTGATTCTTTGTTTGATCCATGATGTCACTCTCTATATCTTTGTTGAACACAACTAACCCTTTGGATTTGGTGTGATGTGAAGGACTAGCCAGAATGCCATAAACCAACCACCTTAAACTGACTCAACATAAAACAACAAATGTGTTAGAGTTCAACACTTTTTCAAAACCTCTTTTTTTTAAAAGATCACCGAACCCCAGAAGGGCGCCTATGTATCTCACTCCCGAGAGAGGAGAATCAGGTGTGCGTAGTTCGTGAAGTCTTGCCAAAATGGCCAACTAAACTCTTTTTCCTTTTCTTCTTTTACTCTTTTTTTAAAACTTAGAGAAGAGAAAATAACAAATTGTCAAAAGAATTAACGAAAATCTTTGTGAATTTTTCAACTTTAACACCTCTATACAATACGAAAACTACGATTACCAAAGAAAAATCTTTTTGGATTTTCGATTTTGAATTTCATATGAAAGTGAAACTTGAAACTATTAAAGAAAAATCTTTTTGTAGTTTTCTCTTGAAGATGTATATCATACACCTACACTAAATGAAGAGTGAATTTTTTTTTCTTTTTTGAAATAAAATCCCCAAACCAACAATAGGTTGCCTACGTATCTCACATCCCAAAAGAGGAGATTCAGGGGTGCATAGTTTGTCCAGATTGGACAATTAGTGATTAAATAACAGGCTAGACCCTGACTTAAGAGATACAACTAAAGACAGACGATGAACTATGTTAATAAAATCTTTTGAGTTTTCATTTTGATACTTTACAGAAAAATGACATCAACAACTATGAAAGAAAAATCTTTTTGGTATTTTCGTTATACGAAATGTAAAAAATTTCTAACATCTTTTTTTTTTTTTTGCATTTTTCATTTATAAAAACATCCTATGAATGAAAAAATCTTTTTGAAGTTTTCGAATTGTGAATGCATGCTAAACGAGACAAAGGAAAATCTTTTTGATGTTTTTGAGAAAATGAGTGCGGGAGGTAAAAAAGTCCTTTTGAATTTTGGAATTTTGAAAAATAAAAGCCATAAAAAACTCTAAAAACTACGAAACTCTTTTTTTTTCTTATTTTTTTTTTATTTTATTACCCACACACTTTACTTCTAACACATGTTTTTCCCAAATTAGTCCGTCAAATGACCACGTTATCCTCAAAGATGCAACATTTAGCACGTAGGGATGCTTTAGAGGTGAGTCTCCTACAAAGGACCAAGTGGGCCCCGCTATCTCTCAATATGATGCACATAAGAATGACCTAAAGGTTGACCTATGTTGGGGTTCACTAACAAGGGTGTTCGGGGGAGCGTATGGTCGATAGTGGCTGCTTTGCTTTCCACCTACTCCATAACACCGACGGCTCCCCCCCTAAAATAAGGGTGACTCAACTAGAGGTCATGTACAACACATGTAATACGGACTTGTTCCAGAAAGAAGGCCTGGGGGTAGACACATGATGCCAGATATAAAAGCGGTAACATATAGGATAAATACTGTACACAAAGAGCACGAAAACGCACAACAGTGATAACAATAACACAAACAATAATCACAAACAATGTTTATAAACCCATAATGCCAAACAAAGCCGATACGACTCAAAATATAAGACCGAATTCTGAATAGATCCCCAGCAGAGTCGCCAGAGCTGTCACACCCCTTTTTTGTACTCCAAAAGACAGAATTCATTTTAAGTTCGAAAGGGTTTTATTATTAAGGTGACAAAAATGAAAAATTTGTTTTTAAAAAAAGGATTATTTACATTATTATTTTTTTTCTTATTCAGAGTCGCCACTTGGCATAATCCGGTGTGCCAAGTCACCTTTGGAAAATCCTTTTCGAAATGGTTTGACTCTAAAAACTGATCCGCAAACAAAGATTCCGGCTAAGGAATTCTGTTGACCGAGGGGAAGGTGTTAGGCATCCCTCGATCCCGTGGTTTGACCACCACGGTCGCTTGGTGGAGCGTATCGGCTAATTTGACATTACAAATGTACAAACCACATAAACACACAAAACAAGCAAACAAACAAATCACACAAAATTCAGAACAAACCAAAATAATGTTCAGTCCAAATTATACAATCCAAAATAAAAGAAGTGCTGAAATATAAAACCTATTCTATTCTAAACTAATCCTAAACTAAACTCTACCCGATGTTTCGGGCCTTGATCACGAGCCTCCTTTGCGTACATGCTACTTCGGGGCATTCCCCGGATAAATCAATACAAATTCTTCAGGGCATTCCCCGTCCAAATGAGTACAATTTAAACTTTTCATGCAATAAAGTAGAAAGTACCATTCACGCACATATTCAAACACTCCAACAAATAGTTATTCCTAAATTTTTCTACCCGACCTACGTTTGCCTACCAAGTTCAACGTATCACAATTCTATCATGTTCAACATTATCAATAAATCAAAATTAATCACTATTCATTTTCCTCCATTTTTAATCCCCACCTTAATTCATTTTCAAGCACGTGATTAATCCATTTCAATACACAATCCACCAATCGAGAATAACAAAAATTCACCAATCATGCTTAGCACATCACACACCCAAATGTCATCAACAGTTCACATCAACAAACAAACCACGGTATCTAATCACACGTAATCACAATCACATAAGAATTAAATAAAAGAGAAGAAAGACTTGGACCTTAAATTTGAAGCTTTCAAACTCAATGTTATTCGAATAAAGAGAGTCCGCACCCGAAAATCTCGAGCCGAACCTGAACACCAACAATCCAACTTGACAAATAATAACCCGTTCACCATCACTTTTCATGCTGTTACTGTTCATCGGTACCGTTCATTGGTTACTGTTCACCGGTACTGTTCATCGATTACTGTTCACCGACACCTTTTTTTTATTGTTGTTGTTGTTCTTGTGAGGAAGATTATTTTGTGACTGTTGTTATTGTGGAGAAGATGATGATCAAAGAATGAGCCTCCCCCTTTTCCCTCTTAGAATTTTTCTTTTATAATGGGCATAGATTTGTTATCATGTGGGAATTTTGGTGGGTCCCCCATATATTCTTTCTTTTAGTTTGTTATTGTGAGGATAAAAATGTGAGTGGGTAGGGAGGTGGAAGCTTTTGATTGGGTAGGTTGTTAGGATAAGATAAATTAGTTAGAGGTATTATTTTTTATTTATTTTTGTATTTTTGTGGGATATAATTACATGGGGTTGGACACATGGTAAGGTGAACTAAAAATGAATAAAATTAGACTTCAGGAGAGACAAAATTAGGTGTCTACAATAAGTAGTAGTATATATACATTGAACGGTGCATATGCACGTGTATATATCTTCTATAGAAGTGTATATATCTTCTATAGAAGTGTATATTTAACGTATACATGTGTATATATTTTATAAATTAGTATATAAGTATATCTATATATATTATAATGTATATATATTGTAGTATATTTTATAAGTAGTAGTATATATACATTGTATGGTGAATATACACATGTATATGTCTGGTATATTGAACGTATACATGTGTATATGTTTTATAAATTAGTATGTAACTATATCTATATATATTGTAATGTATATATTGTAGTATATTTTATAAGTAGTAGTATATATACATTGTATGGTGAATATACACATGTATATGTCTGGTATATTGAACGTATACATGTGTATGTGTTTTATGAATTAGTATATAAGTATATCTATATATATTGTAATGTATATATATATTGTAGTATATTTTATAAGTAGTAGTATATATACATTGAATGGTGCGTATATATGAGTAATTGACTAATTGTGTATATGTGTATATATTTTTTAAATTCTAATGTAGTTTATACTATATATATAGTGTATATATATATTATTTAACGTATTTATAATGTATATAGGTGGGTATATGTAATGTATATTGAAATAAAGTTTTTTTTTTATATTTTTGACCGGGTTTGATCGATTTTTTAACCGGATTTGACCGGGTTTTGGTGGGTTTGATCGGGTTGGGTTAAGTGGGCCGGGTTAGGATGGGTTTTAATTTTTTTACTGTTTGGCCTGGCCCGGCCCGGCCTATCTAGCGCCAAATCGACCCTCAACCCGGTTAAAATAGAAGGGCCAGTTTCGGGTTGGCCCAGCCCGACCCGTTTGACACCCATAGTTTGAACCCTTATTCGAATCTCTGGTGAACTAAGACTAAATTATAAAATAGGTTCGTAGTAGCCTAGACCGGTGCCCTAACACACCTTAATTCATTCGGTGGCGACTCTTTGCACTCTTTCCTCAAAACAATCTCAAAAAGAGTGATCACGTCGAATCCCACTTTTCACGAGGAAAATGGGGCGCCACAGAATGACGACTCTACTGGGGATTTTAGGTTCTAACCATTACGAGTTTGTGTTTTACATGGGATTCCCTCTATTTGTTTTGATAATATTTGACATCCTGATTTATTTTTTATCGTTTACTTACATCATGATTTATTATTCCTCTCTTTTCCCTTCTTTATGTGTTATTTATGTCTACTTTTGTTTTTATTGGTGATTAATTTATATATGTTAGCCCTTCTCCTTTTTTCTTTTATGTGTTATTCATATTTCTCCATGTCTACTTTTTCTTTTATTGGTTGTGTGCTTTAGTGTTTATTTTCATATTGCTAAAGCATGCTACTGTATGTTGCTATGTGCTACGTGTTACTGCTTTATATATACTCTCCTCCACTTGAAAACCTCTTTTATTTTCTTTTTTGCGAGTGGTTGTGTGGTTGCATGGACGTTCTTCCTTGAAATATTCTTCAAAAAATGCCTTGTGGATCGGTCGATCAATGGTGCGTTGACAGCCACAACCTTTCTCACTCTCAAATTGTTCACTTGAGTGGACCTTGTCAAGACCACTCTTATTCTTATAACCTAACCGTTTATCCCATTACTAAGGAATAAACACTGTCAAAACCTAGGATGTCATTTATCCCATGATCTCGAAAAGAACGTCTCAATATTTATGTGCATTTTGAGAGACAATTATGCCAAAATAATGTCATTTTCTCTTTAGGGGGTATGGTAGACTAACGCTTTGTTTTGCAGATTTGATGGCCATCCCAACTTCATACCCAAAATGTGGCATGGTTTGGTGCATGCTAAGGTCCAGGTTTTCTAACATGACATCCTAGGTTTTGACAGTGTTTATTCCTTAGTAAAGGGATAAATGGTTAGGTTCTAAGAATAAGAGTGGTTTTGAAAAGGTCCCCTCAAGTGAACAATTTGAGAGTGGGAAAGGTTGTGGCCGTCAACGCACTGCTGATCAACGGATCCTCAAGGCATTTTTTGAAGGGTGTTTTAAGGAAGAACGTCCGTGCAACCACACAACCGTTCGTAAAAAGAAAATAAAAGAAGTTTTCAAGTGGAGGAGAGTATGAGCGGAATGTCAGTTATATAAAGCAGTAACACGTAGCACATAGCAACATACAATAACATACTTTAGCAATATGAAAATAAATACTAAAGCACATAACCAATAAAAGAAAAAGTAGACTTGGAGAAATATGAATAACACATAAAAAGGAAAAGGAGAAGGGGCTAACATATATAAATTAATCACCAATGAAAGCAAAAGTAGACATGAATAACACGTAAAGAGGGGAAAAGAGAAGGAACTAATAAATCATGATGTAAGTAAACGATAAAACAAAAACATATAGAAAATAAATCAGGATATCAAATATTATCAAAACAAATAGATGGAATCCCACGTAAAATACAAACTTGTAATGTTTAGAACCTAAGATCCCCAGCAGAGTCGCCATTCTGTCGCGCCCCATTTTCCTTGTGGAAAGCGAGATTCGACGTGACCACTCTTTTCGGGGTTGTTTTGAGGGGATAGTTTGAAGAGTCGCCACCTAACGAATTAAGGTGCGTTAGGGCACCAGTCTAGGCTACTACGAACCTATTTTGTTGTTTGTCTTAGTTCACCAGAAATTCGGGTAAGGGTTCAAATTACCTCGATTTCGAGGTCCACAAAGGTGGTTCCCGGCCGAATTCGTACTTTACGTAGGAACTCTATGTCATCAAATAAAGGTCTCTTATTTTAACTTAATTGTTAACTAAATGATGAAGTAATTAATAAAAAAAACACATGTTATTTCTAATTGTTGACTATCTAAGTGATAAAACATATAATAAGATAAGCGAGGAGAAAGAAATGACATAATTTACAACAAAGGGGACTGCTTCTATAATAAACTAATTACCCCAAATAAACGACCATGTAATGTAAATAAAAGAGTATATTTGAAAATCAAACAAAGAAAGGTTTTGGTCTCATTTGGATCAGAACCCCAACTTGTTTAATCATCATCCGACCCACCGGCCGAACTCTTAGACAAGTGACAATGTCATTAGTCTTACCATCGATATCTGTTGGGATCATCACTTCCGAATGACTACCCTCCCTACCCCACCTAGGCTGGTTGTTAAGTCTAAAGGCGTTTTGATAAAACTAACGTTTTTAGACATACTTATCGTCCCACTTATCGTTCAAGAGGCATTAGACTTTGCTATTTTTATTTTGTGATCTAGATTAAATAAAGTTAGGTTGCCTAGGACTCGAAACGTGTAACAAGTAGGACGTCACGTAGCACATAATTGCCCCAAGTTAGCCTCTTGGTTAATTAACGTTGATTAAAGTGAAAAATATGCAAAGACAAATAATTATTTATTTTGTGTCATTACCTATGGACATTATATCTAAGTGTTCAACAAGTGTTAGTACAACAAAATGTAACTATTTTTCACGTTGAAAATTAAGTTGTAAAATTGTTAAAAGGACATGTCAAAGTTGAGCAAAATGTAAAAGAATAAGAACGTTAATTTATTGTAAAAAATAATTAAGCCTATAGACATGGTATCTTGTAAAAGATAATTAAGCCTATAGACATGGTATTTAAGTGTCACTACAATTATTTATAGTACACATGTTCTGCACATTCATATTTGGAAGTTTTGGTAAATCTTAGGAAACTTCTTAGCATATTCAACTGCATGCCATGCATGTGTAATGACTAATGAAAGTCAAAAGTGTAATTGGATTACTAATTAATGAAAATGGCACGTGTGAGAATGTCTAAAATACGGTTAAGAATCTTTATCCTCCAATTAATTACCGGTGTAGTAAAGTTTTCATTATGTGTGATGAGATTCGAAGAAAGGTCCGACCACAAAGGATTATTGTATGCAGTCTTACCTTGTATTCTGCAAAAGATTATTTCTACGACTTGAACCCGACTTCCTGATCACATGACAATAACTTTACCTGTTACTTCAAGGCTTTTCGACATTAAATTTATATATTAAAATGCTAAATTTATAGTCTGTTGGAAGAATTTAGTGGCCGTTTACGATTAAATTCTTTTTAAAGCTATTAAGATCGTTGAATATATATAAATTTAATATACAAAATACATTAAAAAAATAAATAGGTATGGTTTTAGTATTCCTTTGGTTTATTAAATTAATAATTTAACATCATTATTCATCAGTATAATATAACTATGCATTTATATAATTAAAAACCTACAATCATATTAAGAAAAACCTAATTAATAAATGGTAGTATGATATAATTATATGGCTCAGTTCATTATTTGGAAACTTTTAATTATTTCCTTATGTTTGATATTCAATATTCGCTTTGGGATTTAACTAAAAATCAAGAAGGTCCCATATTATATATTAGGAGTAAAGCATTCCATAACAAAGAAAATTATGTATTGAGGATCTGAATCCAACACCTCTCATTAAGGATCCCTTCAACTAACATGAATAAGTCGATGGGCTAATTAATTATACATGAATTGTTCATACAATGATTAACAATAAGGAGGTTGTAATTACATACAACAAATAATGCTGAAATTGTTATACAAAAATAAATAATAAATGAATTATTTTTTCCCCAAGAAAGAACAGTTACAACAACATTTATACAATGATTATTCCTACTAATCTCCAAAAATTTGCCACATTCTTCTTTTTCAAGAATTCCATAAAAACATTTTTTCTAATTAGAAGTCTTTTTCTGCTCCACTTCATCTTTTTCACAAAAAGAATAATATTCATAATTTTCTTGATGAATATTTTTTTTCATTGCGAAGAAATTTTCTTTTTCTTGATCATCATCAACTAACAAATGGGGAGGCACTTGTGCTTCATGTTCTTCATATTCTTCCTTGCTAATTCCATCTTTAATATAATCACCTCCAATCATGGCTAATGCTTCAATCGAAATCGACATTTTTCGGTTAATTTTGCAACTGATAATCAATCCAATAAGATGCTCGAGGACAAGTATAATGTTGCTTTAAGGACGCTCTACGTACCTTCTCTATAAAAGCAGTCAACTAAGTTCTGAACGAATTAACTTGTTGATATAATGATTGGTATATAGCTTTGGAGAGTGATTTTTGTTGAGATATTTTATGCAATGATTTCATTTAGACATGACATATATATATAGAGGTGATAAAGAAGTAAGGTGAAGTTTAAATTAATATACTACGTAATTAAAATGTTGAATTGACTCTTGAAAATTAACTCTTTTTGACAATATTAAGAAAGTTTCAAAGCCAAAAAGGTATTATACTTGTGAAGAAATTAAAATAAAAGTTTGAATTTGAACAAGTATTCGGAACTACTCCTGATGGTCAGTTTTGTTAACGAAGTTATCCTTGTTGCAACGGCATATAAAATATTTTCTTTTTTCATGTTTTTTTCATCTTTTCACTGTCTTATTTTTATTACAATTCTACATTGGATACTTTTCTGGTGAGTCAAAGATCTATCTGACACGGTCTATCCCTCACAAAGATAGAGATAATAAGATTTACATACGTCCTACATATTCTTTTTAGACCCCATTTGTGCAATTCAATAGAATATGTTATTGTTATACTTTTCACTAATCAATTATACGCTAGTTGTCGAATATAAATAGGATTAAATTGTTTTTCCTATCTCACATTTAAATATTCGTATAATGCACCAAAATACTACGTACCCTCCGTTCTATGTTACTTGACTTTATATATGTATACAAGAATTAGATTGTTTTCATTTTACTTGTCCATTACTTTAGCCAATCAAAAGATATTTATTATTTTGTTTTAATTTCGCTCTTATCATTAAGTAACTTTATAAGAACAAAATACCTTATATTTTTACTTTGAAGTGCAAGGGGGTACTTTTATGTTGATGAATTTGTTTTCCACGTTTTTATTTTCGTATTCGTACTCATGAGTTGAATGGATATTTTCTAGTCAAATATTTTGAAACTCATCACGAGGCTTAAATCAAAATATAATTAATTGCATAAATTGTGAAAGAGCATTCACGTTCTACTGCTTACGCAGTGGATTTTAATTCATTACATACTCAATGATTCCAAAATTGCAAAATAATAATAATAATAATAATAATAATAATAATAATAATAATAATAATAAATGAATTTTTTATATAGTGAATGTAGATCGTAAGTTATGGATTCACATACCGAAACCCTATATATGTCGTCAGCGTCGCATTCTATTTCGGCCATCATAATTATAAGTGTCTTACTTTTCTTTTAATATGTCGTCTTAAAAAAGCATCAAATTCTATTTTTACTCTCTTTATTTCCTTTTAAATGTTCCTTTCATTTTTCGTGAGTCAATTTTGTTAGAGTGTATGCCTTACTATCTATGGAACAGGTAAGCAAACGTGGTTCCCAGAAGTAAAAACCAAACACAGTGTTTTTATGTGAAAAACACCCGGCTCAAGAAACGTGTAAAAAATCACGATATGTACCTCTACAGAATTTAACCCCAACTTCACTATAACTCTTGAGCCTCAACAATCAATAATATTACAAGACTTCTTGTAAAACTAGGAATTAAAACTTCTAACTCCTATACTACAAAAACACAAATCTTCCCAAGATAAGTGTTCCCAAGTCTTCGAGTTCCCTAACTTGAAGACACAACTCCTAACTCAGTTTATAGATCACTGAGACTAGAACAATGACTCATTACAACTCAAAGAACCTACCTATTACAAACAGTCTAGGACTTGCTAAGTAAAGGATCAAGTTCTTCTTTAAGTAAGTGAACTGTTTTGCTGATTGTTGATTATCTTTTCAGTGCATTAAGTGAGTCCTTTGAAAGTTGTTTCTTCTATTTAAGCCAACATCTGATCGAGTCCTTTAGTTGATGTATATTTCTATCTTCACTAGGACTCCCAGGTAGTTTCACTCATTCTTTACTGCCTTCTCTCTAGACTTCTTGTTTGACTGAACTTCTTTGAGATTTCTTGTTCAACTCAACTTCTGCAAGACTTCTTGTTCAAACTAAACTTCTGCAAGACTTCTTGTTCAACTTGAACTTCTGTAAGACTTCTCGTTCAACTCGACTTCTGTTGTGATAAGTGTTATCCACTCCTATTTGCACGCAGAGTTATCTTTTCAATAACTTGCCTGCAGCTTTGTTCACTTGGATGGAACAACTAGCACAACATGTTTCATTCACTTGTCCATCATCAAAATTTCACAGTCCCTAAAAAATTCCTCCTTTTTGATGATGACAAACTTAGCAGCTCAACACCCATTTATTCAATCCTGACATACTTAGTAAAGGATTGAGAATAAAAAATCACAGAATGAAACAAGTTAAGTTGGGTTATAAGCATTGTATAATATGTTCTTCCCCCTTTTGACATCATCGAAAAGCTGGAACAACAAGTGAAAATAGTCCAATAATTCATGGCTACTGGGGATATCACAAAAACATTCAAGAATCAAAGCAAGAGAACAACTATACATTTAAGAAAACAGAAGCAAAACACATAAAGTAGAAAAAAATCCATTGAAATCATAGAACAAGGTACAATTTATCATAAACCAATAGTAGCATCAAAAGAGAAACAACTAGGACGGAGAGACAATAAGGAAAGATGCCCAAGACACTAAGAAGGGCTTAAGTGGATGAGGAAGAGGGGATAAGGGAGGTCAGCTTCCTAATTTTATCAGCATTTTCAACTCTTTCTTTTTCCAAGATGACTGTGAGGAAAGAAATTTGAGCTTGAAGGACCTTTTTCTCCTCCTCATAAGATGCCTGAGCAGCCTCCAATGTAGCTTGTGCCACTTCTACCCCACCTTCCTTGGCAGCAAGAGCATTCCTCAATCCTTGCATGGGTTTGTCAGCACTCCTCATAGCAACAGGTAGCATAGTATGGTTCACAGATCCAATAATACCCTTTGTGGTTTGCAGTGACCATACTTTGACAGAAACATGAAAATCCTTAAAAACAGAGGCAAGCCAGAACGCATACGACAAATCATGGCCATTTGCATCTTGGAGTAAGACTCTTTGCATGTTCTTGATGATGAGTCTAGGTAAGTCTATAGGAATTTGAGAATCTAATAGTTCTATCAAGGTGAGATCAAGAAAATTGGCAACTGTTCTCCTTTCCTGCCTAGGAAGGATCATTGTGTGAACCACATCAAAATAAAATTGATAAAGGGGGGACATTTCATTCTTCAAGACCCTATGATGAGCAAGAAGATGAGAATTTCCTAAGAATTTCCTGGAGATATCAAGAGCATATGGGAGATTTTCAAGAGGTGGCCAAGCGCCTTTCACATAATGTGCCTAGCCTTCAGAAGTAATACACAGAATCCTAGCTAAATCAGTTGGATAGAGATTGATGGTTTTCCCATGAACTGTGGTGGAGAACATTTCCCCAATAGCAACTCCATTTGTGTAAAACTCATAAACTTCATCCTTTCCAAACTTGCTTTGATGATCACCTTGAAGAAACAAGTGTGACCATCCTTGAATACTCAATTTTGTGACCAGGATATCCATATCAGGGCCCCTAAAACTAGTGCCAACCTTCCTCTAGCCAACTTTCATTTCAAAAAGTGGAGAACATGTGCTGACTGAAAAGACTTGTCGGTAGGAATATCAACATTAATATCGATGTCAATATCAGGATCAATTTCAGTGGATAGATCTAGAGGAGTATCATTAAGATAGTCAGGATCTGAGTCTGATGGTCAGAAGGAACAGGTTTGGGGACTTGTTTCTTCGGACGTGATGTAGATAATGAGGAAACTTTTGAGGAAGAGGAGGCTTTGACAATAGTTATGGGTTTTGAGGAATATGAAGCTTTTGAAGCAGGTTGGGAAGATGATTTATGGGACAAGGATGATTTAGGAGGTTTTTACCAAAATATTTTTCTTTTTCCTTACTGAATGAAGAAGGATATCAGGGAAGGATGCTTGAGGAGATGAAGGACCAGAGGTAGCAACCCATTTCTTTTTACTAGCACGAAGTTCTTCTTCCAGAGAAGCATCGTCTCGTTGCTCCTTTCCTCGAGTATGAGGAGTACGAGGAGTAGAAGTAATAGGGGAGGGTTTAACATGGACGATATCATCATCTTCAATGGAGATAAAAGAGGGTTTTTTCTATGGCTTGGATCTGGATCTTCGTGGAACTAGATTTGCAATAGAGATATCATCTCGATCAATGAGAGTGTAATATTGATCAAGAATATGAAGAGGGATTAGAGGTGGTAGTGCAGATTCAGAAGAGGGTGAGGGTTTGAAAGAAAAATTTACAAACGAGTTTTGCAAATTCTAGAATAATGCAAAATCGGATAGCTTGATAGAAGGTGAGAGACTAATAAAAGGGGGTAAGGTAATGTTAGGATGAAGAATAATGGCTTTTAATGAAGTAGAAGTGGAGTCAGTAGGTGGTGAAAAACAAGATTCCATGATGAAATTTGTGATGACTATTGATTTTCTTTGTGGAGATAAGTGTGATGATTGAGAATAAAGAGAGAAAATGTATTTAAGAAGGAGAAGAGGGAGATGAATCGTGGATGAGTTGTATTTGCAAAATGTAACTTAATGATGACTTGGTTCAGTTCTGATGGGAAAGGACTGACAGCCTTTTTGAAAAAGAAGGCTTTTGGATTTTTGGCGGCTTAGGGGTAACGGAAGGGAACATGTAGATAACCTATTTCTCTTCAGACTACTATGGTAAACAATAATCATACCTGGTTTCTGACTAGTCAATGAATAAACTTTCCTTGATGTTCCAGTCTAACTGCAAAATCAAAACATAGCTAAGTTAATTTACCTTAAATTCTTGGAATTAGGATACACAATAAACATGTGTGAGACTGAATTACTCTACAATCACTTATGAACAGCTTATTCTAGTCAATCATTGAGGGAGATTTATACAATTTTAATCATCTCCAAGGCTAACCTATTCTTTTCAAAATGTTCTCTACTCAAAAGCCTTAGTGAATTTGTCAGCAATTTATTCCTCAGTAGAATAAAACATAATTGATATATGACCGTTTTCAACATTATCTCTAAGAAAGTGATGTCTAATATCAATATGCTTGGTTCTTTTATGTTGAACATAATTTTTAGCTATGTTAATAGCACTTGTATTATCATAAAAAATGGGAACACAACCAACATCTATACCAAAATCCATAAGTTATTGCTTAATCCATAACAATTGAGCACAACAAGAACCTGTATCAACATATTCAGCTTCAGCAGTAGATAAAGCTACTGAATTTTACTTCTTAGTGGACCAGCTAATCAGACATGATCCAAGGAAGTGTGCCATGCGTGTAGTGCTTTTCCTGTTTACCAAAAATCCTGCATAATCAGCATCAGAGTATCCTACCAAATTAAAGTTACTATCTTTAGGATACCATAATCCAAGATCACTAGTTCCTTTCAAATATCTGAAGATTCTTTTCACAGATTTTAGATGTGATTCTTTTGGCTTTGCTTGAAACCTAGCACATAGTCCTACACTAAACACAATGTTAGGCTTGCTTGCTGTGAGGTAGAATAATGACTCTATCATACCTCTATACATATTTTCCTCCACATCAAGAACTGTTTCATCTAAATCAAGCTTTGTGGCAGTAGCAATAGGAGTACTGATCTCTTTTCCCTTTTCCATGGAGAATTTCTTAAGAATTTCTTTGACATACTTCTGTTGATGGATCATTGTCCGAGGTGTTGTTTGTTTTATTTGCAACCCCAAGAAGTAATTCAGATCCCCCATCATGCTCATCTCAAACTCACAGCTCATGATTTTGGCAAACTTATGAGTCATATTTATGTTTGTTGAACCAAAAATAATATCATCCACATATACCTGCACAATTAAAAAATCTTTTCCATTAGTTTTTAAGAAAATAGTATTGTTAATTTTACCTCTGGTATACCCATGCTCCAGTAGAAACTTTGATAATCTCTCATACCAAGACCTTAGTACTTGTTTCAACCCATACTTGGCTTTATCCAGCTTATACACATGATCAGGAAACTCCTTGCTCTCAAATTCTAGAGGTTGCTTAACATACACCTCTTTCTTGAGGATGCCATTTAGGAATGCACTCTTTACATCTATCTGACAGAGAATAAACTCCATATAAGCTGCAAAGGTAACAAGTAATCTTATAGCTTCAAGTCTTGCCACTGGAGCAAAAATCTTATCAAAGTCAATTCCTTCTTCTTGGTTGTATCCTTGAACCACTAGTCTTTCCTTGTTTCTTGTGACAATTCCATGCTCATCAACTTTATTTTTGTACACCCACTTAGTTCTAATTACTGATCTATCTTTTGGCAGAGGAACTAAGTGTTATACTTTGCTTGTCTCAAACTAATTCAACTTTTCTTGCATAGCTATGATCCTGTCAGCATCAAGCAAGGCTTCAGTTATCTTCTTTGGCTTAATCTCTGACAAAAATGCCTTGAAGGTAAACATACTTCTCAATCCAAACCTTATAGTAATCCCAGAGGCAAGATCTGTCAGAACATTCTCAATAGGATGTGATCCTTGATACTTATATCCTTCTGGGATCAAGCCTAGTAAACTACTAGGATCACAACTAATATTCTAAGCTGGAGTAATTTGTGGCTCAGTTCCCCCTGTCACTGTGCCTTTAACTTCAGTTCCCCTGTTGAGGTGCCTCCATGTTTGGTAGCTCCAGTCAATGAACTGGGTTGGGTAACCTGTTCCTCAGTGTCACTTCTTTTTTGCAGGTTAGTCTTAACACAGGATTCATAAAAAGTCACATGCATGCTTTCTTTAACACAGTTAGTTCTGTTGTTTAAAACCCTGTAGGCCTTGCTATGAAGTGAATAACCTAATAAAATTCCCTCATCACTTTTAGCATCAAACTTTCCCAGATCATCCTTTTCATTATTGTGTATGAAATATTTACAACCAACGGTTCTAAAATGAGAAATATTTGGCTTTCTTCCTTTTAGTAATTAATAGGAAGTCTTCTCTAACAAAGGTCTGATCATGCACCTATTTATAATATATGCTGTAGTACTTATTGCCTCAGCCCACATGTTTTTAGCAACATTTGTTGCAAGCATCATTGTTCTAACCATATCTTTTAAGGTTCCATTTTTCCTTTCCACCACTCTATTTTGTTGTGGTGTTCTATGAGCTAAGAATTTGTGATCTATACCATTTACTGAACAGAATTCTAAGAACTTTACATTCTCAAATTCTGTACCATGGTCAGACTTCATGGAAACTAATGAAATGCTCAGTTTCTTTTCAATTTTCTTAATAAAAATTTTAAAGACATCAAAGGCATCTTTTTTAGAGGCTAGAAACAAAGTCTAGGTGAACCTGGAATAATCATCAACAATTAAAAAACATACCTTTTTCCACCTCTGTTTTGAAGTCTCATGGATCCACATAAGTTCATATGAATCAGGTCAAGGCACTTGGCAGTACTAACATGGTTCTTTGACTTAAAAAAGGATCTTACCTGCTTCCCCCTTACACATGCCCTACATAACTTTTCTTTCTTAAACTTGGCTTTGGGTAAACCCAATACCATTTCTTTGGAGGAAAGTATGTTTAGTTGTTTTAGACTTGCATGACCAAGTCTCCTATGCCAAAGGAGGGGATCATTTTCTATGACACTTAGACAAGTCAACTCAGGTTCTGGTAGTGCCATGATATCAGCTTTGTATACATGTCTGTATCTTCTTGCAGTGAGCATAATCTATTTGGTGTCCATCCTTTTGACTTTGACTCCTACAGCAATAAAAATAACTTTATTACCTTTGTCACACAGTTATGAGATGCTCAGCAGGTTATGCTTTAATCCTTCTACAAGATAGACATCCTCCAATGCTTTTGACTTAGATGAGCCAATTTTTCCAACTCCAGTAATGATTCCCTTTTTTCCATCACCAAAAGAAACTCCTCCTCCATCTACTTTGGAGAGTGAAAGGAATTTTTTCTTGTCACCAGTCATATGCCTTGAGCAAGCACTGTCTAAGTACCAGTTCTTTTTGCTTTCTTTCACCTTCTCCTGAAAAAGAAATCAAAGGTTAGTCTTAGGAACCCAAACAAGCTTGGGTTTATTTTATGAGTGAAAGTATGAATTAAATTTCTTTTAGTCCATGTAGGCAACATGTAGTGCAACCTGTTTCTCTGATCAGAACTAGTTTTGTTCTTTTTGATCTAAGAAAATTTGTTAGCCAGATTTTGACTATTTGATCTGCTTCTAGCAACCATTGGACATTCAGTGGTGGGATGTCCAAGGTTTCCTCAAATATAACATAAATATTTAGGATCATCAAAACTTTTGTGGAATCCTAACTTAGCCTTTTCATTGTAATTTCTTTCACTCAACTTATGAACAATTCTTGAGGAGTTTGTCCACCTATTTTCTCTTTCAAGATCAATTTTTAACTTAGAAACTTAAGTCATGGCATTCTTGTTTGTATTTAACCAACTCAAGTTCAACATTTTCTTATTCTTTACTCATAGCCTTTTTCCCATTTTTAGAGAGAGTTAATTTTAGAACTTCAGACTTGAGATCATTGTTTGAAATATCAAGTTCTTCAACTTGTTTCTTGAGAGTGCAATTTTCCTTGTCAACTGTACATGTGACAGCCTTTAAATCAATGAGATCAAATTTTACACTTGCAAGACTGTTGAATAATTCATCCCTATCAGAAGTTAATTCTTGGAATTCATCAATCAGTGCACTCATCAAAGAAATAAGTTTTGGTTTTGAAAACAATTGCATCTTTTCTTTGAGTTCAAGTATACTTACCTCAGAAGCATCATCTTCTTCTAAATCTGAGTCTCCAAGAGCCATGAATGAAGTTTCATCAACTTTTTCCTCATCTTAATCAGGACCCTAGGCTGCTATCATTGCATGTTCCTCCCTCCTTTTTGCCTTTTCTTTCAGTTCCTTTTTGGCCCTTTCCTTCTTGCATTCTATTTCCCAGACTGGACAGTCTCTAATCTGATGATCAGTTTTGCCACACTTGTAGCAACCCTTTGGATTGTCATTGGAACATTTCTTACTACCTGCTCCCTTCTTGTTCTTAAAGAATTTGCTGAAGTTCTTAGTTATGAAAGCAACTTATTCCTTATCAAGTTCAAATTCCTCATCACTATCAGAAGCTTTCAATGCCAAGATGTTCTAAGGAGTTGCTTGTTATTTGGTTCCATCAACTTCCATTTTATAATTTCATAAGTTCCCTACTAGTTCATCCAGGGTCATACCTGCAAGATCTTTATTTGCCTCCCTGATTGCAGTGACCTTAACATTTCTTTTTGATTTAGGTAAGACCCTTAGTACCTTTTCGACTTGTTCCTTCTCAGAGATGACTTTTTCTAAGGACGTCAGCTCATTTGTCAAGGTGGTAAGCCTTGTCATCATCTCACACAGGGTTTCATTTTCCTTCATTTTAAATGCCTCATACTCAGTAAAAAGAAGAGAAATCCTGAATTTTCTTACTTGAGATTTACCTTTATGAGCATTTACTAGTGCATCTCAAATTTGCTTAGCAGTGGTGTAGGTTGATACCCTGTTGTATTCAGCAGGTTCTAATCTACATACCAAGATGTTCTTGGCCTTAGTATTTTTCTTCAAGGCCAATAAGTCATCAGGAGTAAATTAACTCCTTACTTTCTTGACTGGTTCACCATCAACCAATTTCATTGGAATAGTAGGACCATAAGTAATCCTATCCCACAATTCATAGTCTTCACCTTGAATGAACATCTCCATTCTTGCTTTCCTCCAGATAAAGTGAGAGCCATCAAAGAGTGGAGGTGTAGTAGTTGACTGACCTTTACTGTGACCAGTAGGAGGTGCAGAATTCATCATTGATATTTTCTTTGGTGCTAGCCTTATTTAAGACAACCTCGCTCTGATACCGCTTGTTAGAGTGTATGCCCTACTAATTTTAATATTTAACTCTACTGGTTGCCTATCTGTGGAACAGGTAAGCAAACGTGGTTCACAGAAGTAAAAACTGAACACTGTTTTTACATGGAAAACACCCAGCTCAAGAAAGGTGTAAAAAACCACGACCTATACCTCTACAGAATTTAATATCAACTTCACTATAACTCTCGAGCCTCAAAAATCAATAATATTATAAGACTTCTTGTAAAACTAGGAATTAAAACTTCTAACTCCTATACTACAAAAACACAAATCTTTCCAAGTCTTCCAGTTCCCTAACTAGAATACACAACTCCTAACTCGGTTTATAGATCACTGAGACTAGAACAATGACTCATTACAACTCAAAGAACCTACCTATTACAAACAGTCTAGGACTTGCTAAGTAAAGGATCAGGTTCTTCTTCAAGTAAGTGAACTGTTTTGCTGATTGTTGATTATCTTTTCAGTGCATTAAGTGAGTCCTTTGAAAGTCGTTTCTTCTATTTAAGCCAACATCTGATAGATTCCTTTAGTTGATGTATATTTCTATCTTCACTAGGACTCCCAGGTAGTTTCACTCATTCTTTACTGCCCTCTCTCCAGACTTCTTGTTTGACTGAACTTCTTTGAGATTTCTTGTTCAACTCAACTTCTGCAAGACTTCTTGTTCAAACCAAACTTCTGCAAGACTTCTTTTTCAACTTTAACTTCTGCAAGACTTCTCGTTCAACTCGACTTCTGTTGTGATAAGTGTTATCCACTCCTATTTGCACGCGGAGTTATCTTTTCAATAACTTGCCTGTATCTTTGTTCACTTGGATGGAACAACTAGCACAACATGTTTCATTCACTTGTCCATCATCAAAACTTCACAGTCCTTAGCAAATTTGACTAAGTTACAAAGTTAAATTGGATTAGATTAATGTAATTTTTAAAATTAAAATTAGATATTCAAAAACTATATAAAAAATATTATGAATTGCAACTTTCCTTTTTTTTTTTTTTCAATTTGGTTAAGAAATACATCTAAAAATGCTAGTTAATTTTGTATCATTTGACTCTGAAAAAAGAAAAGGAAACATATAAAAAAGAATGGAGGGAGTAGTAAGTTTTAAAATTCCAACATTTTACATATGACAAGTTTAAAACTATAATTAAGAATGACAAGTTTAGAACTATAATTAAGATTCAATAGTATCCCTTTATTTTTTATACTTCATACCGGTCAAACTAAGAAATTTAAATTGAATAGAAGGAATACTACTTAAGAATGAATAAATACAAATAAGTAACTTCAAATTCAATAAGTTAAATGAATTCCTAAAGAACTCATAAAATTTAAATCATAAATTCACGAGAGCTTACATCATGCCTTCTGGTAATATTTGAACAAGTCCTATTTACCAAAAAAGGAAATATCTTAGAGTTGTACTCGAGATTGTACAACTAGGAATCACGAGAATCATAGGTTAAATTGGGGTCTAAAATATCATGAATTAATTGGAAGGATACATGTAAGATGGTCCTAATTTCTCAGCGGCTCAGTCGATTGAGTTGGTGCAACAGGTGTGGTATCAAAATGGACGTTAGAGGATGTCGTAGTTCCCACCTCGTCCGTTGCCTTCTTAGTAGAGCTCATCGTACATGACTTGCCTAATGTGGCTCACATTTTTTACGTGATATGCAAGCTATTATATATGAATAGAAAGAATAGCCACGGTTGGTTTCATGGAATTTTCAAAAGAAGATACATGTACGATGAACACATATTGCAGTACATATGTTCCGCAGATTCATATTTGGAAGTTTTGGTAAGATCTTAGGAAACTTCTTAGCATATTCAACTGCATGCATGTGTAATGACTTATGAAAGTCAAAAGTGTAATTGGATTACTATTTAATGAATATTGCACGTGTGAGAATGTCACAAATACTAATGAATCTTTATCCCTCCAATCAATTACGATAATAAATTTATATTTGAGGACAGTTTTGTACAATAAAATTTTCAATATGCATGTGTGGGATTTGAGGAAGGGTTGGTGCATAAAGGACTATTGTATGGGTTGGTGCATAAAGGACTATTGTATGTAGTTTTACCTTGCATTTCTGCAGAAAACTATTTTCACGAATTGAACCCTATTTTCTAATTATGATAACAACTTTATCAGTTACTCCAACGCTTCCCATTAATAAACTCATATATTAAAATGCTAAACTTATAGGCTGTTAATAGAATTTAATTTAGTGGCGCGGTTTGCAGTTAAATTCTTTTTAAAAACTTAATTATAATAGATAGTCAATAACTTGTAACTTGCTATTCAATTTCAATGTGATGACCCTGCAAATTTATTTTATAAATTTGTCATGTTTTAACCCACCTTATAATTTTTAGACAATATTTTATAGTAATGGATCAAACTGATATTTTCTTAACTGTTGAGATTTATGTATAAGAATAAATTTTAGTGGAAAGGGTGTTGGACAATAAAATTTTGAGACCGAAAAATAAATAATTCGAGACAAGAAAATATTGCAACAATCGATTTTACTGATTTCAATAAGTGAGTGTTACAATCTCTATGAATCCTCTGAATCGCCTTTTTGAATATAAATTCAAGGACTTAAAGCTTAGTCTTGAATTTGAATTTGATTTGATGGACTTGAGGGACTTGATCTTGACTTGTGCTTGAATTCAAGAGCTTTTGAGCTTGTTCTTGAATATTGCGGTCTTGATCTTGAACTTTGATGAACTTGATTTGAATGTTTGAGCTTTTTAGAGAAATTGTGGTGTTTGATCCATGAGCTTTCTCTTGCTACTTGTTAGAGTTCTGGGGTCTCTCTTCTGAATTATGAGACCCTATTTATAGTTGTAGGAAAGGAAGAGTCATGATGAATATGAACTTCCTTTGACCAATCAGATTTAAGTGATGTGACGCCTTTTATGGGCTTTTATTTCATGGGCCTGCTGCATCAGTTTGACATATGGCACGGTCCTATTGTCTGCTTCACTTGACTTGGCATGCCACATCATTTGACACGTGGCGCTTATTTGGGCCTCTAGAATATGACTATATTCTTGGGCTTAGCAAAGTGGACTCATTATTTATAACCCAAATTAATGGGCTAACCCAATAAAAATTAGACTTTAATTAAACCCATATATGTTTGGACTTAAATAATTAATCTAATTATATTAATCCACAATATTTATTTAGAAATAATATATTTTGAATTTAATATAATCCGAATTTTGTATGGATTTAAATTTAATAAAATTGCATTGCCCACAAATGCACCCTACTTCAAGACTTGTCGAGATATTTAATATTTTGGAGACTAGCCTTGAAGTATGATTATTTAAGCATGTTTCCTTCGTGTTTCAACGATCCTCATACCTATGAATATCACATTCAAAAATTTAAAGCCAAATCATATTGATATTGCCTCTCAAAACTCTCTCATTTTTTTCATGAATCTCTACACTTAAGACCCATTGGTGAGGCATGATATTCAATTTCAAACAGATTTTGAAGATTTTTTTATCGCCTTACTTAATCAACAATAAAAATCACCCGATTTGAACTTAGATTGGAGAAGGAAACAACCTCCAATTTGACTTTGTATGGGAGAAGGAAACAACCTCCGATTTAAATTTGTATGGAAGAAGGAAATTAACCTCCAATTTGAATTTGTATGAGAGAAGGAAATAACTCCAAATTTGAATTTGTATGAAAAAAAAAAAACAATCTCCAATTTGAATTTAGAGATGAAAATTATTTCAATCTGAATTTATATCAGAGAAGGAAACAATCTCCAATTTGAATTTGGAGATGGAAATTATTCCAATCTGAATTTATATTGGAGAAGGAAATAATCTCCAATTTGAATTTGGAGATAAAATTATTCCAATCTGAATTTATATTGGAGAAGGAAACAATCTCCAATTTGAATTTGAAGATGAAAATTATTCCAATCTGAATTTATACTGGAGAAGAAAACATCCATCCTACAACTCTATAAAAGGAGGTAGTTTCTTCACCTTTTCAATATCAATTTTGGGTTTTTCAAGCCATCAACAATGTTGAGGTAATTTCTTTTCCTCCTACTTTTCTCTTATTTTCGTCACTTTTTTTTCAGCACAGCATGTTAGTAGTAGAAAATTCATATCTAATTTTAAGAATACTGAAATCATGAACCGTTTGATATTCCAGAAACTAGACTTCGAGATATATAACATATCAAAAATTCAGATTCAAATTCCTTCATTATAATTTTCAATAATTTTTGAAGTTAGCCCTGAAGTTTATCATGCTGAAAATTTCAGATCTGCGCGTCTTTACAAAACCTTTCATATCTTGAAGTAGGAAGGATGAAATCACAAGCTGCTTGATTCTTGTGAAACTAGACACAAATATCTATAACATATCAAAAATTTATAATTTAATACAATTGAGATATTTTCAGGTGTTATCCCGAAATCAACATTGAGTTTTGATGCATCAACAATTTTAGATTTACGCGACATCACCAAAAAAATTATATCTCAATGTGAGAGTATTGAAATTATGATCCGCTTAATCCTATAGATTTTGAAAACATGCATGTATAAGATATCAAAAATTTGGATTTTAACACCTTTTTTATTGTTCTAGATGATTTTTTTTGAAGTCCATCTTGACAGAGGATTCCAGATTTGCATTGCCTCACCAAATAATTTATTTCTTGATGTGGGACCATCACCACCAAAGGGTGTTTTTATTTACTCAAACCAAATTTTGAGGGCTTTATTGTCATCAAGGCATCTTGTCTCAATCAAAGTTGGTGATATACAACTTTTAAGATCACAACGCTTTGATAGGTAACGTCCTTTCTATTTGTGTTTTTGCTTTTTTTCTTGTTTCTTATTTTTTCTTTTTTTGGAGAATTGAAACAGATAGCAATATGCAACAATCGGCTTAGGGTGCGAGAGTTTAGCTTCGCCTCCATCACCTTAAGTTCGACCAATTTTACTTGAAGATGGTGGACATCGACTTAAGGTGAGAGAGTTTAAATTTGCCTCCATCACCTTAAGTCTGACCAATTTTACTTGAAGATGGTGGAGATCGGCTTAAGGTCCGAGAGTTTAACTTCGCTTCCGTCACCTTAAGTCCGACCAATTTACTTGAAGATGGTGCAGTGATTTTCTTTAAGTATGGGCCCTTTTCAATGTTCAGCTTAAGGTGCAAAGGGATAAATGTTGTCCACCTTAAGGCATGAAAATTGCGATATCCTTTTAAGGTTAAATCTGTGAGAGGCCAGGTGCAAAGGGAGAAATTTTGTCCACCTTAAGGCATGAAAATTTTGAAATCCTTTTAAGCATAAAACTGTTAGAGGCCTTGATTTGAAGACTTGAAAATTTTGTCAACTTTCACTCCCAAATTTGGCATTTTGAGTGGTTCAACTTTCAAATTTGGGAATTTTAGAGACTTCATCTTATGTAAATGAAGCTCATATTTCATTAGAGTTTGCCCCCATTGAGCCACCAATACGTGGAGTGAGTCCAAAATTGAATTAAAATGTTCTCATACTTGGTATCCATATGGTAGATACTGGAGGAATATATTTTTTTTTGACACTCATGCAACTGAACTCAGAATGAAATTTCAAGCGCCTACTTACCTCAATTAAGAGGATCAAGTCACAACGTAGTTCTGGGTGAGTGTTTTTTTATATATATTTTTTTATTGTGTCCTAAGTTTTGCCTAGGCCACCTCTTTTGAGGTTTTCAACCTAGCGGACATTTATTTGATGATTTTTTTGAGCCGTTCACAGTTTATACTCTTGCAGGCTAAGAGTAGACATGCAGTTTATACTCGTGCCTTAAGAAGTATGCATGCAGTTTATACTCGTGCCTTAAGGAGTGTACACGCAGTTTATACTCATACCTTCAGGAGTGTATATGCAGTTTATACTCCTGCCTTAAGGAGTGTACATGCAGTTTATACTTGTGCCTTAAGAAGTGTCATCTTTCTTTAAGGATAGTACTTCTTCAAGAACTTGGCATTGATGGGGACAACCTTCACGCTATCTGCATCGACAAGCTTGTAAGCACCATTTGAATATGCCTCTTTTACAACATATGGTCCATCCCACTTTGTGGTGAATTTGCCCCCAGACTTATGAGAAGTGATAATGGGCCTTCTTACTGTAAGGACTTGATCTCCAACTTGGAAGCACCTCAAGCGAAACCTTTTGTTGAAAGAACGAGATAGCCAGGCTTGATAGCATTTAAGATTTTGTTGAGCCTCCAGTCTCTTCTCATCAAGAGATTCTAACTCCGTAAGGCGCAACTTATCATTTTCTTCATCGGTGAGCACTTCTTGAATAGCTAGTCTCAAAGAAGGTATTTGACGCTCAAGTGGTAGGACTGCTTTAACTCCAAAAGCAAGTGAGTATGGAGTTGCTTGCATTGGTGTATGGTAAGTTTTCCTATACACCCATAAAGTTTCTTCCATTCGCTCATTCCAGTCTCATTTGGATTTGGAGACGACTTTCTTCAACAAGTTGCATAAAGTCTTATTGAAGGCTTCAGCTAGACCGTTGGTGGCAACATGGTACATAGAAGACTTGCGCTGCTTGAATCCAAAGAGATCACAAATCTTATTCATCAGTTTGTTATCAAATGGCTTGCCATTGTCAGTTATTATATATTGAGGGATTCCAAATCAGTAGACGATATTCACTCGGATGAAGTTCACAACATTTTCTTTCTTTACTTCCTTGAGAGAAACATCTTCGACCTATTTTGAGAAGTAATTTGTCGCAGCCAAGATGTATAAGTGTCCACCAGAAGACTTTGGTAGCAGACCAATAACATCTATTCCCCAAGCATTGAATGACCAAGATGCTACAGTTGGATGCAGTACCACTGGAGGTTAATGTATGAAATTTGCATGGAATTGGCAAGCTTTGCATCTTCTAGCATAGTCCAAGCAATATTTCACCATCGTTGGACAATAATATCCCATCCTTTTAATATAAAAATAAAGCTTCGGTCCAGACTGATGTGATGCACAAACTCCCGAGTGTGCTTCTTGCAAAGCTTGAATTGCTTCTTCCTCTCCCAAACACCATAAGAGTACTCCTTCAAATGATCTTCTGTACAGTGTGTCTTTGTAGTAAAGAAATCGAGGTGAATGACGATGAATGTCAGTCTTTCTCCTTAGATTTTCTAGAATTATCCCATAACATAAGTAATCAATGATAGGTTATTGCCAATCTTCTTTTACAGCTTTAAACATAGCAGCGAGGTATTCAACTTTGTTTTCCACATCCTCATCTGATGGTGGTACTATCCATTCTTGGCGAACAATAACTTGGGTCTGATTTGGAAGAATCAGGATTGAGGCCAGAGCAGCTAGGGCATCAACTTGCTTATTTTCTCTCCTTGGCACATGTTGGAGGGTTACTCCTCCAAGACACCCCATAAACTTTTATGCATAATCATGATATGGTCGTAGCTCAGGATTTCTAACTTCATAGCTTCCCAAAAGATGCTTGATCACCAATTGGGAGTCACCAAAGACTCGTAATTGTAGTTGTTTCATGTCAACTGCCATCTCAAGTTTAAGTATTAAAGCTTGATATTCAGCAAAATTATTAGAGAAACGATTTGTTAGGGTAAAAGAGTATGGGATGTCTTCTTGTGGAGTGACGAACACCACATCGGCACCAGCTCCATCTCGATGTGCGACACCATCAAAATACATCTTCCATGGGGGTCTAGCTTCAATGACCATTGGATCTTCATTAGGAATTTTATCGCTCAGTTCCCAATCATCAGGTATCGGGTGGTCTGCCAAAAAGTCAGCCAATGCTTGTCCCTTTACAGCCTTTTTGGGAACATACACAATCTCAAACTGTTAAAATTGAAGGTACCATCTTGAAAGTCGGTCACTAAGGACTGGTTTCTACATTACAAATTTGATGAGATTTGCCCTCGAGATAAGCCGAACAACATGATCCTGGAAGTAGTGCTTCATCTTTTGAATCGAGAAGGCTAATGCCAAACATAACTTTTTAATTGGAGAATACTTTAGCTCATTCGGCGTCATCATTCTGCTCAAATAGTAAATAGAGTTTTCCTTGTCTTCACTATTTTCTTGAGCCAGTAGTGCTCCAACTGACCTCTCTTGTGCCGCGATGTAGAGTATCAATAGTTTTCCAGGTATGGGTGTCGCAAGAACTGGTGGCTTCATTAAGTATGATTTGATACTCTCAAACGCGTTACTACAAGCTTGGTCCCATTCGAAAGGAGTGTCCTTCTTCATGAGATGACTAAATGGTTGACATTTTCTGGCCACGTTTGAGATGAACCTCCTTAAATATGCTAGCCTTCCTTGAAGGCTTTTTAACTCATGAATATCTCGAGGATCGGGCATCTTCAAAATTATATCAACCTTAGCTTGATTAATTTCAATTCCTTGGTGTCGCACAATGAAGCCGAGAAATTTTCCCAGAGTAACTCCAAAGGCATACTTCAAAGGATTCATCCTAAGTTGATAACTTCGATGTAACTCGAATACCATTCTTAGGTCTTTTAAGTGGTCGCATCTTTGTCTTGAATTCACCACTAGATCATCTGCATAACATTCAACATTTTTATGGAGCAGGCCATCAAAGATGTTTTGCATAGCCCTTTGATAAGTGGCGCCAGCGTTCTTCAAACCAAAAGGCATCACCTTATAACAAGAAATACCTTTGGGCGTACGAAATGCAGTGAGTTCTTCATCCTTTGGTGCCATACGGATTTGATTATAGCCGGATGAACCATCTATAAAGGACATTGCCTCATAACCAGTAGTGGCATCAATTATCAACTTTGTTATAGGAATTGGAAAGTCATCCTTAGGGCAGGCATTATTGAGGTCTCGAAAGTCGACACAAACTCGAATTTGGCCAATCTTCTTTCTTACTGGAACAATACTTGAAATCCACGTAGGATATTTGACTTCGCAAATAAAGCCAGCTTCAATGAGTTTGTTAACTTTATTTTCAATTAATGGAACCAACTCTGGCCTAAAGTATTATTTGGCTTACTTAACAGGATGAGCACCATTCTTGACCGCCAACTGATGGACCGCTACTTTTGGATCAAAGCCAGGCATTTCCTTATAGCTCCAGGAGAAGACATCCATATATTCTTTGAGTATGTCCATATAAGCGATTTTCTCCTCTACTTCTAGAAACGCACTCAAGTAAGTTGGTCTTGGTTCTTCATCGGTTCTAAGATTAACTTCCTTCAAGGGATCTATTGTGGCCTTTACTCCTTCTTCAAATTACGATGGAGCATTTCCAACATCTTTCTCCTCTCGGGGATTATCGTCATTTATGGATATATGATAACACCAGAAGACATCTTCTATCTCTTCATCAATCTTTATTTGAGACGAGAAATTTTTCTCATTCTGGGTCATAACATGATATGAGGAGCCAACACTCTCTTCATCTTCTTTGTGTTGCTTAGTATAAACCACAGTATGCGTCTTTGCTTTTAACACCTCGTTGCATGAAACTACCAGTTCCATCTGTCGCTTTATTCTAGAAGGAATCAAACTTTGGAAATCCTTCTGGATTTTAAATGAAGAGTGCAGCATCGTGCTTTGACGACTTCTTTGATGTTTGTTGTTTTTCTTCTTATTTATAGGACCCAACCTTTCGAACACAGAAGTTCTTGTAGTTGATTCTTTAAGTCGATCAAATACGGATGGTCTTTTTTTAGTGGTAGTGGATTTTTCTTCCACGGTGATGTAATTACTGACTGCGCTTCTTATGGAGCTGGGAATTAGAGGTGGTTGCGTGTATCCTAGTCCTTCACGTTCTTACCTGGTGTTACCCCCCGATGGAAGTTTGCCTAACCTTGATGGCTCATTAGGATTGTATCCAACCTTTACAAATAGCTTGTATGCAATTGGATCAAAGCTCTCTTTTGTACGCTTCGTAGGGAGTGCTATATCTGGTGGCAAATTTTGAACCATAGATTCCCCAAGTGGCCTTGAGGATGGATTTATTGTGTCAATCTTCCTGACAGGTAAAGTTAGCCCCTTTAGCACATTATCTTGGGGATCAGGTGAGTGATCTTCCTCTTTCTTTACCTTTGGCACGTAGCGAAGAATAAGAGCTGCCTTCTTCTTTGTAGGAGCGACACTTTCTTTATTTAAAGTGAAGAAAGGCTTTCTGTTGATGAATTTTTTGATAGTCACCGCGACCTTCTTAGATGCAAGATCGTCACACTTGGTCTTGGTGATATCTTCAATCCTTTTCTCATCTACAATATGATTCTTTAAGTAGAATTTTGCATCGGCAAAATGTGACTCAGCTTCAGTGAATGGCTTATCATCGGCAGCTATCGTTCTTTCTACTCCATTTTTGAGATACTTCAAGCATTGATAGTAAGAGGACGAGATAATTTTGTTCCCGTGCACTTAAGGCTTACCAAGCAATACATTGTATGAAGTTTTGGCATCGATCACATACATCAATGGGTTTGATTGAAAATCATCCATACTAATCCCCATCTTGATACATACCATGGCCCTTTGGCCCCCTTTATTGAAGCCTTGGATCATTATACGACTTTTATTTAGTTCACTAGTAGCAATGCCAAGCTCCTTCATCGAACAGATAGGCAAGATATTGACCCCAGATCCATCATCTATCAAGATTCTATTGATCTTCTTTCCTAAAATTTGACCCACCATATATGAGGGACGGTTATATGGGGTCTTACCAAGCATAAGATCGTTATTTGTGAATGTGATTTTTGTATCACACACATGTGCCTCTTCGCCAAGAGTTTCAGCCAACCTTTTGGAAGATGAAGGAACTTCCATGGGTAGATTCTCACCCTTTGCCCCCTCTTTGGCGGTATTAAAATAAGATGCTTCAAGGTTGACTTGGGTAGTCTTATTGCGGAACCAACTCGGTAAGAATTCCTCTACAGTTACCAGACGTCGAGGTTTCTGACGGTGAAGCTTCATCACCCTTGTCCTTTTTGGAAGTGCAACCAACTTCTGTTTCCTTAGTTTCTTCACCACTTTCCTTCTGGTTGGCTACTCGTATGTCTTCTTTAGTAGACTCATCTTCTTGCATTTGCGTCTAGCCACTAGAATCCAACCTTCATCATCGTCTTCATCAACCGAAGACCTGTCAGGCTCTAATATCTCCTCATTATGCTCCTTGACACAAATTTTAATAGGGTTGAGCGAGCCAAAAGTGATAGAAATTTGATGAGAACTGGCTGTCTCATCATCGAAGAAGAGTTTTTTCTCTTTTGCCAGTTGCATAACTTTATCTTTAAAGACAAAGCATTTCTCCAGAGGGTGACTTATGAGCCTATGATATTTGCAAAAATTAGGTTCATTGGTCTTTTCGACTTCATTGGGATGCTTCATCTCTGCGAATTCGATGAGCTTATGCCGAAGGACTTCATTGAAAATCTCAGAAACATCAGAATCAAGGAAGGGATATTCCTTTTCTTGCATCTTTTTTAACGTTTTCTGATTTGGACGTGCTCCAGAAGTCATCTTTACACTTTGCTTCTTGCTCACCTTTGTGGTGACTTTCACAAGAGACACATCAACATTCATGGATTCTTTGTTATCATTTTTGGGGACAAACTTACCCCATCTCTTGGGTTCTTACTTATCCTTTCCCTTTGGAGGGTCATGGATAGACGCTCCTTCCTTTCTAGCAGAAGACATGCTCAACTCCATGTCATGAGCACGAGTAGCTAACTCTTCAAAGGATTTTGTCTTAATGCCTTGCAAGATGTAGAGAAGCCCCCAGTGCATTCCTTGGATGCACATCTCTATCGCAGAAGCTTCGCTGAGCCTATCTTTACAATTTAGGCTAGCATGTCTCCATCGATTGATGAAGTTAATGACTGGTTTGTCCTTTCTTTTATAAGTATTTGTGAGCTCTACCATGCTCACTGTATGCCTTGTGCTATAAAAGTAATTCAGGAACTCATGTTCCAATTGATCCCAACTATCGATGGAGTTAGGCTCGGGATCTGTATACCAATCAAAGGCGTTTCCCTTTAAGGAATGAACAAACTTTTTGACAAGATAGTCACCATAAGTTCTAGCATTATTACATGTCTCGACAAAGTGTGCGACATGTTGTTTTGAGTTACCTTTGCCCTTAAATTGTTGAAATTTGGGGGGTTGATAGCCAACAGGCATTTTGAGGCTATCTATTCTTGCAGTTTAAGGCTTGGCATATGCAAGGGAAGACTTGGTGACAACATCATACTTGTCTTTGAGGGTCCCATCAATAATTTCCCTCAGCAGAAACTTGCACCTCTTTAGTCGATGATGTTTGTTTCACAGGATTTTCTATCTCATGAACCTCTGGAGATTTTTTCGGCGCATGGCTAGATTCTCCGTCTATCAAGCCTTCTACCCTATCCACTATCTTATCAATCCTAGCCTCTTGATTCTAAACATAGTTGGTCAGGACTTCAATTGCCTTTGTCAGATTCACAAGTTGCTCCTCCACAGACGAGGCATCAATTACCATTACTTGCATAATCACCGGAGATATTGGAGAGTAACACGGATTATCACGTAAGTTAATCTTTGAAGTACTTAGATTATGTGGTGTAAGTGGAGATGACGCATTTGTTGAATGACCATCGCTCTTTGCGCCAGAGTATTTGGAACCAGAATGCTCAAGTAGAGCAACAATCTTCTTAAGCGATTCCGCAACACTGCTTCCTCCTTCCGAAGCACTTGTTTGGGACTTCGTTCCTTTTGGGGTTGAAGATCCAAAAATTGGAGTTGGCGCGGATGACACTAGATGTGTTTGTTGTCCTATCAAGCCTGCCTTACTCCTTATGACAACTCCTAAACTTCCAAAAGTAACACCAAGGATGCTTTCCACTTCGGCAGAGAACCTTGAATCAACAGCCTTGGAAGCAGTTGATTGAGAATTGATCTTCTTGAAAGTCATTTCGTTATTCTTAAACTTTGAAGTATGAAAAGTTGAGATGAGAGGTAGAGATCGTCCCACTGGGCGTTCCAGAATTTGTTGGACAATAAAATTTTGAGACTGAAAAATAAATAATTCGAGATAAGAAAATATTGCAACAATCGATTTTATTGATTTCAATAAGTGAGTGTTACAATTTGTATGAATCCTCTGATTCGCCTTTTCGAATATAGATTCAAGGGCTTAAAACTTAGTCTTGAATTTGAATTTGATTTGATGGACTTGAGGGACTTGATTTTGACTTGTGCTTGAATTCAAGAGCTTTTGAGCTTGTTCTTGAATATTGCGGTCTTGATCTTGAACTTTGATGAACTTGATTTGAATGTTTGAGCTTTTTAGAGAAATTGCGGCATTTGATCCACGAGCTTTCTCTTGCTACTTGTTAGAGTTCTGGGGTCTCTCTTCTGAATTATGAGACCCCTATTTATAGTTGTAGGAAAGGAAGAGTCATGATGAATATAGACTTCCTTTGACCAATCAAATTTAAGTGATGTGGCGTCTTTTATGGGCTTTTCTTTCATGGGTATGTTGCATCAGGTTGACATGTGGCACGCTCCTATTGGCTGCTTCACTTGACTTGGCATGCCATGTCATTTGACACTGACGCTTATTTGGGCCTCTAGAATATGACAATATTCTTGGGCTTAGCAAAGTGGGTTCATTAATTATAGCCCAAATTAATGGGCTAGCCTAATAAAAATTGAACTTTAATTAAACTCATATATGTTTGGACTTAAATAATTAATCTAATTATATTAATCCACAATATTTATTTAGGACTAATATATTTTGAATTTAATATAATCTGAATTTTGTACGGATTTAAATTTAATAAAATTGCATCGCCCACAAAGGGTTTACAGTATTTATTAATAACATCAAGAAAGACAAGTAGTGGGGAGAACGAAAGTTGCAGGGTACTATTTTTCTGTCCAAGCTACGACTTTGTGGAGAGAAAGTGATCAGTTTACGAGGTACATCTTAAGATTTGTTATGTTTTCCTTGTCAAAGTATACTTACTGTTAGTAGGGGTGGGTGTTCGGTATTCGATTCAGTGTTGTATAATTTGGGTTCGATAATTGGTAAATGAAAGTAAATACTAAATACCATACTATTAAGCTTCGGTTCAGTAATTCGGTAATCGGTAAATTAAATTTTGGTTCGGTACAAAATTCAGTATTACCATATTAAAGTTGGACATGCTTGTAGTGATCCTATTTCATGATAATAGTGTTGATTTTCAACCAACGTTTTGAGAAAAAATCAATTTTGTTTGGTAGTTTTACATCTCTGAATACACAATTTTACACCAGAAAAAATCAATTTTGTTTGGTCTTGTTACACATTGATATGTGTGGCTCAAGCAATGAAACACCTTAAAACCTATGTTATTGTAGTTTGATCCAGCCCCAAGAAAGGGAGAACTGGATGTAACACGAATAACATTTACATCAAACTAGATGTAACACGAACTGAATGTAATGAACTGGATGTAAATGTGATGTAAAGTCATAATATTACTTCTTATAAATATGATGGAGAGCAATATATGTTGTGTTGTCTGCCAAGTGCTGAGTTTTTCGACAATTTCCATCTGTTGTTGACATGTGAACACAAGGATTAAGAAGGTTTGACCAAGTCCCCTTGGTTAAAGCCATATTCCGACCTATGCTAGGAATATTAGAGTTGGACAAGTGCAATCAACAATGGTGTTATGTATATGTCATGAAGACTTCTTTTCTGTTGTTCCCTTCCACGCCCTAATTTTTATTTTTAGCATGATATTTTCATCAAAAGTTGTCATATGTTGGTTCCAAGGAAGTCTGCTGTGTAAAGTTAAGAGTCTACTTTATGTCTATGTTTAATAGTTCAGAGTTTGCTTGAGCAATATTCACACAAGTATGTGGCCTTTGGAGTGTGGACTAGGTATGTGACCTATGAGTCACTTAACTATTATTGGATATTCGTGAAATACCAAATGGTAATGATATTTTTTACTAATCTCGAACTCAAATATCATAATTTTAAAATTTTACTCCCAAATACCAAATTACCGAATACCAATTATCAAATTTTTTGATTGGGTACGGTAAATCGGTTTTTGGCATTTTATGTCTACCCCTAACTGTTAGTAAGCTTATTATATATATGACTTAGATATAATAGGCTAAAGCCATCGACAGTCCCTCATATTTCTCCTGAAAATTCGCTTAGACCCCTCAACTAAAGTCTGTACCTATCAGTCCCCTAGCCCACCCGAATTTTAATCCAATTGAGCTTTTTTGCCTACATGGCACATCGCGTATTGTCTACTCGCCGGAAGCGCGTGAGTGATTTTTTTACTAAATCACGAATAGAAAGCTGCCAAGTGGCACGGAGGGCCCCCAAAACATATTAATTAAAAAATTTATATTTAAATTATTTTATTAATATAATTTTTAATTATTATAATTTCTTAATTTTTTTTAAAAATATTACCCCACCCCCCGCGTCATCTTCTTCATAGCCCACCCCACCTCACCCCCCGCATCTTCATCTTTTTCAACCCCACCCCACCCCCACGTCTTCGTCGTCTCACAGCACCCCACCCCCAACCTGTCATCGTCGTCTTCAATTCATTAATTAAAGCTTTTCATTAATGAAAATGACGGATTTTAAAGCTTTTCATTAATGAAAATGACGAATTTTAAAGCTTTTCATTAATGAAAATGGCGGATTTGAACTCGTTCATAATGGATGATGATTACGATTTCACAGCTTTTCATCAATGGAAATGGCGGCATTGAAATTCCTTACCATTAATTTTTCAATCAAGCCTTAATTTTTCAATGGTAAATTTACCATTGAACAATAACAGAAATGGCGACATTGTTGCTGTGACTCTGTGTGTGCGTGTGAACTGTGTGTGTGTGAACTGTGTGTATGTGTGAGGGGGAGGAGGGTGTGAAGATGACGACGGGGGCGGGGGGAGTTTTTTTTTTTTTTTTTTTTTTAATTTAAAAATTATTGTTAAATAGATATTTAAATAGAAAAATTGACAAGTCAGCAACTCTACCTTTTAATTTATTTTTTTTGCAACGCATTTTTTTAATTAATTATTTTTGCCACGTCACGCGAGTGTGTTACACATACTCTATATTTATTGCTGCATATACATAACATTCTGTGTATATATTGGAATTTTTATAATATATTTAGGGAGTTGAAATTTTTTGTAATATTGGAAATATAAATTTTGTATTTATGTAATATTTAGCATGTTTATAATAACTAAAATGATGTTCCAGCACATAAGGAAAAAAAATGTAATCATCCGATAATGGACTAAACCAATCATTGACCTTTTTTTTTATGTAATAATTAAACAAAAAGTAAGGTTTGCCTAAGTAATTATAAGTTGTACTGCTTTGATTTCTTGTTTTCCTACCCTTATTTCGTCATCTTTAGTTTAAGTTTCTACAGGTACTTTATATAATATTAACAACTTCTATCTTGATAGTTCTAGTTTTAAGTCTAAAGTTTTTAGAGTAAGAATTTATTATTTTGGAAACTAAATAACGGTTAGTTTTAGTTGAAAATTTGACGAATTAATTCATATCTTTATGGGGATTACATGTTTTGGACAGATTTTGATCATTCGGAAGTTTTACGAAAGGGTAAGTTTGTAAATTGGCACTTGGGCGTTGATTTGAGGCAAGTTGAGGCTTTCGTTAGACTTTTTTTCAAAGGGCAAGTTTGTAAATTGACACTTAGATGACGAGCTTGATTCAGAAGGCATTGTCCTCGAAATTGTACGACAGGAATCACGAGAAATCATAGGTTATAGCATATTCAAATATCGAAGTTTTGGCAACTCTTTGGAAACTTCTCAGCATATATTCGAATACATGTGTAATGATTAATCAAAGTTAAAAGTGAGAAAAAAAATTATGAATTTATGATCTTAATTCTTTTAAGTTACTAAACTTTAAATTATACATAATTTAATTTAAGTCTCTCATTCTTTTTCAATATTCAAGATCATGCATGGAATAAAGGGTGCTATGGATATGTTTACATGTATAATTTCCTTACGTTTGATATTTAATATTCGCTTTTGGATTTGACTAAAAATCAAGAAACTCCCATATTATAGTAGAGATAAAGTGTTCCCTAACAAAAGAAATTATGTATCTAAAATCTGAATCCAAAACCTCTCGTTAAGACCCCGTCAACTAACATGAATTGGTTGATGGACTAATTAATTATACATGAATTTTTCATACAATGATTAACAATAAGGTGGTTGTAATTTACATATAACAAATAATGCTGGAATTGTGAGACAAAGAGTCAAAAATAATCTAGTATCCCTTGAATTATAAGCAAATTTTCTATGACACATTTCAATTATTGGGGTCCTATTACCTCCTCGAACTAAATTTTAACGTATTTTTGTCATTTTTTTTAGTTGACGTGACACCTTTTGTCAACTTTTTTAGTTGACGTGGACCTCATTTTATGTAATAAAGGTATCACGCCAACGCAAAAGGTGATTAGAATACACTAAAATTAAGTTAAGGGGGTAATAGGCCCCCTATGAAATTGGAGAGTGTCGTAACAACTTTGATCATTGTTCTAGGGATACTGAATACAAAAAATAAATAGTAAATGAATTATTATTTTTCCCCAAAAAAGAACAGTTACAACTTACAACAACATTATACAATGATTATTCCTACTAATCTCAAAAAATTTGCTACATACTTCTTTTTCAAGAATTCCCTAAAAACATTTTTTCTAATTATTAAAGTCTTCTTCTCCTCCACTTTCATCTTTTTCACAAAAAGAATAATATTCATATTTTTCTTTTGTGGGAATATTTTCTTGATGAATATTTTTCTTCATTGAGAAGAAATCTTCTTCTTCTTGATCATCAACTAATAAATGGGGAGGGATTTGTGCTTCATGTTCTTCATATTCTTCCATGCTAATTCCATCTTTAATATAATCACCTCCAATCATGGCTAATGCTTCAATCGAAATCGACATTTTTGACTAATTTTGGAACTAATCAATCCAATAAGATGCCCGAGGACAAGTATATATAATGTTGTGTTAAGGATATTCTATGTACCTTCTCTATAAAAGCAGTCAACTAAGTTCTGAACGAATTAGCTTCTTGATATAATAATTGGTATATAGGTTTGGAGAGAGGTTTTTGTTGAGATATTTTATGCAATGATTTCATTTAGGCATGACATATATATATATATATATATGGTGGTGATAAAGAAGTAAGGTGAAGTTTTAATTGATATATACTACGTAATTAGAATGTTGAATTGACTCTTAAAAATTAACTTTTTTGACAATATAGAGAAAGTTTCAAAGCCAAAAAGGTAATATACTTGTGAAGAAATTAAAATAAAGTTTGAATTTGAACAAGTATACAAAACGTCTCTTGATGATCAGTTTTATTAACGAAGTTATCCTTATTGCAATTCTGCATTGGATATTTTTCTGGTGAGCCAAAGATATATCTGAAACGGTATCCCTCATGCACAAAGATAGAAATAATAAAATTTGCATACGTCCTACATATTCTTTTTATACCCCACTTGTGAAATTCAATAGAATATGTTATTGTTATACTTTTTACTCTAGTTGTCGAATCTAAATAGGATTGAATTGTTTTTCCTATCTCACATTTAAATATTCGTATATTACACCAAAATACTACTTTAACAAATTAAGAGAAATTTATTATTTTGTTTCAATTTCATGTTAGGCGAAATTTATTATTTTGTTTCAATTTCATGTTAGGCAATAGTATAATTGTATAGACAGAATATTCTCTTTCCTAGAATAGGATTTTATGACTGATTGTGTAGTAATAACAATATATATTCTTTCCTAGAATTGAACTCTAACCTACAGTTGTATGGCTGTAAGTATTTCATTATGTATTATGAAATAAGACAAGTTGCTATTTAGAAAATCTTGGTTTCTCTGTCATGGTATCAAAGCCATACAAGTTTATCTCACTATGACAAGGCCGAACATCTCATATGTGGTACAATTCAAAGTCAGTTTGTAGCTAATCCTTACAGTATATATCACAGTGCATTACTTCGTGTCATTCAGTATGTCCGTGGTTCTATGAATCAAGGTGTTCTCTTCGTTCAGATTCTCATATAAATCTTAAGGGATATACTGATGCAAACTGGGTTGGTTGTCCCGATTCTCGTTGTTCCATTACTGGTTGGTGTATTTTTTCTAGGCACATCCTTGATATCTTGGAAATGTAAGAAACAATCTCGTACGTTTAAATTATCTACGGAGGCCGAGTATCAGGCTATGTCGGCAACAAGTTCGAAAATTGTTTGGCTACGACGTCTATTATCTTGCTTGTTGTTGCTATTATATCTCCTACAGTGTTACATGTTGATAACATTAGTGCGATTAAAATAGCCACAAATCCTGTGCAACATGAAAACACAAAGCATATAGAGGTGGATTGTCATTACATTCGGGAACTAGTTGCTGACCATCTTATCACTCTACAACACATTTCTTCTCATGATCAACTTGCCGATTTGTTTACAAAGGCTATGACATGTGCACGACATAGCTATCTTAGCTCCAAATTGCTACTGTGTGATCACCGTATCAATTTGAGGGGGAATGTTAGGCAATAGTATAATTGTATAGACAGAATATACTCTTTCCTAAAATATGATTTTATTACTGATTGTGTAGTTATAACAATATATATTTTTTCCTAAAATAGAACTTTAACCTACAGTTGTATAGCTATAAGTATTTCATTATGTATTATGGAATAAGACAAGTTGCTATTCAAAAAATCTTGGTTTCTCTTGTTTCTCTGTCATTTCACTCTTATCATTAAGTAATTATATAAAAAACAAAATATCTTATATTTTAACTTTGAAGTACAAGGGATACTTTTATATTGACTGAATTTGTTTTCCACTGCGTTTTTTTTTTTCGTATTGATATTCATGAGTTCAATGGAAATTTACTAGTCAAGTATTTTGAAACTCATCACGAGGCTTAAAACAAAGTATGATTAATTGCATCAATTCTAAAGAGCATTCACATTGTACTGCTTACGCAATGGATTTTAATTCATTACATACTCAATGACTCCAAAATTGCATAATAATAATAATAATAATAATAATAATAATAATAATAATAATAATAATAATAATAATAATAATAATAATTGTAATAATAATATTAATAATAATAGTAATAATAATAATAATAATAGTAATAATAATAATAATAATAATAATAATAATAATAATAATAATAATAATAATAATAATAATAATAATAATATGTCTACCTACTAACCTTCTATCTTAATTTTGTCCTTCACATTCTCCTATCTAATTTCATATTCTCGATAAAATAGGTTCAAACAAATCTAGCAATAAATCGTAACATACAAATAATCCATACAAAAATTAATTAACATATATCATGTGAATTCTCCAAGTATGAGTTCGACCATCATTAGACATTGTTAAAAAAAAAAAATGGAAGAAATTCTCTAAGTACACAATGTCACAACAACATGAAACAAAAAAAGATCAATTAATTAGAAGCTAAAATTTCGAGAAAACTGTAATGAAAAAAAGATATACACACATGAGAGAAAATCCTAGAATTCTTAAAATTTATTTTCTTACCATATATTTTAGATTTTTTAATATATATATATATATATATATATATATATATATATATATATATATATATATATATATATATATATATATATATACTAGTTTAGAATACGTGCATTGCACATGTATTCAACGTTAAAGAAGAAAATTGCATTATAAAAAGAACAACCTCATTGTATTCAAATCAATGAATAGACGGCTTTAATAATAGGGAAATGATTTGAAATATACCTAAATTTAAAAAAAAATTATTGTAACACGCTTCAACTCTGGCGGGGTCCTATAATCCCCCTAGACTATTACCGTATTTCAGTGGCCAGTTGCACCACTGCGAGAATACACTCACACTGAGCGCATGAGGATCTGAAGTGGTCCAGTTAAGCAAATATATTCCACGAAAATACGTTAAGAAATAGTCTAGGAGGTCATGGGATCACCGCAAAGTTGAGGCATGTTATGATAAATTTCTCCAAAGTTTAGGTATATTTCAAACCATTGTCTCTTAATAATATATATACAGTTAAACCACTTTATAACAAACAACCCCTGATTATTACGATATATCACTATAGCGACCTAATTTTCTATAAAACTATTTTTTCATATTATATGTTACTTCTTTACGAAATTTTACCTATAACAATGACGACGTTTATAATAATGACATACTCTTTATAAAATTAGCTCTCTACAACAATATATTCAAATATTTATATTTTATAAAAATATATTATGTACTGTATAAAATAAAATCTTAATGATAACATGCAATTCATTGATTTGATTGGATAATTTAGATCTCTAGGAAAAATAAATTAATGTTGGAGTTTCTTTTAACCTAATCACTATTAAAGATAAATAAGGAGGTTATCATGAACATGACTTTTTGTGTAGAAATTTGAGAACATTTTCTTCATGATATAAAAATAAATATAACTTTATCAAAGAATTTAGTTTAAAATAAGTGTTATCTTAGGGATTCAAGTCAAAAATCTGTAGTATGTTTTTTCAACTATTCTCTTAAATTCCACTTCTTAATAGTGATCAATTTTCAAAAAACATTTATCAAATAGAAATAGTTAATAAATTACTTAGTATTTTATATATTAATGTCTTAATAGATGTGGGTTTTGCTAAGATAACACTTGTTTTGAGATGAAGGAAGTAAATCTTTGGAGAGTTTCATATGGACTTTGATGACATTCCATACTATAAAAAAATAATTATTAATTCACATGCAAAATTTTAAATTTAATTTTATTCAGATAGTGATTCAATTCTCAGCTACGCAAATTAGCAAAAAAATGCATAAATTAAAACAAACGTCTCAAGAGTTTGTAATTCATATGATTTTAATGCTAACACATTTTAATAGGAACCGAAACATAATGCCTAGCATCTGTAACTTACCTTGGTGGCAACATTTATCAACCATACTTCTTAATTTATATAATGCTAAATACAAATGAGATGAAAAATATTTAACCGAAAGAGAAATTATTCCCATATAATAATCAATATTTCTAATCTCACCTTTCAAAATATTATTACAAGCTAATCTCAAAGGGTGAGTTTAATTTAGCCAAACTCGTGCTTTGTATGTCCTGCCAAATAGATCTAAGGATTGTACTGAGCGTTAGATTTTTACTCCATTCAGAAATACTTTTAGAGAAACGCTTATCAACTCTTCCTTACTGTGAATACTTTTGGAGAAACATTCACTCGTTCTCTTCTGTCTCTTGTTGTGTTTCTTTGTTTATATTTTTTTATGGTAAGAAACCTACAAACCATTGATTAAAAATCTTCAGAAAAATCAAGAAACCAAATTTAATTAGGTCTTTCATCATACTATTTTTTTCTTTGTCGTAAAGTTTGATAAACTACATATTATAAAAGAAGAAAAATAAAAGATCAAAAGTAAATAATCTTCTTTCATATTTTCCATGGCTATGTTATCATATTATTGAAGGATTCCAAATGTATAAAAGTCCAAACCTTTTTCTTCAACAAAGAAACTAAAGTCCAAACCTTTTTCTTCAACAAAGAAACAATCTAAATATGGTAAAAAAAAAAATTCCATAAATATCTATCAATTTTTGAAGAATATGAATTCCAAAACACTAAGCTAATACAAATATTTTTTCCTTATACTTTGTTGTACATTTTTTTGGTCATTTGAAGACTTTTTCTTTGCTTTTTATTTAATATAAAATAGACTTCATTGTCCTATTTAAAAAGGCAAAATGACCTTCTGGACCCTTCTACTATGTCGGTTTTGTAAGTTGGATACTTCTACTTACATGTTTGTCATCTGGACCCTGAACCCACTAAAAAGAAACATTTTAAACCCCTTTTTTGGTGATTGTAACACACTCTCCCCACGTCAGCTGCCACGTCAGCCTCATCTGCCACATCATCTGTCATGTTATGTTAAAAAAAATGAATTACATTACATTCCAAGTCATTTTTAAAATGCTAAATAATAAATTAAATATTAAAATTAATTTAATTAAATAAGAAAAATTTATAATTATAGAAAAAATTTGAATAATCATGTTTTTATTTTTGCTCACAAATTAAACATCAAATTCATTCCAAATAATTAAAATTCTTCTCCAACTAATTTAAATTTCTAACTATAAATTCATATATACAAACATAGTAAATTTTCGATTTTTAAATTTAAATATATTTAAAAAATTCACAAAATTTTTAATTTTTTTCAAGAGAAATTTACTATTTTTTTTCAATATTCACTATCACTCACTTTCAATTCAAATTTAAATTTTAATCCCCCCTGCCCCCCCCCAAAAAAGATTTCAAATTTAATTTTTTATTCAAAAAAAATGAAAAGAATTGAATTGAGGAAAAATTAAAATAAAAATAAAAAGTGAAGGTGGTGGTGGGGGAGGGCTGGAAGAGTGTTGGGGTGTGGTGTGGGGGGTAGGGGTGGGGTCGGGAATGGGCTAGGAGGGGTGTGGGGGTTGGGGGTGGGGTGGAGGGGTTGGGGGTGGGATGAGGATGGGTAGGGTGTGGGGATGGGCTGGGGTGGGGGTAGGGAAGGGCTGGACGGGTGTTGGGGTGGCGTAGGGGGCTAGGGGTGGGACGAGGCTGGGTAGGGTGTGGAGGTGGGGACGGGCTGGGGTGGGGTGGGGAGGGAAAAAATATTTTTTTTAAAAAAAAATTTTAAATTTTTTTTTAAATTATTTAAAATTTTTAAAAATATTTTTAAATTAAAAAAGATGAAGGGGAAAAAAGGACCTTTTTTTAAAATTTTAATATTATTTTTATTTTTAATTATTTTAATGTAAAATTGGCCAAAAATTGACCCCTACTCGCACCCCAGGTGAGTGGCTACACTCTCTTTGTCCTAGTCACCATTTCAATGCAACATAGGCAAGGTCAACGGTCAAAAGTGCAAAATGTTTCTTTTTAATGGGTTCAAGGGTCCAGATGAGAAACATGTAAGTAGAAGTGTTCAACTTACAAAACCGACATAGTATAGGGGTCCAGAAGGTCATTTTGCCATTTAAAAACAAAAAATCAGAAAAACCACGCACACATTCCTAAAACTTAGGAGCTTAGTAATTCTTTTTTACTTCTTCTTACTGTAGTATTTTATTTTTACCATATATTTTAGGACTCTTAATTTTTTCTTCTCATATATATTTTAGGATTCAATATTATAGTTAATACTATTAAAATAATTAAATAATAATTTGAGCATATAATGGCGAAAATACGATTTTTTATATTGAGAAGTCTTTTAATGAAGGGCAAAAAGTTCAAATCACTTTTCTAAGGATTTTCACACTTTTAATATATTATAGATAGATTTTAAAAGCGCGAAGACCTACTTTTTACCTAAAAGACTCTTCTTTAAACAAAACTGTCTTTTTACTTATTTTTTAATTTATTATTTAATTATTTTTTATTATATTAACTACACTTCTAAAATATATGAGACTCCTAAATATATGGCACAAGAATTAATTAATATTTTTTTCTACAGTTCAATTAGAAAAATACTCCTAAAATGAGACTCTATTAAGAAAATTTTTCTTTAAATATTGAGATGTAAGTTAAACTGGAGAACAAATCAGTTTACCTATTGGGAGAATATGATTGATGTTCATCTAACTTGATTCGATTGCATGTCTAGATGGTGGATGCTTGATTTTTAAACCCTCAACTTCTTCACTGTTCTTGTCAGCATAATAGAATTCAACATGTGTGTACATATATATACCTTTTTTTTTTCATTCAAAATCATTCTTTAAGGTCAAAATTTTCGCTCAGACAAGAATTAGTTGGATCAAAATCGAAGCTTTGTGATCACTATTATATCTTTTTTTATAGTTTACAGGTCTTAGATGAATGTCGGTTGACTTTGAAGAATTTCTTGTGTAAATGTTAGATTTAATTGTATTGTTTTGATATCTTTATTATCTTATTGTTTTATTTTAATTTACAGATGCTAAATGAATGTGGGGTCAGTTTTGAATTTTTTTTAGGTAAAAGTTAGTTTTAATTGTATTATCATAATATCTCTATTAATTTGTTATTTTGTGGTAGTTTACAGTTCGTAGATGAATCTCGATCAGCTTTGAGAAATTTTTGTGTGTAAAATTTAAATTTAATTGTATTGTTTTGATATCACTTTTATCGTATTATTTTTTTGCAGTTTACAGATGATAGATAAATGTTGGTTGGCTTTGAGGAATTTTTTATGTAATCCTACCCAAACAAACTCCAGAAAAAACCTAATAAATGGTAGTATGATACAATTATATGGCTCAGTTCAATATTACATACTAATAACTAGAAACTTTTATAGTGTCGTTTAATATGTGCGCATTCAAAAAATAGCAATCGCGAAATCCTTGGTTCAAATATCAAATATACGATTGGCAATGATAAAGCTCCGGGCTTAGATGATTTTAATGCTGTTTTCTTCAAGAAATCATGGTTCGATTATCAAGCCAGATGTGCAAGAAGCTGTAAGGGAGTTCTTTAATACAGGGACTATGTACAAACCTATAAATTGAACCACCATTACAATAGTTCCTAAAAACCAAAATCCTGCTAACATAAAGGATTATCGGCCAATTGCCTATTGCTCTGTACTGTATAAACTTATCTCCAAGATTCTAGCTACAAGAATGCAACTTGTGATGCCTATATTAGTGCGTGAAGCTCAGGCAGGATTTATACCTGGAAGGAAAATTGGAGATAACATAATTCTGTCTGGCTCATGAATTGGTGAAAGGCTATACAAGGAAAAACATCTCTTCAAGATGCATGATTAAGATTGACCTTCAAAAAGCATACGACTCTGTGGAGTGGGTGTATTTGGAGCAAGTATATGTTAACAAAATCGGGATTTCCAAATACTATCATCAATCGGGTTATGGATTGCGTTACTTCTGTGTCTTTATAGCATGTTGTTCAATGGTGAATTTGAAACTGCAAAAGGATTGAGGCAAGGGGACCCCTATGTCCCCTTTTCTGTTTGTAGTATCTATGGAATACCTTAGCAGACAGCTTAATATGCTAAAAGAGGATAAGGATATCCAATACCATCCAAGATGTGCAAAATTATCTATTAGTCACCTCTGTTTTGCTGACGATCTACTGTTGTTCTCAAAGGGTACTGAACGATCTGTCGAAAAGATCCATCAGTGTTAGGGCATATGGAGTTTTGATGATAGACATGTGAATGAAATATGTTGTGAAAGCTGGTCCATCCAAGTGAACAAAGCTCAGCTGCAGATAAGTTATGGATAAAATGATTCTGCGTACAAACCGAAGTAGATAACATTTATCACACCAGAAGTTGAGTTGAACAAGAAGTCTTGAAGAAGTTAAGTTGAACAAGAAGTAGTGCAGGAGTTGAGTTGAACAAAAAGTCTTGTAGAGATAAGAGAAGAATCCTATTGAAAGAAGAATCCTATTTAAAGGAGAAGTGAGAAAGGGGGCAACAACAAGAAGAGTAAAACTATCTAGAGTCCTATTGAACATAGAAGATCACATCAATTGAAGGACTCTATGAAGTGTGTGCTTAAATACAAGAAATGAATTCAAAAGCACTTACTCAATGCACTGAAAAGATAATCAACAATCAGCAAAACAGTTCACATACTTGAAGAAGAACCAGTTCCCTTACTTAGCAAGTCATAGACTGTTTGTAGTAGGTAGGTTCTTTGAGTTGTAATGAGTCATTGTTCTAGTCTCAGTGATCTATAATTGAGTTAGGAGTTATATCTTCAAGTTAGAGAACTCGAAGACTTGGGAACACTTATCTTGGAAAGATTTGTGTTTTTGTAGTGATAGGAGTTAGAAGTTTTAATTTCTAGTTTACAAGAAGTCTTGTAATTTTGTTGATTATTGAGGCTCAAGTGTTATAGTACAGTTGGGATTAAATCCTGTAGAGGTACAAGTTGTCACACCCCTTTTTTAACACCAAAAAGATTAATTGATTTTGAGATTTGAAAGGATTTTATTATTAATGTGACAAAAGATTGAAAGTTGTTTTGAAAAAGACTTATTTACATTCAAAACTCAGCGTCACCACTTGGCATAATCCGGTGTGCCAAGTCACCTTTGAAAATCCTTTTCAAAACGATTTTGACTCTTTAAAACTAGTTTGCGAACAAAGATTCCGGCTAAGGAATTCTGTTGACCGAGGGGAAGGTGTTAGGCACCCCTTGATCCCGTGGTTCGATGCCGTTCGCTTGGTAGAGCGTATCGGCTAATTTGACACTATGAATTTATAAATCACATAAAGCACGCCAAACAAATCAATCAAGCAAAAAAAAATAAAACAATAAAAAATTTAGTATTCAGTCCAATTATACAGTCCCGAAATAAAAAAATGCGAAAATATAAACCTACTCTATTCTAGGCTAATCCTAAACTACGTTCCATTGCTTCACCCGACTCCTCGGGCCTTCGCCACGAACATCTTCCATGTACAAGATGCTTCGGGGCATTCCTCGAATAAATCAATAAAAATCCCTCGAGGCATTCACCAGCTGAATGAATACCTTTTTAGTGCGAGAAAAATCAAACTATTCAACAAAATTTCAAACATTCCATGGAATTTCCAACATTCAACTAAAACCTCCAATTCCAAACATTTGCCTACCCGACCTATGTTTGCCTAAACCAATCGACACATCATGATACTATCAAATTCAATTAACATTCATTTCAAGTTAAACAACCAATGAAATCAAACTAATAAAAAATTACCAATTATATCAAGTATTTAATTATCACCCCTAAATCCCTTTTTAACTACATTATTAAACCAATTCGACTGTCAAATCACTTTTCAAAATTCGAAATGAACAACACATACCCAAATGAAGATTCAAACATTTAAGCATACCAATCATTCATATCCACAACAACAATTAACATTTGCTCAAAATATTCAAAACCACACCACAAAATCACGATATTAACCAACTTCGATATAATAAAAAAAGTAGAGTTAAGAGATGGACCTTTGAAGAATCGATTTCGTTGATGATAAAGTTAAGAAAGCTCGGACTATAAAACTTCGAACAGAACCTCAATGATGACGAACTCCAACTCTGATATTGAAGAATTTGCAACACAAAACTGATCGAGATCAACGAAAAGCCAAACCCCAAAATAGGAACAACAGCCAACGAATCCCCAAGGACCGAATCCAATGACGGAACGCAAAAATAAATGAAACCAGAAATTCCAATATGCGACAAGATAGAAAACTGATAGAAACTGAACTCTGGTGAGATGACAGTGACCAAAATGACCTGGAACGATCGGATTCCCGGCTAGATCCTGTCCGGCAATCGAAGAAAAATAAAGGGGTCTTTGTAATTTTGAGACTGATTCAGTTATATTGATAAGGAAAACTGAATCCGTCACTGCAATCGCCGGAAAGAGCTCGATCAGAAGTTGGGTTTCCCGTCGTTTACCTTATTCTGTCTCCGAATTCCGTCAAATGGGCTTCATACTCTCATTTTATCGCTTACTGTGTGTGTGGTGTTCATGTCTGTCTCTAAGTGTTAAAGAAAAGATTGAAAAATGAGGTGTGTGAAGAGGAATTTTCGGTCAACTTTTTGAGTATCGTCTATGGCCGTTTGTGTTTATGGTGAAGTTTTTTTTCAAAGAAGAAGCCCCCTCACTGTTTTTTGTCTCTTTCTATATATAAGGGTGTGTATATTCTGTTAAGTGTGGTCCCCTCCTTCTATTTTGATTATTTGTATTATATGCCTCCTTCTTTTTTTTCTTTGTGTCCAAGAAAGGTGAGGAGGAGGGGGGTCATATGGGTAGGTGGGTAGGGGTATGGTGTGGGGTAGGTTGTTAGGATGAGCTGTAAAGTTGGTTAGGATAGGGTTGTTATTTTTTTGTATTTTTATGGGATATAATCACATGGATGAGGGTGTACAATAAAGTGAGGTAAAAATGAATAAAATTGGACTTGGGAGGGACAAAATTAGGTGTCTACAGCATGCCCCCTTTGAATGTAAACATGAAGCGTTTTCAGACAAAGAAGTGGACAATGAGACAAAATTTTGTCCCGACCATTATTCAAAAAGAATGAAACAGAAGGAAGGAGGGAAATCAAGTCTTGACTTTGGACATCATACTCATCCCTAGTTATGAGGGAATCAAGTCACAGGTATCCCTAAGGCCTGAAAGAAGAGGGACTATACCGAGATGGAGAGTCGAGTGAGGTTCCATCGAGGTTCCGGTCCGTGGCTCTGTCATTACATAAAAATGAAAATTACAAGTTAAAAATACAAATGAAATTACAAAATCCTATCTACGCAGCTTCTTTTGGACTTTTGACTTGAGTTTCATCACCCTATTCTTCAGGCGGGCTCCTAACTTTCAATTTCTTCAACTTGTTCCTTGGCTTTCAATCTCCTTACCGTGTTCTACAGGCAGGCTCAGGACTTTCTATTTTCAATCTGTTGACTTTTTATTTCTTCACCTCGTTACTTGAATTTCCATGTATTTGCCCTGTTCTTCAGGCGGGCTCCTAAAATCACATCAAAACTAAAAAAAAAATTATCCCAAACAAAGAAATGCATCTTCTATGAGTTAATTGGAATGATTCGACTAGAAGGCATATCTTATAGAAAGAAAAGGGGACAACTCAACTAAAAGGTACGTCTTATAGGAATCAAAGGGAGTGAATCGACTAAAAGGTACGTCTTATAGGAATCAAAAGGGATGACTCAACTAAAAGGTACGTCTTATAGGAATCAAAGGGGATGACTCGACTAAAAGGTACGTCTTATAAGAATTATGGGGAATGACTCGACTAAAAGGTACTTTTTATAGGAATCAGGGGAATAATTCAACTAAAAGGTACGTCTTCTAGGGGTCAAGGAAAATGACTCGACTAAAAGGTACATCTTCTAGGGGTCAAGAGGAATGATTCGACTAAAAGGTACGTCTTATAGGAATCAAGGTAGATGACTCGACTAAAAGGTATGTCTTATAGGAATTAGGGGGAATGACTCGACTAAAGGTACGTCTTATAGGAATCAAAGGGGATGACTTGACTAAAAGATACGTCTTATAGGAATCAAAGGGAATGAATCGACTAAAAGGTACGTCCTATAAGAATCAAGGGGATTGAATCGACTAAAAGGTACGTCTTATAGGAATCAAAGGGAATGACTCGACTAAAAGGTACGTCTTATAGGAATCAAAGAGGGATGAGTCGACTAAAAGGTACGTCTTCTAGGGGTCACGGAATGACTCGACTAAAAGGTACGTCCTATAGGTGTCAAGGGGAATGATTCGACTAAAAGGTATGTCTTATAGGAATCAAGGTGGATGACTCGACTAAAAGGTACGTCTTATAGGAATTTGGGGGAATGACTTGACTAAAGGTACGTCTTATAGGAATCAAAGGGGATGACTTGACTAAAAGGTATGTATTATATGAATCAAAGGGAATGACTCGCCTAAAAGGTATGTCCTATAAGAATCAAGGGGATTGACTCGACTAAAAGGTACGTCTTATAGGAATCAAAGAGAATGACTCAACTAAAAGGTACGTCTTATAGGAATCAAAGGGGGATGACTTGACTAAAAGGTACGTCTTCTAGGGGTCAAGGAATGACTCAACTAAAAGGTACGTCTTATAGGAATCAAAGGGGATGACACGACGAAAAAGGTACGTCTTATAGGAATCAAAGGAGATGACTCGACTAAAAGGTACATTTTAAGGAATCAAGGGGGTGACTTGACTAAAAGGTACGTCTTATAGGAATCAAAGGGGGATGACTCGACTAAAAGGTACGTCTTATAGGAATCAAGGGGGATGACTAGACTAAAAGGTACGTCTTATAGGAATCAATGGAAATGATTCGACTAAAAGGTACGTCTGCTAAGAGTCAAGGGGAATGACTCGACTAGAAGGTATGTCTCCTAGGAGTGAAGGTTCGAAGTGTATCACCTAGCAAATAAAAATTGAAATCCCTGGACAAGTGTGTCTCCGAAGGATATAGGATGATGAAATTTTACCATTATTTTATTATCATACCTGTGCAGCAATATTGCTTTATGCATTTGTAAAAGTGAGACATTGCAGACCTTGATGCTTATGCTCTGAAGTCCCTGCTTTGAAGGTAATATGTTTCCTGTTTCATCAAAGAAAACTTGTGAGTATAAAACATTGTGGCTGGTTTGTGGCTTTAGCTTTTGCAGCAATCGCTCTTGCCCTCGTCATATTTAACCTTACTTCCAATAATTAGCATATATCATTGACTTGCTGAATCATTGACTCGAACTCAGATTATTAAGAGTGACTGAAACAAACACAATATCTCTGCTTTGCCCTACTTCTCAGATAGACCTTTTGAACCTTGGTATTTCCATGAGTTCCCCTACTTGTCTGTTGACAAAAATTTCCGCATGCCCTTTTTGTCGGCTCACAGTTATGTCTCTTTCATGTGCTAGATTTTGTCTTGCTTTGTGCAATTAATGAAGCTGGTAGTCAGTTTTAAAATCTTTTCTCACTTGTTTTGACATGGATTTGACTCAAAGACAAGAAAGAAAAAAAAAGTGACAATTTTTTTTATTTGGATAACTGAATCATGAAAGATAAAACAAAAATAAAAAAGAAGAAAGAAAATACGATGAATGTACCCATTTGAAACAAAGAAATGAAAAATTCATCTAAAAATGACAGTCAACTCTAATGATTATGCCATGCATTTTAGATTAAGCAGCTTGATCTTTTCATCCAAACTTTCTACCAATTGTTGTTGAGTCCTTCTTGATATTTTCATCCAAACTTTCTACCAATTGTTGTTAAGTTAATGGACTTGAAACTGAGTTGCTTCCTTAGGGAAAATTCATTCGAAAACCTCATTCGGTTAGTGGCGCCTTGAAGGGTTTTCACCAACAGACCTGTTTCTTTCTCTCATCTCACCATTGCCTTATGGTGACCGTCAAGGTTTTCACCAATAAGATATTTCTCTCAACTTATCATCACCTTACGGTTCCCATGAGGATTTTCACCAATAAGACTCTCTCATTTTTATTTCTAACCTGATTTTTTATGCTGAGGAAGACAAGTAGTACCCAAAATGCATCATCATATCCATTGCATACTTAGCCTTAGCATTCTCAAAGATTAATCTGAAGGTCTTTCTTTGGTTGTAACTTGAATGTTGGATAAGGTTAGAAAGAAGAGATGACATGAGGCCCAAACGACACTTGAAGTGGTGTAGGGCTTACAACTTTTAGAATCGATTCAAACAATGAGGATTAACTTATGCCCCAGTTTCATCTGACTGGGTAATTCTAAATTGTTTCTTTAGTTGGACCGATTCAGAGTAGGGCAGCCTACGTATCTCACCCCCGAGAGAGGAGAATCAGGTCATGCGTAATTCTAGCAACTTGTTCTCTTGCTTGATTCTGATTTTTTTTGCTTCTCTTTTATTCAATTTTTTCTCTTTGAAACTTTCTAACTCTATTTTTCTCGACATTCTTCTCTTTACTTTCTTTTTGGACATATTTTCCTTTTTTTTTCTTCTTATTTTTTTTGAAACTTTTCTGACTCTACTATTTTGCTCGATACTTTTCTTTTGAGCTTTGTTGACTCTATCTTGATTCCAAAAGAGGGGTATGAAAGAAAATAACACTAAGGCTCAAATGGGGTAAACAAAGGATTACACAATATTTGAATAGCAGAATGAAATGCCTTCGTCATATCAACCTTTGAAAATACCAGTATATAGCATGCAATGTGAAATTACACGATCAATATCACTTATGGCATGTTTTACAACACTAACTTGCCCCGAGCATATGTGCCACCTCTTCTTCTACACTTGTCGAACATACAAATCCACCTTTATTGTACATCCCTCACATTGAATGACTCATGCTTTTTTGGAGTTGATTTTTGTTCTGTTCCTCAGGAGCACACATCCGCCATTTGACCTAATTGATCTAGGTTTTTCAATTGATGACCTAGTTATTCTTGTGATTCTCAAAATAATTGCCTTAATTTTCGAAGAAAGCTTCAACTTGTCACCAAATGTCTCACCACTCCACCTATTTTCTTAGATGCTTTTCCTAACTTTAGGCCTCTGATTTAATATTTCATGGTTAAGTTGGATTTTAAGATCTGGCTGAAAATTCCTCTAGCCTGTCATATTACTAGAATAAAGATAAAATGTACTATGTAAAGAAAACAAACAAACAATGCATATTTGAAACACAAGGAAAAAGGGGACACTCCATTTAATTAAAATGAAAGATATAAGTGATTGAACATAATGACAAAGGGACAAAACAAGATAGATTCCGAACTACAATCCTGAAATAATTCAGATAACAGAAAATAAAACAACACAAATTACCAGACCTCTTCCTAGTAGGGAGAGGGGTGACTTCTCAATTGCTCAGCCTGACGACTTAGCCACTGGTTTGCTTATCAGTTTGACTAGAGCTTCCCTTACTGTCAATGTTCTGCACCATAATTGATCCATCTTGAATCATGTTTTCAATTTCTCTTTTCAAATCTCGATAATCTTCAATACTATGACCCTGAGCATCAGAATGATACACACATCGTATATTAGGATCAAAATTTCTTGAACACCGATTAAGAGTGCACCCAAGAAGAGGAGTGATCATGCCCCATTTTACCAATCTCTAAAATAAACTGGCATACGAATATCCAATTGGAGTAAAGCTATCTCTCAACTTCTGCCTTATTTTATCGTTTGACTTGGATCAAAAATTAGGCTTAGAAGGGCTTTGGTATGTTTGTGGAGTTAGAGGATAACTTTGAGGAGTTGGTGTGTTCTACTGTGGATAAGATGGGGGTTGAATATATGGTTGTGCATTATATACTGGATATGGAAGGGGAGGAGCAGAGTATAATGGATTTTGGGAGTGATTATGTGAAGCTTAGGCATAAACTTGGGTTTGTGCCTGAGAGTGATGACGACGTGGTCTTCTTGACCTTTCCTGTTGTCCAACTACAATAGTAAATGCATCTTCCTCTTTCTTTTTCTCTTTAACACTTCTTAAACTCTTTTGAATTGCTTGAGTAGTCGCTTTCAATGTTGCAAAACTCACAATGCGACCAGTCTTAATTCCCTCTTCTATCATCTCCCCTATTTTAAGGACCTCAATAAACGGCTTGCCTAACGCAGGAAACAAATGTTGATAATATGTTTCATCTTGCGCTTGAATAAACACCTCCACTATCTTACTTTATTTCATTGATGGCTTCACCCTAGCAACTTGTTCACGCCATCTGATCGCATACTCTCTAAAACTCTCAGTATTCTTCTTCTTCTTCTTCTTCATACTGGTTAGGGATTTTTTGTTAGGAATCAATTCCACATTATATTGAAATTGTTGCACAAATATATTATCTAAATAACCCCAACTATTCCACCTATCAATATCTTGATCAACAAACCACTTTGAGGCTAGACCCGAAAGACTATCACCAAAGTAAGCCATAAGCAGTTCTTCTTTGCCTCCAGCACTTCTTAATTGGTTACAGTTACGTCTCAAATGTGCTACAGGATCGTCATGTCCATCATACTTCTCAAACTTTGGTATTTTAAAACCAAAAGGAAGACGAACCCATGGAAACATGCACAGATCTTTATATGAGACACTTTTGTACCCCCAAGTCCCGGGAGGTCTTTCATATCCAGTTTCAAACTTCTCAATTTTCTGGTCATTTCCTCTTTTTCTTCTATTATAACAGGCTTCTCAGTGTTAGGAGGAAATTCAGGTGGGTGAGTGTCACCGTAAAGACCAGTCAACTTGAATGTAGGCTCGGAAGTGTAACGCTAATCACCAGTAATATTCAATATAGGCTCTCTTGCAGAGTAGGGATGCACAAATTATGGATGAACATCAAAAGTAGAAGCTTCAGGTGGGGGTGGCACCACAAAAGTATGAACAACAGGTGGATGTGGTAGTCTTGGATTGGGAAGTGAGGAAATGAATATTGGAAGTGGTTGGATATTGTTACCCCGAAGTTGATCCTGATGCATGTTGTGGCACATCAACAAAAATGGGAAATTGGGAAGGTGACACGGGAGGCAAGCTAGAATGATATTCCAGATTATCAGTGAGAACTGGAGAAGGCGGCAACCCATTAGCCCAAGCTCGATGCATTTCTATCATTTGCTGCCTTAATTTCTGAAACTCTTCATTATCTCCTAAATTATCATTTTTTGAACTCCCTATCTAATTAGTGACAACAAAATCGGTATCCTTGTTGGCCATAACCTTCTCTGTGACTTGGTGCAATATGGAGGACCAGCCCAAATGTCAGAAACCAACCACCTCAAAATAACTGAACAAGAGATAGTAAATGCGTTAGAGTTCAATACTTTCTCAAAATCTCTCCTTTTTCTTATTTGAAAAGATCACCGAAACCAAGAAGGGCGCCTACGTATCTCATTCCCGAAAGAGGAGAATCAGGTGTGCGTAGTTCGTGAAGTCTTGCCAAAGTGGCCAATTAAACTCTTTTTCTTGAAACTTTCAGAAAAACAAAATAACAAATTGTCAAAATAATTGACGAAAATATTTTTGAATTTTCCAGGTTTAACATCTCTATACAAAATGAAAGCTATGCTAAAAGAAAAATCTTTTTGGATTTTCGAATCTGAATTTCATGCGAAAATAAAACTTGGACCTATTAAAGGAAAATATTTTTTGTTGCTTTCTTTTAAAGATGTATATGAAACAACTACTCTAATGAAGAGTGAAGAAAATCTTTTTTGAATTTTTCAAATAAGATCCCTGAACCCACAATAGGCTGCCTACGTATGTCACTCCCAAGAGAGGAGAATCAGGGGTGCGTAGTTCATCCAGATAGGACAATTAATAATTAAATAACTGACTGAACCCTGACTTGAGAGACGCAACCACAAACAGAAGATGAAAAACAATAAAATCCTTTTGAGTTTTTAGTTTGACACTTCACATAAGACTGACACCAACAACTATGAAAGAGAAAATCTTTTTGGCATTTTTGTTATATGAAATGTACAAAACTTCTACCATCTTTTTGCATTTTTCCTTTATAAAAGCCTCCAATTAAAAAATTCTTTTTGAAAATTTCAAATTATGAATGCATGGTAAAAGAACGAAAGGAAAATCTTTTTTATGTTTCTGAGAAAAATGAGTGCAAAAAGTAAAAAAAAAAATCTTTTTGAATTTTTGAATTGTGGAAAACAAAATCTATAAAGAGCTCTTAAAACTACGAAACCCTCTTTTTTTTTATTCGCCATTTTCTCTTTTCCCTTTTTTTTCAACACTTTCTTGCCTATACACCTTACTTCTGACACATGAGTTCCCCAAATCGGTCCATCAAATGACCACGTTACCCTCAGAGATGCAACATTTAGCACGTAGGATGCTTTATAGGTGAGATCCTATGAAGGACCAAGTGGGCCCCGCTAGGTTTCAATATGATGCACATAAGCATGACCTAAAGTTGACCTACGTTGGGGTTCACTAAGAAGACTATTAGGGGGAGCATATGGTCGAAAGTGGCTACTTTACTTTCCACCTACTCCATACCAGCCAACAACCCCCTCCTAAAATAAGGGTGACTCAACTATAGGTCGTGTACATGGAGTGTACTACAAAACTTGTTGCAGAAAGAATGAACTCGGGTTATGCACATGATGCCAGATATAAAGCAGTAACACATAAGAAAAACTGTAAACAAAGAGCACGTAAGCATGCCACAATGATAAAACAATACAAACAATCACACAAACACATTTATACACCCATAATGTCAAACTAAGCCGATATAACTCCAAAAAAATAAGGTTGAATTATGAAAAATCCCCAGCAGAGTCGCTAGAGATGTCACACCCCTTTTTTAACTCCAAAAAGATTAATTGATTTTAAGGTTTGAAAGGGTTTTATTATTAAGGTGACAAAAGATTGAAAGTTTTTTTCAAAAAAGACTTATTTACATTTAAAATTAAGAGTCGGCACTTGGCATAATTCGGTGTGCCAAGTCATCTTTGGAAATCCTTTTCAAAATGATTTTGACACTTTAAAACTGGTTTGTGAACAGAGATTCCAGCTAAGGAATTCTTTTAACCGAGGGGAAGGTGTTAGGCACCCCTTGATCCCGTGGTTCGACCACGGTCGCTTGGTAGAGCGTGTCAACTAATTTGACACTATGAATTTATAAACCACAAAAAGCACACAAAATAAATCAATCAAGCAAAACAAAAAGAAACAATCAAAAATTTAGTATTCAGTCCAATTATACAGTTCTGAAATAAAAAAATATGAAAATATAAACCTACTCTATTCTAGGCTAATCCTAAATTACGCTCCATTGCTTCACCCGACTCCTCGGGCTTTCTCCACGAATATCTTCCAAGTACAAGATACTTCGGGACATTCTCCAGATAAATCAATACAAATCCCTTGAGGCATTCCCCGGCCGGATGAATACCTTTTTAGTGCGAGAAAAATCAAACTATTCAACAAAATTTCAAACATTCCATGGAATTTTCAACTTTCAACCAAAGCCTCCAATTCTAAACATTTTCCTACCCGACCTATGTTTGCCTAAACCAATCGACGCATCATGATACTACCAAATTCAATTAACATTCATTTCAAGTTAAACAACCAATGAAATCAAACTAATAAAAAATTACCAATTATATCAAGTATTCACTTCCCACCCCCAAATCCATTTTTAACCACATTATTAAATCAATTCGACTATCAAATCACTTTTCAAAATCCAAAATCAACAACACATACCCCAACGAAGATTCAAACATTTAAGCATACCAATCATTCATATCCACAATAACAATTAACATTTTCTCAAAATATTCAAAACCACACCACAAAATCACGATATTAACCAACTTCGATATAATAAAAAAAGTAGAGTTAAGAGATGGACCTTTGAAAAATCGATTTTGTTGATAATAAAGTTATGAAAGCCCAGACTATAAAACTTCAAATAGGACCCAACGATGATGAACTCCAACTCCGATATTGAAGAATTTGCAACACAAAACTGATTGAGATTAATGGAAAGCCAAACTCCAAAATAGGAACAACACCCAACGAATCCCCAAGGTCCAATTCTGGTGACGGAATGCAAAAATAAATGAAACCAAAAATTCTAATATACGATAGGACCAAAAACTAATAGAAAATGAGCTCTGCTGAACTGACAGTGACCAAAACAACCTGGAACGGTCGGATTCCACCTAGCTCCTTTCCAGCAATTGAAGAAAATAAAGGGATCTTTGTAATTTTGAGACTGATTCAGCCGGATTGAAGAGGAAAACTAATTCTGTCGCTGCGGTCACTAAAAAGAGCTCAACCAAAAGCTAGTTTTCCCATCATTTACCTTATTTTGTCATTGGATTCCGTCAAACGGGCTTCATACTCTGATTTTCTTTCTTACTATGTGCGTGGTGTTCATGTGTCTCTCTAAGTGTTAAAGAATAGATTGAAAAATGTGGTGTGTGAAGAGGAATTTTTGGTCAGCTTTTTGAGTATCGTCTATGGTCGTTTGTGTTTATGGTGAAGTTTTTTTTTTCAAAGAAGAAGCCCCCTCACTAGTTTTCCTCTCTTTCTATATATAAGGGTGTGTATAGTCTGTTAAGTGTGGTCCCCCCTTCTATTATGATTATTTATATTATAGCCTCCTCCTTTTTTTGCTTTGTGTCCAAGAAAGGTGAGGATAAGGGGGGGTCATGTGGGTAGGTAGGTAGGGTTATAGGGCGGGGTAGGTTGTTAGGATGAGGTGTAAAGTTGGTTAGGATAGGGTTGTTATTTTCTTGTATTTTTATGAGATATAATTACATAGATGAGGGTGTACAATAAATTGAGGTAAAAATGAATAAAATTGAACTTGGGAGGGACAAAATTAGGTGTCTACAAAAGTCATGATTTTTTACACCTTTCTTGAGCCAGGTGTTTTCCACGTCAAAACACTGTGTTCAATTTTTACTTCTGTGAACCACGTGTACTTACTTGTTCCATAGATAGGCAATTAGTAGGGCTCATACTGTAATAAGTAGTATTAGAGAGAGGTTGTCTTAAATAATGCTAGCACTTAAGAAAAGACCAACATGATGAATTTCGCACCTCTTACTGGTCACAGTGAAGGTCAGTCAACTACTAGACCTCCACTTTTTGATGCCTCTCACTTTATTTGGTGAAAGGCAAGAATGGAGATGTTCATCCAAGGTGAAGATTATGAATTATGGGACAGGATTACTGACGGACCCACTATTCCAATGAAGTTGGTTGATGGTGTACACGTAAAGAAAGTAAGGAGTGAATTTACTCCTGATGACTTGTTGGCTTTGAAGAAGAATGCAAAGGCCAAGAACATCTTGGTTTGTGGATTAGGACCTGCTGAATACAACAGGGTATCAACATGCGTTACTGCTAAGCAAATTTGGGATGCACTGGTGAATGCTCATGAAGGTACCTCTCAAGTAACAAAATTCAGGATCTCTCTCTTTTTCACTGAGTATGAGGCATTCAAAATGAAGGAAAATGAAACCCTGCATGAGATGATGAATCGACTCACCACTTTAGCAAATAAGTTGACTTCCTTAATAAAAGTCATCACTGAGGAAGAACAAGTTGAAAAGGTACTGACGGTATTACCTAAATCAAAATGGAATGTTAAGGTGACTGCAATTAGGGAGGCAAATAAGTATCTTGAAGGCATGACCCTAGATGAACTAGTAGGGAACTTAAGGACTTATGAAATGGAAATTAATGGAACCAAAGAACAAGAAGCTCCTGAAAAAATCTTGGCATTGAAAGCTTCTGATAGTGATGAGGAATTTGAACTTGACAAGGAGCAAGTTGCCTTCATAACTAAGAATTTCAGCAAATTCTTTAAGAAGGAGAATGGAACAGGTAATAAGAAATGTTCCAGTGGCAATCCAAATGGGTGATACAAATGTAGAAAAACTAATCATTAGATCAGAGACTGTCCAGTCAGGGAAATAGAGTGGAAAAAGAAAAGGGTTGAAAAGAAACTGAAGGCAAAAAGGAAGGAGGAGCATGCAATGATAGCAGCCTGGGGATCTGATTCAGATGAAGATGAAGTTGATGAAACTGCATTCATGGATCTTGGAGATTCAGATTTAGATAAAGAAGATGAGGGTTCTGAAGTAAGTATTCTTGAACTCAAAGAAAAATTACAATTCTTTTCAAAACCAAAACTTGTTTACTTGATGAGTGCATTGATTGATGATTTCCTAGGGTTAACCTCTGATAGGGATGAATTGTTCAATAGTCTTGCAAGCCTCAAATTTGATCTCATTGATCTAAAGCTTGCTCAGGTTTTGTTGACAAGGAAAATTGTACTCTCAAGAAACAGGTTGCAGAACTTGAGATTTCAAATAATGATCTTAAGTCTGAAGTTCTCAAATTAACTCTCATTGAAAATGAGGAAAAGACCATGAGTAAAGAACAAGAAAATGCAGAACTTGAGCTTGTTAAATACAGACAAGAATGTCATGACTTAACTAAAAAAATGGATAAGTTTAGTCAAGAAGTTTCTAAACTAAAACTAGATCTTTAAAGGGCAAATAGGTGGACAAACTCTTCAAAAATTGTTCACAAATTAAGTGAAAGAAATTACAATAAAAAGGCTAGCTTGGGATTCCACAAAAGTTTTGATGATCCTAAAGATTTATATTATAATTCTGGAAACCTTGGACATCCCACCATTGAATGTCCAGTGGCTGGAAAAAGCAGGAAAAATAGTCAAAACCTGGCTAACAGATTTTGTCGGACCAAAAGGAACAAAACCAGTTCTAGTCAGAGAAACAGGTTGCACTACATGTTGCCTGCATGGACTAGAAGAAATCTAATTCATACTTTCACTTATAAAATAGGAACCAATCTTGTGTTTGGGTTCCTAAGTCTAACCATTGATTTTTTTTGCAGGAGAAGGTGAAAGGAAACACGAGGCACTGGTACTTAGACAGTGCTTGCTCAAGACATATGACTGGTGATAAGAAAAAATTCCTTTCACTCTCCAAAATAGGTGGAAGAGGAGTTTCTTTTGGTGATGGCAAAAAGGCAAAAATTATTGTTGTAAGAATTGACTTATCTGAGTCAAAAACATTGGAGGATGTCTATCTTGTGAAAGGATTGAAGTATAATATGCTGAGCATCTCACAATTACGTGACAAAGGTAATAAAGTAATTTTCACAGCTACAGGGTTTAAAGTCAAAATAATGGACACCAAAGAAATTATGTTCACTGCAAGGAGATATAGAAATGTATATAAAGCAGACATAATGGCAATACTAGGACCTGAGCTGACATGTCTAAGTGAAATAGAAACTGATCCCCTCCTTTGGCACAGAAGACCTAGACATGCAAATCTGAAACAACTAAACATACTTTCCTCCAAAGACATGGTATTGGGATTACCCAAGACTAAGTTTAAGGAAGAAAAGTTATGTAGTGCTTGTGTAAGGGAAAAGCAGGTAAGGTCTTCTTTCAAGTCAAAGAACCATGTTAGCACATCCAAGTGCCTTGACCTGGTTTATGTGGACTTATGTGGACCCATGAGACTTCATAGCAGAGATGGAAAGAGGTATATGTTCGTAATTGTTGATGATAATTCTAGGTTCACTTGGACATTATTTCTAGCCTCTAAAGAAGATGCCTTTGATGTCTTTAACATTTTCATTAAGAAAATTGAAAAGAAACTAGGTACTTCCTTAGTCTCCATAAGGTCTGACCATGGTACAGAATTTGAGAATGTAAAATTCTTGAAATTTTGTTCAGCAAATGGTATAGATCTTAACTTCTCAGCTCCTAGAACACCACAACAAAATGGAGTGGTGGAAAGAAAAATAGAACCTTGGAGGATATGGCTAGAACAATGATGCTTGCAGCAAATATTGCTAAAAACTTTTGGGCTGAGGCAATAAGTACTGTAGCATATATCATAAATAGATGCATGATTAGACCTATGTTAGAGAAGACTCCCTATGAATTACTAAAAGGAAGAAAGCCTAATATCTCTCACTTTAGAACCTTTGGATGCAAATGTTTCGTACATTATAATGGAAAGGATAATTTGGAAAAATTTGATGCTAAAAGTGATGAGGGAATCTTCTCAGGATATTCACTTCAAAGTAAAGCCTATAGGGTTTTAAACAATAGAACTAACTGTATTGAAGAAAGCATGCATGTGATCTTTGATGAATCCTGTGCTAAGACTAACCTGCAGAACGGAAATGATGCTGAGGAACAGGTTACACAAACCGATTCATTGACTGGAACTACCAAAGCTGAAGGCACCTCAACAGGGGGAACTAAAGCTGAAGGCACAGTGAAAGGGAGAAATAAGCCACCAACTACCCCAAATCAGAATGTCATCAGTGATCCTAGTAGCTCACTAGGCTTGATTCCAAAGGGATACAAGTATCAAGGATCACATCCCATAGAGAATATTCTCACTGATCTCACCTCTAGGATCACTACCAGATCTGAACTGAGAAGTATGTGTGCCTTCAAGGCATTTCTATCAGAAATAGAGCCAAAGAAAATAACTGAAGCATTACTTGATGCTGATTGGATCATATCCATGCAGGAAGAGCTGAATCAGTCTGAAAGAAGCAAAGTATGACACTTATTTCCTCTTTCAAAAAATAGATCAGTGATTGGAACTAATGGGGGTATAGGAATAAAGTTGATGAGCATGGAACAATCACAAGAAACAAGGCAAGGTTAGTGGTCCAAGGATACAACCAAGAGGAAGGAATCGACTTTGATGAGACTTTTGCTCCTGTAGCAATACTTGAAGCTATAAGATTATTTGTTGCTTTTGCTGCCTACAAGGAGTTTATACTCTACCAGATGGATGTGAAGAGTGCATTTCTGAATGGCATTCTCAAAGAGGAGGTGTATGTCAAGCAACCTCTAGGATTTGAAAGAAAGGAGTTTCCTGGTCATGTGTATAAACTAGATAAAGCCTTGTATGGGTTAAAACAAGCACCTAGAGCTTGGTATGAGATTTTGTCAAAGTTTCTACTGGTGAATGGTCAATCCAGAGGTAAAATTGAAAATAAATTTTCTTAAAAACTAATGGAAAGGATTTGTTAGTTAAGCAGGTATATGTGGATGACATTATTTTTGGTTCAACCAACATGAATATGAATCATGAGTTTTCCAAACTTATGAGCTGTGAGTTTGAGATAAGCATGATGGGGGAGCTGAATTACTTCTTGGGGTTGCAAATAAAAGAAACAACATCTGGGACAATGATCCATCAACAGAAGTATGTCAAATAACTTCTCAAGAGATTCTCCATAGAAGAGGGTAAAGAGACCAGTACTCCCATTGCCACTACCATAAAGCTTGATTTAGATGAAACAAGTCCTGATGTAGAGGAAAAGATGTATAGTGGTATGATAGGATCATTATTTCATATCATAGCAAGCAGGCCTGACATTGTATTTAGTGTAGGTCTATGTGCTATATTTCAAGAAAAGTCTAAAGAATCAAATCTAAAATCAGTGAAAAGGATCTTCAGATACTTGAAGGGAACCTGTGATCTTAACTTATGGTATCTCAAAGGTAGTAACTTTAATTTGATAGGTTACTCTGATGCTGATTATGCAGGATATTTGGTAGACAGGAAAAGCACTACAGGCATGGCTCACTTCCTCGGATCATATTTGATTACCTGGTCCACTAAGAAGCAAAATTCAGTAGCATTATCTACTGCCGAAGCTGAATATGTTGCTGCAGGTTCTTTTTGTGCTCAATTGCTATGGATTAAGCAACAACTTATGGATTTTGGTACAGATGTTGGTTGTTTTCCCAATTTTGGTGATAATACGAGTGCTATTAACATAGCTAAAAATCCTGTTCAACATAAAAGAACCAAGTATATTGATATTTGACATCACTTTCTTAGAGATAATGTTGAAAAAGGTCATATATCAATTATGTTTTGTTCAACTGAGGAACAAATTGCTGACATATTTACTAAGGCGTTGGGTAGAGAACACTTTAAAAGGAACAAGTTAGCCTTGAGGATGATTAAAATTGTATAAATCTCCCTCAATGATTGATTAGAAAAGATTGTACTTAAGTGATTGTTGAGTAATTTAGTCTTACAAATTTAGTTGTGTATCCTAATTCTAAGGTTTTAGAGTAAATTAACTCAGCTATGTGTTGATTTTGCAGATAGGCTGAACCATCAGGGCAAATTTTGTCTATTATTTTTCCACAATTCAGGTATGATTTTCACTTGTTCATAATAACATAAGAGAGAAACAAGTTGTTCACTTGGTCCCTTCTGTTACACTTAAACCACCAAAAATCTAAAAGCAATCTCCTTCAAAAAGCTGCCAGCCCTTTCCCATCAGTGCAGACCCCTTCATCATTACATTTCTTTCTAATACTTTCCTCACAGGGTTCATCTTTACTCAATCCCTCTTAAATACGTATCCTCTTTTTCCTCTCTTTCTCATTCCTTTTAAACCTTATCTACAACAAATCACTAACCTTCTGTTTAACTAGCCATGGCTTCCTCGTCATCTTCTTCAATCTCCTCACGTGACTCTGCCACAAACACCTTCACCTCTATTATCATTCACCCAAATATAACCTTACCTCCATTAATTCCTCCTCAAATCTCTAGAAAATTCTCTGATTTTGCTGCGTTCAGACACTTACCAAACCCTTTTACCCAATTTTCTTCAACTACCAATCCTTCACTTCCTCCACTAGCCCCACTTAAAATTATTGACCCTGATGATAAACCCATTGTAAATCTCATCCCTCGAAGGTCAAGATCTGCTCTAAAATGAAAACCCTCTTCTATAGACATTGATGTAGATGAAGTTGTCTCAGTTAAGCTTTCCCCTGGAGTCACTTTTCCTTAAATTTCAGTTACTCTAGAAAAGAAACAACGGCAAGATGCTTCTTTGGAAGAAGCTCTTTGTGCAAATAAAAAGAAATGGGTTGTTCTTTCTGCTTCTCCACCTCCCAGTATTCCCTCTCTTGATATTCTCCTTCGTTCCAAAAGAAAACTGAATCACATCAACACCAAAACCCTAAAATCCCTTTTCACTCCTACCTCTACATCCCAACCCACTTCCAAATCTTTTTCGTTCTCAAAATCTCCTGAGAAAGCCTCCCTTTCCACTAGAGGTTCTTCAAAATCCTCTTCCCGTCTGAAGAAACAAGTATCCACACCTGTTCTTTCTGACTCCTTTGAATCAAATTCTGATTTTTCTCTTGATACTCCTCCTACTCCCTCTACTCACCCTGAACCAGATCTTGACTATGATATTACTTTTGATATTTCTTCTTATAAGGCTTCTCTATCAGTTCATGTTCTCCACTTTCAAAAATGTAAGTTGACTTAGGGTAGAGTTGTCACTGGTTTCGGGGGACCTGATATGGATGTGTTGGTCACCAAACTAAGAGCTCAGGGATGGTCACAACTATTTCTTCAAGGTGATCATCAAAGGAAGTTTGGGCAAGCTGAAGTGTATTAATTTTATAGAAATGGAGTTTCTATCGGAGAGGTGTTCTCCACCACTGTTCATGGTAAAACCATTAATATTTACCCTGCTGATCTAAGTCAAATTTTACATGTTCCTACTGGGTGTTGGAGTCATTATGTGAAAGGTGCTTGACCTCCTCTTGATAACCTCTCTTCAGCTCTTGATATTTCTAGAAAATTCTCTGGAAATCCTTTTCTTTTAACTCATAGAAGAGTGCTCAAGAATGACATGTCTCCTCTCCACCAGTTCTATTTTGATATGGTTCACAAGATGATCCTTTCTAGACAGGAAAGGAGAACAGTAGCCAATTTTCTTGATCTCACCCTGATGGAATTGCTAGACTCTTAGACTCCAATTAATCTTCCTAGACTCATCATCAAGCACATGCAAAGGGTCTTAATCCAAGATGCAAATGGGCATATTTTTTCCTATGAGTTCTGGCTTGCCCCTATTTTTGAGGACTTTTATATTCCTGTCAAAGTGTGGTCACTGCAGACCACAAAGGATGTTATTGGCTCTGTGAACCATGCTATGTTAGCTGATGCTATGAGGAGTGCTGACAACCCTATGCAAAGGTTGGGGAATGCTCTTGTTGCCAAATAAAGTGAGGTGGAAGTGGAACAAGATGCATTGGAAGCTACACAGGCTATTCATGAGGAGGAGAAACAGGTCCTTCAAGCTTAAATTGCCTCCCTCACAGCCATCTTGGAAAAGGATAGAGCTGACAATGCCGATATCATTAGGAAGCTTACCTCCCTTATTCCTACTTCCTCATCCACTTAAGCCTCTCTTAGTGTCTTAGGCATCTTTTCTTCCTGCTTTTGGTCCAAGCATTTCTCTCTTATTGCTTTTAATGGGCTATGATCATTATATTCTAATCTATTAAAGAAATGGCTTTTTTGCTTTATGTGGTTCACTTCGGTGTTATTATTGCATTGCTTGTTTTTTCTCTAAAGTCTTCATTGTTTTAGTGATATGCCCAGTGTCCATGAATTATTGAACTCTTTTCACTTATTTGTCCAACTTTTTGATGATGTCAAAAGGGGGAAGAATAGATTATAACAGTGCTTATAACCCAATTGACTAACCTGTGTTTCATTCTGATTCTTTTACTTAACTTCTTTAGTAAGTATGTCAGGTTTTTGTGGTGTTGTTCTACTATCTTTGTCATCATCAAAAAGTGGGAATTTGTTAGGCATGTGGAGTTTTGATGATAGACATGTGAATGAAACATATTGTGAAAGCTGGTCCATCCAAGTGAACAAAGCTCAGCTGAAGACAAGTTATAGATAAGATGATTCTGCGTACAAACAGAAGTGGATAACATTTATCACATCAGAAGTTGAGTTGAACAAGAAGTCTTGCAGAATTGGAGTTGAACAAGAGGTCGTGCAGGAGTTGAGTTGAACAAGAAGTCTTGCAGAGATAAGAGAAGAATCCTATTGAAAGAAGAATCCTATTTAAGGAAGAAATGAGAAAGGGGGCAGCAACAAGAAGAGTAAAAATATCTAGAGTCCTATTGAACATAGAAGATCACATCAATTGAAGGACTCTATGAAGTGTGTGCTTAAATACAAGAAATGAATTCAAAAGCACTTACTCAATGCACTGAAAAGATAATCAATAATCAGTAAAACAATTTACATACTTGAAGAAGAACCGGTTCCCTTACTTAGCAAGTCATAGACTGTTTGTAGTAGGTAGGTTCTTTGAGTTATAATAAGTCATTGTTATAGTCTTAGTGATCTATAAACTGAGTTAGGAGTTATGTATTCAAGTTAGGAAACTCGAAGACTTGGGAACACTTATCTTGGGAAGATTTGTGTTTTTGTAGTGATAGGAGTTAGAAGTTTTAATTCTTAGTTTACAAGAAGTCTTGTAATTTTGTTGATTGTTAAGACTCAAGTGTTATAGTGCAGTTGGGGTTAAATCCTGTAAAGGTACATGTCATGGTTTTTTATACCTTTCTTGAGCCGGGTGATTTTCACGTAAAAACACTGTGTTCAGCTTTTACTTCTGTGAACCACGTTTACTTACTTGTTCCACAAATAGGCAATTAGTAGGGCTTGTACTCTAACAATCAGGCTTTCACTGCCTTCTCTAGAGCTTTAGGTCTCCAAGCAAATTCAAGAAAGAGTGCAGTCTACGTACTTTGGTGGAGTAAAACAGAGTGAGCAGGATAGAATCCTTCAAAAACTAACCTACAACAAAGGAGAATTTCCCTTTAGGTATTTAGGAGTGCCCCTGTCTACGCAAAAGATGTCTTAAATCCACTGGAAACCCTTAATAGACAAAATCACAGCAAAGATAGCCTCTTGGACAGCTAGGAAGGCAGCGCTTAATTAATACAGTCAGTTATATTTAGGATACAGGCCTATTAGGCTCAGCTTTTCATGCTGCCAACTAGAGTGATGAAACTCATTGAATCACATTGTAGAAGTTACTTGTGGTCAAGCAGTAGCACCATCACAAAGAAAGCCCTTGTAGCATGGGAGAAATTGTGTGCACCGAAAAGTATTGGAGGTTTAAATATTACTAATATGCTCTTATGGAATAAGGCTGCAATTGCTAAAAATTATTGGGATTTGAAGCATAAGGTGGAAAAAATGTGGATCAGGTGGGTGCATACCTATTATATAAAAGGGCAACAGGTGGAGTACATTCATGTGCCTAAGCAGGCATGCACAAGTGCTGCGCAATAAGGTGCTGCCTGTATCAGGTAAGTCGTGGGTCCGACAAGTCTATTCTAATCTCTTGATTGCTACAGTACCTTAGAAGTGCTTAATGTATCAAAATGCAGCCAGACTAAAATCTATCTTTATTACTTGGTTACAGATGTATGGCAAGATGCTCACAAATAACAGATTACTGAAGTGGGGAATGCAAGTAGAACCCAAGTGTTGTTTGTGTCAAATGCAAGATGAAAGTCGGGAACATCTATTTATACTTTGCCCATTTGCAAGGGCTTTGTGGACAAGAATCCTACGGTGGATGAATAGGGTTCCATACAACCCTTGTACCTGGAAACAACATCTACATTGGACGATAATGCAAGCTAAGGGGAAGACAATGCAGGCACAAATCTTTAAACTAATATATTCTGAACTTATGCATGCTTTGTGGATAGAGAGGAACCAGCACATATTCGAAAACAAAGGAAGATCATGGGAGGTTATAGTAAGGAGACCATGTATATTGCTTGTGTAAGAGCCCCACCAAGACTGCAGGATGTAGTACATAGCTATGTGTATTGGAATTTTAGGTTCTCTTCCTAGTAGTTTAGCTCTGAGTTATTGTTTCTGTTAAGTTTGAGACTAGTAGCGCTGCTGAGTCAAAGCAAGATACTTGGATCTTTGTAAAGATTACATTGGTGATTAATGAAAAAGTTAGTTACCAAAAAAATATCAAATATACATATATGGATCGATTTGATCGGTTCAATTTTTAACCAACCATTGAATATTTACAACGACATTATACAATATACAATGAATATTCGTGCTAGTCTAAAAGAAAAAACAAAAACTTGCTATATTTTTCTGTTTCAAGAATTCCCAATATATTTAATTAAAGGTATCTTTTGCTCACCTTCATCATTCTTACATCTATGAATCTCTTGAGAACAAAAAGAATATTCATAATAAAATTTTTGGGCATATTTTTAGTACTCTTCCTTGTAGAAAAAACTTCATCATCTTCATCAACTAACAAATGAGGAGGGACTTGTGCTTCATTTTATTCATATTCTTCATATTCTTCCATGCTAATTCCATCTTTAACATAATCACCTCCAATCATGGTCAATGCTTCAAGCAAAATAACAACGCTTCAGTTCAAATAAGTTGAGATCCGTGATATGAATCCTAAACAGTTACGATGACATTATACAATGATTATTCCTACTAGTCTCAAGAAAACTTGATATATCCTTCTTTTTCAAGAATTTCCAGAAATTAATCTGATTTTTAATTAAAGGCTTCTTCTGCTTCCTTTCCGCGGGCCCCTTTTCTCCTCGATCCACAGAGTCAAAATGTAGAACTGGTGCCAACGGTTCATTGTTATTTTCAAACCTACGAAAAAACTCTTGAGAAGAAAAAGAATAATATTCATATAATTTTCTTGTAGGAAGATTTTCTTGATGAATATTTTTCTTTCTTGAAAAGAGAATTTAACATCATAATCTTCTTGATCATCATCAAGTAACAAATAAGGAGGCACGTGTTCTTCATGTTCTTCAAATTCTTCTAAGCTAATACCATCTTTAACATAATCAACTCCCATCATGGCCAATTCTTCAAGCGAAATCGACATTCTTTTTTTTTTTGGGGTATTTTTAAAAATAATGAATCGAATATAAAAGCCTGAGTTTTGAACGAATTAGCTCCTTTAAGTTTGGAGGGAGATATAAGACTTTGTAGAGTTATTTATGCAAGAAGTTAATTTTATATAGGACATATATATAGGTGATGAAAAAGGTCAAGTTGTAATAGTACTTATTATAATGTTGAATTTTGACTCTTGAAAAATTAACCTTTTGACAATTTTCTTTTTTGAAAAACCTCAAACCTAAAAAGGTAGTAAGTCACGTGTGATGAGAAGAAAAACGTTTTTAATAAGAATTCAAAAACTTCTTGTGATTGATAATAAATTTTATAACAAAGTTATCCTTGTGGCAACGGCACATATTTTTTTTTTTTTCAAGAGCCATGTACAATGTAGTTGTAATTGAATTCGAAAAATTCATAAAATTTAAATCTTGAGATAGTCGAGCTCATATAGTAACTTATGGTAGAGAGAGTTGCTTAATATTTAAATGAATCCTAACCAAACAAGGAAGTATCCTAGAGTTGTCTCTCCGAGATATTTTTTTTGAAAACTCTAGAAAATTCGCAGTCGCTATTCTTCGGGTATATACTGGATAATCTTTCAACTCACACTATACACAAGCTTGGTGCGTTGAACTCGACTCAGAAATCAGATGATTTGTTATAATTGAATCTGAAAAATTCATAAAATTTAAATCCCGAGATAATCAAGCTTATATATTTACTTATGGTAGTGAGAGTTGATTAATATTTAAAATTTAAATGAGTCCTAACCAACAAAGAAGTATCCTAGTCCCTAGAGTTGTCTCTTCTATTTTTTTCTTTTGGGAAACTCTAGAAATCGTAGTTGCTATTCTTCGGGTATATACTGGATAATCTTACAACTCACACTATACATAAATTTGGTGTGACGAATTTGACTCAAAAATCAGATGATTTATTGTAATTGAATTCGAAAAATTCATAAAATTTAAATCCCGAGTTACTCGAACTCATATAGTTACTTATGGTAGAGAGAGTTGATTAATATTTAAATGAGTCCTAACGAAAAAAAAAAGTATCCTAGTCCGGTAGTCCCTAGACTAGAGTTGTCTTTTCAAGATTTTTTTTTTGAAAACTCTAGAAAATTCACAATTCGGATATATACTGAATAATCTTGCAACTCTTGTATTAGACAAATTTGGTGCGATGAACTCCACTCAGAAGGCATTGTCATCGAGATTGTAAGCCAGGAATCACGAGAATCATAGGTCATATATGGGGGTTGTGGAAAACGTTGAATTAATAGGAATGATATATATAAGTACAATGAAGTGATGAACACAAATATATAATGCACTTATTATAATATGCATGTTTTGCATATTCAAATATGGAAGTTTTGGCAACTCTTAGGATACTTCTCAGCATATTCAAATACATGTGTAGTGATTAATCAAAGTTAAAAGTGAACAAAAATTAATTGGAAGCGTAGGTAACTAATACTATAAGCTTAGTATTGAAAACATTGCACGTAGAAGAATGCCTCGGAATCAGGATTTAAAATTTATGAATTCATGATCTTACTCATTTAAAGTTACTAAATTTTAAATTAATAATAGAGTATAAACTTTACTCCAAGTCTCATTTTTTTTTTTCATTATTCAAGATCATGCATGCAATAAAGGGTGCTATATGGATATCTTTATAGGTATAATTTCCTTACGTTTGATATCTAATATTCGCATCAAAATTTGACTAAAACCCAAAAAAGTCTCATATTATATTAGGAATAAAATAGTTCCTGAAAACGAAAATTATGTATCGAAGATCTGAACCCAAAACCTCTCGTTAAGGATTATGTGAACTAACATGAATAAGTTGATGGACTAATTAATTATACATGAATTGTTCATACAATGATAAAAAATAAGGAGGTTGTAATTACATATAAAGTTATAAAGCAAGAAAGAATAAAGAACAAGAGTAGAGAGAGAATAGAGAGAGTGATTTTTATTTCTTCTCTTAAGGGATGAGAGATCATAAGATTGTCAATACAATGAACAAAACCCCTCTATTTATAGAGGAAATTTACTACTAGTCTGAGTAAAAGATAGATGCTTCAAATCCTAATAAATATCAAAGTAGATCTTGATAGACATTCACTATAATGTAAATACATTTATAACACCCCCCTTGAATGTCTAATTGGTATATAATATGCCTCGTTAAAACCTTACTAGAAAAAACCTAGTAGGAAAAAAAATCTAGTGAAGGAAAGAGAGTACACATCTCTAATAATACGTATTTCGGCTGCCTCATTAAAAACCTTACAAGGAAAATTCAGTGGGACAAAACCTCATAAGAGAAAAAGAGTACAACGCGTATTAACTCCCCCTAATGAGAACATCCTTGAACCTTTGCATCTCGATCTTGTGCAGCATCTTCTTGAAAATTGCAATTGGAGAAGATTTGGTGAATAAATAAGTTGCATTATCAGTTGAACGAATCAATTGCACATTAATATCGTCATTCTTTTGTAGCTCATGTATGTAGAAAAGCTTTGGCAAAATGTGCTTCGTTCTATCTCCATTTATGAATCCTCCCTTAAGATATGCTATGCATGCTGAATTATCTCTGTATAAAATTATGGGTAGATTGTCATATTTTACACCACATTTTTCTTGAATGAGTTGTATCATGGACCTCAACCATGCACATTCTCGGCTTGCTTTATGAATAGCTATTATCTCAGCATGATTCAATGAAGTGGCTACAATAGACTGCTTTGTATATCTCCAAGATATGGCAGTACCACCACATATGAACACATATCCTATTTGAGATCGAGTTTTATGCGGGTCAGATAAGTACCCAACATCAGCATGACCAATAAGATCGGAATTGCAATCTTTATAATAAAACAAGCTCAATTGTTTTATTCGATTTTGATGTCTCATAGTAGGAGCAGAAATATACCTTGCTAACAAATTGATTGAAAAAACTATAGGCCTTGTAGTATTTGCAAGGTACATGAGTGCATCAATTTCACTAAGATATGGTACTTTATAACCAATCCAATTTGATATATTTCGAATTTCAGCAAATAATCTATTGCTTTGAAAACTCTCCAAGAGTTCCAATGATGTTCAAGCAATAAGTTTATACAATATAAGTATTATAAATAAGTTTCCCAGAAACTTTTATATGCTTCAACTAGTTTGAATCCTTTAAAGTTTTCACATAAGTTTTGTCAAGTGACAATATTCAACATTTCATGAGTGACATCTTCAAGTGTCTGGACTGCAAATCAAATAAGTTTTACGCTTACCAAAATGCATCCTTTCATGTCACTTGATAAATATTTCTACGTCAGCATGCTTAAATTAACATAGAATTAAGATCCTCGTAATCTTTCATAATATTGCGCCAATATTGTGTCAAAGATATTGGTGATATATCATTTAGTATCGGTTCACAATGTGACATAACATTTCGAGATCTCATCACTTCATTATTTTCAGGTACCTGAACCTCTCATAAGGTTTCATGAAGTGTTATGTCGTAGACATTGCCTTCATATTATGATTATTTGCTCCTTATCCTTTTCAAGGATTATTTCATTTGGAACCGATTGGTCTACCATGCTTCACGCATGCATAGACTTTGTCCTTCATGGACACAAAATAGGAGCACTTGCAGCTTAAATATGAAATGCTTTCGGCATTTGACTTGAATTATCTTTTGAATGAGGATTTGGTGATAATTCTAACATATTTCATAACTATTTATAATCTCCCCTGTATGTTAGGAAAACTAACATACATCCTCTATCTTCTTTGAGGAATCCATCTTTGTGCATCATGGTATATTGATTAATCGTATACCGCTCATCAAAACTATTAGATGAAATAGTTGGTTCATGACCTTGAACCAATTGAGGGAGAAGAAATAATTATAATTTATTGGTCTAATGCATACAAGTGTTATTGTATGCAACATATCATATTTCAGACCAACACATGAAGCTTTGTTCTCATTAGCGATGGTTTAGCTACTTATCGAAGGCATTCAATGTCAAACTATCATCATCAAGATAACTTTCTTGATTGAACACTCTGAAAATTATGTTCTTAACTCAATTTTATTGAGCAAGCAACTTTATGAATGTCAAACTACAGGTTGACAATGAATGTACATGTGATCATCTTATTGATGCATCTTTTCAATATCATCACTTTTGATGATCATAATCATATTGTCCCTCCACGCGTATATTCGTGCATTTAATCACTTGTCTTTTTTCAGACATATTATGCACTGCTACCACATACACCTCAAGAATAAAGTAAGTTGTCATATTTCAGACTTATCATATATTGCTAGCACATTCACTTCATGGAATGGAGCATATTCAATGGGTCGAATTTCATGAATTTTCATTAAACACCCATTATTTTGCCTTAGCCATCATAATATCATCAATATGGTGTATTGATATTCAAACTCAACATCTTGTCCATATAAAGGTGTCTTAGTCATGAATCGATAAGACTTGAACCCAACATATTATCATCGTTTTTGATAATATTATTTTTGAGGAATAAATTTAAAATATAAATGGTTCCAAATAAATTATTTTTCCTCAAATCCAATAATAATTATATTAATAGTAGCAAAAGAAAGATAACATAAAGAATTACTAACCTTGAAATCCTTCAGATTTATAATCTCACCTTGTTTGTCAGAGTCTCGTGCTGATAACGTGTTATAAAGTAAGAAAGAATAAAGAATAAGAGTAGAGAGAGAATACAGAAAGTGATTTTTATTTCTTCTCTTGAGGGATGAGAGATCATAAGATTGTCAATACAATGAACAAAACCCCTCTATTTATAGGGGAAATTTAATCCTAGTCTGAGTAAAAGACGGATGCTTCAAATCCTAATAGATATAAGTAGATCTTGATAGACATTCACTATAATGTAAATACATTTATAACATATAAGATATAATACTGGAATTGTGATACAAATAATAAATAATAAATGAATTATTTTTTTCCGAAAAATGAACCGTTACAACAACATTTATACAATGACTATTCCTACTAATCTCAAAAAATTTGCTACATCTTTTTCAAGAATTCCCTAAATACATTGTTTCTAATTATTAAAATCTTCTTCTCCTCCACTTTCATCTTTTTCACAAAAAGAATAATATTCATAATTTTATTTCATCTTTTTCACAAAAAGAATAATATTCATAATTTTATTTTGTTGATGAATATTTTTTTTCATTGAGAAGAAGTTTTCTTCTTCTTCTTCTTGATCATCAACTAATAAATGGGGAGGCACTTGTGCTTCATTTTCTTCATATTCTTCCATGCTAATTCCATCTTTAATATAATCACCTCCAATCATGGCTAATGCTTCAATCGAAATTGAGATTTTTGGCTAATTTTGCAATTGATAATCAATCCAATAAGATGATCGAGGACAAGTATGATAATCAATCCATTAAGATGCTCGAGGACAAGTATAATGTTGTGTTAAGGACGCTCTACGTACCTTCTCTATAAAAGCAGTCAACTAAGTTTTGATTGAATTAGCTTCTTGATATAATGATTGGTATATAGGTTTGGAGAGAGATTTTTGTTGAGAGATTTTATGCAATGATTTCATTTAGACATGACATATATATTGTTGTTTTTTAACATTTTCGGGTACAAGAATTTGTAATTTGACACAATAACTTCAACACTAGTTCAAGTTTAAAACAAGAACACAATGAAGTACAACAACACCCTCAACACTAGATCAAAGTGATCTTTCTAAGAAGTGTATTTTATTTTTTCAGAAATTAAGATGAAATAGAAATATAAAGCCAAGTCCCCCGACTTCGCGGCGTGTCCTTAAGGAACAATTTCCCGCACTGTACCCGAGGTTTTGGAATCTTTCTCCCAGGATAAAATGACTTTTAATCCAACTATAGTGGTACCTCAAATGATTGAATTCATCTAACTCACTCAACGATTTGATTGATCACAAGGAATCATGTTTTGAAGGCAAGAAGAGTTTGTATTTTAGAAAAAATTTTCACACCAAAACTTGTGAAAAAATGCAGGTTTATATAGTCATCAAGTGCCCCTTCCAAAAGGTGGCAATGGTTCATCTGAAAAGGTGTATTCTTTGGAAGAGTCATGTCTGTTCATTTAAAACATTGTGTCTTTTTCTGAACAGACACAACTATCCGAACAGTCACTTCTTATTTCTGTTTATAAACCCATGCATATCAATCTACCTCATTTAACACACCAGTACATTCAAAGTACTAATCGCATATCCTTTTCTTGCGCTATGATGTATTATATTATAGGTTTTGACACCCAGTTCCCGAATCACGCTTAGACATTTCAGAATCTCAGCAATAACAGTGGTGAGTCTCCATAATTCGAGGACGAATTGTTCTATTTCATGCTTTCAGTCTAGTAGTTAGTTGGAGTTAGTTGTGGCCTATCCCATCAACTCACAGTTATTCAGTTTAGAGGCTTTCAGACAGTACAGTTAGTTATTCAATTTATTCCAAATTTTAGTATTTATTCAAACTCAAATAGTAATTTCTTCAAATTCATAATTCTGTATTTGATTCAGTTATTAAAACCTTATGGCGTATTAGTTATTCTTCTGCATTTATGATTATGTTATTCAGTGCTCACAGCAGGTACCAACTCATGGGTTAGCTTGTGGTCCCTTGCGACTATAAGCATCATGGGATGCCTAGGGTGTACTCTCAGGGCATTATAGTTGTTCCATTCTTTTTTTAAAAAATGCAAAAAATAATTTTTTTCACTATTTTTACTAGCTTGAAAAGCTTTTCAAATCCGCTCAATACCTCGTCATTAGATATATTTCAGTAGTTTAGAAGTCCTACACATACATTTGTCCATCCTAGAGCAAGGAGGGCATCGATTATATCCAAAATCAGTCCATTCGCGTATTTGTAAGGACGTTTTCATAACAGTGATCAACCAACCATCGACCAACTATAGACCGATACCTTAATCTATTATCGATTAGTGTGGTCTATTATGGTAGTAGCTGAGGAAATTATCATGGGTGATAATTATATGGGTGTGTGGGAAGAAGGTCCCAACTACTGGAAGTAGAAATCATCTTGCAAAGAGACAGTGCTCATCCCGCTGTAGACACCTAATTTCGTCCCTTCCCGATATCATTTTTACCCATTTTACCTTATCCTACCATGTACCCTCATCCATTTTATTATACCCTCCATAAAATGACAAAACATAACAATCCCTAACTAATTTTATTTTATTCTAACAACCTTCCCTATTAAAAGTGGACAATACATCACTATCCTACCCCTACCTCACTACTCTACACCACGTTTTTTTCTTTGAACAGAATACCATATGACTACAATTTCCATTTTTGAATGGTGGGGCCCCCACAGAAGATTCCCTCATCCTTACCATTTTATAATATACAATTATATGCATACACCATTTTTTTCCCGATTGATCTTCCACAGAGACTCACCACTGTTGATTCTTTTTCCATTGACAGAACAGAAATTACACACAGAAGACCACAATACTCTCCACCTTCATCTATATACGAACACACGAACACACATATCTCACCAGAAAAATTCACACATAACACTACAATATATAGATTGGCACATATCATAAAGGGGTTTGTCCATCGTCACTCTCACAGACACAACAACCAAAATTGCACACCACTAACAAACACACCACTCAACCATAAAAATGCTGAAGAAGAGAGAAACTAATAGGGAGATAGAGAAATGGAAAGAGAGGAAGAGAAAAGGGCCAATAGGGCCTGAAATTGGTTTTGTCTCCTTCGATTTTCCTCCAGCGCCGAGCTCGCCAGAGCTCCGGCAAAGTGCTAACAGTGACCCAACTCATTCCCATCACCAAAATCGGTGACCATTTGTCACGCCCCAAAATCCCATCGGGCCGGACTGGCACCCGAAGCCGAGAAGGCCCGGGAGAACCCGTTCAAATACCTGTACTTTCACTTATATGTCACCAAAAATTTGGACAGCACTTTGTTGCATATAGAAGGATCTAATTACCTATATCAGCACAACACGCGCAAATATATATATATATATATATATATATATATATATATATAATACTTGGCCGTCGGGGCCACCACATATACAGATATAACATCACTATATAAACTTCCATGACTTTACCCTTCCTTATGTCTACAAAGCCTCTAGGATATACATGACATAACTAGGGTCGGGACAAACCCCCGCCCACACATGACTCATGTACAATAACAAAACATAAGGAACCGACTCGAAAAGCTCTGAAGCAAACTGGAGCTCACCAACAATAGCTGTATGACCTGGCTCCTACTTATGCGGTGTATGAGCTGAGGTACCTGTTCCTGCAGCATGAAATGCAGGTCCCCCGTGAGGGACGTCAGTACAAAATATGTACTGAGTATGTAAAGTTGTAAATAATCATATGTGATATGGGGGATCAAGAAAATCAGACACAAGTGAATAAATCATAATAGAAGTGAACCACACTTCATAAACACTTTTAGGATCATGTACATTATCATTAATCTGAATTGGGTTCTTGAATTCAAACACATTTGTGGAACAGTATACATTCGTTCATTTCATTCTTTACAATTATCATTCGCCATTACCTCCTCCTCCCGAATCTCCAACCACCTAACAATAATCAATACTGTATCGTACTGTGTCCATTAGGCTGCCCCCAGTACATATCAACTGGGATCGACCCATGCTAGGCTTATGCCCCTGGGATACCACCCATCAACACATAAATAGGGATCGACCCATGCTAGGCTTATGCCCCTGGGATACCACCCACACGTATATCAAGTAACACACATAAGAGATCTTTCCAATAACTTAGTTCAAAAGCTTTTGAGATTATTACATTAGTGTTCATGCCAATATAGTACCTTTGAAACAAGGATACATCAATAGGAATCAAGTGATAGACCTTCTATACAATAACGATGTAATAAAGACTCATTGGTACATCAACAATGTGTTTCATAATCATCAATATCACAACAATGAAATAGGAGCCTTTTGGTATATCAATGAAACATTTTGACACTTTATAGAATGGAAACAACTTCGTTGGTAATGTAGAACAATACGTGTTTTTGGACAACCTCGGAATCTTACTTGATGGAACATTGGTGTTTTCATGCCAAAAAACATCGTTAGAGTATGCTTTACATACCTCGTTGTAGATTCGGATACCAATTCAACACAATTTCCCGCCTTTACAAATCACTTATCTACAATGAAATGTTTGGCATTTAGTATTAGCAACCCAACACCACAATTCTCTTCCATAATTCCATACAACCAATATTTGCAAAACATTCCAAAAACCAACTTGAACAATAGGTTTATGTGTATATATATATATAATCATCATTTCAATACCACATCATCAATACCACATCATCCCTTCACAATTCAACATAATCCAACATCATTTCCCAATCATCTTTCAACAACAATCAAATAACATACTTCTTATGCTCACATGCATATATATATATATATATATATATACATATCCATATAAATAACACCAACATAATTTATATCCTTATCATAAAATGGCCCTTTTGATTTCGAAGTCCTGTTGGCACAAATAAGGGGTGCTTCTCAAAGCCCTCGAGACGGTGAACACAACTACGGAATCAATTTGGATTTTCTACGGTTGAATCACAAGATAATTGGAGTTGAAATTAGTCTAGGGTTTCTTATTTTCAATAATTTGATGATAATTGATGGATATGAGACTAATTATATGTATATAATGACCAATATTCGTCCATGAGGTGATGGAAAATGACCATATTGCCCTTAAAAATTTAAGTAAATCCGAATCTGTCCATGGTGGACTGTTTTGACAGGCTAAAGTAAATCGGCCATAACTCTTTACTCTGATATCGGATTTGGGTGAAATTGGTATCGTTGGAAAGATAATTCAAAGGGATTTCATTTCATATAAAGTAGGACACCCAGTTAGTCTTGTACAAGTAGTTATGATTGTTTGAAGTTGACCCTAAAAAGCTGTTTTGAGAGGCTGAAGTAAAACGAGTATAACCCCTTACTCAGATGTTGGATTTGGATGAAACCAATTGCATTGGAAAGAAGACTCTAAGATATTTTTTTTGATAGGTGGTATCTCTCCCAGTTCATTATATTAAGGGAGTTATGATCGTTCAAAGTCAACCCAAAAAACTGGCAGGCCTCAGTAGTTTGTGTGCAGGAAATTTTCCTGCACATTTACTATTCACCATATCCCGGCCACCGTTTTATAGTTTCAAACATGCTCGATTATATCCGAAACTTATTTGTTTTTGGAAATCTTTATATCGTTGGAAAGCTTATTCAATAACCTTCGTATGGAACCATCGACGGGCAAATTCCGGTATAAATAAATAAAAATAATTCCATATTAATAAGACCAATATACGTACTTGAATACGCCAATACATGTACTTGAATACGGGGTGTTACATCCTTCCACCCTTTAGGACATTCGTCCTCGAATGTTAGCGTAGTTATTCAACCAAAACAAGTTCAAGTCCACCATTAACATTCACATCATCACATAAATACTATGCATATATAAACAAAAACTTACTTGTTAATGTTCTAACTTCGTTTCTTGAACTTCCTCTTCATCTTTGAACAAACGAGGGTACTTAGATTTCATTGCTTCCTCAGTTTCCCATGTAATCTCTTCCCTTTGTTGATTTCTCCAAAGTACGTTCACCGATGCTACTTCTTTGTTTCTCATCTTCTTAACTTGAAGATCTAATATAGCAATAGGCATCTCCTCATATGTAAGATCTTTTGTTACTTGCACATCTTCAGTAGAAGTAATAAGGGATGGATTTCCGATGCACTTTCGAAGCATCGATATATGAAATACTGGATGCACTGATGAGAGTTCTTAAGGTAGCTCTAATTCATAAGCAACTTGCCCACATCTTTGAATAATCTTATATGGGCCTATATATCGTGGTCTCAACTTTCCTTTCTTGCCAAATCTCATCACCCCTTTCATTGGCGATACCTTCAAAAATACCCAATCACCTAACGAATACTCTAGCCCTCTTCTTCTACTATCCGCATATGACTTGTGTCGACTTTGGGCTATTTTCAACCGTTGCTGAATCACCTTGACTTTTTCTATGGCTTGATACACAAGATCCGGTCCTAACATAAGAGTTTCACCCGCTTCGAACCATCCTATTGGTGATCTACACTTCCTCCCATATAAAGCTTCATATGGTGCCATTTTGATACTTGAATGATAGCTATTATTGTAGGAAAACTCAATAAGAGGTAAATGATCATCCCAGCTGCCTTTAAAATCTATAACACATGCTCGTAGCATATCTTCAAGTGTTTGAATAGTGCGCTCTGCTTGTCCATCCGTCTGAGGGTGAAAAGTTGTACTCAACTTCACTTGTGTTCCCAAATTCCGTTGGAAAGACTTCCAAAAGTTTGCGGTAAATTGAGTTCCCCGATCCGATATAATAGAAGTTGGCACTCCATGTAATCGAACTATTTCTTTAACATACAGCTTCGAATATTCTTCAACTGTGTAAGTGGTCTTAACGGGTAAGAAATGTGTGGATTTAGTAAGCCTATCCACAATCACCCATATAGAATCAAATTTCCGAGCTGTACGAGGCAAACCTGTAACAAAATCCATGTTGATCATGTCCCACTTCCAAATTGGAAGATCTATGCATTGCATATAGCCTACGGGTTTTTGGTGCTCAACTTTAACTCTTTGACAATTTGGACATTCAGCTACAAATTTTGCAATGCTCTTCTTCATGTCATTCCACCAATACATATCTTTCAAATCTTGATACATTTTTGTTGATCCTGGATGAATGGAATACCTTGAAAAATATGCCTCTGTCATAATCTTCTTTCTTAGACCATCTACATCCGGCACACACAATCGGTTTTGGCACTGAAGTACTCCTTCTCGCGTAGGCGCAAATACCTTGGTCGCACCACTCTGAACGTTCTCCTTAAGCTGTAGTAAAATAAGATCTGCATATTGCTTCTCTTTCACTTTAGCTACTAATGAAGATTCCGCAGCATTATGTACAATAAGCTCTTTATTCGGAGATTCAAGAAGGCGAACTCCCAAACTAGCTAACTGGTGAAGATCTTTAACCATCCCTTGCCTTTCTATAGGCTCCATCATAGCCTTACGACTTAACGCATTAGCTACCACATTTGCTTTCCCTGGATGGTACAAGATATCAACATCTTAGTCCTTTAATAGTTCAAGCCATCTCCGCTGCCTTAAATTTAGATCCTTCTGATTAAAAATATATTGCAAGATCTTATGGTCAGTATATATATCAACATGAACCCCATATAAGTAGTGGCGCCATATCTTTAAAGCAAAAATAACTTCTGCCAGCTCAAGATCGTGTGTAGGATAATTTTTCTCATTTGGCCGCAATTGTCTAGAAGCATATGCTATTACCTTACCATGGTGCATCAATACACATCCTAAACCAATTCTAGAAGCATCACAATACACTGTATACCCTTCGGTGCCTTCTGGAAGTACCAACACGGGTGTAGAAATCAACTTGTTCTTTAAATCTTGAAAACTCTTCTCACATGCATCATTCCATTGGAATTTAGATGCTTTATAGGTTAGCTTGGTTAAGGGTGCTGAAATAGAAGAAAAGTCTTTAACAAACCTTCTATAATAACCGGCCAACCTGAGAAAACTACGAATCTCCATAGGCGTTGTGGGCCTTGGCCAGTTCTTCACAGCTTCTATCTTTTGAGCATCAACCTTTATCCCTTCACTAGATACAATATGACCCAAAAATGCCACCTACTTTAACCAAAACTCACATTTAGAGAACTTTGCATAAAGCTTACAATCACGAAGAGTCTGCAATGTCTGTCGTAAGTGATTGGCATGGTCCTCTTCTGATCTAGAATAAACTAGAATATCATCTATAAAAACTATCACAAATACATCCAGGAATGGCTTAAACACCCTATTCATCAAATCCATACAAGTTGTAGGTGCATTTGTTAGCCCAAATGACATAAATAGAAACTCATAATGACCATACCTTGTTCGGAAAGCTGTTTTGGGTATATCTTTTTCTTTGACCCTCACTTGGTGGTAACCTGACCTCAAATCAATCTTAGAAAAGCACTTGGCGCCCTGTAACTGATCAAATAAATCATCAATTCTTGGGAGAGGATATTTATTCTTAATAGTCACCTTATTTAATTGTCGATAATCAATACACATCCTCAGCGAGCCATCTTTTTTGTGCACAAATAACACTGGTGCTCCCTAGGGGGACATACTAGGCCTTATGAATCCCTTCTCTAGCAAATATTTCAATTTCTCTTTCAATTCTCGTAATTCTGCTGGGGCCATTCTATATGGAGGAATGGAGATTGGTTGGGTGCCTGGTATTACATCAATACCAAACTCTACTTCTCGTTCAGGAGGTAAGCCTGGAAGATCTTCAGGGAATACATCAGGAAATTCATTTACCACTGGTACAGCGTGAAGATCTGGTGATTTCGATTCCGTATCCTTTACTCTAACTAAATGACATATGTAGCCCTTGGAAATCATTTTTCTCGCTTTGAAATAAGAAATAAATCTACCTCTTGGTGCACCAATCTTACCTTGCCATGCAATAACTGCTTCATCAGGAAAATGTAAATACATTTTTTTCGTACAACAGTCAATTTTGTCATAACAAGACGCCAACCAATCCATACCCATTATAACATCAAAATCTACTATTTCTAGTTCCACAAGATTGGCCATCGTGTCTCGACCACACACAGTTACTACACAATGTTTATAAACTCTTCTAGCAATAATAGATTTCCCAACCGGGGTAGACACTTCCAACGGTTTATCTAACAATTCGGGGGTTCTTTTGAACTTTCCAGCAACCAAAGGAGTAACATATGATAATGTAGAACCGGGATCAATTAGAGCATATGCATCAAATGAAAATATGGACAATGTACCCGTAACCACATCTGGGTAAGCCTCTAGATTCTGTCGATCCGCTAAAGCATAAGTGCGATTCTGAGTTCCGCTGGAACTGGCGACTCTTTTTCCATTTCTAGCATGACCCACAGGTTGTGCGCCCCTACCAGAATAAGATACCAATGACGATGATGCAACAGCTGATCCCGAAGGTCGTGCTACGCCACCTGCGCCCCTTCGTGGGCATTCTCTCATCATATGCTCCGTCATACCGCACCAAAAACAAACATTTGTTCCCATTCGACATACGCCCATATGATGCTTTCCGCATCGATTACATAGCTCTCGAGAAGGTCTCGATTGGGTCATGTTCCCTTGCCCATGATAACCCACTGATCGCAAACTATGACCCTCACTTCTTTGCCCAAATTGACTGCTTCTGAACCCCTGATGCTGTGGTGGAGCACTAGCTGCAGAATAAGAAAATAATGGCCTAGGTGGTCTAGCAGAAAATTGAGGTCTAAAACCTCCTTGTGGCGCCATAAACTGCCCTGTAGATCTAGCCCTCTTAGAAGATCCGCTTTCAAATTCCTGTGTTCTTTTTCTTTGCCTCTGATTTTCCATTTTCTGTGCAAATGCTTGGATCCTAGCTATATCCATGTCTTTATTCAGTGCAGCAATAGTACAATCCCTAACCAAATACGGATCCAATCCATTCACATACTGATGAAATTTGTCATCCATAGTAGCTATAACATTAGGAGCATATCTGGACAAGGAATTAAATCGAAGACTATACTCCCTCACACTTGTATGACCCTGTCGAAGATTTAAGAACTGATCCGCACGGGCCTGACAAGTCTCATATGGAATATAATGATCAATAAATGCCTCTTTGAACTCTTTCCAAGTAGCTGGGGGTGCATCAATGCCCCTTGACCGTTTCCAGTCTTCATACCAATATATAGCCTCACCTTTGAATCTATACGCGGCTAACTCCACTGTCTCTCTGCCCGATATATGCATCACCTCTAGGGCCCTTTGGATCTGATCAATAAAGTCCTGCGGATCTTCATTAAGATCGGATCCGGTAAAAGTAGGCGGATCCATCTTAAGAAAATCTTGCGTCCGAAGACTAGCCGCCCTATCAGTACCGCTAGAACCCGCGACAGGAATATCTTCCCCTTGGACTTGACCAACAACTATACGAGTCAAAAGTTACACTGCATTTCTAGGATCTTGATCAACAACATTAATAGGTGGCTCTGGGGATATATTTCTCCTCCCCCTTATTTCTTTCGGACTGGGGGAAGTTTCTGATGCATGCTCACCTGGAGCCTCACTTTGATTAGCTGGTATAGTGGGTGACTTACTAGTCCCCTCTCCGGCAGCCACATCTACTTGCTTACCGGTATTCTTGCTTCTGGTAACCGGCATCATTACTATAATAAGAGAAACAAACTGATTCAGTGGTCAACTATGACTTCATATACAATATAAGCTCTATCGCACGATCTAAGAAATGAAGAAAAAAAACAATTCCTAAATGTCCATATCCTCCTGTTTATAGATGTGGTGCAAAACACACCGATAAATAAGACTCTACGTAGACACGGCTTTGTAGACTCACTAGGATGAACCTCTCTGATACCACTTTTGTCACGCCCCAAAATCCCATCGGGCCAGACTGGCACCCGAAGCTGAGAAGGCCCGGGAGAACCCGTTCAAATACTTGTACTTTCACTTACATGTCACCAAAAATTTGGACAGCACTTCATTGCATATAGAAGGATTTAATTATCTGTATCAGCACAACACGCGCAAATATATATATATATATATATATATAATACTTGGCCGTCGGGGCCACCACATATACAGATACTATATAAAATTCCATGACTTTACCCTTCCTTATGTCTACAAAGCCTCTAGGATATACATGACATAACTAGGGTCGGGACAAACCCCCTCCCACACATGACTCATGTACAATAACAAAACATAAGGAACCGACTTGAAAAGCTCTGAAGCAAACTGGAGCTCACCAACAATAGCTGTATGACCTGGCTCCTACTTGTGCGGTGTATGAGCTGAGGTACCTGTGCCTGCAGCATGAAATGTCGGTCCCCCGTGAGGGACGTCAGTACAAAATATGTACTGAGTATGTAAAGTTGTAAATAATCATATGTGATATGGGGGATCAAGAAAATCAGACACAAGTGAATAAATCATAATAGAAGTGAACCACACTTCATAAACACTTTTAGGATCATGTACATTATCATTAATCTGAATTGGGTTCTTGAATTCAAACACATTTGTGGAACAGTATACATTCGTTCATTTCATTCTTTACAATTATCATTCGCCATTACCTCCTCCTCCCGAATCTCCAACCACCTAACAATAATTAATACTGTATCGTACTGTGTCCATTAGGCTGCCCCCAGTACATATCAACTGGGATCGACCCATGCTAGGCTTATGCCCCTGGGATACCACCCATCAACACATAAATAGGGATCGACCCATGCTAGGCTTATGCCCCTGGGATACCACCCACACGTATATCAAGTAACACACATAAGAGATCTTTCCAATAACTTAGTTCAAAAGCTTTTGAGATTATTACATTAGTGTTCATGCCAATATAGTACCTTTGAAACAATGATACATCAATAGGAATCAAGTAATAGACCTTCTATACAATAACGATGTAATAAAGACTCATTGGTACATCAACAATGTGTTTCATAATCATCAATATCACAATAATGAAATAGGAGCCTTTTGGTATATCAATGAAACATTTTGACACTTTATAGAATGGAAACAACTTCGTTGGTAATGTAGAACAATACGTGTTTTTGGACAACCTCGGAATCTTACTTGATGGAACATTGGTGTTTCCATGCCAAATAACATCGTTAGAGTATGCTTTACATACCTCGTTGTAGATTCGGATACAAATTCAACACAACTTCCCGCCTTTACAAATCACTTATCTACAATGAAATGTTTGGCATCTAGTATTAGCAACCCAACACCACAATTCTCTTCCATAATTCCATACAACCAATATTTGCAAAACATTCCAAAAACCAACTTGAACAATAGGTTTATGTGTGTATATATATATATATAATCATCATTTCAATACCACATCATCAATACCACATCATCCCTTCACAATTCAACATAATCCAACATCATTTCCCAATCATCTTTCAACAACAATCAAATAACATACTTCTTATGCTCACATGCATATATATATATATATATATATATATATATATATATATATATATATATATATATATATATATATATATATATATATATATATATATACATATCCATATAAATAACACCAACATAATTTACATCCTTACCATAAAATGGCCTTTTTGATTTCGAAGTCCTGTTGGCACAAATAAGGGGTGCTTCTCGAAGCCCTCGAGACGGTAACACAACTACGGAATCAATTTGGATTTTCTACGGTTGAATCACAAGATAATTGGAGTTGAAATTAGGCTAGGGTTTCTTATTTTCAATAATTTGATGATAATTGATGGATATGAGACTAATTATATGTATATAATGACCAATTTTCGTCCATGAGGTGATGGAAAATGACCATATTGCCCTTAAAAATTTAAGTAAATCTGAATCCGTCCATGGTGGACTATTTTGACAGGCTAAAGTAAATCGGCCATAACTCTTTGCTCCGATATCGGATTTGGGTGAAATTCGTATCGTTGGAAAGATAATTCAAAGGGATTTCATTTCATATAAAGTAGGCCACCCATTTAGTCCTATAAAAGGATTTATGATCATTTGAAGTTGACCCTAAAAAGCTGTTTTGAGAGGCTGAAGTAAAACGAGTATAACTCCTTACTCAGATGTTGGATTTGGATGAAACCAATTGCATTAGAAAGAAGACTCAAAGATATTTATTTTATAGGTGTTATATCTCCCATTTCATTATATTAAGGGAGTTATGATCGTTCAAAGTTGACCCAAAAAACTGGCAGGCCTCAGTAGTTTGTGTGCAGGAAATTTTCCTGCACATTTACTATTCACCATATCCCGGCCACCGTTTTATAGTTTCGAACATGCTCGATTATATCCGAAACTTATTCATTTTTGGAAATCTTTATATAGTTTGAAAACTTATTCAATAACCTTTGTATGGAACCATCGACGGGCAAATTCCGGTATAAATAAAATAAAAAATTAATTCCATATAAATAAGACCAATACACGTACTTGAATACGCCAATACATGTACTTGAATATGGGGTGTTACACCAGTAGCACCATTTAACACCTCAGTTCAAGTTTTCCATTGGGGCATTTGATTTGTCGATCGAGGTTTGTGAGTTAGTCGTTATTGAGGTTTCGATTGGTTTTCAAATTTGTTTCAAAGTCAAATTCAACACCAAATGGGGTTTTGTTCAAAGTGGGTTTAAGTCGAGGTTCCAAATCCACGAAGCTTCTCCGTTTGATCGAATAAAATAGACATTAAGGTCCATTCTTCAGCTCATTCTCAATTAAATCTTAATTGTGTGATACTTGGCGTGATAAATTCATGGTGTGTGGATTTTATTTTATTGATTTTGATATGTCTTGGATCATCGTGCTTGGTTTTTTGATATCCATCGATTGATTGTTGTGAATTGAAATAATCAAAGAACTTAGACTCAATTTGAGGTTAAATTGCAATTTGGAGTGATATCGAAAGTTGGCTAATTAGCAATTTCACTTGGTTTATTTAATTAGTCATCTTGATTGATTTTTGACATTGTTAAATGTGGTAGTAGCATGATAAGTTGGAAGTAATAGGCAAGTGTAGGTTGGGTAGGCAAAAGTAGGACTTGCAATCATTGAATAATGAAAGTGTTTTGTTGAAATGTGTTGATTTATGTTTTTGGATTGAAATGTATTCATTTTCCCAGGGAATTACCCGAAGATTGATATATTTATTCACCGGGGAATGCCCCGACGTATTATGTTGGCGAAGGACGTTCGTGATGAAGGTCTGAGGCATCGGGTAGATCTTGGAAGCACAGTTAGTATTAGTGTAGATTAGATAGGATTTAGTTTTGCATTTTTCTATGTTGGAATGTATAAGTTGGACTAAACACTGTACTTTTTATTCATTTTTATTTTGTTTGTTTGTTTGATTGTTTCACGCATTTTTGTGTGGTTTGTACATTCGTAGTGTCAAAATTAGCCGATGCGCTCCACCAAGCGACCGTGGTCGAACCACAGGATTGAGGGGTGTCTAACACCTTCCCCTAGGTCAATAGAATTTCTTAGTTCGAATCTCTGTTCGTGGATAAGTTATAGAGTCAAAACCATTTTGAAAAGGATTTCAAAGGTGACTTGGCACACCGGATTATGCCAAGTGGAGACTTTGAGTTTTGAATATAAAAAGTCCTTTTCGAAACAAATCTTCACTTTTGTCACTTTAATAATAAAAACCCTTTAAAAACTTAAAATCCAATCTTTTTTTGTGGTAAAAAAGGGGTGTGATAGCTCTGGCGACTCTGTTGGGGATTTTTCAGAATTTGAGCTTATTTTTTTGGAGTTGTATCGGCTTAGTTTGACATTATGGGTGTGTAAACATTGTTTGTGTTATCGTTTGTTTATTTTATCATTGTCGAGTTCTTACGTGCTCTTTGTTTACAATTTTTATCTTATGTGTTACCGCTTTATAACTGACATCATGTGCATAACCCGAGTCAATTCTTTCTGCAACAAGTTCTATAGTACACGTTGTGTACACGACCTATAGTTGAGTCATCCTTATTTTAGGAGGGGGAGCCATTGGCTGGTATAGAGTAGGTGGATAGCTAAAGTAGCCACTATCGGCCATACGCTCCCCCGAACAGCCTTGTTAGTGAACCCCAGCGTAGGTCAGCCTCTAGGTCATACTTATGTGCATCATATTGAGACCTAGAGGGGCTTATTTGGTCCTTTATAGGAGACTCACCTCTACCACATCCCTACGTGCTAAATCTTGCATCTTTGAGGGTAATGGGGTCTTTTGGTGGAATGATTTTGGGAAAACATATGTTAGAAATAAAGTGTGTAGGAAATGAAAAAAAAAGTGAGTCGAAGAAAAAAAAGAAAAGAAAAGAGAGAGTTTCGCAGTTTTTAGAGTTCTTTAGGGCTTTTTTTGTTTTTCACAATCCAAAAATTCAAAAAAATCTTTTAACCTTTTGCACTAATTTGTCAGAATCAAAAGCATCAAAAGATTATTCTTTTATTTCCTTAAGCAAGTATTCACAATTCGAAAACTTAAAAAATATTTTTATTCATATGAGTTTTTATAAAAGAAAAATGCAAAAATTGTAGGAGTTTTGTACATTTCATGAAAATACCAAAAAGATTTTTTCTTTCATAGTTGTTGGTGTCAGTTTTATGTGGAGTGTCAAATTTAAAATCCCCCAAAAGATTTTATTTTCTTCGTTGGAGTCACGTCTCTCAAGTTAGGGTTTAGTCGGTCCTTTAATCTTTAATTGTTCAATCCGGACGAACTACGCACCCCTGATTCTCCTCTCTCGGGAGTGAGATACGTAGGCAGCCTATTGCTGGTTCGAGGATCTTATTTAAAAAATCAAAAAAAAGATTTTCATCTCCACATTTAGAGTAGGTGTTTCATATATGCCTTGAAAAGAAAAATACAAAAAGATTTTCCTTAATGATCGTAGGTTTTATTTTGATGGATCTTATTTCAAAAATCCAAAAAATATTTTATTCATTCTTCATTTAGAGTACGTGTTTCATATACATCTTCAAGATAAAACTACAACAAGATTTTCCTTTAATAGTTTCAAGTTTCGTTTTCATATGAAATTCAAAATTGAAAACCCCCCAAAAAAATTCTTTGGTAATTATAGGTTTTATTTTGTATACAAATTTGAAAAATTCAAGAAAAGATCTTATTCAGTCTTTATTTAGAGTAGGTGTCATATACATCTCTAAAAGAAAATCACAAAAAGATTTTCCTTTAATAGTTTCAAGTTTTATTTACGTATGAATGCAAAATTGAAAATCCAAAAGATTTTTCTTTGGTAATCATATATTTCATTTTTGTATAGGGATGTTAAAGCTGAAAAAATTCAAAAAGATTTTCATCAATTCTTTTGACAAATTGTTATTTTCTTTTCTTCTTAAAGTTTCAAGGAATAGAAAAAGAGTTTAATTGGCCATTTTGGCAAGACTTCAAGAACTACGCACATCCGATTCTCCTCTTTTGAGGGTGAGATACGTAGGCGCCCTTCTTGGGTCCGGTGATCTTTTCTAAAAGAAAAATAGGTTTTGAAAAAGGTTGAACTTTAACATATTTGTTGCCTCTTGTTCAGTTAGTTTAAGGTGGTTGGTTTGTGGCTTCTTGGTTGGTCCTCCATATCACACCAAATCTAAGGAAGGTTTAGTTGTGTCCAACAAGGATATAGAGAGTGACACCATGGATGAAACAAAGAGTCAGGAATTTGAGAGTTTAAAGGACGAGAATTTGAGATTGAGACAACAAATGATGGAAATGTTCCGAGCTTGGGCCAGTGGACTGCCTCTACTTTCGTTCCCCACTTTTGACCCTGCAAATACCTTGGATCTTCCATCAAAATCACAAAGTCAGTTTCCTACTATTGTTGATGCACCACAGCATGCCTCAAAATCCATTCCACATTAAAGACACCTCAATACTTCCACCACTCTTTCTTTAGCTCCTCAGTATAAGTCTACCACATTCACAGAACCACATACCGTCTGTTCTTTTGTTGCTCAACCTTCTACTAAAACTTCCACTTTGGCTAGCAATCCAACGATTGTGCTTCCCCAGTCCACTAGTGAATCCTCGTTCAATACTCTTGATAATCATTGTTATACTCTTGAGCCTACTGTTAAATTAAGTGGACCCCTAAAATTTCTTACTAAGAAGCCTAGCATGCTAGAAGAGCTAGAGAAAGTGGTTGGGAAAGTTAAGAGTGTAGAAAATGATATGAAAAATTCCCCTGGACTTATGGGCTATGAAGATGTTTCAAATAAAAACTGGATATGTCTTCAAGTGTTAACCTTTCTCCCAACTTTGAGACATCAAAATTTGGGGAGCCTAATGGACAGAAGGATTCTGTGAAACATTTGGGACGACATTGCAATAAACCAAGGGAAACTGAAGGAAAGAAGAAGGAAAATGCACTTATTGTCATGCTAGGTCCAAAGAAGAGTTTGAGAGGTCCAACCCACCAATACTGTCAGCCTCAATCCCGAGCCTACATGTTAGATCCACATAACCACTTGCAACAAGGTTCCTTTCTCCAAAATCCAAGAAATACCATTTCACTTCCTCAATATCCTTTGAACATTGCACAATTGTATGCTCACCCGTCTTCTTATACACAATGACATGCACCTATCTCTCAACATTGTCCTCGACCCCCACAAATTTACCAAGGAACTTCTAAATCCAAGTTTCATCCGAGGCCAGAGTTTGCAAAGAGGGGGAAGGAAAAGGATAATTTCACTCCTATTGGGGAATCCTATGCCAGTTTGTTCCAAAGTTTGAGATAGAAAAGCATGATTACTCCTCTCCTTGGGTATACACCTGACCAATATTCAAGAAATTTTGATCCTAATGTATGGTGTGCATATCATTCTAATGTTCAGGGTCACAGTATTGAAGATTGTCGTACTTTGAAAAGGAATAGAAAAGATGATTCAAGAAAAAGTTATTATAGCGCAAAACGTTGACACATCGAGCATCCCACAGAGTTCTTCACCAGTATATGGTACTACAAAATATGTGGGAGGCAATGAGTTAAGCATGGGGATCCAGAACTTATTTGCTGAAGGGAATGTGTCTGACGGTGAGGGAAGCTCTAGTCATGATGATATGCAAACTAATGGCTAAGTTGTCAGGCTGAGCAATTGAGAATTCACCCCTCTCCCTACTAGGAAATGGTCTGGTAGTTTGTTTTGTTTTGTTTTCTATTTTCTGAATTATTTCAAGGTTGTAGTTCGGGATCTATCTTGTTTTGTCCTTTTGTCGTTTATGTTCAAACCCTTCTATATTTTATTTAAACTAAATGAAGTGTCCTTTTCCCTTTGTGTCTTAAATATATGTTGTTTGTTTTCTTTACACAGTCCATTTTATGTTGATTCTAGTGATATGACATGCTTGCAGAATTTTCAGCTGGATCTTGAAAACTAGTTGTAGCGTGAACTTTGAATCAAAGGGATAAGGTTAAAAAAAAAGAGAAACATTTGAGAAAATAGGTAGAGTGCTGAGACATTTGGTGACAAGTTGAAGCCTTTTCTGGAAATTAAGGCACATATTTTGAGAATCACAAGAATAACTTGGTCATCAATTGAACGACATATCTCATTAGGTCAAATAGTGGCTGTGTGAACAGAAAGAAAATCAGCTCTACAAAATCATGAGTCATTCAATGTCAGGACTGTACAATAAAGGTGGAGTTTGCAGAAGAAATAGTGATGCATAGACTCAGTCAAAGTTAATGCTGTAAAAGATGTCACAAGTGATCTTCATCTTTCACTTTCATATTGCATGATATGTACTTGCATTTTTTAGGATTAATATGACGAAGGCATTTCATTCTGCTATCCAAACATCGTGTCATCCTTTGTTTACCCCCATTTGAGCCTTTGTTTTATTTTCTTTCATACGGCTCTTTTGGAATCAAGATAGAGTCAGCAAAACTAAAAAAAAATGTGTCAAAAAAGAAAGAAAAGATGCGTGTCAAGAAAAATAAATTCAGAAAAGTTCCAAAGAGAAAAAGAGTCAACAAAAGAAAAAAAAATAGAATCAAGTGAAAGAAAAAACTGCCAGAATTACGCGTGACCTGATTCTCCTCTTTCTAGGGTGAGATACGTAGGATGCCTTACTCTAGGCTCGGTCCAAGCAAATAAAATTTAGAATTTCCCAGTTAAAAGAAACTGGGGCATGAGTTAATCCTCATTGTTTGAGTCGATTCCAAAAGTTGTAAGTCCTACCCCACTTTTAGTATCGTTTGGGCCCTATGTCCTTCTTTCTAACCCTATCCAAAAGTCAAGTTACAACCAAATAAAGACCTTCGGATCAATCTTAGAAAATGTTAAGGCTAAGCATGCAATGGATGTGATGACACATTTGGGAACTACTTGTCTTCCTCAACATAAAAAATCAGGAGAGAAATAAAAATGAGAGAGTCTTATTGGTGAAAACCCTCACGGGCACCGTAAGACGATGGTAAGTTGAGAGAGATAAAAATGAGAGAGCTTTATTGGTAAAAACTCTCACGGGCACCATAAGATGACTGTGAGTTAAGGAAAATGAAGATAAGAGAGTCTCATTAGTGGACAACCCTTACAGATACCATAAGGCAATGATGAGCTAAGGAAAAGAAAATGAGAGAAGCTTGTTTGTGAAAACCCTTCAAGGCACCACTAGCGAAATGGGGTCTTAAATACAATTGACCTAAGTAAGCAACTCAGTTTCAAGGCCATTAACTCAACAACAATGGGTAGAAAGTTTGGATGAAAAGATCAAGCTGCTTAATCCAAAATGCATGGCAAAATCATTAGTGTTGACTATCATTTTTAGATGATTTTTTTGTTTCTTTGTTTCAAAAGGGGACATTCATTGTCTTTTCTTTCTTCTCTTTATTTTTATTTTATATTTATTGAGTCAGTTACCCAAACAAAAATTGTCATTTTTTTCATTTCTTGTCTTTGAGTCAAGTCCGTGTCAAAACAAGTGAGAAAAGATTTCAAAACTGGCTACCAGCTTCTTCAATTGCAAAAAGCGAGACAAAAGGACAACACATGAAAGAGATATGATTGTGACTAGAAGTAAGGCATATAGAAAGCTCTGTCAATAGACAAGTCTAGGACCTCATGGAAATACCAAAGTTCAAAGGATTTATCTGAGGAGCATGGCAAAGCAAAGATACTGTGTTTGTTTCAAAGTCACTGTTAATAATCTGAGTTTGGGTCAGTGATGCATCAAGTCAATGATATATATAATGTCTGAAAGTAAGGTTAAATGTGATGACGGCAAGAGCGTTTGCCATAAAAGCCAAAGCCACAAACCTGTCTCCATGTTTGTAAACTCACCATATTTCTTTGCATGAAACAGGAACACATGTTACCTTCAAATCAAGGATTTCAAAGCCTAAACATCAAGTCCCGTAATTTCTCACTTTTAAAAATACAGGAAGCAATGTTGCTGCATAGGTTTGATAATTAAATCATGGTAAAACTTCATCATCTTATATCCCTCGGAGACACACTTTTTTGTCCAGGGATTTCAGTTTTCATTTGCTGGATAATACACTTCTTAAATTAAACCTTCACTCCTAAAAGACGTACCTTTTAGTTGAGTTATTCCCTTTGATTCCTATAAGACGTACCTTTTAGTCGAGTCATCTCCTTTGATTCCTATAAGACGTACCTTTTAGTTGAGTCATTCCCTTTGATTCCTATAAGACGTACCTTTTAGTCGAGTTATTCCCTTTGATTCCTATAAGACGTACCTTTTAGTCGAGCCATCTCCTTTGATTCCTATAAGACGTACCTTTTAGTCGAGTTAGTCCCTTTGATTCCTATAAGACGTACCTTTTAGTCGAGTTATTTTCTTTGATTCCTATAAGACGTACCTTTTAGTTGAGTCATTCTCCTTGATTCCTATAATGTGTGACTTTAGTAAAAGTCCTTTGGTGATAAACTGGGGCAAAATTTAATTCTTGTGTTGGAACTCCACTTCTCTGGCAAATGAAACCTCTTTATAATAATCTTTGTTTGAAATAATTTTCTTTTTAGTTTTGATGTGATTTCAGGATCCCGCCTGGAGAACAGGGTGAAGAAATGAAAGTCAAGCAACAAAGTGAAGAAATTGAAAGTTAAGCAATGAGGTGAAACAATTGAAAACTAGGCAACAAGTGATGAAATGGTAAGTCAGGAGCCCACCTGAAGAACAGGGTGATTAAATTGCAAGTCAGGAGCCCGCCTGAAGAATAGGGTGAGGAAATTGCAAGTCAGGACCTCGCCTGAAGAATAGGGTGATGAAATGACAAGTTAGGAGACCGCCCGAAGCACAGGGCAAATAAATGAAAAATCAAGCAACAAGGTGAAGCTATTGAAAAAAACAAGCAACAAGTGATGAAATCGCAAATCAGGAGCCTGCCTGAAGAATAGGGTGATGAAACTCAAGTCAAGAGTCCAACAAAAGCTGTACAGATAGGATTTTTGTAATTTCATTTGTGTTTTAACTTGTAATTTTTTATTTTGATGTAATGATAGAGCCGCGGACCGGAACCTCGACAGCGACCTCACTCGACTCTCCAACTTAGTTGTCCTTTTCCCTTCTGTTTCTCTGAATAATGGCCGGGATAAAATTTTATCTCGTTGTCTACTTCTTTGTGTGAAAATACTTCGTGTTTACATTCAAATGGGGCATGATGTAGACAACTAATTTCGTCCCGTTCCGATATCATTTTTACCCATTTTACCTTATCCTACCATGTACCCTCATCCATGTTATTATACCCTCCATAAAATGATAAAAAATAACAACTCCTAACTAATTTTATTTTATTCTAACAACCTTCCCTATTAAAAGTGGACAACACATCACTATCCTACCCCTACTTTACTACCCTACCCAACATTTTTTTTCTTTCTTTCTCCACTGAACAACTCCTGAACAGAATACCATATGACTACAATTTCCATTTTTGAATGGTGGGGGCCCCACAGAAGATTCCCTCATCCTTACCATTTTATAATATACAATTATATGCATACACCATTTTTTCTCGATTGATCTTCCGAAGAGACTCACCATTGCTAATTCTTTTTCCATTGACAGAATAAAAATCACACACAGAAGACCACAATACTCTCCACCTTCATCCATATACGAACACAAGCACACACACATCACACCAAAAAAATTCACACATAACACTACAATATACAGATTGGCACATATCATAAAGGGGTCTGTCCATCGTCACTCTCGCAGACACAACAACCAAAATCACACACGACTCACGAACACACCACTCTCACCCAAAAAAATACTGAAGAAGAGAGAAACTGGCAGGGAGATAGAGAAACGGGGAGAGAGGGAGAGAAAATGGCCAATAGGGCCTGAAATTGGTTCCGTCTCCTTTGATTTTCCTCCAGCGCCGAGCTCACCGAAGCTCCGGTGAAGTGCTAGCAGCGACCCAACTCCCTCCCATCACCAAAATCGGCGACCAGTAGCACCATTTAACACCTCCGTTTAAGTTTTCCATTGGGTCGTTTGATTTGTCGATTGAGGTTTGCGAGTTAGTCGTGATTGAGGTTTTGATTGGTTTTCAAATTTGTTTCGGGGTCAAATTCAACACCAAATGGGGTTTTGCTCAAAGTAGGTTTAAGTCAAGGTTCTGAATCCACGAAAATTTTCCGTTTGATTGAATAAAAGCAACATTAAGGTCCATTCTTCATCTCATTCTCAATTAAATCTTAATTGTGTGATACTTGGCGTGTTAAATTCATGGTGTATGGATTTTATTTTATTGATTTTGATATGTCTTGGATCATCGTGGTTGGTTGTTGATATCCATCAATTGATTGTTGTGAATTGAAATAATCAAAGAACTTAGACTCAATTTGGGGTTAAATCGCAATTTGGGGTGATATCGAAAGTTGGCTAATTAGCAATTTCACTTGGTTTATTTAATTTGTCATCTTGATTGATTTTTGACGTTGTTAAACATGGTAGTAGCATGATAAGTCGGAAGTAATAGGCAAGTGTAGGTTGGGTAGGCAAAAGTAGGACTTGCAATCGTTGAATGATGAAAGATTTTGTTGAAATGTGTTGATTTATGTTTTCGGATTGAAATGTATTCATTTGGCCGGGGAATGCCCCAAAGATTGATGTATTTATTCACCGGAGAATTCCCCGACGTATTATGTTGGCGAAGAACGTTCGTGATGAAGGCCCGAGGCATCGGGTAGAGCTTGAAAGCACAGTTAATATTAGTGTAGGTTAGATAGGATTTATTTTTGTATTTTTCTATTTTGGAATTTATAAGTTGGACTGGACATTGTACTTTTTATTCGTTTTTGTTTTGTTTGTTTGTTTGATTGTTTCACCTTTTTTTGTGTGGTTTGTACATTTGTAGTGTCAAAATTAATCAATACGCTCCACCAAGCGACTGTGGTCGAACCACGGGATTGAGGGGTGCCTAACACCTTTCCCTCGGTCAACAGAATTCCTTAGTCGGAATCTCTGTTCGCGGATCAGTTATAGAGTCAAAACCATTTTGAAAAGGATTTCCAAAGGTGACTTGGAACACCAGATTATGACAAGGGGCGACTCTGAGTTTTGAATATAAAAAGTCCTTTTCGAATTAAATCTTCACTTTTGTCACTTTAATAATAAAAACTCTTTTGAAACTTAAAACCCAATCTTTTTTTATGGTAAAAAAGGGGTGTGCCACCCGCTGCCTCGCAATGGTTCATACGACGACATGGTTCAAAGCGTAATTGAGAGCAGAGAATTAGATTGCAATCCAAAGAACGTTGTGATTAACTATGTAATGAATGGGCAGGATAAAATACATCCCACGTTCATAAAAAATTATCGGCATGTATATTTATACATGTTGGATGTCGCTATCGATGGCTCTAGGCCATTATTGAGGATAAATATCATCCCGGGGTCTCCGACAATCCCTCCACCACAGTCGATAATCGACGAACATAATTTATTTGAAGATGAGAGTTTGGATGCTCATCCAATGAATTTGGAAGATCATTCAATGGAATTGAAAAATCCAATTTTCTCGAAGAAGCGGGAGAAGAGTACGGATTTGGAGCACAAACCAACCACACCTTCTCCGACGAAACTAATTTTTCACTAAATCAAATATTTAGCAGCAAAAAGGAGCTTAAATTGTTGCTGAATGTAGCAGCTTTGAGAAATTCTTTTGATTATGCTACGTTGGAGAGTTGCAGCAAATTCCTCAAGGTGAAATGCATTTATCTTAGTTGCGCGTGGATGTTGCGGGAAAAGAAGGAGGGTCCTGCGTAACCATGACCTTCTCCTCCTCCGTAATGACCTAAATCATCTCTTCTATGGTCTAGGACAAGACAAAGAGAACTACCACCACGAACTCTGGTGTATCGTTCATTTTTTATAGGCGATTTTGGAGCGGCTCAACATGGAGCCCGAGGATATGATCACCCCCACCATACCCTTAGTTTAGATTTTAATATCTATTTTTTTTTTGTTTTAAATTTATTGCAATGAGAAGATTTCATGGATAGAAATATATTAGATGAAAGCTTCTTTATTTTGCTTTTTTGATCGTCTTTTGCTGTACATATGGCTCTACACCATTGCAATGAAGTATGGATGAAGTATCTTTGTTTCCTACATTTGTCTCCTCTTTAATTTTGCAATTTTGTTCTTGTTTGAATTCTTGCAATTTTTCTGTTAGATAATGAATCAAACGGTTGTGAGATGTGAAAATTAATTCATATATGATAATGAAAAATGAATCTGGTTTATCCGGGGTTATTTTGCTGTAAATATGGTGCTAAGTCATTGCAATGAACTTATGAATGAAGTATTTTCATATTTTCTGCTTTTGTCTCCACTTTAATTTTATAATTTTCTTCTTTTTAATTTTTTGCAATTTACCCTGTTAGAATATGAATGAAACAATTATCAGATGTCAAAATTAATTCATATATGTTAATGAAAAACGAATCTGGTCTATCCGCGATTATGTTGATTTATACAAAATTAAATGCAAGGTCGATTTTGTTTATTAATCCGATGCATTTCAATATGAGGTCCATCGATTGTGTCCAGTGTATATCGTAGACTATAAGCCTTGTCAATAATATCCCATATTGATTTATTGCCCTTATTAGCATATTTGAAAAAAAAGGGAATAATTAGTTAATCAAAAAATAAATAATTAAATTTTATGCTATTAAAGTATCTTAAACACGTCATGTGATCGTATGAGAGTCCACATAAATTGTAGAAGGTGATTAAGAATGTGTGAGGATGAACTGCGGATGAACAAATGAATTCCTCACAACATACTTGTACTTTGGTAAACATTGCCCTAAGTATGTTTGTTGTTCAACCTCAACTCATCACCTCACACATCTTTGATCAATACTTTTAATTTACGTGGACTCTCATACAATCACATGACTTGTTTAGGCTTATTCTATTGCATAAAATTCAATTACTTATTATTTTATTAATTAAATAATCCTTTTCAAAATATGTGCTAGTCATGGTCTATAAATACGTGTCCTAGTCTAGTACATTTATTAATGAAGTTGTACATCATATATGCTAGACTATGCTTAGTTATGTACTCGACCTGACATAGTCTAGCATAGACTGTAAACTACTTCCACAATTAAATAACTAGACTATGATATTTAATCATAGACCATGACTAGCACATATTTTGATAAGGATTAATTAATTAATAGAATAATAAATAATTAGATATTATGTAATTAAATGAGCCTAAAGAAGTCATGTGATCATATGAGAGTCCACATAAATTGAAAGTGGTGATCAAAGATGTGAGGTGATGAGTTATGATCGAACAAATGAATTCTCCACAACATACTTGTACTTTGGGTAAACATTGTCCCAAGCATGTTTGTTGTTCATCTACTACCCATCCTCACACATTTTTTATCACCTTATTCAATTTATGTGGACTCTCATACGATTACATGACTTGTTCAAGATCTTTTAATTGCATAAAATCTAATTATTTATTATTTTATTGATTAAATATTCCTTCTCAAAATATGTGCTAGTTATGGTCTATGAATATGTATCATCGCCTAGTGCAGTTATTAAGGAATTAACTCTTAGTTTATACTAGACGATCTATCTATGTGGTGCATCATCTACCAAACACATGAGAAGACATCGATTATAAATAAGGTCTATGAAACTAGTCCAGCAGTAACAAAAATCTAAATATCAGATTTTTACGACCGCAATAAAGTACACATCAAATCACATTCAATGGTAATATCTCACTTTTTTCTTCTATAAAAGGAAGGCTATTTTTGTGTTAACACTCTTATTCTTTTGGCTTTAATTTTTGTTAACAACTATAATGTCTCAAGCATCCCAAACATCAAATACAAAAGTATCCTACATATGTCGTTGTGTCAATCCAGCTATTTTTAGGACATCATGCACCGATTCGAATCCAGGTCGAATATTCTTTAACTATGCGGTTGGAAAGGATAATGACAGATGTTTTTTTTTAAGTGGCTTGATAAAGACTCACCGACGAGAAGCCCATCGACATCAAATTTTTAAGGCGCTTCCAAGTTCCATATACTACAAAGACTTCAAAAATTTGAAGAAAATAGAGATCTACTCACGGCATTACTAAAAGAAACCGAAGAGCAAAGGTATTACTTGAAAGGATCACTAAAAGAAGTCGAAATTGAGAGGGGTCAACTGAAGCAAATGTTGATTCTGGCCGAGGAAAAAGAGAAAAGCCTAAAAATTTTATTGTATGATTTGTTATTGTTGTGGGCTTTATGAAAAGGTGTAATAGGGATATAGAAAATTGAATAAATAGATGTATGGTTTCTTAAATCAATCGTGGGTGTAATCTATAATTAATAGAGAATTATGTCTATGTCTTTTATCATCGGCCTCTATAAACCATGATAGTTACTGTAAATAAATGTTTTACTCGATCGATAGTCTGTTAAGTCTATAAATTATAGAGAACAACTTCTACAATGTTTTCAATCAACAACTATAAATTAGGACAATAGCTGAACTGGTAACGCAATGCAGTCAACTGTTTAATCTAACGAGACAATGGAATAACTGAAAATAATTTCATAAGTAAATGTCATCATTGACATGCCAAATATAGGTAATTCAATTATCCATAAAAAATAAATCACTAAAAACAACAAATCATTAAGAAAATCGTTTGTTCCAAATCCACCAAACTACTTGTTTTCTTGATTGAGTTTCTCAACAATGCCCATCACATCCACTTCTTTTTCATAATGTTTTTTTCTCCTCTTCTTCAACTTCTTTCTTCTCATTTTCCTTCTCTTCTTCAATGTTTCCAACCTCCTGTTCAACCACTAATTTTTCGTCAATTGCCTTCTCGTTTTTGCCTTCTTCTTCTTTTGATTTCTTTTAACTGCTCTATGAACTCCTCACCATTTATGATCTACAACAAAAAAGAAATCTGTAGTGGTCGATTTATCGACCACTAGTCTATTAATAGAAATGAAAAAATACAGCAACAACAAATCTGTAGTGGTTGATCTATCTACCACTGTTCTATTAAGAAAAAATGGAAAAACGCCTCACATCAAACATGCAAATCAAGTTCCAACTTCACCAGATATTGACAGTGCAATTCATGACAACAAGAACACCATTAAAATGGTTCCAATTCAGTACAAAAAATTCAAAATCAATACGTAATATAAGTACAAAAATTTAAAAATTTTCTACTCATTATCTAATGCAAAACATGATTAAACATGCGGAATCGACAATGTTAACTAAAAACACTCAAATTTCGATTAATTCAACGAAGAACTGTGCAATTTTTATCAAAATCGAAGAACCCCAGCACTAAACGTCATCGAAAAAATTACTAAAATGGATTTAAAAGTGATCGGGGAAGAAAATTAGACTTACCTGAGCAAGAGAAACTGAAAAATTTTGCCTAAGAAAGCAAGAATCGTGTAAATTTTTTTTTCTGAAAATTATGTACTAAAATCGGGAGACGGAAGGTTTTGAGGAGAGAGAAATGTAGTTGAAAATATTATAGGATTTTAATAAATGTTTGAAAAATTAATAAATATAAAAGGGGGACCATGCTGTATTTTTTAAAAAGTTATATTTTTTTTTAAGTTTTAAAAATGTTGAAGAAGCTCATGACCTCACAACCCTGGTCCACTTTTTACCTTTTTCAAATCCTAATCCTAAAAAATAGAAAAAATAAAATTTGGTATCTAACCCTCAAAATAAGTTTTGAAACTAGGTACCATTCAAAATATTCTCATGCTTCAAGCGAAATAACATCCACTACTATGCTTCACTTTAAATAAGTTGAGATCCGCTATATGAATTCTAAACGGTTACGATGACATTATACAATGATTATTCCTACTAGTCTCAACTCTCAAGAAAACTTGATATATCCTTCTTTTTTAATAATTCCCTAAAATTAATCTGGTCTTTAATTAAAGGCTTCTTTTCCGTCCCTTCGTCGGGCCCTTTTCTCCTCGGTCCATAGAGACAAAATGTAGGACTGGTGCCAACAGTTCATCGCCATTTTCACATTTTTGAAAATACTCTTGAGAACAAAAAGAATGTTCATATAATTTTCTTGTGGAAAGATTTTCTTGATGAATATTTTCATCCTTGAGAAGAATTTTTCATCATCATAATCATAATCTTCTTGATCATCATCAAGTGACAAATTAGGAGGCACTTGTTCTCATGTTCGTCAAATTCTTCTAAGCTAATTCCATCTTTAACATAATCACCTCCAATCATGGCCAATGCTTCAAGCGAAATCAACATATGAATCGAATATAAAGACAGTTAACTGAGTTTTGAATGAATTAGCTCCTCGATAATAACTTAGTAACTTTGGAGAGAGATATAAGAATTTGTAAAGTTATTTATGCAAGAACTTAATTTTAGATAGGACATATATATTGGTGATGAAAAAGGCTAATATAAGTTGAAATAGTACTTATTATAATGTTGAATTTAACTCTTGAAAAATTAACCTTTTGACAATTTTCTCTTTTTGAAAAATTTCAAACCCAAAAAGTAGTAATTCATGTGTTATGAGAAGAGAAACGTTTTTAATAAGAATTCTAAAATTTCTCGTGATTGATTATAAATCTTATAATAAAGTTATCCTTGTGGCAACGGCACATATATAAAATATTTTTCAAGAGTCTCATGTACAATGTACATAAAGTCATAAATCAAATAAGTTGTGATTGAATCTCGAAATGTGTCTACCTTTCTTTTAATGTGTCGTCCTAAAAATAGCATCGCATTCAATTTGACTAAGTTTTAGAGCTAAATTGGATTAGATTAATGTAATTTTTTAAAATTAAAATTGGATAATCAAAAACTATATAAAAAGTATTATGAATTGCAACTTTCGTTTTTTTTTTTTTTTTTTAATTTGGTTAAGAAATACATCTTAAAATGCTGATTAAATTTTGTATCATTTGACTCTAAAAAAGAAAAGGAAGCATATAAAAAGGAATGGAGAGAGTAGTAAGTTTTACAATTCCAACATCTTACATATGACAAGTTTAAAACTATAATTAAGAATGACAAGTTTAGAACTATAATTAAGATTCAATAGTATTCCTTTTTTTTTTTAAACTCCATACCGGTCAAACTAAGATATTTAAATGGAATAGAGGGAATACTATTTAAGAATAAATAAATACAAATAAATAAACTTCAAATTCAATAAGTTAAATGAATCCCCCAAAAAAACCTTACATCACGCCTTATGGTAATATTTGAACAAGTCCTATTTACCAATAAAGGAAATATCTTAGAGATTGTACAACAAGGAATCACGAGAATTATACGTCAAATTGGGGTATAAAATATTATGAATTAATAGGAATGATACATGTAAGTTCTCATCGGCTCAGTTGATTGAGTTGGTGCAACAGGTGTGGTATCCTTCTCATCCCCACCTCGTCCGTTGCCTTCTCAGTAGAGCTCATCATACTTGATTTGCGAGCTATTATATATGAACAGATTTACCCAGTGCGTACGTAAAGAATAACAACGGTTGGTTTCACGGAATTTTAGAAAAAAGATACATTTACGATGAACACATATTACAGTACACATGTTCTGCAGATTCATGTTCTTGGAAGTTTTGGTAAATCTTAGGAAACTTCTTAGCATATTCAACTGTATGCATGCATGTGTAATGACTAATGAAAATCAAAAGTGTAATTGGTTTACTATTTAATGGAAATTGTACGTGTGAGAATGTCATTAATACTGTAAAGAATCTTTATCCCTCCCATCAATTATGATAATAGATTTATTTTTTAGGGCAGTTTGATGCACTAAAATTTTCGTTATGTTATGTGAGGGATCCCGAGAAGGGTCGGATCATAGAGGACTATTGTATGCAGTTTTACCTTGCATTTCTGTAAAAGACTATTTCCATGACTAGAATCCGACCTCCTGATCACATAACAACTTTAATTTACTAGTTACTCCAAGACTTTTTGTCCAGGGGCGGAGTCAGCCCTTTGGTAGGGGGTTCATCTGAACTCCCTTTGATGAAAAAATATACAATTTATACATGATTGAAATTATTTTATGAATCTATAATAGGTGTTGAACCCCTTTCGGCTAGATTTACTTCAAAATGTTGAACCCCTTAGTTGAAATTTTGGCTCAGCATTTGTTCCCGTCAATGAATTTATATATTAAAATGCTAAATTTATAGGCTGTTAGTAGAATTTAGTGGCGGTTTGCAGTTAAATTCTTCTTAAAAAACTTAATTATAAGAGCGAATAAATTGTAACAATTGTTATTCGATATCATTGAATATATATAAACTTAATATATAAAATACATTAAAAAATAATAGGTACGGTTTTAGTATTCTTTTGGTCTAACACTACTAATGTTGGAGATGTTAAGGATAAAATGAAGCAATTGCGTGAGGATACTAAGAAGAGTCAAGTGTGTGCTGAAGCTATTCATGAGCCAGTCCCTAGTATCAAGGCAGGACCACCAACAAGAACATAAAAGGCAAAAGGAAGAAGCTCCCCAAGAAAAAATCCAAAGTGATTTTCAAGCCTAACTTTATTCAACAAGTTGGTAAGTGCAGGAACAAGAAAATTGTTGCTAAATCTGCTCCGAAAGACAGAGATCAGCTCAGTGGCGGATCCAGAATTTTAAGGTTGTGGGTGCTTTAATTAGGGGTGGAGCTACAGTACCCTACGAGGGGTTCGGACGAATCCAGTAGCTTTTACGTAAACTCTATATTTACACTAAATTTTTTTGAATATATGTATATGATTATATAGTGTGAACCCATTGACAAATATTATTGCTTGGCCTAGTGGTGATGGAGCAACATTAAGGGCCTCTCTTTTGCCGCAGATGTGTGTTCGAACCCATTACAGTATATTTATTTTTTTAATTTTTTATATTTCTTTAAATTCAGAACCCACTGACTTCAAATTCTGATTCTGCCTTGGGCTTTAATTTTTTTTTTTTTAACATAATTTGCTAATGATGACATAATATAAATGTATAACTATTTAAATGGAACAGTATATTTATTTTTTTAATTTTTTATATTTCTTTAAATTCAGAACCCACTGACTTCAAATTTTGATTCTGTCTTGGGCTTTAATTTTTTTCTTTTTTTAAAACATAATTTGCTAATGATGACATAATATAAATATATAACTATTTAAATGGAACATTAAAATTTGGTGTTTAAATTTTGGAAGAGTAAGATTTTTAGTGGAGAAGGCCAAAAGGTTTTCAAATTTTTTGTTTGAGTAATTAAAAAATACAAAAAGTACTTTTAGTTTAATAAATTGAGAAGTAAAAAAATAAGTAATACAAAACAAGTCAGAACTAGTGTACAAGAGTACATGGGTCTTGTGCATGTGTGTGCATTAAATGTAACTGAAAAATTAAAAAAAAAAATTATAGAAAAATACAACGTAGCTAAGGGGAATCGATCTCAAGCACCTGGACATGAAAGATCCACCGCACCCAAACAAGTTTTAGTTTTGTGGGTGCTTTCTTATTTTTTATAACATTTTAAGTGTTTCTTACATAATAATACCTATTCTACGTCGAGTTCAGTGGTGCCGAAGCACCCCAAAATAACACATGGTCCGCCCCTGGATCAGCTGGTTGCTAATCCAATAGCTCCCATAAGCATAAACAATGATAATGACAAGGCCACTTCTATTTTTCCCGTGAATCGAAATGATGACATACAACATGGACAAAATGACCTTAACGGAGAAGAAATGGATCAGAATGACTTAATCCAGCTAGATAATACACAACAAGACAATGAATCAACCAATATCTGCAAAGATAAAAGATGTGGTTCCTGTAGCGAAAAGGAGCAGATATCACCCATTGAAGATGATGAAACCGGTCAGATTTTGGTTACACAAACTCAAGTGGATAATACATTGGAGAAGACCAAAAGTATTCCTTCAGCGATTAAAAATATGCAAGGCCTGAATTTTGTTGTTGACCTCAATTGTGATATAGCTCAGAAGCAGGAAACCAACGTCAAAAGTAAGAAAGAGACGAACCTTCAGATTGAGATGACATCTCCTAATAGAGTTACTGTGGTTGTCCCTGAGGAACAACTAAAACAACAACAAATTATAGAAGAAGACACAATTGACTTCTCTCCTGTTACTAACAGAAGAAATAAGGACAATAAGAAAGGAAACAACTCCAATGCTATCAGAGCAAAGGATAACAAAAAGACTGCTATCTAGTTTCCATGGTTAATGCAATTTTTTGGAACATTAGAGGAGTACGGACCAAAAAAGCCAATCACAGGCTCAAGAATCTCATCAAATGTCACAAAGTTGATTTTGTTGCCATTCTGGAACCATTCTTGAATATGAACAACATTGAAAAGTATATGAAGTACTTCGGATTTCATCATAGTCTCTCCAACTTAAATGGCCAGATCTGGCTTTTTTGGGTTGGAAATTACAACGCTTCTATTTTTAGCAATACTGATCAACAGAGCACAATAAAGTTGCAAAACTCCAACACTTGTAAGGACATTTTCATCACTACTGTATATACTAAGTGCGCCCCTTTGGAAAGGAAGGATCTCTGGGAGGATTTGGAAAGAGTTCACCAATCTATTCAGGGGCCTTGGTGTATCGGTGGGGACTTTAATGTCATACTTGATCCCGACGAAAAACTTGGTGGAAAACCACATAGAATGGCTAAAAGTTTCGACTTTAGCAGTTGATGAATGCTTGTGAAGTGTCAAATTTGGGATTCATAGGTCCTAAATTCACTTGGTGTAATAATAGAATTTCAAAAGAGAGAATTTGGAAAAAGGCTTGATAGAGTTTTCGTTAATGATGAGTGGGCAATCCTTTTTCAAACTAATATTGTCAGACACCTTCCTAGAGTCGGATCTGATCATAGACCCCTCTTAGTAAAGTGCTATGATAGTTCTCAATGTGGGATTAAATACTTTAAGTTTTTGAACTTCTGGGTTGATCAACCTTCTTTCAGGCAACTTGTTGAGGATACTTGGAATGTTCATATCGCTAGAAATGCTCAGTGGATTCTACAGCAAAAGCTAAAAATCCTCAACAAGAAACTCAGCCACTGGTCTCGGAATGTAGATGGTAATGTTTTTGACCATGTGAATAAATCCAATATGTTGAATCTGGAAGAATCTGATCTGCTAAATACCAGTGATCTGAGCAGGGAAGAACTCAATAAACGACAGGCCGAGTATATTAGATTGATGAACCTCCAAGATAACATTTTGAAGAAGAAAGCTCAAACAAGATGGTTTCAAACACTAAATATTTCCGTAGTGTTATTAGAGAAAGGAGAAGAAGACTCCAACTTAACAGAATCAAAAACCACAAAAACAAATGGGTCCAAGGAAGTGACAAGATTGCTAAAGCTGCAATCCAACATTTTAAAAAACTCTTCAACAGTCCTCATTATTTTAATGACTTTTAACATTTTGAATTCTATTAATCCTTGTATTACAGATGATGAAAACAACAAACTCATTGCAGTACCTGATTTGGAAGAAGTTAAAGTTGCAGTTTCAGTATGAGTGCAACAAGTGCAGCAGGGCCTGATGGATATTCTGGTATGTTTTTTCATAGTTGCTGGGATATTATTCAAGACGATATTAAGAATTATGTTCAAGATTTCTTTAGGGGAAAGAACTTGTCTAAGTTTTATTCACATACTTATCTGATTCTTATTCCTAAAATAGATTCTCCTTCTAATTTTTCTAAACTTAGACCTATTAGTTTGAGTAATTTCACTTGTAAAATTATTTCCAAAATTCTTGCGAATAGGCGTAATCCCTTGTTGGGTAGGATAATCTCTGATAATCAAAGTTGTTTTGTTAAAAGTAGATCAATCACCAATAATGTTTTACTTACTCAAGAGATTGCTCGGAGTACTAAGCAATACAACAAAGGCAGCAATCTAATAATGAAGCTTGATATGGCCAAGGCATATGATAAAATGTCATGAAATTTTTTAATGAGTGTGTTGAAGAGGCTCGGTTTCTCTGGTATTTTGCTTGATATGGTTTGGAGGATTATCGCCAATGTCTAGTATTCCATTCTCATTAATGGAACTAGAGTGGGGTTTTTTTAGCTCCTACCATGACCTTAAACAAGGTGATACCCTCTCTCCTTCTCTCTTTATCATTGGCTCTGAGCTTTTATCTAGAATGTTGAACAATCTCAACTCCGATGAGAATTTTACTCGTTTCAGCATGAATCACAATGGCCGTATCATTAATCATCTAGCTTATGCTGATGATATAGTGATTTTTAATGGGGGTAACAATAAGACCATCAAACTTATTAAGTATCAAATCAGGAGGTACGGGAAAGCCTCTGGTCAGAAAGTGAATAATAACAAGAGCTTTTTCATTACTGCTCGAAATACTGCTCCTCAAAGGATTAACAGAATGCGAAGGATGACTGGTTATATAGATAAAAAATTTCCTTTCACTTATTTGGGTTGTCCAATATATAGTGAAAGAAAAATCTCAGTTATTTTGATAGTATGCTTGCAAAAATTGTTAAGAGACTAAATGGGTGGCAAAGTAGCATGGTTTCTCATGGCGGCAAAATTACCCTTGTTAACTCACAAAGTGATTGTTTTTGTTGTAGGATTGTACAAATGATACTATGCATCATGTTTTTGGAGAAGGGGACGCAGCGCAACAAAGCACATATGGAATACCATGGGAAATCCCCTTGAAATTCAACATGTAAATCAACCAATTGTCGACATCTTTAACAGTTGGTGGAGTATAAGACCATAGAATGATATACATAAAATTCTATTGAAGATCACTCCTAGTATCATTTGTTGGGAAATTTGGAAACAATGGTGTTCTTGTAAGTTTGGAGGCCAAAGACACTTCTGCTACAGTAAGATGATTTATCAAGATTTTGGTCTTATCAAATCTATAATGCTGAAATATTTTAAAGACTTGCAAGACATCAATCACTGGCCAACTCTGTCTCTCACAATAAAGAAGCTCTGGCCTTTTCAAAAGTTACATCAGGTTACTTGGAGTTTTCCTCAAGCTGGCTGTATTAAAATCAATACAGACGGTAGTTACTTACATGAAAGGGGTATGGCTGGTATTGGTGGAATTGTAAGAAATAGTCGAGGCGATATGGTTATGGCATTTTCCATTTCTGTCAGTTGTAATAGCAGTAATATGGCAGAGGCTTTGAAAGCCGAGTTTGGAGTGAAATGGTGTAAACATCAAGGATACACTAATTTCACCCTTGAACAAGACTCCACGATCATAACCAACATGCTAAACAATAATCTTGTCACTAATATGAAGCTGAATCAAGTGTTGGATAACATCAAAAGTATCAAGAATAGAATTGGGATTCAAGTAAATCACTGTTTCCGGGAGGGGAATCAAGTTGCTGACTATTTAGCCAAATTGGCTTCCACCTCTACGCAGAATCTTATTACTCAGTCCCTTTCTCATCTTCCTATACATGCTAGAGGTTGCATTCAATTAGATAAGTGAATGATCCCTAGTCCTAGATGTAAATATGACAAATCCAACTTTTTTATTAGCTAGTATATATTTGTGTAGGTACCAGAAGGCAATATAATAATTTTGTAAGCCTTTTGGTGGAGTGATATCACTTACAATTGATATCACTTATGGTTGTGTGTTGTATTGAGGTCAGGCCTATCCCCCTCTGCCTCTCTTTGATAATATAACACGACTCAGAGCTCATCTGGGTAATTGGTGTCACACCCCTTTTTTTTCACTTCCAAAAAGAATTAATTTTTTATGGTTTCGAAAGGGTTTTAGTATTAAAGTGATAAAAGATGAAAATTGTTTCGAAAAAGGATTCATTAGTTTTACACTCAGAGTCGCTACTTGGCATAAATCAGGTGTGCCAAGTCACCCGTGGATATTTTTTTTCAAAACGGTTTTGACTCTATAAAATTGATCCGCAAACAGAGATTCCGGCTAAGGAATTCTGTTGACCGAGAGGAAGGTGTTAGGGACCCCTTGATCCCGTGGTTCAACCACGGTCGCTTGGTGGAGTATATCGGCTAATTTGGACACTATGAATGTATAAACCACACCAAACATAAATAAAACGATCAATTAGCAAACAGATCCAAAAATAATGTCCAGTCCAATAATACAGTCCAAAATAGAAAAAGAATGTGAAAATGTAAATCCTATTCTACCCTACACTAATTTTATACTGTGCAACCATGCTACCCGATGCCTCGGGTCTTCATCACGGACGTCCTCCAAATAATACTTCGGGGCATTCCCCGGCGAATAAATACAAGTGATCGCGGGGCATTCCCCGATTAAATGAATACATTTCCAAATGCAAGAACTAAAACAAAACCGTTCAACTCAAATTCCACATTCAACAAGAAAACTTATTCCTAAATTTTTGCCTACCCGAACCAACATTCGCCTATCCATTTCAACATATCATAATTTATCATATTCCAACAATATTCATGCTCGTTACGAATTAAACAAAACAACAATAAACCAAAGATAATCTAAATTCAACTTTTTTTTATCAATTTCTCAATTTCTCAATTTCATCCCCAAATCCATTTTTAACCACATTATTAAACCAGTTCGACTATCAAATCACTTTTCAAAATTCAAAACCAACAACACATACCCCAATGAAGATTCAAATAATCAAGCATACCAATCATTCATATCCACAAAATAATTAACATTTTGCTCGAAATATTCAAAACCGCATCATAAAATCACGATATTAACCAACTTCGATATAATAAAAAAGTAGAGTTGAGAGATGGACCTTTGAAAAATTGATTTCGTTGATAATAAAATCAAGAAAGCCCGAACTATAGAATTCCTAATAAGACCTCAACAATGATGAACTCCAACTCCGTATTGAAAAATTTGAGACCCAAAACTAAAGCTCCGTAAATCCAATTGAACCCAAAAACCGACATTGTTCATGCACTGTTCACGATACTGTTCACAACACTGTTCATGGTACTGTTCACAACACTGTTCACGACACTGTTTACGATACTTTTTTTCTCTCGATTTTGTTTTCTCTCCCGCACAATACTCACTTCTCTCCCTCGATTCTTTTTTGTTCTTTTTCTGAGGAAGATGATTTGGTGATTATTGTTATTGTGGAGAAGATGATGATGAAAGAATGTGTCTCCCTTTTCCCCTTTTAGAATTTTCCTTTTATATTTTTTATTTGATTTTTCTTTTTCTTTATTTATTATCCTATATGGAAGCATATAATTGGTGGCTTGTGGGAATAAGTGTGTGGCATGTGGAAAAGTTAGTGTGGCATGTGGAAAGATGAGGGTGGCGTGTGAAAAAATGAGTAGAGCGTGTGTCTTTTGCATGTATCCAATGAAAAATGGAAAGTGAGGTGTTGAGGTGGCTTAGTGAGGTGACAAAGATGATATATATTTAATTATTTTCAATTCTTTTTTGGGGGAGAAATTATCAATTAAACAAAAGTATGATCAGGTGAATAAAAAAAGACTTAAAAAATGATTAAAATATTTTCGGGAAAGGACAAAATTACGTGTCTACATCATGCCTCTTTGGATGTAAACACATGGTGTTTTCATACAAAGCTGTAGACAACGAGATAGAATTTTTTTCCTGAACTTTATTTAAAAGCACGGAGCACAAGGAAGAAGGGAAACCAGGTCTTGACTTAGGACATCCTACCTACCCAAGTTATGAGGGAATCGAGTGACAGCTATCTCAAAGGATTGGAAGGAGATGGACGATGCCGAGTTGGAGAGTCGAGCGAGGTCTCATCGAGGTTCCGGTCCGCGGCCCTGTTATTACATCAAAAATGAAAATTACAAGTTAAAAATATAGATGAAATTACAAAATCCTATCTACGCAGCTTCTGTTGGACTCTTGACTAGAGTTTCATCACCCTATTCTTCAGGCGGGCTCCTGATTTAAAATTTCTTCAACTTGTTGCTTGATTTTCAATTTCATCACCCTGTTCTCCAGGTGGGATCTTGACTTGCTATTTTCGATCTGTTGACTTTCATTTTCTTCACTTTGTTACTTGACTTTCAACTTCTTCACCTTGTTGCCTGACTTTCAATCTCTTCACCTTGCTGCTTGACTTTCCATTTATTCGCCCTGTGCTTTGGGAGGGCTCCTGAAATCACATCAAAACTAGAAAGAAAATTATCCCAAACAAAGATTATTATAAAGAGATTTCATATATCAGGAGAGTGAAGTTCCAACACAAGAATTAAATTTTGCCCCAATTTATCATCAAAGGACTTTTGCGAAAGTCACATCATTATAGGAATCAAGAAGAATGACTCGACTATAAGGTGCATCTGATAGGAATAAAAGGAGTTGACTCGACTAAAAGGTACGTCTTCTAGGGGTCAAGGAGAATGACTCGACTAAAAGGTACGTATTATAGGAATCAAGAGGGATAACTCGACTAAAAGGTACGTCTTACTAGGAATCAAGGGAGATAACTAGACTAAAAGGTACATCTTATAGGAATCAAAGGGAATGACTCGACTAAAAGGTACGTCTTCTAGGGGGCAAAGGGAATGAATCGAATAAAAGGTACGTCTTATAGGAATCAAAGGGAATGACTCAACTAAAAGGTACGTCTTATAGGAATCAAAGGGAATGACTCGACTAAAAGGTACGTCTTTTAGGGGTCAAAGGGAACGACTCGACTAAAAGGTACGTCTTATAGGAATCAAAGGGAATGACTCGACTAAAAGGTACGTCTTACAGGAATCAAAGAGAATGACACGACTAAAAGGTACGTCTTCTAGGGATCAAAGGGGATGACTCGACTAAAAGGTACATCTTATAGGAATCAAAGGGAATAAATTGACTAAAAGGTAAGTCTTATAGGAATCAAAGGAGATAACTCGACTAAAATGTACGTCTTATTGAAATCAAAGGGAATGACTCGACTAAAAGGTACGTCTTCTAGGGGTCAAATGGAATAACTCGACTAAAAGATACGTCTTATAGAAATCAAAGGGAATGACTCGACTAAAAGGTACGTCTTATAGGAATCAAAGGAGATGACTCGACTAAAAGGTACGTCTTATAGGAATCAAAGGGAATGACTCGACTAAAAGGTACGTCTTATAGGAATCAAAGGGAATGACTCGACTAAAAGGTATGTCTTATATGAATCAAAGGGAATGACTCGACTAAAAGGTACGTCTTATAGGAATCAAAGGAGATGACTCGACTAAAAGGTACGTCTTATAGGAATAAAAGGGAATGAATCGACTAAAAGGTACGTCTTTTAGGGGTCAAAGGGAATGACTCGACTGAATCGACTAAAAGGTACGTCTTTTAGGGGTCAAAGGGAATGACTCGACTAAAAAGTACGTCTTATAGGAATCAAAGGGAATGACTCGACTAAAAGGTACGTCTTATAGGAATCAAAGGAGATGACTCAACTAAAAGGTACGTATTATAGGAATCAAAGGGAATGACTTGACTAAAAGGTATGTCTTCTAGGAGTGAGGTTCAATTTAAGAAGTGTATCATCCAACAAATGAAAACTGAAATCCCTGGACAAGAAAGTGTGCCTTCGAGGGATATAAGATGATGAATTTTTACCACGATTTAATTATCAAACCTGTGCAGCAACATTGCTTCCTGTGTTTGTAAAAGTGAGAAATTAAGGGCCTTTATGTTTAGGCTTTAAAATCCTTGATTTGAAGGCAACATGTGTTCCTGTTTCATGCGAAGAAAGGTTGTGAGTTTACAAACATGGTGGTTGGTTTGTGGCTTTATATTTCGTGGTAAACGCTCTTGTCATCATCATATTTAACCCTGATTTCAAGCATTAGCCTATGTTATTTACTTGTGTTTCATTGACCAAACTTAGATTATTAAGAGTGACTGAGACAAACATAACATCTCTGCTTTGTCATGCTTCTCAGATAGACCCCTTGGAACCTTGGTATTTCATGAGTTCCTAAACTTATTTGTTGACAAAACTTTCTGCTTGCCTTATTTTGGCTCACAATCATGTCTCTTTCATGCATTGGCTTTTCTACCTTGCTTTGTACAATTGAAGAAGCTGGTAGTCAGTTTTAAAATATTTTTTCACTTGTTTTGACATAGACTTAACTCAAAGACAAGAGAAAAATAACAGTGATTTTATTTGGATAACTGACTCAAGAAAAATAAAAATATAACTATAGAAAAGAAATAAATGATAATGAATGTCCCCAATGAAAAAGATGAAAGAAAAGTTTATTTGAAAATAACAGTCAACTCTAATGATTATGACATGCATATCGGATTAAACTGCCTAATCTTTCCATCCAAAATTCTCACAAATTGTTGTTGAGTTAATGACCCTGAAAGTGAGTTGCTTTCTTGGGCCAATTGCATTCGGAGACCGCATTTGTCTAGTGGGTCCTTGAAGGGTTTTCGCCAACAATCCTCTCGCATTTCCTTTTATCACCTAACCATTGCCTTATAGCATCCGAGAGGATTTTTTACCAATAAGATTCTTATTTTCATTTTTCTCAACTCACATTCGTCTTACAGTGCCCATGAGGTTTTTCACTGACAAGACTCTTATTTTTATTTATCTCAACTCACCGTCGTCTTACAGTGCCCGTGAGAGTTTTCACCGATAAGGCTCTCTCATTTTCATTTCTCTCCTGATTTCTTATGCTGAGGAAGACAAATAGTTCCCAAAATGTGTTATCCACATCCATTACATGCTTAGCCTGATCATTCTCGAAGATTGATCTGAAGTTCTTTCTTTTATTTTAACTTTTCTTTTGGATAGGGTTAGAAAGAAAGGATGGCATGGGGACCAAACGACAATTAAAGTGGGGTGGGTGGGACTTACAACTTTTGGAATTGACTCAAACAATGAGGATTAAATCATGCCCCAGTTTCTTTTGACTGGGCAATTCTAAATTATTTATTTGGTTGAACAGAGCCCAGAGTAGGGCAGCCTACGTATCTTACCCCCGAGAAGGAGAATCAGGTCACGCGTAGTTCTTGATTCTGACTTATTCTTTTTCCTTTTGACTTTTTTTTTCTTTGTGATTTTTCTGACTCTAATTTCCTTGACACTCTTTTCTTCCTTCTTGGACACATTTTTTTAAAGCTTTCTAACTCTATTCTCTTGCTCGATACTTTTTTTTTAGCTTTGTTGGCTTTATCTTGATTCCAAAATAGGGATATGAAAGAAAATAACACTAAGGCTCAAATGAGGTAAACAAAGGATGACACAATGTTTGGATAGCAGAATAAAATGCCTTCGTTATATCAATCCTTGAAAATACTAGTACCTAGCATGCAATGTGAAAGTGCACGATCAACATCACTTATGACATGTTTTACAACACTAACTTGCCCCGAGCATGTGTGTCACCTCTTTTCTATACTTGTCAAACATATAACTCTATATTTGTTAAACATCCTTCCCATTTAATGACTCATGCTTTCGTGGAGTTGATTTTCTTTCTGTTCATGCTGCCACTTTTGACCTAATTGAGACATGTCTTTCAATTGATGACCAAGTTATTCTTGTGATTTTCAAAGTAATTGCCTTAATTTTCGAAGAAGACTTCAACTTGTCAACAAATGTCTCAGCACTCCACCTATTTTCTCAGATGTTTTTCCAAACTTTAGCCCTCTGATTCAATGTTTCATGGTTAAGTTGGATTTTAAGATTTGGCTAAAAATTCCACTAGCATGTCATATCACTAGAATCAACATAAAATGTACTGTATAAAAAAAATAAACAAATGACACATATTTAAACTCAAAGGGAAAGGGATAATTCATTTAGTTGAAATAAAAGATAGAAGGGTTTGAACATAAACAACAAAGGGACAAAAGAAAATAGATCCCGAACTACAACCCTAAAATAATTCAAAAAACAGAAAAGAAGACAAAACAAACTATCAGACCTCTTCCTAGTAAAGAGAGGGGTGACTTTTCAATTGCTCAGCCTGAAGACTTAGCCACTGTTTTGCATATCAGCATGACTAGAACTTCCCTCACTGTCAACATTCTGCACCATAATTGATCCATCTTGAATCATCTTTTCAATTTCTATTTTCAAATCTCGATAATTTTTAATACTATGACCCTGAGGATCAGAATGATATGCACATCGTATATTAGGATCAAAGTTTCTTGAATGCTGATTAAGAGTGCACCCAAGGAGAGGAGTAATCATTCCCCATTGTGCCAATCTCTAAAATAAACTGGCATATGACTCTCCAATTGATGTGAAACTATCTCTTGACTTTTGCCTCATTTCATCATTTGACTTGGATAAAAAATCAGGCTTAGAAAGATTTTGGTATGTTTTTGGAGCTAGAGGATGACTCTGAGGAGTTGGTGTTTTCCACCGTGGGTAAGATGGGGGTTGAATATGAGGTTGTGCATTATATACTGGATATGGATGTAGAAGAGCAAAGTATAATGGATTTGGGAGTGATTATGTGGAGCTTGGGCTTGAACTTGAGTTTTTGTCTGAGAGTGACTACAATAGCAGATGCATCTTCCTCATTCTTTGTCTCTCCAACACTTCCTGAACCCTTTTGAATTGCTTGAGTAGTCGCTTTCAATGTTGCAAAACTCACAATGCGACCCATATTAATTCCCTCTTCTATCATCTCCCCCATTTTAAGGACCTCAATAAATGACCTGCCTAATGCAGGTAATAAGTATTGATAATATGTTTCATCCTGCGCTTGAATAAACACCTCCACAATTTTACTTTCTTTCATTGGCGGTTTTATTCGAGCAGCTTGTTCGCGCCATCTGATTGCATACTCCCTGAAGCTCTCAGTATTCTTCTTCTTCATACTAGTTAGGGATTTTTCATCAGGGATTAACTCCACATTGTATTGAAATTATTGCACAAATTCATTAGCTAGGTCATCCCAACTAATCCACTTGTCGATGTCTTGGTCAACAAACTATTTCGAAGCTAGGCCTGAAAGACTCTCCCCGAAATAAGCCATGAGTAGTTCTTCCTTCCCTTCATCGCCTCTTAATTGGTTACAATAGCGCCTCAAATGTGCCACTGGCTCCCCATGTCCGTCATATTTCTCAAACTTTGACATTTTAAAGCCAGGAGAAAGGTTGACACCTGGAAACATGCATAAGTCCTAATATGAGACACTTTTGCAACCCCCAAGTCCTTGCAAGTTCTTCATAGCTAGTTCCAAACTTCTCAATTTTGTGGTCATTTCCTCTTGTTCTTCTGTCATAAAAGGCTTCTCAGTGTTAGGAGGAACCTCAGGTGGGTGACTGTTACCATAAAGACCAGTCAACTTAAATGTAGGCTTGAAAGTGTAACGCTGATCACCAGTAATATTCAATACATGTTCTCTTGTAGAGTAAGGAGGCACAACTTGTGGATGAACATCAAAGTGGGAGATTCAGGTGGGGATGCCGCCACAAAATCATGAACAGCATGTAGAGCGAGTATGTGGTAGTCTTGGATTGGGGAGTGAGAAAATGAACATTGGAAATAGTTGGATATTGTTGCCCCGGAGTCGATCATGATGCATGTTGTGGCATATCAACAAAAATGGGAAATTGTGCATGTGACACGGGAGGCAAGCTGGAAAGATATTTCGGATTATCAGTGGGAACTGGAGGAGGAGGCGACCCATTAGCCCAAGCTCGATGCATTTCTATCATTTGTTTCCTTAATTTCCAAATCTCTTCATTATCTCATAAATTCTTATTTTCTGAACTCCCTATCTGATTAGTGAAAACAAAATCGATATCTTTGTTGGCCATAACTTTCTCTGTGACATGGTGCAATATGTGGACCAACCAAAATGCCACAAACCAACCACCTTAAACTAACTGAACAAGAGATAGCAAATACGTTGGAATTCAACACTTTTTTTTTTTCAAAACCTTTTTTTCCTTTTTGAAAAGGTCACTGAACCCAAGAGGGGCGCCTACGTATCTCACTCCCGATAGAGGAGAATCAGGTTTGCGTAGTTCATGAAGTCTTGCCAAAATGACCAATTAATTTTTTTTCCTTTCTTTTTTCTTTTTCTTAAAACTTTAAAAATAAAAGGAAATAACAAATTGCCAAAAGAATTGACGAATTTTTTTTTTCAAGTTTAAACTCCCTATACAAAATGAAACCTATGATTACCAAAGAAAAATCTTTTTGGGTTTTCGATTTTGAATTTCATATGAAAAATGAAACTTGAACCTATTAAAGGAAAAATCTTTTTTGTAGTTTTCTTTTAAAGATGTATATGAAACACCTACTCTAATAAAGAGTGAAAAAAATCTCTTTCTTTTTTTTTTTAGAATTTTTCAAATAAGATCCCCGAACCAATAATAGGTTGCCTACGTATCTCACTCCCGAGAGAGGAGAATCAGGGGTGCGTAGTTTGTCCAGATTGAACAATTAAGGATTAAATGACAAACTAAAAGCTGAATTGAGAGACACAACTAAAGACAAACGATGAAAATAAAATCTTTTTGGGGTTTTTAATTAGAAACTAACACCAACAACTTTGAAAGAAAAAAAAATCTTTTTGATATTTTCGTTATATAAAAATGTACAAGGCTCCTATTGAAAGGAAATTTTTTATTTTTTTTTAGAGTTTTCGAATTGTGAATGCTTACTAAAGAAATGAAAGGAAATTTTTTCAACGTTTTTTATTTTTTGGGGGAAATGAGTGCAAAAAGTAAAAAAAAAATATTTTTTTTTAATTTTTGAATTGTGAAAAACAAAAGTCATAAAGAACTCTAAAAACTACCAAATCTCTTTTTTTTCACTCTTTTTTTCTTCCTTTTTTCAATAATTTCCTTCCTATACATTTTGCTTCTAACTCATGCTTTTGCCCAAATCAGTCTGTCAAATGACCTCGTTGCCCTCAAAGATTCAATATTTAACACGTAGGGATGCTTTAGAGGTGAGTTTCCTACAAAGGACCAAGTGGGCCCTGCTAGATCTTCAATATGATGCACATAAGTATTACCTAAAGCCTAACCTACGGTTCACTAACAAGGTTGTTCGGGGGAGCGTATCGTCGATAGTGGCTGCTTTGCTTTCCACCTACTCCATAACACCGACGGCTCCCCTCCTAAAATAAGGGTGACTCAACTAGAGGTTGTGTACAACACGTGTAATACAAACTTGTTGCAGAAAGAATGACATGGGTTATGCACATGATGCTAGATATAAAACGGTAACACATGAGATAAAAACTATAAACAAAGAGCACGTAGGCACTCAACAGTGATAATACAATAACACAAAATAACACAAACAAAATACCTATACACATATAGTGCCAAACTAAGCCATTCCAAAATAAACCAGAGATTCTGGGTTCGATCCTTAGCAGAGTCGCCAGAGCTGTCACACCCCATTTTTTTCAATCCCCAAAAAGAATTAATTTTTTATGATTTCGAAAGGGTTTTATTATTAAAGTGACAAAAGATGAAAATTGTTTCGAAAAACAATTCATTAGTGTCATACCCCAAATCCCATTGGAGCGGACTGACACCCGTAGTCGAGAAGGCCTGGGAGAACCCGTTCATAACCTATACTTTCACATTTACATTACTTATGAAAATTAGAAATTTGGGCAGCACTTCGTTGTAAATAGAAGAAAACAGTGCCTGTATCAGCCCAGTAGACACGCATAAATATATATAAAAATAGTAATTGGCCGTCAGAGCCATCACGTCTATCAACCAAACACTCCTATGGTTGTACAATATGTCTACAAAAGCCTCTACATAGATACACAACTGAGTTTGGTCCAGGACAAACTCCCGCCTACAAAAGACTTTTATACAAATACCAAAAATACATATAGAAACGACTTGGGATGCCCCGAAACAACTGGAGCGCACCACTAACAACAGAATGTCCTGGCTCTTACTGTGGAGGTGTACGACCTGAAGTACATGTTCCTGCAGGCATGAATATGGGTCCCCCGTGAGGGACGTCAGTACGGAAATATGTACTGAGTATGTAAGGCAATGAGTATCAAGATGAGATACAAAAGATCAACAGAACCCAGATACCAGTGAATAAACAGTATAAGTAGACGACACTTAAAAGAGCTGATGGGATACCTGCACATTACTTTCATATCATTACTTCCCGTAATCCTTATCAATACATAACATATGTCATACAATGGCCAACTGATCAGTGGTACTAATACAATACATCAGGGACCACCCCTGGAATAGCATATATACATAAACTTTATAATACAATGGCCAACTGATCAGTGGTACTAATACAATACATCATATCATCAATTTAAAATACAGACATTCCATTTCTTAATTCAATTAATCTTTGAGATTGGTTACTTTGTGGTCACACCTTATGGAACTTGAAACCATGATACCTCAATAGGAAAACATGTAAATAGGTAATCAATATCATGAAAATGAAGTAGAGAATCATGGATACCTCATTAAACCATTTCGGAGTCAACAATAGTATATGGACATTTTTTTTACTAGCCGGACATCTTAAAAGTGAAAACAAGTTCAATTGGTAGTGTCGAAGATCATATGATGTTATTATGTGTCATGTGTCGTAGGACAATGTTGGAAGCTTACTTGAGAGTGTCATGGGTCATTATTCATGCCAATGATTAGATAGAGTATGTCTTACATACCTTGATATAACCACTTCAATACAAGTCCAACTTGACTTCCCGTACTCTTCGAACACTTATCTACAATAAGTCATTTGTGGCAAACTAGTATTAGCAATCAAACCTTACCATTTAGGTATTAACTTCACCAAATAATGTCTAGGAAGTAATCCTTTAACTCATCAAAAAGAGAGCTACATATATCCTCTTATACTCTTATTACATTTCATGCATTTTCATGAAATATCCCTCAACATCACTCTTAACCTTTATTTCCTTTCTTAATCACCATCCAATAACAACATGATCACTAGGCATACATAAACACTAATATAATGATATATCACCACAATTCATCCTCCATAATCCAATACAACAACTTCCATAATTTACTACTAACAATTTATACAAAACAATTCATAACTATGTTTCTAGTTATCTTCCAACATCAAGACAATACTCATAATCCTTTATCAATACTTATTCATGGATAAGAATCAAGAATAAACAATATTCATACCTTAACAATGAACTCTTGCATTTAGAATCCTCCTTACATAACCATGGGGTGCTTCTCGAAGCTTTCGAGATGGTGAACACAACTACGGAACCAATTCAAATTTTCTACGGTTGAATCACAAAATATTTGAAGTTGAAATTAGGCTAGGATTTCACCTTCTCTTAATAATTGGGTGATATATGATATATATGAGGCTAAGTGTAGGTTTATAAAGACCCATTTTCGTCCAAGAGGTAATATAAAATGACCATTTTGCCCTAAAAATTTAAATAAATTTGAATCTGTCCCCAGTGGACAGTTTTGACAGGCTGAAGTAAATCGATCATAACTCTTTGCTCCGGTATCGGATTTGGATGAAACCAATTGGATTGGAAATATAATTAAAAGGTATTTCATTTTCACATAAAGTATACCACCCAGTTCTTCCTGTACAAGGAGTTATGGTCGTTTAAAGTTGACCCAAAAATCTGTCCCACAATTCTATTTTTTTTTTTGATAGGCTGTAGTAAAACGGGTATAGCTCCTTACTCAGACATTGGATTTGGATGAAACCAATTTCATCGGAAAGAAGAATCTCGGAGATTTTTGTTGATATATAGCAGCTCACACAGTTATTTTTGTACAAGGAGTTATGATCGTCTAAAGTTGATCCAAAAAATAATTGCCTAGCTGCAGTAATTTTCCTGCAGATTTACTGTTCACAGGCTTCCCGGCCACCATTTTGAAATTTCGAATGTGCTCGCTTATATGAAATACTCCTCTTTTTGGGGCAAACTTTATATCGTTGGAAAGCTTATTCCAATACCTACACATACAACTATTGACGGGATACTTCCGAACACAATAAACTTAATTTAACCCATATGCAAGCCTTTAGGACTCCATATAATCGTGATAAGTGTACGAAAAAATTTACGGGGTGTTACATTATCCCCTCCTTAAGAACATTCGTCCTCGAATGTTAGCATAGTTACTCAATTAAGACATGTCCAAGCTTACAATTAACATATTCATCATTATAACATACTTGCATAAAAATAAACACTTACTTGTTATTGTTCTTCTTCCGTCTCATGAACTTCCTCCTCATCGTTGAATAGGTAAGGGTACTTAATCTTCATCGCTTCCTCGGCTTCCCATGTTATCTCCTCAACTTGTTTATTCCTCCAAAGTACTTTTACCGATGCTATCTCTTTATTCCTTATCTTTTAAATTTGGCGATCAAGAATAGCAATAGGCATTTCTTCAAAAGTGAGATCTTCTGTAACTTGTACATCTTCCGTAGTAGTGATGTGCGATGGATCTCCGATGTACTTGCGAAGCATCGAAACATGAAATACGGGATGAACTGCTGAGAGCTCTTGAGGTAGCTCTAACTCATAAGCAACTTGTCCAAATCTTTGAATGATCTTATACGGACCTATGTATCGTGGACTTAACTTCCCTTTCTTGCCAAACCTCATCACTTCTTTCATTGGTGATACTTTCAAGAATACCCAATCGTCGATAGAAAACTCAAGTCCTCTTCTTCTAACACCCGCATAAGATTTGTGTCGACTTTGAGCTATTTCAAGCCGTTGTTGGATCACTTTAACCTTCTCCATTGCTTGATAAACAAGATCCAGTCCAAACCAGTCCGCATCACCTACTTCAAACCATCCTATTGGCGATCTACACTTTCTTCCATACAATGCTTCATATGGTGCCATTTTGATACTTGAATGATAGTTATTATTGTAGGCAAACTCAACAAGAGGTAGGTGATCATCCCAGTTGCCTTTGAAATCTAATACACATGCTCGTAGCATATCTTCAAGTGTCTGGATGGTACGTTCCGCTTGTCCGTCCGTTTGAGGATGAAAAGTCGTACTTAGATTTACTTGTGTCCCCAAACTCCTTTGAAAAGACTTCCAGAAATTCGCGGTAAATTGGGCTCCTCGATCGGATATAATGGAAATTGGAACTCCATGTAACCGAACGATCTCCTTAATATACAACTTCGCATACTCTTCTGCCGTATAAGTTGTCTTAACTGGTAAGAAGTGTGCAGATTTGGTAAGCCTATCAATGATCACCCATATGGAATCAAACTTCCGATATGTACGAGGCAAACCCGTGATGAAATCCATATTGATCTTTTCCCACTTCCAGACTGGAAGATCTATACATTGTATGTAACCACCGGGTTTCTGGTGTTCTACTTTGACTCTTTGACAATTCGGACATTCAGCTACAAATTCGGCAATATTTTTCTTCATGTCATTCCACCAATATATTGTTTTCAAATCTTGATACATATTAGTCGACCCTGGATGGATGGAATACCTTGAACAGTGTGCTTCTGTCATAATTCTCTTTCTTAGCTCAACTACATCAGGTACACATAAACAATTCTGACACTGAAGCACTCCTTCTCGCGTAAGCTCAAATGCCTTTGTCGTGCCACTTTGCAAATCCTCCTTAAGCTACAATAAAATTGGATCTGCATACTATTTATCTTTCACTTCAGCTATCAATGAAGATTCCACTGCATTACGTACAATAACCTCTTCATCTGGATTTTCGAGAATTCGAACTCCCAAATTAGCTAGTTGGTGAAGATCCTTAATCATTCCCTGCTTTTCTATAGATGCCATTTTAGAATTACGACTCAGTGCATTCGCTACCACATTCGCTTTCTCTGGATGATACAAGATATTAACATCGTAATCTTTCAACAATTCAAACCATCTCCGCTGCCTCATGTTTAGATCTTTCTGGCTGAAGATATATTGCAGGCTCTTATGATCGGTATATATGTCAACATGAACCCCATATAAGTAGTGGCGCCATATCTTCAAAGCAAATACAACTGCAGCTAGCTCAAGATCATGTGTGGGATAATTCCTCTCATGTGGTCGCAACTGCCTAGAGCCATAGGCTATTACTCTACCATGTTGCATTAATACGCATCCTAAGCCACTTCTCGAAGCATCATAGTACACTGCATACCACTTCTGTCATACCCCAAATCCCATTGGAGCGGACTGGCACCCGTAGCCGAGGAGGCCTGGGAGAACCCATTCATAACCTATACTTTCACATTTACATTACTTATGAAAATTAGAAATTTGGGCAGCACTTCGTTGTAAATAGAAGAAAACAGTACCTGTATCAGCCCAGCAGACACGCATAAATATATATATAAACAGTAATTGGCCGTCAGAGCCATCACGTCTATCAACCAAACACTCCTATGGTTGTACAATATGTCTACAAAAGCCTCTACATAGATACACAACTGAGTTAGGGTCGGGACAAACTCCCGCCCACAAAAGACTTTTATACAAATACCAAAAATACATATAGCAACGACTTGGGATGCCCCGAAACAATTGGAGCTCACCACTAACAACAGAATATCCTGGCTCTTACTGCGGAGGTGTACGACCTGAAGTACCTGTTCCTGCAGGCATGAATACGGGTCCCCCGTGAGGGACGTCAGTACGGAAATATGTACTGAGTATGTAAGGCAGTGAGTATCAAGATGAGATACAAAAGATCAACAGAACCCAGATACCAGTGAATAAACAGTATGAGTAGACCACACTTAAAAGAGCTGATGGGATACCTGCACATTACTTTCATATAATTACTTCCCGTAATCCTTATCAATACATAACATATGTCATACAATGGCCAACTGATCAGTGGTACTAATACAATACATCAGGGACCACCCCTGGAATAGCATATATACATAAACTTTATAATACAATGGCCAACTGATCAGTGGTACTAATACAATACATCATATCATCAATTTAAAATACAGACATTCCATTTCTTAATTCAATTAATCTTTGAGATTGGTTACTTATGGTCACACCTTATGGAACTTGAAACCATGATACCTCAATAGGAAAACATGTAAATAGGTAATCAATATCATGAAAATGAAGTAGAGAATCATGGATACCTCATTAAACCATTACGGAGTCAACAATAGTATATGGACATTTTTTTTTACTAGCCGGACATCTTAAAAGTGAAAACAAGTTCAATTGGTAGTGTCGAAAATCATATGATGTTATTATGTGTCATGTGTCATAGGACAATGTTGGAAGCTTGCTTGACAGTGCCATGGGTCATTATTCATGCCAAAGATTAGATAGAGTATGTCTTACATACCTTGATATAACCACTTCAATACAAGTCCAACTTGACTTCCCGTACTCTTTGAACACTTATCTACAATAAGTCATTTGTGGCAAACTAGTATTAGCAACCAAACCTTACCATTTAGGTATTAACTTCACCAAATAATGTCTAGGAAGTAATCCTTTAACTCATCAATAATAGTGCTACATATATCCTCTTATACTCTTATTACATTCACATATCATGCATTTTCATGAAATATCCCTCAACATCACGCTTAACCTTTATTTCCCTTCTTAATCACCATCCAATTTCATCGGAAAGAAGACTCTCGAAGCTTTTCGTCGATATATAGCAGCTCACACAGTTCTTTTTGTACAAGGAGTTATGATCGTCTAAAGTTGATCCAAAAAAATAATTGCCTAGCTGCAGTAATTTTCCTGCAGATTTACTGTTCACAGGCTTCCTGGCCACCGTTTTGAAATTTCGAATGTGCTCGCTTATTTGAAATACTCCTCTGTTTTGGGCAAACTTTATATCGTTGGAAAGCTTATTCCAATACCTACACATACAACTATTGACAGGATACTTCCGAACACCATAAACTTAATTTAACCCATACGCAAGCCTTTAGGACTCCATATAATCGCGATAAGTGTACGAAAAAATTTACGGGGTGTTACAATTAGTTTCAAAACTCAGATTCACCACTTGGCATAGATCAGGTGTGCCAATTCACCCATGGATATCCTTTTTCAAAATGGTTTTGACTCTATAAAACTAATCCGCGAACAGAAATTCCGGCTAAGGAATTCTGTTGACCGAGGGGAAGGTATTAGGCACCCCTCGATCCCGTGGTTTGACCACGGTCTCTTGGAGGAGTATATCGTCTAATTTGGACACTATGAATGTATAAACGACACCAAACATAAATAAAATGATCAATTAAGCAAACAAATCCAAAAACAATGTCCAGTCCAATTATACAATCCAAAATAGAAAAAGAATGTGAAAATGTAAATCCTATTCTACCCTACACTAATTTTATACTACGCTCCCATGCTACCCGATGCCTCGGTCCTTCATCACGGACGTTTTCCAAATACAAAATACTTCGGGGCATTCCCCGACGAATAAATACAAGTGATCGCAGGGAATTCCCCGATTAAATTAATACATTTCCACATGCAAGAACTAAAATCAAACCGTTCAACTCAAATTCCATGTTCGCGGCACTGTTCACGGTACTATTCACAACACTATTCATGGCACTGTTCATGGTACTGTTCACAAAACTGTTCACGATACTGTTTCTCTCTCAATTTTTTTCTCTCCCGCACGATTCTCTCTTCTCTCCCTCGATTTATTTTTTGTTCTTCTTCTGAGGAAGATGATTTGGTGATTGTTGTTATTGTGGAGAAGATGATGATGAAAGAATGAGCCTCTCTTTTCCCCATTTAGAATTTTCCTTTTATATTTTTTATTTGGTTTTTCTTTTTCTTTATTTATTATCCTATGTGGAAGCATATAATTGGTGGTTTGTGGGAATAAGTGTGTGACATGTGAAAAAGTTAGTGTAGCATGTGGAAAGATGAGGGTGGCTTGTGGAAAAATGAGTAGGGCGTGTGTCTTTTGCATGTATTCAATGAAAAATAGAAAGTGAGGTGTTGAGGTGGCGTAGTGAGGTGGCAAAGATACGTATTTAATTATTTTCAATTTTTTTTTTGAGAAATTATCAATTAAACAAAAGTATGGTAAGGTTAATAAAATAAAAATAAAAACCTACAATCATATTAAGAAAAAACTAATAAATGGTGTAGTATGATATAATCATATGGCTCAGTTCATTATTATATGATATTTGGACTTTTAATTAGAGTTGTTTAGTATGTGCACATCCTAAAAATAGCAATTGCAAATTTCCTAGTTCAAATTAAATATCAAATATACGTATATGGATCGATTCGATCGGTTCAATTTATAACCAACCATTGAATATTTACAACGACATTATATAATGAACTAAAGGTATCTTTTGCTAGTCTAAAAAGAAAAAAAAATATCTTGCTATATTCTTCTGTTTCAAGAATTCCCAGTTCTTTTAATCAGAGGTATTTTAAGTTTTGACCAAAAAAGGCTATTTTTAAAATTAATTCATCAAAGTAATATGCAGAGGCGAATCTAGAATTTAAAGTTTGTGAGTTTCAATGTTAGATAAAAATTAAAATAAATAGCTTCTAAGGAGATTTGAACCCACAACCATGAAGTCAATAACAATTTTACAAGTCACTCTACTCGACTAGACCAACAATACACTTTATTTATGGATTCCCAACTTATAATTTTATATATTTACTAGATATCTATATATATACTAGATCCGCACAAAAGTTACTAGGTTCCACACAAAAGTTACTAGGTTCCAGGGAACCCCATACAGACCTCTAGATCCGCCCCTAGTAATATATTTTTTAAAAACTTTACAAATTTAGTATAACCAATATTGATGGCAGTAAGTATTAGGTTTTAAAAAAATTAATGAACCAAAAAGAACAGTAGACGACGCTAATGTAGGAATCGATACTGGTAATAACGTTTTTGGTTTAAAGCGTTACCAATAGGAACGAGACTTTGTAACTCTGCAGAGTCTGATGTGGCAGAGTTTCGTTATCATTGGTAACATTTTAAGCCAAAAACATTACTGTCAGTAACGATTCATACTTTAACTCCATTTTGGTTCGTTAATTTTTTAAAAACTTAATACGTTATTGCCAACAACGTTTATATTAGTTTTGTAAAGTTTTCAAAAATATATTAATTTAATGAATTGATTTAAAAAATGACTTATTTTGATCAAAATTCAAAGGTTTCTTTTGCTCACATCTTCATCGTCATTCTTACATCTATGAATCTCTTGAGAACAAAGAGAATATTTATAATACAATTTCTGGTCCTTGAAGAAAAAACTTCATCATCTTCATCAACAAACAAATGAGTAGGGACTTGTGCTTCATGTTTTTCATATTCTTCCATGCTAATTCCATCTTTAACATAATCACCTCCATTCATGGCCAATGCTTCGAGCGAAATTGACATTATTTTTAGGCTATTTTTGCAATTTATCAATTGATACGAGGGTGTGTTATATATAAGAATAACAGTAACCGAGTTCTGAATGAATTAGCTCTTCGATATAATGGCTAAGTTTGGAGAGATAGAGACTTTTGTTTAGTTGTTTTACGTGAGAATCATTCAGATAAGACGTATATATAGCCATGTAGGTTTGATAGTAAAGGTTACTTCATTAATAATTTATCTGGATATGTTTGACTGAACACAAAGTTCAAGAATTCAAAAAAAAAGAATCGAAATAAAACTTGTGATCTAAATAAGTCATATATATTTGTGTTAGACTGTCAGTTGAAATCATCTTATTAAGGAGATAGCAAAACCTATCGGCAGACCCCTTAAGTACGCATCATCTTTCACTTAGACACTTCAAGTGAACATTGTTCCCTTTTGGCACCTCAAGCGGCCTTCAAGTGTGTCACTTTGGCACGTTTTGCTAAATCAGCAAAACAATACTGTGTGTGTGCTACACTCTTCAATGAGGTGGAAAGTGACGAATAAAATACGGACACATGTCATTTTTATCCCAATAATTTATAAATAATTAATTTAAATAAAAAAATATTCAAATAATTTATAAATAATTAATTTAAATAAAAAATAACCCCTCCCCCTTACCTACCCACCCCACCATCCTTCTTCTTCAAATACCCCACCCACCCGCCACCCCCCACCCCTCCAGCCTTCTTCTTCAAATACCCCCACCACGACCCCTACCCTACCAGTCTTCTTCTTCAAACACCCCACCCCACCCACCCCGTCAGTTTTTTCTTCAAACAATCCACCTACCCCGCCACCCTACCTCGCCAATCATCTTCCCCTCTTTATCTTCTTCAAAGACCCTGCACCCCCTCTCCACCCCTGCACCCCAGTCATCTTCTTCCTCTCCCCCCCCCCCCCCACCCCCCCCACCCCCAGCAAATAAGCTTCACTATGAACAACAATAACAACCATTTTACTGTATAAGATTGGATAAAGCTAACCAAACTTCTATATGTTTATATATGTCTTTGATTTCTCTGTTATTTGTTGAATATTGGATTTTTAAATGTAACCCAGTTGCTTGTTTAGTTGGCTCATGAGTAATATGTTTGAAAAGCTAAAACAACCCAACATGAAGCTTTGAATCTTCAATAATCCTTTTAATCAGTTAAAAATGATGCATCATATGGTTTTGCATTGTGGAAACAATTAGTTGGACGAGGGAAGTCGAACAGAGAACCTGCTTTATTTTCTAATTTTTTTCATTATTTTTGCTCCGATTTTTAATTTTTTTTCACTGATTTTTCTTTGTTTTTAGATTTTCTATGTGAATTTAGCTTCATTTTTCAGATTTGCTTCATCGATTTTTAGTTTTTTTTTTTTATTATTTTATTTGATTTCAATTTTTCTTCATGGATTTAGCTTTATTTTTTGATTTTTTGATTTTTCTTCATCAATTTTTTTCGATTTTCAGCTTGTCTTCATTAATATTACTTGATTTTCAGTTTTTCGTCATCAATTTTGCCCTTAATGATTAAAAAAATGATGTTTATTATCTAATCTTCACAAATTCTCAAATGCGTATATAAATTTCTCTCAACGATTTTTACGTTAAATAAATTAAAAATCGACAAAAATAGTAGATAAAACTGTGGAAGAAGTATAAATTAATGGAGTGAATTAATATATTATTTTTTGGCAAAACGAACCCGTAAATGTGTATGTAATTTTTAAATCTCTCCCAATAATTTTCGTCATTAAATAAGTTTAAGATTGACAAAAATAATGGATAAAAATAAAGAAAAAAGTACATTTTAATAAAGGTGAGTTAATATATTATTGGTGGGTCAATTTGGGCACCACATCAGCCAAAAAAAGGCTTTAACGTACCTTTACGAAAGTGTAATACACGCACCTTGGCAACTCAACAAAAGGTACCAAAATAACACACTTATACGTTACTTGAGGTGCCAAAAGTGAATAACATCCATTTGAGGTGCTAAAATGAAAGATGATGTTAAGTTAAGGGGTCTGACAATATATTCTGCCAAGGAAATTTTTTAGGCTAATTAAAAAGATAAAAATGTCACATAAATTAGAATAAAGCGCAAAAAATTGAAATAGTATACTTAGAATGTTGAATTGACTGTTGAAATTATCCTTTTTGACAATTTTCTTTTTTTTTTTTTTTGAATGTTCCAAAGCCACAAAAAAGTAGTAATTCATGTGATGATAAATATCCTAGTTGCAATTCATAATTATCAATCTCATAGTAAATATCCAAGTTGGCAAATGGCATAAACAATATCTTTCAAATTATTATTTTTGTAATGTTATATTGTTTCGTACATTCACTAGTCAATACAATTATCAATTACACTAATCGTCCCCATTAACGCTTCTGCTAAGTTCGTGATCAAAACAAGGCCAAACACAAGAATCTATTGTATGCATTACTTTATATTTCTGCTAGAGGCTTTTCTACAACTTGACTAAATCATTTTTATCGAATATATCTTAAAATATTACTTAAAGTTTAATTTATTGATTATCGAAATACTTTAATAGTGTTTTATACAAGAAGTATTTTTATGTTGACTGAATTTATTTTCCTCGTTTTTTTTTCTACTGATACTTTAATTCAACAAATATTTAGTCATGGTGGTATTCATTATATCTTCTGAAACTCACGAGGTAAAATTAAATATGAATGCATTAATACTAAAAAAAAATAAAAACATTCACGCTATACTGAATACGTAATGGATTTTAACGTCAATCTATTACATACTCAATGACTTCAAAATTGCAACAAAAAATATGTAATAATGGCAATAAATCTAGTGTAATTTCACAAATTAAATAGATTATAAAAGATGGTATAATATACATAGATTTTGTCCTTACCTTTGTAGGATAGGGAGTGGCATCGAAGGGGTTCATTTGAACCTCATTCGACAGAAAACATGTTACAAATAGCATTGAAAAATAAGTCTACGTGCACGATTACCAAATAATACCACTAATAAGGATAAGAGGAGGCGAGTCCCCTATCACGTGCTCCCATATAAAGTATGACAACATTCGACTACCTATTAACTGTTCTACCCTAATCCCTAATCGTCTCCATACCTTCATATCTCTGGTCGTCATGGATCCACAGTAAGTGGAATTAAATTGTGTGTTATGTCCTGTTTAATCATCTTTTACCAGTATTTTTGGTCTACTTCTACCTTTCCTAATTCCTGCTACACCCGTCGTCTCACAAAGCCTTACTGGCGCATGTGTACGTGCACTTTCTCCTCAAATGTTCAGACCATACAACATTACATGTCACATCATTTGACAAATGTCAATTATTTGGACTTGTAGTATAACATGACATTTTGAGCTAGCAAACGTGACCTCATTATTTATAGCTCAATTTATTAAATATACTAGCCAGCCGAATGAAATTGAATTTTGAACTTAAATATAATCAAATTAATTATACACTACACAACAAATGATATTTTGTGGCAATTAATTAACGAGATTAGCTTAATTGCTGCTAAACATGTCTTTTAAAAAATAATTACTAGTGATAATTATATTTTAGCACTATTTGTTAATGACCCTAAAGCCTATAGCGACATTGAATCAAATGACAATTAAACCATGTTGGTACTTAACATGTTTAATTTTCAACTAATTAAATTGTGTTTTCCTTATATATGAAAGATATGTGATATTGGACTATTTATAGAACTATATTATCATCGAACATGAAATAACATTACAAATTTAGCATAAGATTAGAATAATTAAGAGGAAATGGTTAATTTTATGGTAATTTTATGAAGCGAAATGGTCTAGTGGACCCTTGTACTTATTCGAGTGTGTAAAGTGAACATCTTTACTTAGCTTTTTGTCATCTGAACCCCACAACTCAATATAAATCAACATTTTAAATCATATTTCGGTGTGTGTAATACAACCGCCTCCACATCAATTTTCAAGTCATTTTTAAATGTTGCTCTAAATTTCACGTCATTTTTAAATGCCACATTAAAAAATTAAATATTAACATAAATTTAGTTAAATAAACAAATTCTACAAATTTTAATAATCGTGTTCTTGATGTTTGCTCACAAATTGAGCATCAAATTTATACCAAGTAGTGAAAATTCCTCTGCAATTAAGTCAAATTTTTAACTATTAATTCAAATGCACAAACACAATAAATTTTTTATTTTCAATTTTGAATATCTTTAACAAATTCACAAAAACTCATCCATTGTTCTTCAAAGTTGAACTTCAAGCTTTTTCAAGCTTATCCATGGAGTTCATTATTTTTCAATATAAGCTATATTCACTTCCAATTCAAGTTCAAATTTTAATCCTAAAAAACATGAAAATTTTGAATTGAAAAAATAATTTGTAAAAAAAAATAAAAATAAAAAAGTAAATCTCAAACGAAGGAGAAGTAAATTTCTAAGAAGGAAGATAGATTTATTTTTTCTTTTGGGTACGGTGGGGGTGGGGGATGAAGAAAGAATAGTGTAGTAAGGTGGTGCAAACGGGGTGACAAAGAAGAAGAAAGAAAGAAAAATTGGAGGGTGTATAGTTTTTGGGGTAGGGGAGACAGGGTGGGGAAGAAAGAAAAAAAAATGGAAAGGGTAATATGATTCTCTTCTGGAAAGACAAATGAATTGGCCAAGATTCTTTCATGGAAGCCTTTCCAGATCTTTTCTCTTTTTTGTGGTAACTCGGGAGCATCTATTGTTGAGACTTGGTCTCCACAAGGGTGGAACATCACTTTTAGGAGGCTTCTGAATGACTGGGAGGTGGACAGAGTTTCTGAATTACAACAGAGATTGAATGATTTCTCTGACCTAAAGGTTGAGTTTGATACTATAAGATGGAGGCATGAAAGGGATAGGATGTTTTCTGTAGGAAGACTCTACAAAAGAGACCTTATGGTACAATCTAGGAGCTTTTTCGAACCTTGAAAATAAGTCTGGAAGTGCAATATCCCACCCAAGGTGAAGTGTTTCACATGGTTGGTGTGTAGAAGATCATTTCTAACTCAAGAGAAGCTGAAATGGAGGAGTTTTCAGATTGTCTCTAGGTATTTTTTTTTTGTAATGAAAAGGAGGAAACAAACAACCATTTATTCCTTTATTGTAGAGTCACTGTCCAGGTGTGTCACATGTTCCTCAACCTTATACAAGGACCATGGGTGATGCCAGAGCATACTGCAGATCTTTCAAGCTGTTGGATGAGGAAACAGGGGAGCAAGACTTAGGCACAATGGTTGAGAATAACCCTTCATGCATTTGGTGGTCCATTTGGAAGGAAAGAAACAACAGATTTTTTGAGAATACTACCAACTCAATATAAAAAGTTAAAGAAAATTGCATAATTACCACTTTATATTTTTTGTGTAAAGAAAAGGGTATAGATGAAGTAGAACAGTTAGTAGACCTTTTAGGCTTTCCGTAATTATGATTACTTGCCCTTATAATTTTTTTAAGGTTAGAGAGATATGTTCAAGAATCCTATAGAACAACAACAACATGACATTATCGGTGTGTTTGGTTTTCAATCTTCTCATGTTTGATTGAATTAGAGAGATATGTTCAAGAATCTTAAGTTGAAATATTCATACAACTCTTAAAATTATCCATCCCTACTTCGACCCCCAATCCCCTATCCCCACCTTCATCCAAAAAAAATATTTCAAATTTTTTTCTCACCTCATTCCCCTACCCAAAACTCAAACCCCTGCTCCCCCCCCCCCCCCCCCCCCCCCCCAAAAAAAAAAAAAATATTTAATTTTTTTTAAAAGAATTAAACTTTTTCTAACCCTTTACCCGACCCCTCCCCCCAACCCCTTCCCACCACTACAAAAAAATAAATAAATTTTTAAAATTTATTTTTGAAAAATTTTAATTTTTCTTTACCCCACCCTCACTTCCTACCCCGACCCCCACCCCCTACCACTCCTCATTCAAAAATACTATTTCAATTTTTTTTCTTACCTTATCCCCTAATCAAAAACTCAAACCCCTACTTCCTTAAAAAAGTATTTATTTTTTTAAAAAAATTCAAACGTTCTTCTTTTCCTCCACTATCCAACCCCACCCGTACCAACCTCCTCCCTCCCCCTCTTTTTCCAAAAAATTACTTTTTTTCGTACCCCATTCTTACTCCCCTACCCCGATGATACGATACAAACAAGGAAGATACGAAAAGACACTTCAAATCAATTTACAAACTACAGGATTCGAGGACCAAATGAAGAGCATTATATTCTCGGATTCAACAATAACACCAAGAAACGAAATAACAAAGGTGTATTTGACACCAAATCAGCCACCCAAACTAAGATTAACAACACAATATAAAGATGAGATGAACAATAACAACCTGAAGAACAACAACACACAGCTTACATTAACAAGAATACAAATGGATACACGATTACAACAAAGGAAAAGATAGATAGTGTGACATACAATATTATATACACTAAGAACCCAAAGATGTATCAAATCTAAGGACCCTTAAAACATGTAATATGAACACCTACACTCTTCGGTAGACACACGAGGAGCCTCAATCCTTCAAGCACCCAACGTTTCAAGCCATGATGAAACAATACAAGTGATTTCACACTTGGTTGAAACCTAATTTCGAGTTTGCCTCAAAAGGGAGAGGACTTGGTGTTTCAAAGTCATACAAGACTTACAAATATCATCAAACAACTAGCTAGTAAATGACCTAAAATGTTCTATATATAGTAGGTTACAAATAAAATGTAAAATGACAAAAAGGACCCCTGAATAAAGAATGAATAACAAAGGTGCCCTTAGAATATGTATGGACGGTTTTGGTGTGTAATTGGGCCCTCCTTTGCACTTCACTTGCACATTTCAAGTCTTGGGTCAATTCACTCTCGCACTCATCCATCTACGTAGTCGTGCCCATATCACACGACCCCCACCCCCTACTAACCCCCTCCCCCCTTCTCTCCCAAAAAATATTTATTTAACACAATTAAATTATTTTTCTTACACCACTCTTATTACCTATTTTGACAACCTCAATCCCCACCACCCACCCCAAAAAAATAAAATAAAATTTTAATCTACTTTTTTTATTAAAGAAAAACTCAAAAAAATTTTCTTATCCCACCCTTCTTATCCTATTCATTCTCATTGTTGTTGTTAAATATAAACAAATACTTTTAGAAAATATATTTACCCAATTTGCATAACGAACACAAAAATATACGAAAGAAGCAACTTATTTTCTAGAAAACGTTTTTCCTCCTTCAGATCGAACACACCCTTAAAAAAAGTATTTTTCAGGATCAAAAATTATTTTTTAAAATATATTTTACTCTTAAGATAAACACTAAAATGTATTTTCTGAAAAATATTTTTCCATTCACTAACCAAACACTAGAAAACATTTTCTAAAAAATATTTTCCATCCACCAATCAATCATAAAAGAACAAGTAAGAAACCAACTTATTTTTAAGAAAAACATTTTCTAGGAAAATATTTTTCATAGAAAACATTTTTTTCTTCATACCAAACACACTCTATATACATCCCATTATTTTCAAGAATACAATAATTCAACTAATACATCCCATTATTTTTAAGAATACAATAATTTAACTAATAAGATACCTATAGTGCAAATTTTAACACAGTAATTATCTGTAATTTTTGAATATTTAAATTTTCTGTTTAATAATTAATCAAATTCTGCATCATTAAAAAAACAGATATTCAAGAATCCTATACAACAACAACATGACATTCCTTCTTCAAGAAAACAGTAATTCAACTAATGCTGATTGGCATTGCACATACTAATAATTAAAAAAAAATACAATTCAAGAAACATGGCAACACGCGAGAGAATTTCATACAACATATTGTGCATAACCATTAAATTTGCTGTCTGAAGTTCTTCGTGCTCTCAATCTTCTACAATCCTCCATGACCCACTCCTCTCTCATTCTTGCTTTACTTTCCTTGAGGCACATCTCAATAAAATTAATGGTCTAAAGTAAAATTTTAATAAGAGGTGTTACAGATATAAATATGCATACAAAAATACTATTATAAGAATTTAGAATTGTCTTATTATTATTTTGATAACACTTAACCTTACTTCACATATTAATATGATTATTGACTTTTTATCTTTATTATTATTTAGATATTTTTTTAAAATGTATTTACAATCTTCATTATTATTCTAAGTGAAGTTAAAATTATAAAGTTTACTATTAAAAATTTTGAATTGTCAAAATTTTGGGAAGTAAAGCGAAGGATTTACTAATTCTGATAAGTAACGATGCGAATTAATGTCAAGAGGAGAAGTCTTATATTCTGATGATACTAAATCTGTCATTGTCAATTATGGTAGGGTGAATCGTCCAAATAGATACATCTCAAGGACCTTAGGTTAATATAAGTTGTAATAGTACTTATTATAATGTTGAATTTTGACTCTTGAAAAATTAACCTTTTGACAATTTTCTTTTTTGAAAAATCTCAAACCTAAAAAGCTAGTAATTCAGGTGTGATGAGAAGAAAAACGTTTTTAATAAGAATTCTAAAATTTCTTGTGATTGATGATAAATTTTATAACAAAGTTATCCTTGTGGCAACGGCACATATATAAAAAAAAATTTCAAGAGTTTCATGTACAATGTACATCAACATAAAGTCATAAATCAAATAAGTTGTGATTGAATCTCGAAATAGTTCATAAATTTCAAATCCTGGATAGTCGAGCTCATATAGTTACTTACGGTAGAGAGAGTTGATTAATATTTAAAGGGCAAACAACATAAATATTAATAGTTTGAGCTTAATTATAGAAAATTTTGATATTTTGCACAATTACTAGAAATCTCGATTTTGGGTCTGTCGAGATACATAATTAGCTTCCGATACATCCAACGAAGACTCATTTTTTCCATCGTAAAGATACATAATTAGCTCCCGATATATTTTTTTCGATTTTGGGTCTGTCGCGATACATAATACGTTCTTTTCTTACATAATTAGCTCCAGATACACTCTTTCGAGTTTGGATATGTCGAGATACATAATTAGCTCCCCGGTACATCCAACGAAGATACATAATTAGTTGAAATTATCATAATTATTTTGTAGGGGTGAAAATTTGTTTATATATGATAAGTTTAGGTGTATATTTATGCTATTTAAGCATATTTAAATGAGTCCCAACCCAAAAAAGGAAGTATCCTATAATTGTCTCATCAAGATTTTTTTTTTTTTGGAAATTCTGTGAAATCCACAATTGCTATCCTTCGGATATATACTGAATAATATTGCAACTCTCGTATTAGCTAAATTTGGTGTGACGAACTCGACTCAGAAGGTATTGTCCTCGAGATTGTAGGACAGGAATCACGAGAATCATAGGTTATATGAGGGTTGGAAAAAACGTTGAATTAATAGGAATGATATATAAGTACAATGAACACAAATATATAATACACATGTTTTGCATATTCAATTATGGAAGTTTTGGCAACTCTTAGGAAACTCCTCAGCATATTCTAATACATTTGTATTGATTAATCAAAGTTAAAAGTGAAAAAAAAAATTAATTAGAACTTAGAAGTGTAAGTAACTAAAGATTAGTATTGAATGAAAAATTGCACGTACAAGAATTATCCGAAGTCAAGATTTAAAACTTATGAATTCATGATCTTAATCCTTTTACGTCACATAATTTTAAATTAATAATAGATATAGTTTAATTTAAGTTACTCTTTCTTTTTCATTATTCAAGATCATGCATGCAATAAAGGGTGCTATGGATATGTTTATAGGTATAGTTTCCTTACGTTTGATATCCAATAATCGTATTGGAATTTGACTAAAAATCAAGAAAGTCTCATATTATACTAGGGATAAAACGTTCTCTAACAGTGAAAATTATGTATCTAAGATTTGAATCCGAAACTTCTCGTTAAGGATCCCATCAACTAACATGAATTGGTTGATGGACTAATTAATTATACATGAATTTTTCATACAATGATTAACAATAAGGTGGTTGTAATTTACATATAACAAATAATGCTGGAATTGTGATACAAAGAGTCAAAAATAATGTACTATCCCTTGAATTATGAACAAATTTGTTATGACACACTCCAACTTTACGGGGGTTCTATTACCCCCTCAAACTAAATTTTAACGTATTTTTGTCATCATTTTTAGTTGATGTGGCATCTTTTGTCCAATTTTTTTACTGACGTGGTACCTTTGACGTGGACCTCATGTTATGTAATAAAGGTGTCACGTCAGCACAAAATGTGACCAGCATACACTAAAATTGAGTAAAAGGGATAATAAGCCCTCTGTGAAGTGTATCGTAGCAACTTTGACCATTGTTTAGGGATACTGAATAGAAAATATAAATAGTAAATTAATGAATTATTATTTCCCCCCTAAAAAGAACAGTTACAACTTACAACAACATTATACAATGACTATTCCTACTAATCTCAAAAAAATTGCTACATTCTTCTTTTTCAAGAATTCCCTTAAAAACATTTTTTTCTAATTATTAAAGTCTTCTTGTGCTCCACTTCCATCTTTTTCACAAAAAGAATAATATTCATAATTTTCTTTTGTAGGAATATTTTCTTGATGAATATTTTTCTTCATTGAGAAGAAATCTTCTTCTTGATCATCAACTAATAAATGGGGAGGGATTTGTGCTTCATGTTCTTCATATTCTTCCATGCTAATTCCATCTTTAATATAATCACCTCCAATCATGGCTAATGCTTCAATCGACATTTTTTGGCTAATTTTTCAACTAGTCAATCTAATAAAAGCAATCAACTAAGTTTTGAACGAATTAGCTTCTTGATATGATGATTGGGAGAGAGATTTTTGTTGAGATATTTTATGCAATGATTTCATTTATTAGTCATGATATATATATAAAGAGAGAGAGAGAGGTGATGAAGAAGTAAGGTGAAGTTTAAATTCATATATACTACGTAATTAGAATGTTGAATTGACTCTTGAAAATTAACTTTTTTGACAATATAGACAAAGTTTCAAAGCCAAAAAGGTAATATACTTGTGAAGAAATTAAAATAAAGTTTGAATTTGTTTGTTTTCACGTTTAAAGAACAGTTTGAATAAAAAGTATTTTCTTCTTCTTCTTTTTTTTCTTTTTTTCATGTTTTTTTCATCTTTTCACTAATAATAATCTTGTTATGTAGTTATCTTAATTTTTATTGCCATTCTGCCTTAGATATTTTTCTAACGAGTCGAAGCTCTATCTGAAATGGTCTATATTCACAAAGATAAGGATAATAAGATTTGCATGCATGCGCACATTCTACTTACTTACTCTTTTTATACTTCACTTGTGAGATTCAATTGTATTTGTTGTAATTTTTACTGATCAATTATGCTAGTTGTTGAATCTGAATAGGAATATCTTATATTTTAACTTTGAAGTACAAGGGGTACTTTTATATTGACTGAATTTATTTTCCACTACGTTTTTTTTTTTCGTATTGATACTCACGAGTTCAATGGAAATTTTCTAGTCAAGTATTTTGAAACTTATCACGAGGCTTAAAACAAAATTACATTAATTCTAAAGAGAATTCACATTCTACTGCTTACGCAATGGATTTTAATTCATTACATACTCAGTGACTCAAAAATTGCAATAATAATAATAATAATAATAATAATAATAATAATAATAATAAATGTATATATATATATATATATACATATATATATATATATATATATAAATAGGTGAATGTAGATTGTAAGTTATGGATTCACATACCGAAACCCTATATGTGTCGTCCTAAAAAGAGCATCGCGTTCTATTTACGCCATCTCAATTAAGTGTCTTACTTTTCTTTTAATGTGTCGTCCTAAAAATAGCATTACATTCTATTTTTAGTACTCTCTTCATTCCTTTTTAAATGCTCCTTTCATTTTTCGTGAATCAATTTGACTAAGTTTCAAAGTTAAATTGGATTAGATTAGTGTAATTTTTAAAATTAAAATAAGATATTCAAAAACTGTATGAAAAGTATTATGAATTGCAACTTTCCTTTTTTTCAATTTGGTTAAAAAATACATCGTAAAATGCTGGTTAAATTTTGTATCATTATTTGACTGTAAAAAAAGAAAAAGAAGCTTAATTATAAGAAGGAATGGAGGGAGTACTAAGTTTACAATTCCAACATCTTACATATGACAAGTTTAGAACTATAATTAAGATTTAATAGTATCCCTTTATTTTTTAAAATTACATACCGGTGAAATTAAGACATTTAAATTGAATATAGGGAATACTACTTAAGAATGAATAAATACAAATAAGTAACTTCAAATTTAGTAAGTTAAATGAATCCCGAAAAAACTCATAAAATTTAAATCATAAATTCACGACCTTACATCATGCCTTATGGTAATATTTGAACAAGTACTATTTACCAAAAATGGAAATATCTTAAGAGTTGTACTCGAGATTGTACAACAAGGAATCACGAGAATTATACGTCAAATTAGGGTCTAAAATATCATGAATTAATAGGAATCACACATGTAAGATGGTCCTAATTTCTCGCCGGCTCAGTCGATTGAGTTGGTGCAACAGGTGTGGTATCCAAATGGACGTGAGAGGATCTCGTTCCCATCTCGTCCATTGCCTTCTTAGTAGAGCTCATCGTACCTGACTTATCTAGCGTGGTTCAATTTTTTTTATATGATTTACGAGCTATTATATATGAACAGATTTATCCAGTGCAAACTTAAAGAATAGAGATGGTTGGTTTCATGGAATTTTCAAAAGAAGATACATGTACGATATAACACATGCGTACACATGTTCTGCAGATTCACATTTGGAAGTTTTGGTAAATCTTAGGAAACTTCTTAGCATATTCAACTGCATGCAATGAAAGTCAAAACAACTAATTAATGAAAATTGCACGTGTGAGAATGTCTAAAATACGGTTAAGAATCTTTATCCCTCCCATCAATTAACGGTGCAGTAAAGTTTTCATTATGTGTGAGATTCGAAGAAAGGTCCGACCACAAAAGATTATTATATGCAGTTTTACCTTGCATTTCCGCAAAAGGCCATTTCCACAACTTGAACCCGACTCTCTGATCACATAACAACAATTTTACCAGTTACTTCTTGACAATACATTTATATATTAAAATGCTAAATTTATAGTCTGTTAGAAGAATTTAGTGGCCGTTGCGGTTAAATTCTTTTTAAAGCTATTAAGATCGTTGAATATATATAAATTTAATATACAAAATACTGTTAAGAAACCTCAGCTATGGAGAAGAGAAAGAAGGTTCTAGAAGGCTTAGAAAAGACAGGGGAAATGAAATCTGTATAGAATTGAAAATTTTCATTCATTCTGTTATGTGCTAGACATCTCTATATATACACAAGCTAACCAAATCTTCACATGCTCCACTAGCTAACTAACAAATTAAGTTACAGTTAATATACAGCTAGCTGGCTATGTGACAGCTGGCTCATAACTAACTTTACAGCTACTAACTTCACTACTCACTCCACTATCTTCTACACTCTCCCTCAAGCTGATTGAGGAAAACAATTTTTTCATCTCATGCTAGCTAACAAGATATTCATGTTGAGGTCTGCACAAAGCTTTTGTAAGAACATCTGCCACCTGCTGCTTTGTACCAATGTGATGTGTTTGAATCATTCCTTCTTGAATTTTTTCTCTAACAAAATGACAATCTATGTCAAAATGTTTTGTTCTTTCATGAAATATAGGGTGTGCTGCAATCTGTATAGTAGCCTTACTATCACAAAACAATGTGACAGGTAACTTCATTTTTATTCCAAGTTCCTTAAGTAAACCCGTTAACCAAGTAATTTTAGCAATAGTAGAGGCCATGCTTCTGAACTTAGCTTCAGTTGAGCTTCTTGATACTGTTTGTTGCTTCTTTGATTTTCAAGAGATCAATACATCACCAAGTTTCACCACATAGCCAGTAACCGACTTCCTAGTCTCCACACAAGAAGCCCAATCAGAGTTACAAAATGCAATCAATTCCTTCTTGTCTTCAGCTGGCATAAACAATCCTAGACCTATAGTACCCTTGATATATTTGATCACTCTCATAGCTTCCTGTAAATGAGACATTTTTGGAGCATGTATATACTGACTTAATACTTGCACCACAAAGGCCAAATCAGGCCTTGTCATGGTCAAATACAAAAACCTTCCCACAATTCTCTAGTAGCATCCTTTATCTCGAAGTAGGACATCATAAAAAATTTGATCAGTCTTGACAAAGTTATCATATTCTACTGAGGTGAGTTTGTGATTAAACTCCAGTGGTGTATACACTAGGCTTGCATCCTGTTAACCCTGCATCTGATATCAATTCAAAAGCATATTTTCTTTGACATAATACATACCTTTCTCAGACCTGGAGAACTCTGTGCCCAGAAAGAATTTCAATTCCCCCAAGTCCTTCATTCTAAACCTTTCTTATAACTTTTTTCTTGTGTCTTGAACAAGGCTTAAGTTTCTTCCGGTAACAAGTAAATCATCCACATATACTAACACAACGAGAAGTGCACCATTCTTGGTTTGAGTGAATAGAAAATAATCATAATAAGACTGAACAAATCCCATGTAAAAAAGTGCCTGTGTCAACTTGAGGTTCCACTGCCTGGGAGCTTGCTTCAGGCCATAGAGAAACTTGTGTAATTTGCACACAAGCTGCTGATTCTCCCCCTGGCTAGTAAAGCCCTCAGGAATATTCATGTAGACATCTTCATCCAAATCTCCTTGTAAAAATGCATTATGAACATCCATTTGAAAGATGTACCAGGAAGAAAAAATAGCTAAAGCCACCACAGTTCTAACAGTCACTATTTTAGCCACTGTGAGAAGGTTTTAGAGTAGTCTAGGCCTTCTTGTTAACTGTATCCCTTTGCAACCAGCCTGGCCTTATACCTGTCAACCTCTCTGAAAGCTCTATACTTTACTTTAAATGCGCATTTGCATCCAATAGGCTTCTTATCAGGGGTAAAGTAACCAATGACCTAGTCTTATTTTCTTCCAAGGCAGTTAGTTCTTGATACATAGCAGCTATCCATAAAGGATCTGTGCTTGCTTCAGCAAAAGTAGATGGTTCAAAAATGAGAAAGCATTCAAAGCATCTCTATAATAAGGAGTTACCTTCTCATAAGAGACATAATTTTCTAAGGAATAAGCACACAAGCTAGTCTTAGCAGGCACTACATAATCTGCCATCCAAGCAGGAGGTCTGATATGTCTAGTAGATCTTCTGATAGTTTCAAAAGAGCAGGCCCGACCTTTGGGTCAAGCAGCCCAAGCCCATGCTTTAGGCCCCCAATTTTGGGGGCCCCACTTTACATCATTTAAAAAAAAATGTATATGTATTTATTTATGTATGCTGTCAATTGTTGACAAAAACTTAGAAAGAATAAATGGCCCACTTGTCAAATCAATTACTGCAAAAGGAAAAATATTGATTTGCCTTGAAATGTTTTTTTTTCTTTTAAAATAAATGGTAGTACAACTTTGAAAAGGCACATACATTTATGAAGAAATTGATTTGTCTAGCCTTAAAAAAGGCAAAAATTTAGTACTTTCTTTTTTTATCTTTTAAATTAGACCTTTCATTTTCCTTTTATTGGAAGATGTAAATAACGTACACATTTTTTCCTCTTTATTTACCTTCATTTTTTATTTTCTTTAAATTCTTATACTATCAAAACTTTAATTGTTCAAGAAATTTCTTTTCATAATATTATTATTGATTCAATTTTTTCTTGAATATCAAGATTGCTGATAGTTTATGAAGATTAGAGTTATTGTTTTCAGATCGTTATTAGATCAGGTTCCAGAGGCGGATCAAGAATTTAAAGGTTGTGGGTTCCTAATTTACAATTTTTACCACTAGACCAAATAACACACTTTGTTTGTGGGTTCCCAACTTATAATTCTTATATATTTACTAGTTTTTTCAATATAAATTCAAGAACCATACGGAAGTTACTGGTTCCCAGGAACCCGCAACTTATACTCTACATCTGCCCCGGTCAAGTTCTATTATTTTAGTTTTATTATTATTATTATTATTATTATTATTCTGTTAAATAATTGCACATGCACATATTGATATTTGGTAGACATATTTGTTATTTATTGAGTTTTTTTTTAATTATCTGGATTAGTAGATATAAATTACACATTTACTATTTATTAAAATTTTAATATGTCAACTAGAAAATATGAATCCGATGCTTCAAAACTTAAAAAAAAGAATTGATATTTTGGTAGAATATCAAAAAGGAGCTCTAGATATATTTTTAATAAATAATAAAAAAATAGAATTAGAAAATATAGGATAATGTTTTCAAGATGAGCAAGTTATTGATTCAGTTGAATTTGATGATAGTAGTAATACTATTCGAAAAGAGGAGGAGAAAATTACTGAGAAATCTAATATAGATCCTCAAGAAAATCAAGAACTTAATGAATCAAATAATTGTATTTATAAAAATATATATTATCCTAGTCAATGGATCAATATCGATACAAAATTGAGAGACTTACTAGTGAAAAAAAGACTAATTAGAATTAGTGATACAAATTTTTCAAATGATAAATTGTCAAGACATTTTTCTAATGTCCATTATTTTCAAATTTTAGAAAATGGAGAAAGACATGAAAGAAAATGGTTAATTTATTATAGGGATTTGGATAAAGTATTTTGTTTTTGTTGCAAGTTGTTTAATAAAAATTCTAATATTAGTAATAGTAAACTAGCAAGTGAAGGTAGTAAATATTGGAGAAATCTTAGTGCTAAGCTTAAAGCTCATGAGATATCAAACGAACATATTATTAATATGAGTGCATGGAGTGACTGGGAAATAAGGTTGAAGAAAAGTAAAACAATTGATAAAGATGTTCAAGATTAAATCAATAGGGATAGAGAACACTGAAAAAATGTATTATCAAGAATTATTGCTGTGATAAAAACTCTCGGAAAAAATAATTTGGCATTTAGGAGAAAAAATGAAAAGATTTATCAAGAGAATAATGGAATTTTCTTAAGTCTAATTGAAATGATTGCTGAATTTGATTTATCAAAATTACCACGTGCTCGACTCCGTCTTCTATTCATTCTTTTGCAACCCCACTCCCGGCTGAAGCTCCTGCTTTTAATGTCAATCCAACAGTTGTGATTCCTCACTCTACAAGCAACCCTTTATTTAAGTCGACTGGTCCTTATGACTACATTCAACCGCCTGAATTTTCTCCTAACACTGAGAAGCTTGTTATGATAGAAGAACAAGAGGGAATGACTAGAAAATTGAGAAATTTGGAACTGACTATGAAAAACTTGCAAGGACTTGGGGGGGGGGGGGGGGGTACAAAAGTGTCATATAAAGATCTGTGCATGTTTCCAAGTATACATCTTCCTCTTGGTTTTAAAATGCCAAAGTTTGAAAAGTATGATGGACATGGAGATCCTGTAGCACATTTGAGATACTATTGCAACCAGCTAAGGGACGCTGGAGGGAAGAAAGAATTACTCATGGCATATTTCGGTGAGAGTCTTTTAGGTCTAGCTTCAGAATGGTTTATTGACCAAGACATCGAAAAGTGGAATAGCTGGGATGACCTGGCTAATGAATTTGTGCAACAATTTCAATACTATATAGAGTTGATTCTTGAAGAGAAATCCCTAACTAATATGAAGAAAAAGAGTACTGAAACTTTCAGAGAGTATGCGATTAGATGGTGTGAACAAGCTGCTAGGGTGAAACCGCCAATGAAATAAAGTAAGATAAAAGAGGCATTTATTCTAGCGCAGAATGAAACATATTATCAACACTTGTTACCAACATTAGGTAAGCCATTTATTGAGGTCCTCAAAATGGGGGAGATGATAGAGGATGGAATTAAGACCGGTCGCATTGTGAGTTTTGCAACATTGAAAGCGACTACTTAAATAATTCAAAAAGGTCTGAAAGTGTTGGAGAAAAGAAGAATGACGAAGATGCATCTGCCATTGTAGTTGGACAACAGACACAGGCAAGAGTACCACACCATCGTTACCCACAGGCTCAAACCTAATTTTATGTCCAAGCTCTACAGAATCTTTCCCAAAATCCATTATATTCCATTCCCCCACCTCCATATCAAGTGTATAATGCGCAACCATATGTCAAAGCCCATCTTACCCACACTGGCATGCGCCAACACTGCTGAGTCATCCTCCAACTTTACATACATACCGAAGCCCTTCTAGGCCTGGTTTTCAATTTAAGCCAAATAATGAAATGAGACAGAAGTTGAGGGATAGTTTCACACTAATCGGAGAGTCATATGCCAGTTTATTTCAGAGATTAGTACAACGAGGCATGATCACTGCTCTCCTTGGGTATACTCTTGACCCACATTCAAGAAATTTTGATCCTAATGTACAATGTGCATATCATTCTAATGTTCAGGGTCACAGTATTGAAGATTGTCGTGCCTTGAAAAGAGAAATAGAAAAGATGATTGAAGATAAATCGATTATGGTGCAACACATTGACAGCGAGGAAAGCTCTAGTCAAGATGATATGCAAACCAGTGGCTAAGATATCAGGCTGAGAAATTGAAAAGTCACCTCTCTCCCTACTAGGAAGAGGTCGGGTAGTTTGTTTTGTTTTATTTTCTGTTATTCGAATTATTTCAGGATTGTAGTTCGGGATCTATCTTGTTTTATCCATTTGTCGTTATGTTCAAACCCTTCTATCTTTTATTTTAATTAAATGAAGTGTCCCCTTTTCCTTTTGTGTTTTAAATATGTTTTTGTTTGTTTTCTTTCCACATTACATTTTATGTTGACTCTAATGATATGACATGCTAATGAAATTTTCAGCCAGATCTTAAAATTTAGTTTAAGCATGAACATTGAATCAGAGAGTTAAAGTTACGAAAAGAGAGCATTTGAGAAAGTAGGCAGAGTGCTGAGGCATTTGGTGATCAAGTTGAAGCCTTCTTTGAAAAATTAAGACATTTATTTTAAGAATCACAAAAATAACTTGGTCATCAATCGAAAGACATATCCCAATTAGGTCAAATAGTGAATGTGTGTTCCTACATCAAAAGGAAAAAAAATCAACTCCACGAAAGCATGAGTCATTCAATGTGAGGAATGTAAAACAAAGGTGGAGTTTGCGGAAAAAGTAGTGATGCACAGACTCAGTTAAAGTAAATGTTGTAAGAGATGTCACAATGATCTTCATCTTTCACTTTCACTTGCATGCTATGTACTAGTATTTCAAGGATTGATATGACGAAGGCATTTTATTCTATTATCCAAACATTGTATCATCCTTTGTTTACCCCATTTGAGATTTAGTCCTATTTTCTTTCATACCCTTCTTTTGGGATCAAGATAGAGTCAGCAAAACTTAAAAGAAAATTATCGAGTAAAAGAATAGAGTCAAAAAGTTTTCAAAAAAAAGAGAGAGAAAAAATGTGTCCAAAAAAAGAAAAAAAAGTGTCAAGAAAAATAGAGTCAGAAAATACCCAAAGAGAAAGAGTCAATAAACGAAACATAGAAGAAAAAGAAATTACAATCAAGCAAAGCAAGCTGCCAGAACTAAACATGACCTGATTCTCCTCTTTCGGGGGTGAGATGCGTAGGCTGCCCTACTAAGGGCTTGGTCCAACCAAATAAACAATTTTAGAATTGCCAGTCAAAAGAAATTGGGGCATGATTTAATCCTCATTGTTTGAGTCGATTCCAAAAGTTTTAAGTCCAATCTCACTTCAAGTGTTGTTTGGGCCTCATGTCATCCTTTTCTTCTAATCTTATCCAAAAGACAAGCTACAACCAAAGAAAGACCTTCCGATCAATCTTTAAGAATGTTAAGACTAAGTATGCAATGAATGTGATGACACATTTTAGGAACTACTCTTCTTCCTCAGCATAAGAAATCAGGAGAGAAATAAAAATGAGAGAGCCTTATTGGTAAAAACCCTCGCGGGCATCATAAGGTGATAGTAAGCTAAGAGAAAAATGAGAGAGGCTTGTTGGAAAAAACCCTTCAAGGTGTCACTAGCCTAATGAGATCTTAAATGCAATTGACCTAAGGAAACAACTCAGTTTCAAGGCCATTAACTCAAAAACAATTGGTAGAAAGTTAGGATGGAAAGATCAGGCAACCTGATCCAAAATACATGACATAATTATTAAAGTTGGCTGCCATTTTTAGATAAATTTTTGTTTCTTTGTTTGAAATGGGGACATTCATTGCCTTTTCTTTCTTCTCTTTATTTTTGTTTTATCTTTCTTGAGTCAGTTATTCAAATAAAAATCATTGTCATTTTTCTATTGTCGTTGAGTCAAGTTCATGTCAAAACAAGTGAGATAAGATTTTAAAACTGGCTACCAACTTCTTCAATTGGACAAATCAAGACAAAAGACCAACACATGAAAGAGACATGATTGTGAGCCGAAATAAGGCATGCAGAAAGTTTTGTCAACAGACAAGTATGGAAACTTATGGAAATATCAAGGTTCAAAGGGTTTATCTGAGAAGCATGGCAAAGTAGAAATACTTGTTTGTTTCAGAGTCACTCTTAATAATCTGAGTTCGGATCAATGATGCAGCAAGTCAGTGATACATGCTAATGGTTGAAAGCAAGATTAAATGTGACAGGGGCAAGAGCGATTTCCACGAAAGCTAAAGCCACAAACTAGCCACCATATTTTTTATACTAACAAGTTTTGTTTGTATGAAACAGGAACACAGGTTACCTTAGAATCAAGGATTTCAAAACCTAAACATCAAAAGTTGCTATGCCGCACTTCAAAAAATGCAGGAGACAATATTGTTGCACAGGTTTGGTAATCAAAACCATGGTAAAAATCATCATCCAATAACTCTAGGAGACATACTTCCTTGTTTAGATAATTCAAGAGATATTTGTAAGAAGACGCACTTCCTTGTTTGATAATTCAAGTGGTGTTGGTAAGGAGAAGCACTTCCTTGTTTGGTTAATTCATGAAACATTTGTAAGGAGATGCATTTCCTTGTTTGGTTAATTCAAGAAACATTTGTAAGGAGACGCACTTCCTTGTTTGAGTAATTCAAGAGACATTTGTTAGGAGACACACTTCCTTATTTGGTAATTCAAGCGGTATTTGTAAGGAGATGCACTTTCTTGTTTGGTAATTCAAGCAACATTTATAAGGAGACACACTTCCTTATTTGGTAATTCAAGCGGCATTGGTAAGGAGACACACTTCCTTGTTTGGGTAATTCCAGCAACATTTGTTAGGTGACGCACTTCCTTATTTGGGTAATTTCATCAATATTTGTAAGGAAACGCACTTCCTTGTTTGAATAATTCAAGCGACATTTATGAGGAGGCGCACTTCCTTGTTTGTTTCATTTAAGCAACATTGGTGAGGAGACATACTTCCTTATTTATATAATTCAAGCGGCATTAATGAGGAGACGCACTTCCTTGTTTATTTCATTCAAGCAACATTAGTGAGGAGACACACTTCCTTATTTAGATAATTTAAGCGGCATTTATGAGGAGACGCACTCCTTTGTTTGTTTCATTCAAGTGGCATTGATAAGGAGACGTATTTTATTATTTGGGTAATTCAAGGAACATTTGTTAGGATACACAGTTCCTTGTTTTGATAATTCAAGCGGCATTTGTGAGGAGACACATTTCCTTGTTTGGTAATTCAAGCGGTATCATAAGAAGACCACTTTCAAAAGAGACGCACTTTCTTGTTTTGATAATTCAAGAAACATTGGAGCCCGCCTAAAGAATAGGATGAATAAATGAAAAGTCAAGCAACTTGGTGAAGAATTTGAAAGTGAAGCAACAAGGCAAAGAAATTGAAAGTCAACAGATTGAAAAATAGCAAGTCAGGAACCCGCCTGAAGAACAGGGTAAAGAAACTCAAGTCAAGAGTCCAGAGAAGTTGTATAGATAGGATTTTGTAATTTCATTTATGTTTTTAACTTGTAATTTTTATTTTTGATGTAATGATAGAGCCACGGATCGGAGCCTCTACGGGACCTCACTCGACTCTCCAACTCGGTATTGTCCATCTCCTTCCAATCCTTTAAGATACGTGCGACTTGAATTCCTCATAACTTGGGTAGGTAGGATGTCCTAAGTCAAGGATCGATTGTCCTTCTTCCTTCGAATGATGATCGGGATAAAATTCTGTCTAGTTGTCTACTTCTTTGTATGAAAACACTTTGTATTTACATGCATGAGGGGCATGATGTAGACACATAATTTTTTCCCTCTTCGAAACCATTTTTACCATTTTTACTCTCTCCTTACCACGTACCCTCACCCGTATGATTACATCCCACAAAAATACAAAAATAATAAATCCCCAACCAACGTAATCCAAATATTCTTGTGATAACTAATTAACACACCTCTCTAACAAACTTTTAACAACTTTTATCCACATCACCACCCCAATACCCACCTACCCGTACCCCCTCACCCCATCATATTCACGTTTTTTTTCTCACATAAGCACTCAGGGAAGTGGGAGTATATTCAAAAGGGGCCCACAATAACCAAGAGGGGGCACCATTTTCTTTCCATATATAGATATATATTCACGCACAGACAGGGGGAAGAAAAACAATTATCCATTTTCCTCTTCTTCCCACTATACACACAGTCCTCACCGATTTTGGGAAAGATCACAAACACAAACACAGTGAGAGGGAGAGATCGAGAGATATTAGAGAAAATCAAAGAGAGTGAACAAGGGAGAGAACAACCGGATAGGTTTGAACGGGGAGAGTGAAAAAGGGCGTTGGTCTATTTTTCTGGTGAAATCATCGCCGGAATTGACCCGTGGTTACTGTTTTGACCCCAAACCTGTCGAGGAAATGCCAAAAACAACATCGTTCTCCTCTATCCCAGATTCCAGTGAAAAAATATTCAAATTAGGTTTAGATTTTCTTTTTGCGAAGTCGAGTGGTGCGAGATTGTTTGGGGTCGCGTTGGGTCATAGTTGAGGTTCTTCGGTTGAGGTCCGGTGGCGAATCTCCATCCTTCGGTCTGTAATTCAGCATACTAAAAACTCTATTGAGGTCCCATTTTTACTCTTATCTCAATATCTCATTTTGATTTTGCAAATATGTTGGTGAACTACGTGGTGATTGATGTTTATTGGTTGATTGAATATATGGTTTGATGTTGTTGAATTAGTTATTCGAATTGATGTACACGTTGAATTAGGTGAAATTTATTGGCTAATGGATAGAATATTTAATCATCAACTTGGGAAAAGGATTAAAAATTGATAAAAAGTGAATATTCTTGGTTTGTGTTTAATTCATTGATGGTTTTTTTGGAATAATTGTTCATCGTATCGAACTCGATAGTATTATGTCTTAAGTCGAGAATGAATAGGCAAATATTAGGTTAGGTAGACAAAAGTTAGAACCTGTGGATTGTTGAATGCTGAAATGGTAGTTGAATGATTCGGTTTTTCTCGCATTTGAAAAAAAATGTATTTATTTAGTCAGGGAATGCCCCGAGGACATTTGTATTTATTCACCGGGGAATGCGCTGAAGAATTTTGTACATGAAGGATGTTCGTTATCAAGGCCCAAGGCATCGGGTAGAGCATAGTTTAGGACTAGTGTAGGTTATTTCAGTATTTTTCTATTTTGGTTTGTAATAAATTGGACTGGACATTATTATTTTGGATTTATTTTGATTTGGTTTGTTTGTTTCGTGGTTGTTGTTCGTTGGTTTATACATTCTTAGTGTCAAATTTAGCCGATACGCTCTACCAAGCGACCGTGGTCGAACCATGGGATCGAGGGGTGCCTAACACCTTCCCTTCGGTCAACAGAATTCCTTAATCGGAATCTCTGTTCGCGGATCAGTTTAAAAGAGTCAAAAACAGTTTTGAAAAAAGATTTTCAAAGGTGACTTGGCACACCCGATTATACCAAGTGGCGACTCTAAGTTGATTATAAAAAAATGAATCCTTTTCAAAACAATTTTCATCTTTTGTCACTTAATAATAAAAACCCTTTCAACATCTTAAAATCGAACTTTTTTGGGAGTTAAAAAAGGGGTGTGACAGCTCCACCATGCACTGCAAGTCCTTGGTAACTTTTGACACAGACATCAAATTATATTTGAAATATGGAATGTATAAGACATGTTGCAATGTCTTAGTGTTTAAAATAGAGGCATCAGCTCTATGTCTAATAACAACCTGATCACTATTTGGTAGATGAAATTTATCTTGCATATGCAACTCTTTAAGATTCTTAAGTAGATGAATATTATACTCCATATGATTAGATACATCGGTATTCACCACCCAATTTTCTTCAACTATTCTTGACAAGAAAGCAGTATGTATACCTGTAGTTGTAGTAGAATCAGAGGTACCTCCAGAAGAACTGGTTGCTGTGCTCAGCTTAACTGTATTAGCAACAGATTCTGTTTCTTTCCCTTTTAGCATGTGCATGATTTGAGAATATTTCTCCTGGGTGAAGAAGTTGCCAGATCCTTGTGGAGTAGAGACTCCAGTACCTGAATAAGGAGAAGAAAATGGAGATAAAAATATGAGTACACCTGCTCATTAGTAGAGAGAAATCCTGAATTCACAACACTGTTAGCACAGGTTTGTGAGGATCCTCCTCTCTTCTTGAACTTGAATTCAGTAGGATAGCCATGGAGTTTATAGCAGGTATCCTTGGTATGATATTTGAATTTGTTGAAGTCACAAAATAAATAAGCATTGTCAAAATTGGATATTCTAGGTTTATAACCATAGCTTGTGTGATTCTGAGGAACCTGATACCCAGTATACTGGTTGGTATTATGAGAAAACATAGCAGACCCTGTGGATGCCTGTTATTCATGAGAGCAGTGGACTCAATAGTATCACCACTTATCTTCCTCCTTTGACTCGCAATGTTCATAATCATAACATAAGCTTGATTCACATTAGGCAGAGGATAAGTCATTAAAACTTGATTCTTAGCATGTTTGTATGACTCATTTAGTCCCATAAGAAACTGCCACAATTTTTGTAGATGAAAATGCTCTATATAGGTCTTAGATTCAGGACATGAGTAGCTAGGAGGAGGAACTAAAGACTGAAATTCATCCCAAAGTTCTCTAAGCTTAGAAAAGTAAACAGAGACGGAATCAGTGTCGTGTGTTAGGGTTGCAATTTCCTTGTGAAAAAAAAGGCTCTAGAGGCATTCACCTTGTAAAAATGCTCCCTAAGATCCTCCCACACTTGATAAGCATCGGATCCATATATTACTATACTAATCAAGGCCTTTGACACTGTATTCATCATCCAAGTCAAAACTATAGCATAGCAACGTTCCCAGAGATCATGCAAACTAGGATTATACATTTTTTTTTATAAGTACCTAGAATAAACCTTAATTTATTATGGCCTAGCAGTACAATCCACATAGATTGACTCCAGAGAGCATAATTCTCAGATTCTTGAAGTTGAATGGAGGTTAAAATCGAACCTTGAGTATGTACAAAGGGTGACTAGGATGAATTTCTTCTGAATATTGACCATGTGAAGCAGATGCAGAAGTTTCACTTTCAGTAGCCTTGGAGAAAAACTGCTAAAGATTTAACTAGTAGAAATCTACTGAGAAACAGCAATCGCAATTGCAATTGCAACCGATGTGAGATAGAGGAAATCACCAGTAGATTCTCTTCCATGCTGAGATAAGGAATCACCACAACTTGTATCTGATGCCATGTTAAGAAATCTTAGCTATGGAGAAGAGAAAGAAGGTTCTAGAAGGCTTAGGAAAGACAGGGGAAATGAAATCTGAATAGAATTGAAAATTTTCATTCATTCTGTTATGAGCTAGACATCTCTATTCTCCTTTTTATAGGTTCTACGGACCGATGCCTGCTGCTTCATCTGGGAGAAAAAAAACCTACAATCATATTAAGAAAAACCTAATCAATAAATGGTAGTATGATATAATTATATGGCTCAGTTCATTATTATATGATATTTGGAAACTTTTAATTATTTCCTCATGTTAGATATTCAATATTCGCTTTGGGGTTTAAATAAAAATCAAGAAGGTCCCATATTATATATTATGAGTAAAGCGTTTCATAACAAAGAAAATTATGTATCAAAGATCTGAATCCAACACCTCTCATTAAGGATCCCTTCAACTAACATGAATAAGTCGATGGGCTAATTAATTATACATGAATTTTTCATACAGTGATTAACAATAAGGAGGTTGTAATTACATACAACAAATAATGCTGAAATTGTGAAGCAAAAATAGATAATAAATGAATTATTTTTTTCCCAAAAAAGAACAGTTACAACAACATTTATACAATGATTATTCCTACGAATCTCAAAAAATTTGCTACATTCTTCTTTTTCAAGAATTCCCCAAAAACATTTTTTCTAATTATTGAAGTCTTCTTCTGCTCCACTTCATCTTTTTTCACAAAAAGAATAATATTCATAATTTTCTTGATGAATATTTTTTTTCATTGCGAAGAAATTTTCTTCTTCTTGATCATCATCAACTAACAAATGGGGAGGCACTAGTGCTTCATTTTCTTCATATTCTTCCATGCTAATTTCATCTTTAATATAATCACCTCCAACCATGGCTAATGCTTCAATCGAAATCAACATTTTTTGGTTAATTTTGCAACTTATAATCAATCCAATAAGATGCTCGAGGACAAGTATAATGTTACCTTCTCTATAAAAGCAGTTAACTAAGTTCTGAACGAATTATAGCTTCTTGATATAATGATTGGTATATAGATTTGGAGAGAGATTTTTGTTGAGATATTTTATGCAATGATTTCATTTAGACATGACATGTATATGTATAGAGAGGTGCTAAAGAAGTAATTAAGGTTAAGTTTAAATTGATATATTCTACATAGTTAGAATGTTTGAATTGACTCTTGAAAATTAACTTTTTTGACAATATAGAGAAAGTTTCAAAGCCAAAAAGGTAATATACTTGTGAAGAAATTAAAATAAAGTTTGAATTTGAATAAGTATACCTCTCTTGATGATCAGTTTTATTAACGAAGCTATCCTTATTGCAATTCTGCAGTGGATACTTTTCTAGTGAGTCAAAGATCAAAGATAGAGATAATAAAATTTGCTTACGTTCTACATATTTTTTTTAGACTCCACTTGTGAAATTCAATAGAATATGTTATTGTTATACTTTTCACTAATCAATTACGCTAGTTATCGAATCTAAATAGGATTGAATTGTTTTTCCTATCTCACATTTAAATATGGTATTCGTATATTGCACCAAAATACTACTTTAACAAATTAAGAGAAATTTATTATTTTGTTTCAATTTCACGGTTATCATTAAGTAACTATAAAAGAAAAAAATATCTTATATTTTAACTTTTAAGTACAAGGGGCACTTTTATGTTGATGAATTTGTTCTCCACGTTTTTATTTTCGTATTCGTACTCATGAGTTGAATGGATATTTTCTAGTCAAGTATTTTGAAACTCATCACGAGGCTTAAATCAAAATATAATTAATTGCATAAATTCTGAAAGAGCATTCACGTTCTACTGCTTACGCAAGGGATTTTAATTCATTACATACTCAATGACTCCAAATTGCAAAATAATAATAATAATAATAATAATAATAATAATAATAATAATAATAATAACAATAATAATAACAACAACAACAACAACAACAACAACAACAATAATAATAATAATAACAATAATAATAATAATAATAATAATAATAATAATAATAATAATAATAATTAAGACATTTAAATTGAGTAGAGGAAAATACTACTTAAGAATGAATAAATACAAATAAGTAACTTCAAATTCAATAAGTTAAATGAATCCCGGAAGAACTCATCAAATTTAAATCATAAATTCACGAGATTACATCATGCCTTATGGTAATATTTGAACAAGTCGTATTTACCAAAAAAGGAAATATCTTAGAGTTGTACTCGAGATTGTACAGGAAGGAATCACGAGAATCATAGGTTAAATTGGGGTCTAAAATCTCATGAATTAATAGGAATGATACATGTAAGATGGTCGTAATTTCCAGTGGCGAACTCAGGATTCAAGAATAGTGGCTGCTTAAAAATTTTCTTAAAAGAAATAACCTCAATAAGATTCAAACCTAGGACCTCCTTCCAATGAAGGACCTTAAGATCAACTCAAATGCCAATGCATCCAACCAATTTTTTGTTATAATGGGTGCTTTTATATGTTTTATACCTATTTTCATATATTTTCTATGTAATTATACTTATTCTGCATCGAGTTTAGTGGGTGTCGGAGCACCTCAAAATATAACGTAGGTCTGCCCCTGCTAATTTCTCATCGTCTTAGTCGATTGAGTTGGAGCAACGGGTGTAGTATCAAAATGGACGTGAGAGGATCTCGTTCCCACCTCGTCCATTGCCTTCTCAGTAGAGCTCATCGTACCTAACTTGTCTAGCGCGATTTATATTTTTTATGTGATTTATGAGCTATTATATATGAACAGATTTACCCAGTGCACAATTAAAGAATAGAGATGGTTGGTTTCATGGAATTTTCAAAAGAAGATGCATGTACAATGTAACACATGCATATTATAGTACACGTACATGTTCTGCAGATTCATATTTGGAAGTTTTGGGAAATCTTAGGAAACTTCTTAGCATATTCAAATGCATGCATGTGTAATGACTAATGAAAGTCAAAAGTGTAATTGGATTACTAATGAATGGAAGATAAAAGGCTCAAATATGCCACTGAACTATTAAAAATGACTCATTTTTGTCATCAGTTAAAAGTTGAGCTCATTCATGCCATTACCGTTACAAAACCAACTCATCCATGTCATTACTTTTTAATGATGGTTTTCAAAAATAACTTTGCAACGTGGATTTTTATTAGAGGTTTACGTTATTAATTAAAATAAGCAAAAAGGCTCAAATATGTCATTGAACTATCAGAAATGACTCATTTATGCCATCAGTTAAAAGTTCGGCTCATTTATGCCATCAACGTTATAAAATCAACTCACTCATGTCATTACTTTTTAATGATGGATTTTTAAAAATAGCTTTGCCACGTGGTCTTTTATTAAAAGTCCACACCATTAATTAAAAGAAATCAGTATTATAGACACATAATTTTGTCCCTTCGAAGTCCAATTTTATTCATTTTTAGCTCACACTTTACTACGCACCCTCACCCGTGTGATAATCCCTCCACCAAATAACAAAACAATCACCTCTAACTAATTTTATCTTATCCTAACAACCTACCCAATCAAATTAAACCACCTCACTACCCCATCCCTCACACCACTCACGTGTCTCATACACCACCTACAAAAATATATACACGCGCATAGGGATACAAAGGGGAGAGGATCTTCTTCTCCAAAAATTCCATACACGGATCTCACTAGAACACAACCACTCCATTTTTCTTTTATGAATAGAGAGAAACAAAGTAACACATAGAGAGCTCCTCCATTTGTTTTGTTGGTTTCCATGGATACAGACACACAAACAAATCCATTGGAATAGAAAGGGAGCCACTAAAATGGGGAGAGACAATTACCCCCATTTTTTCCTTTCACTCGACGAAACGAACACACACAGAGCTACACGAGAAAAAGCGCCATGGAAGAGTGAGAGATTGGAAAGAGAGAGAGAGATTTGAGATCGAGAGACGAGGGAGAACGGGTAAGAAATCTGGTTTTGGTTTAACTCTTCCAGTGAGATTCAACCCCCGTTTTGAGCTTCTCCGGCGAAACTTTTCATCGAAATTGATCGTTGGTTCATCGTTCAGCTGTTTCCAGTTTTCGAAAGCTTGAAATTCCTTAGTTTCCTTTTTATTTCCAAGAAGATTAAGCCAGGAAATGCTCGGGTTGGTGGGTTCTATTGTGATTTGATTATCTCGGATTCATCCGCATTTATTACTGGGTTCAGAATTTGGTTTTCTTGTTCATCTTACCTCATTAATCAAGCTCAGTTTCAGATTAGAAATTCCTCAATACTGAGTTGGATTTTTGAGGTTTTTCTTTGTTCGACGTTTTGAATTCGGGCTTCTTTAATATTATTATCACGACTCGTTTCTTCAAAGGTCCATTTCTAATCCTTACCTTTTGATTTTCTTGTTATGATATTTGGTAGGTAAATGTTGTGGTAGTGTATTGTTTGCTGATTGTACATTTTTTGGTGATTGGTGCTGTCTTATCTGAATAAGTAGTTGTTAGGATGAAATCGATGATGATATGGATAGATAATTATGCTCGTATTTAAAAACTATCATGTATAAATATGGAGGGGTGTGACAACTCTGGCGACTCTGCTGGGGAATTTTTCGAATTCGAGCTTATTTTGGAGTTGTATTGGCTTAGTTTGGCATTATAGGTGTATAGATATTTTGTTTGTGTTGTGTTGTGTTATTGTTTATCATTGGTGAGTGCCTACATTCTCTTTGTTTACAGTTTCATTTTTATGTGTTACCGTTTTATATTTGGCATCATGTGCATAACCCGAGTCATTCTTTCTGCAACAAGTCCGTAGTACATATGTGTACACGACCTATAGTTGAGTCACCCTTATTTTAGGATGGAGGAGTCGTTGGGTTGTATGAAGTAGGTGGAAAACTATCGCAGCCACTATCGACCATACGCTCCCCCGAACAGCCTTGTTAGTGAACCCCAACATAGGTCAGCCTTCAGGTCATGCTTATGTGCATCATGTCGAGACTTAGTGGGGCCCACTTGTCCTTCATAGAAGACTCACCTCTAAAGCATCCCAACGTGCTAAGTGTTGCATCTTTGAGGGTAACGTGGTCATTTGACGGACTGATTTGGGGAAAACATGTGTTAGAAGTAAAGTGTGTGGGTAATGAACAAAAAAAAAGAAAAAAAAAGAAGAGAAAAAGAAAAAAGAGTGTTATAGTTTTTAGAGTTCTTTATGACTTTTGTTTTTCACAATCCCAAAAACTTAGAAAAAAAACTTTTACCTTTTGTACTTATTTTCTCAATAAAAAAAAAATTGTACGAAAACACCAAAAAGATTTTAATTTCATAAGTGGTATCATTTTATGTAAAATGTCTATTAAAACCCAGAAGATTTTATTTTTCATCATCCGTATGTAATCCCGGCTCTCAGGTCAAGCCTTAGTTTATTTTAGTTCTTAATTGTCTAATCTGGACGAACTACGCATACCTGATTCCCGTCCCTCGAGGCAGGATACGTGGGCAACCCACGGTGGGTCCAGTAATCTTTTTACTTTGGTCTTTGCCTCCATCTTAGTAGGGTTTTTCTCCTTGTAATCTAGTGTTGTCAATTGATTCTTGCCAAGTAGGCAGATTTCATTTAGCGGTACTGTGCGGTAGATTTGAGTTATATGCCGGTCTGTCCCTCCATGTCACACGATATTTTTCTAAGATAAAATCCCGAGGGTCGGGAGTTCTTTGTCTTGTTTTGAATTTTGAGTTGTAAGTTTGGTTTGTTATTACAGGATGAAGCCTATAGGGTCTAGAGTCTTGATGGTTTCCAAAGTGCCCAAAAAGTTAATCAAGTGGTGGGGCATGTTCAACTACGCTGACAATCAAGAGCTAATTAAGATATTAGGTGATCTTACAGAACTTCTATATGTCCCACCCCGTCCAGATCTAATAGATGTTGTTTTGACCTTTTGGGATTCTAGTAATTTGGTGTTTAGGTTTCGAAAGTGTGAAATGACGCCTACTTTGGCAGAATTATCTGGCCTGCTTAATTTTCCTTATATTGACAAAAGTATGAACAGAGCTTGGAATCGCTCGGGCAATAGGTTTCTACAAGGACGTGGTTTAAAGAGTAACAACGGACATTTGGGTTGTCTGAATCAATCATGAATTTCCTTAGACTTTCTATTCGCTAGATTTGGGTCCTTGGAGGGTTTTGACCACTTTTGGGATGAATTTTATATGACTAAGCATAAGTGGGAAAGAAAGCGTCTTGAAGTCTTCACCCTCGCTCTGTTAGTCACTCTAGTATTTCCGCTAAAAGAAAGGCGTATTAATACACGTTTGCAATATGTGGTGATGGATCTATTTCGTAAGGATCAAAAGGACAAGGTCACTAATCAAAAGGACAAGTTCACTATCATACCCATGATCTTAACAGAGATATATAAGGATTTAACCGAAGTGAAGGGGGAATAAGATTTTTTTAGGGTAGTAACCTAATATTGCAGTTGTGAATGATGGAGCATTTGCATGCGCCTTCTTTAGTTAGACAAACGTGGTTGATCGTTGTGTTCCCAATTAAGTGAAAGCCATGGACCTCAGGTTGCGCATTGATAAATTCTCGCTACCCGTGGGAGTCGACGCTTGGATTGAATTTCTTGAGTCAAGAATCGAGGATAACATTTTGTGGATTTATATGTGGCTTCGACCAAAGATAATCTTGTTTGGTTGTCAGATGTAGCTCCTTCTAGTTATATTAGGGCTCAATTGCACTAGACTATACAATCCTTCTAGGGTAATGCGCCAGTTGGGTAGGCCGCAGGATATGCCACCAGTAGTGGATCTTCTAAAGGATGCTGAGTACTTCAAGAACCAAGCCTTAGGTGAGAGCAAATACGAGCAGTTCTGGAATCACGCAATAAATCTAGGTGTGGATACTCTCAAAGTAGGTTTGGATAATCCAGAGTACACTCAGGGATATGGGGTTTGGCTTCGATCCATACTTCAAGGTATCAACCAACCATTACCAGTGCAACTTAGAGGGAGAATACAAGAAGAATGCATAGTTGACCACCATCAGGATGAAGGTGTGGGGGCCAAAGTGGAGACACTAAGAGTTCAGTTATTAGGTTTGCTTAAAAGTGTGGAGGGGTGTCAGAACAGTTTTTTCAAGTGTACTCCCCATGAGGCAGGAATACGTGCCAGAGGCATTCGTAAATATCGAAGGGTCCTTACAAGATATGCTACATAGTTTGAATGGGAGAAAGATAACTTCACAGGAAGGTCCATCTCAGCCAGGGTCATCACGCAGAGCACCAGTTTGAAGAAGCATTTCCTATCTTTTGTTTAGTTTGAGTCCTTTGCTTTTTTTCCATTTGTAGTATTGTGTCTTTGTTAAGTCTGTGTCAAGTTTTCTTTAACTTTGGAGTCTTTATTAGGAGCAGTACGTATGTTGTCATATGGGTTTAGAGTGTTGTTTAGCTTTCATTGTTTAGTTTTAAAGTTTTCTAATATTCAAAGTTTGTTTTAGTTGTCTCTTTTATGAAATGTTGTGACATTACATTGTTCTTTCTTTTGTCTATTTTTCAAAAAAAAAAAAGTAAAAAAAAATCTTCAACTTTGTGATATTTATGCATGCGCCGCCCGAACTACGCAAGATTTGATTCATGTACAACATGATACGTAGGCAACCTACTTTTGGGTTTGATCTAATCATTTTGTTTTGTTGTTTTTCATTATTTTTCCTCTTTTAAAGAAAAGTAAAAGCCATAAAGAATGATAAAACAACGGTAGATAGCAAGAGAAGAAAAGGAAGAAAGGATGATGAGAAAGAAAAGGAAGTAAAGAGACTGATGCGAAAGAAAAGAGAAGCGAGGGCAAAAAAAACAAAATAAAAGAGGTGTGGTTGGATGAAAGAAGCAATTAAGTGTTGGAGAAAGATCGGGATGATATTAAAATGACCTCGCTACCATCAAAGTCTGTTAGAAATGAACATGAATCTAGGACAATTTTACCAATGTGATTCCCATGCTTGTTGTGTGGCCTAATCCTAACGGTTTTTTTCTTTGATGAGTATGTTCTCGAAGATAAGTGGTTGGTTTGTAGCACTCTGGCTAGTCATCCGTACTTCACTAGATCAAAAGAGAAGCTTGCCATGACTAGTAGGGAGATTGAAAATTCACTCATTGACCCAGATCAGGATCCTAGGAAAGAAAGTTTAGAACGCAATGATAAGGTATTGAGACTTAGACAACAATTGCTAGATCTTCACCGAGCATGGGCTAGTGCCATGCCTCCTCCTCCACTCCCTGAAGATCTTGGGAATATCCCCAATTGCCCACCGCTCTATCAGAAGCAATTCTCTATTCCCATTGAGTCACCGGAGCACGCGCCAGGATTCACTCTGCGACAATATTACCCTGGCACTTCTAGTGTGCCCCTGATAGTTCCTCAACCAAGGCCCACAACTCAGCCGGCGCCACCGACAGTGCCTGTGTTCATAGATTCGCCACCACCTGAAGCTCCTGCCTACACTGTGTGTCCGACAATGGTACTCCCTCGGTCTGCTAGTGAGCCAGTATTAAAGGTTTTAGATAAACAGTATTATGCCCTGGAACCTACTTTGAAGATGAATGAACCGTATGGGTACACTCAGCCACACGCATTTCAATTTGATAATGAGAATCCTATTGCAACAGAGGAACAAGAACTCATAGCGCGGAAATTGAAGAGTTTAGAACAAGCCATGAGGAATTTACAAGGGATTGAAGGTTATAAGAGTGTTTCCTACAAGGATATTTGCATGTTCCCAGATGTCAACCTTCCCCTCAGTTTTAAAATGCCCAAGTTTGAGAAATATGCTAGGCATGGTGATCCCGTGGCACACTTTAGATGTTATTGCAACCAATTGAGGGTTGGAGGGGGAAGGGGAGAGTTGCTCATGGATTTCTTTGGCAATAGTCTTTTCGATCTGGCTTCAGAATGGTTTGTCGATCAAGATATCGATAAGTGGAATAGCTAGGATGACTTAGCTTCTGAGTTTGTGAATCATTTTAAGTATAATGTCGACCTGATTCCTAACGAAAAATCCTTGGTCAACATGAAGAAGAAAAACACTAAAGGCTTTAGGGAATACGCGATAAGGTGGCGTGAATAGGCTGCCAGGGTAAAGCCTCCAATGAAGGAGAGTAAGCTGGTAAAGGTCTTTATTCAGGCACTGGATAAGACCTATTTTCAACATTTACTTCCGGCAATGGGCAAGTCTTTTATTGAGGTCCCCAAAATAGGAGATATAATCGAGGATGGAATCAAGACCAGCCTAATAGTGAATTTTGCCGCGTTAAAAGCCACCACACAAGCAATTCAAGGTGGATCTGGCGTGTTCGGAGGTAAAAAGAAGAAAGAGAACGTGATGACCGTTGTAGCTGGAACCCATTCCTATCCCAAAAGACCGCCTCACCCCTATCCCCAATCCCAATCCCAAGTCTGCGCCCAAGCTCCATATATTTCTCCCCACCATTATTACCCTCCATAAAACCCATTATATTCCATTCCACCACCCCCGTACCCAGTATATAGCATGCAGCCATATGCCCAAACCCTTTTTTACCCGCAATAGCGCGCGCAAGCTCCACAAAATCGCCCATCAGCTCCACCAAATTACCAAAGCCCCTCCAGACCCGGTTTCTAACCCAAGACTGAGTACAAGAAAGAGAAGGCGGTTAAAAATTAGTTTACACCTCTTGGGGAATCATATGCTAGCTTGTTTGATAGGTTGAGAAAGATGAAGGTCTTAAGCCCAATTCAAGGAAGACTTACAAATCCACCTCCGAGGAATCTCAATTATTCTGAAAGGTGTGCGTACTATTCTGACATGCCAGGCCACAACATTAAGAAATGTTGGCAAAGAGAATTGTCCAAGATTTAATTGACACAAATCAGATGCTGATCCAGGCCCCAGAGGTTCCAAACATTAACCAAAATCCGTTTCCAACCCATACTAAAACCAATATATTAGAATTAATATGATGGGAAAGAGTCGTCAAGGTGTTATAAGCCTATTGTCAAGATACAGACAAATTAGGAAAAATCGGTGAATGTAGCAGAGTCTTTGAAAGCAATGTCATTGAGCCAGGAAGGAATGGGAGAAGATAAATCCCAAAAAAGAACAAAGAAACCGATGATCACAGTGCAAGGTATCAGAGGATATGTTGATTTAAGTCAGGATAAACCTAAGTTGACGGTGGTAAGAGCTTCGAGTAAGCCCATCTTGATGGTGAAAGGAGCATTGGCAGCGCCTATTATTCTCAAACCAGTGACCCAACCTCCGATATTTGATACAAAAAGGTTCCCTGGAACTATAAGCGGACTGTGATGACCTATCAAGGTAAGGAAATAGTGGAAGATGTCGATGAGGTAGGGGATTTGACTCGGTCAGGAAGATACTTCGTGCCTGAAAGTTTAAGGAAGTCCAAGCTAATTGTGAGTGGACCTTCATCTACCAAAAAACCTTTCACCAAAGAAGAAGCCAAAGAATTATTGAAAAAGATAAAATTGTTGGAGTATTCAATAATTGATCAGTTGAAGAAGACCCCTGCTCAAATTTCTCTCTTATCATTGTTGTTGCATTCCATGGAACATCGTGATATTATATTAAAGGTATTAAATAAAGCATATGTTCCTAGGGAGATTACAGTAAATCAGCTTGAGAAAATGGTTGGAAAAATCTTTGAGGTCAATCGGATCAGCTTCTCTGATGATGAATTACCTGTTGAAGGTACGGGGCATAATTGGGGTCTTTACATTATGGTTAAGTGCAAAGATTTATACGTCACTCATGTTATGATTGACGAAGATTCACGTGCAAATATCTGCCCTATTTTTACTTTGCAAAAGTTGAATATTGGTGTTGAGAGAATCAGGCCCAATAATGTATGTGTTAGGGCTTTCGATGGTGCAAAATCAAACTCCATTGGCGAAATAAAACTAATGTTGATTATAGGGCCTGTTGAGATCTCCATAGAGTTTCAAGTATTGAATATAGAATACTCTTACAATCTATTATTGGGAAGACCGTGGATCCACAAAGTCAAGGCGGTTGCATCTACATTGCACCAAATGACCAAGTTTGAGCATGACAGGCAAGAAGGGGTTATTCATGGTGAAGGGGAGTTGTCCGCCTACGAAGATTCTCCCTTGTCCCTTATTGAAGCAAACAATGTAGATGAGACATTTTTCTATCAAACTTTTGATAGAGTGTCGGTAAATCGTATCGTTGAAGGGCAAGTTATTCTGGGACCATAATTGTCTTCTACTTATATCATGATGGTGAGTGAGCTTTTGAAATATGGATTCGTGCTAGGGAAGGGTTTGGGAGTGTCTTTGCACGGTATCGTTCGTCCTATATGTCCGAGAGAGAACATGGGCAATTTTGGTCTAGGATTTAAACCTACGACTGAAGATTTGAAGAAGGCCAAGGGAAGGAAAAAGGAAACATAGTCACTCCCACGCCCAATGCCACTACTCAGTGAATCATTTCTCAAGAGAGATGTCACGAAACCTGTAGAATTTGAAGCTGAATTGGTTGATGACTTCTAGAACCTGCTGATTGATGTTGACATGGTTGAATTAGGAGAAGGTACCAGTAAGGCAGACGTGCAGTTCATAGGTCCTGAGGTCCAGCTTAACAATTGGGAAGTCACTCATCTCCCCGTCAGGAGGGAGTTTTAGTAGTTTATTTTGTTTTTCTTTCTATTTATCCGAGTTCTTCCAGGGTTGTAATTAGGAATTTAGCTTGATTACATTCTGTTGTCATTTGTGGTTAAACCCTCCTATCTTTCCCTTTTAATGAAATGCAATATTTTCTTATTTTGCGTCTAATATATTTTGATTTTATCTTTTTCTTTAGACAGTTCTCTTTATGTTGATTCTAATGACATGACATACATGTGGAATTTTTAGCCTGATCTTAAAATCCAAACTAATCAAGATATAATAAAGAAAGAGGGGGAATATGTTGAAGAAGAGGCACTAGAGGAAATAAGCAAAGAGTTGGAACAGTTTGAAGACAAGCCGAATCCTAATTTAAATGAAACTGAGCCAATCAATCTAGGGAATTAAGAAGATGTTAGGGAAACTAAAATCAGTGTACATGTTTTACCGCAGCTAAAAGATGGAATAATTCTACAATTAATTGATCATAACGATGTTTTTGCATGGTCTTATGATGATATGCCTAGTTTAAGCACTGAATTAGTGGCTCATAAATTGCCAACTGATCCCACATTCCCCCTTTTGAAACATAAGTTGAGAAAGTTTAAAACTGATGCAAGTATCAAAATCGAAGAAGAAATCATGAAACAACTTGAAACCAAAGTCATTTGAGTGGCTCGTTATCCTACGTGGATATCCAATGTTGTTCCTGTCCCAAAGAAACATGGCAAAATTCGAGTATGTATTGATTACCGTGATTTGAATAGAGCAAGTCCGAAGGATGATTTTTCGTTTCCCAACATCCATATTTTACTAGACAATTGTTCTAAACATAAAATTGCCTCTTTTATAGATTGCTATGCTAGATACCAACAGATCATTATAGATGATAAAGATGCAGAAAAGATGTCTTTTATCACACCATGGGGGACTTATTCCTATCGAGTGATGCCGTTTGGTTTAAAGAATGCTGGAGTAACATACATGAGAGCCATGACCACTATGTTTCATGATATGATGCATAAGGAGATTGAGGTCTATGTAGATGATATGATTATTAAGTCAAAAAGTCAGGTTGACCATGTTAAAGATTTAAGAAAGTTCTTTGAAAGGCTTCGCAGGTATAATCTCAAGCTCAACCTAACAAAATGTGTATTTAGAGTTCTGTCTGGAAAGCTGTTGGGGTTTGTAGTCAGCCGTCAGGGAATTGAATTGGATCCCTCAAAAATCAAAGTCATTCAGGATTTTCCCCCGCCCAAGGATAAGACAGAGGTGATGAGTTTACTTGGGAGACTAAAATATATCAGCAGGTTTATTGCTCAACTCACAACCACTTATGAGCTCATATTCAAGTTGCTGAAAAAGAGTGTTGTGGTAGAGTGAACTAAATAATGTCAGGAAGCGTTCGATATAATCGAAAGATGCTTATCAAATCTGCCTATGCTGGTACCACCGGAGCTTGGTAGGCCTTTGATCTTATATTTATCATTCATGGACAATTCTTTCGGTTGTGTCCTGGGTTAACATGATGTCATGAGCAAAAATGAGCAGGCTATTTATTATCTTAACAAGAAGTTCACCATATATGAGGCCAGGTATACTCTTCTTGAAAGGATGTGTTGTGCCCTAACTTGAGTAGCACAGAAGTTGAAGCATTATCTTTCATCCTATACTACTTATCTCATCTCCCGCATGAATCCTTTAAAGTATATATTTTATAAGCCTATGCCGACCGGTCGTTTGGCAAAGTGGCAAATATTGCTTACCGAGTTTGACATTGTATATGTGACTCGAATCGCCGTGAAAGTCCAAGCCTTGGTAGATCATCTTGCTTAGAACCCCATTGATGAAGAGTACGAGCCATTAAAGACATATTTTCTTGATGAAGAAGTGTTGTGTGTCGATGAAGTCGTTATAGATGCTGATCCAGGTTAAAAGTTGTTCTTCTATGGAGCTGTCAACATGAAAGGAGTCGAAATAGGTGTAGTTCTTATCTCTGAGGCGGGGCAACATTTTTTGGTAACAATACAACTTCGATTTTATTTTACTAATAACATGGCGGAATATGAAGCTTGTATTCTGGGTTTGAGGTTAGCTATTGTTATGGAAGTCCAAGAACTATTAGTGTTGGGGGATTCAAATTTGCTTGTCCATCAGATTCAAGGTGATTGGCAGACACGAGATTTAAAGCTAATACCGTAACGACAATGCTTGAAAGATCTATGTCAACGATTTGTGTCTGTAAAGTTTAGGCATATTCCAAGAATTCGTAATGAGATTGCTGATGCTTTTGCCACTTTGTCTTCAATGCTCCAACACCCTAATAAGTGCTACATCAATCCAGTGCATATACAGAGTCGTGATCAGCATGCTTACTGTAATGCGGTTGAAGAAGAGCTCGATGGAGAACCTTAGTTCTTTGATATCAATTGGTACATACAGTTAGGAGAATACCCAACACATGCCACCAATGGTCAAAAGAGGACTATTAGGCATTTGGCTAGTGGATTTTTCTTGAGCGGGGGAGTCTTATACAAGAGAACCCCAGATCTGGGACTTTTGAGGTGTGTAGATGCAAAAGAAGCTTCGGCAATCAAGGTTGAAGTTCACTCCGAAGTATGCGGGCCTCATATGAATGGTTATGTCTTATCAAAAAAGATTCTCAGAGCAGGTTATTACTGGCTCACTATGGAGAGGGATTCTATTTGATTTGTTCGAAAGTGTCATCAATGTCAGGTACATGGTGATCTGATACATTCTCTTCCTACTGAGTTACAAATAATGGCTGCTCCATGGCCTTTCGTAGCTTGGGGGATGGACGTGATTGGGACGATTAAGCCAAAAGCGTCAAATGGGCATAGATTCATTTTGTTGGCCATTGATTATTTCATAAAATGGGTAGAAGCAGTAACTTTCAAGTCAGTGACAAATAAGGAGGTGGTAGATTTCGTTCATACCAACATCATTTGTAGGTTTGGAATTCCGAAGATGATCATTACGGATAATGCTGCCAATCTCAATAGTCATTTGATGCAAGAAGTGTGCCAACAGTTTAGGATCGCATATCAAAATTCCACTCCATATCGTCCAAAGGACAATGGTGCTATAGAAGCCGCCAATAAGTATATCAAGAAGATACTGTGAAAAATGGTGCAAGGGTCTAGACAATGGCATGAGAAGTTGTCGTTTGCTCTACTAGGTTATCGCACTACTATTCGTACTTCAATAGGGGCAACTCCATATTTATTGGTGTATGAGAACGAAGCAGTCATTCCCACAGAAGTAGAAATTCCCTCTCTTTGAGTCATTGTTAAAGCCGATATTGACGATGATGAGTGGGTCAAAAATCGAATGGAATAATTGAGCTTTATTGATGAAAAAAATTGACGTCAGTATGTCATGGCCAGTTGTATCAGAAGAGAATGGCTCGAGTGTATAACAAAAAGGTCCATCCCAGGATCTTTGAAGTTGGTTAGTTGGTATTGAAACGTATCCTTCCTCATCAGGTTGAAGCGAAAGGAAAGTTCTCCCCAAATTGGCAAGGTCCCTTTATTGTGAAGAAAGTGTTGCCTAATGGGGCCTTATATTTGACAGATATTGAAGGCAAAATGGCAGAGATTGCTATCAATGCTGATGCGGTCAAAAGATATTATGTATGATATTTTATCCTTTGTTGGTTCTATTGCATGTTTAGTACTTGCATTCTTGAAGGTTGATATGATGAAGACATTTCATTCTGCTATCTAAACATCGTGTCATTCTTTGTTTACCCCATTTGAGATTAGTTTTATTTTTCTTTCATACCCCTCTTTTGGAATCAAAATAGAGTAAAAAAATAAAGTGTCTAGAAAAAAAGAAAAAGTAAGTATGAACAATACAAGAAAAAAAAGAAAGAAAGAGAAAGTTTAAACCCAAAAAAAGAGCAAGCTGATGGAACTACGTACGACCTGATTCTGCTCTCTTGGGAGTGAGATACGTAGGTTACCATATTCTAGGTTTGGTCCAACCAAATAAAGATTTTAGAGTCACCCAGTCAACAAAAACCGGGGCATAATTTAATGTGTTGTTTGAGTCGATTCCAAAAGTTGTAAGTCCTACCCCCACTTCAAGTGTCGTTTGAGCCTCTTGCCCTCCTTTTTCTAACCCTATCCAAAAGCCAAGTTACAACCAAAGAAAGTCCTTCAGATCAATTTTTAATAATGTTAAGACTAAGAATGCAATGGATATGATGATACATTGTGGAGTACTACTTGTCTTCCTCAGCATAAGAAATCATGAAAGAAATAAAAATGAGAGAGTCTTATGGGTGAAAACCCTCGCGGGCACCATAAGGCGATGGGGAGTTGAGAGAAATAAAAATAAGAGAGTCTTACTGTTGAAAATCCTCACGGGCACCATAAGGCGATGGGGAGTTGAGAGAAAATAAAAATAAGAGAGTCTTATTGGTGAAAACCCTCATGGGCACCGTAAGGCTATGGCGAGTTCGAAAGAAAGGTGAAAAGGAAAGAGGTTTGTTGGCAAAAATCATTCAAGATTTCATCAATTGAATGAGATATATGAGTCCAACAGGTTGGAAGAAGCAACAGTGACAAAGGCACGAACTCAACAACAAATGGGAAGTTTGCATAGGAAGATCAGACAGCTTAATCCAAAATGCATGTCATAGTCATTGGAGTTGGTTGCCATCTTCAGATAAGTTTTCTTCTTTTTTAAAAAGAGGGACATTTCCCTTTTCTTTCATTTACATATTGATATTTTTGTCCTTTTATGTATTTTATCAAAAGAAAAGTCACCATCATTTCTTTACACTCTTTGAGTCTATTCTATGTCAAAACAAGCAAGAAAGAATTTCAAAACTTGCTACCAGTCTTTCCAATTGTATGAGAAAAAGCCAAATACCAGCACATGAAATAAATATGATAGTAATTCAACATAAAGCAAAGAAAGTCTATCAACCGACAGGCTGCTGGGTTCGTGGGAGTATTCAGATTTGGAAAAGGGTGCATCTCAGAGGCCTGGTAAGATGAAAACTAAGTGTTCGCGTCAGAACTCATTTCCCTCAATCTGGATCCGGGTCAACGACGCGACAAGATAGGGGCAAGTTTCAGTGATCTGACACAAAGGTGAAAGGAACAACGATTGGAGAAGATGCTTGGGTAGCCAAGTGCTGCAAGTCGCCATGAAGTTTTTAACTGACAAACTTTCTTTGTTGAAACAGGGGCAAATTCACTTCACTTAATTCAGTTACCTTTGGAAAAACACATCCATGGGGATTTTAAGTTCTGTTCAGGACCCTCCTGAAAAATGGGATTTTACTTTCTGCACAAGACCCTCCTGAAAAATAGAATTTTACATTCTGTTCAGGCCCCTCCTGGAAATATGATTTTACTTTCTCCTCAGGACCCTCCTGAAAACTGGGACTTTACTTTCTGTTTAGGACCCTCCTGAAAAATGAGATTTTACTTTCTGTTCAGGACACTCCGAAAAAATGGGATTTTACTTTCTGTTCAGGACCCTCCTGACAAATAGGATTTTACTTTCTGTTCAAGACCCACCTGGAAAATGAGATTTTACATTTTGCTCAGGACCCTCCTGAAAAATGGGCCTTTACTTTCTGTTCAGCTCCTGAAAAATAGAATTTTACTTTCTATTCAGGAACCTCCTAAAAAATGGGATCTCACTTTCTATTCAGGACCCTTCTGAAAAATGAGATTTTACTTTCTGTTCAGGACCCTCCTGAAAAATGGGATTTTACTTTCTATTCAGGACCCTTCAGGAAAATGGGAATTAACTTTATATTCAGGACCCTCTTGGAAAATGGGATTTTACTTTATGTTCAACACCCTCCTGGAAAATGGGATCTTACTTTCTGTTCAGGACCCTTTTGGAAAATGGGATTTTACTTTTAGTTCAGGACCCTCCTGAAAAATGGAATTTTACTTTCTGTTCAGGACACTTCTGAAAAATGGGATTTCACTTTCTGTTCTGTGCTCTCCTGAAAAATGGAATTTTACTTTATGTTCAGGACCCTCCTGAAAAATGGGACTTTACTTCTGTTCAGGACCCTCCTGAAAAATGATATTTTACTTTATGTTCAGGACCCTCCTGAAAAATGGGATTTTACTTTTTGTTCAGGACCCTCCTGAAAAATGGGACTTTACTTTCTATTCTGGACCCTCTTGAAAAATGGGATCTTACTTTCTGTTGACGACCCTCCTAGAAAATGGGATTTTACTTTCTGTTCAGGACCCTCCTGAAAAATGGGATTTTACTTTCTGTTCAGGACCCTCCTGAAAAATGGGATTTCACTTTCTTTTCAGGGCCATCCTGAAAAATGGAATTTTATTTTCGGTTCAGGACCCTCCTAAAAATGGAAATTTACTTTTGTTCAGGACCCTCCCAAAAAATGGGATTTCACTTTATGTTCAGGACCCTCCTGAAAAATGGAATTCTACTTTCTGTTTAGGAACCTCCTGGAAAATGGGAGTTTACTTACTGTTTAAGACCCTCCTGAAAAATGAGATTTTACTTTCTGTTCAGGACCCTCCTGAAAAATGAGACTTTACTTTCTGTTCAGGTCCCTTCTGAAAAATGAGACTTTACTTTCTGTTCAGAACCCTCCTAAAAAATAGAATTTTACATTCTGTTCAGGACCCTCCTAGAAAATGAGATTTTACTTTATTCTCAGGACCCTCCTGAAAAATGAGACTTTACTTTCTGTTCAGGACCCTCCTGAAAAATGAGATTTTACTTTCTGTTCAGGACTCTCCTAAAAAATGGGATTTTACTTTCTGTTCAGGACCCTCTTGAAAAATGGGATTTTACTTTCTGTTCAAGACCCTCCTGAAAAATAGGCTTTTACTTTTTGCTCAGGACCCTCCTGAAAAATTGGACTTTACTTTCTATTTTGGAACCCTCCTAAAAAATGGGATCTTACTTTCTGTTGAGAACCCTCCTAGAAAATGGGATTTTACTTTGTATTCAGGACCCTCCTAAATAATGGGATTTTACTTTCGGTTCAGGACCCTCTTGAAAAATGGGATTTCACTTTCTGTTCGGGGCCCTCCTGAAAAATAGAATTTTATTTTCTGTTCAAGACCCTCCTAAAAAATGGGATTTTACTTTTGTTCAGGACCCTCCCGGAAAATAGAATTTTACTTTATGTTCAGGACCCTCCTGAAAAATGGGATTCTACTTTCTGTTCAGGAACCTCCTGGAAAATGGGAGTTTATTTACTGTTTAGGACCCTCCTGAAAAATTAGATATTACTTTTTGTTCAGGACCCTCCTGAAAAATGGGACTTTACTTTCTGTTCAGGACCCTCTTAAAAAATGGGACGTTACTTTCAAAAATGAAATCTTTCTTTATCATAATCTTTGTTTGTGATAATTCTCGTTCTAGTTTTATTTTGTTTTCTGGAGTCCACCTGATGAACAGGGTGATGAAGCTGTAAGTCAGGTGCCCACCTGGAGAACAGGGTAATGAAATCGAAAGTTCATGAAACCGAAAGTCAGGATCCCGCCTGAACACCGAGGCAAATAAGTTGAAAGTCAAACAACAAGTTGAAGAAATTGAAAGCCAAACAACAAGTTGAAGAGAATGCAAGTCAAGAGTCCGCCTGAAGAATAGGGTGATAAAATTGAAAGGCAGAAGCCCACCTGAAGAATAGGGCGATGAAATTGAAAGTCAAGTAACAAGGTTATGATATTGAAAGTCAAGCAACAAGGTCAAGAAGTTGAAAGTCAAAGAACAAGGTGAATAAGTTGAAAGTCAAGCAACAAGGCGAAGAAATTATAAGTCAGGAGCCCACCTGAAGAATAGGGTGATGAAACTCAAGTCAAGAGTCCAAAAGAAGCCGCATAGATTTTCATTTTTGATGTACTGACAGAGCCGCGGACCAAAACCCCGATGGAACCTCACTCGACTCTCCAACTCGATATAGTCCTTCTCTTTTCAATCCTTTGAGATACCCTTGAATTGATTCTCTCATAACTTGAGTAGGTAGGATGTCCAAAATCAAGAGTCTGTTGCCCTTCTTCCTTCTGTTTCATTCTTTTTGAATAATGATCGGGAGAAAATTCTATCTCGTTGTCTACTTCTTTATCTGAAAATACTTTGTGTTTACATTCAAAGGGGGCATGTTGTAGACACCTGATTTTGTCCCTTCGAAGTCCAATTTTATTCATTTTTAGGTCACACTTTACCACGCACCCTCACTCGTGTGATAATCCCTCCACAAAATAACAAAACAATAACCTCTAACTAATTTTATCTTATCCTAACAACCTACCCAATCAAATTAAACCACCTCACTACCCTACCCCTCACCCCACTCACGTGTCCCATACACCACCTACAAAAATATATACACGCACCTAGGGATACAAAGGGGAGAGGATCTTCTTCTCCAAAAATTCCATACACGGATCTCACTAGAACACAACCACTCAATTTTTCTTTTATGAATAGAGAGCAACACAGTAACACTTAGAGAGCTCCTCCACTTTTTTTGTTGGTTTCCATGGATACAGACACACAAACAAATCCACTGAAATAGAAAGGGAGCTCACTAAAAGGGGGAGAGACAATTACCCTCATTTTTTCCTTTCACTCGACGAAATGAACACACACACAGAGCTACATGAGAAAAAGCGCTATGGAAGTGTGAGAGATTGGAAAGAGAGAGAGATTTGAGATCGAGAGACGAGGGAGAACGGGTAAGAAATCTGGTCTTGGTTTAAGTCTTCCGGTGAGATTCAACCCCCGTTTTGAGCTTCTCCAGCGAAACTTTTCATCGAAATTGACCACTGGTTCATCGTTCAGCTGTTTCCAGTCTTCGAAAGCTTGAAATTCCTTAGTTTCCTTTTTATTTCTAAGAAGATTAAGCCGGGAAACGCTAGGGTTGGTTCAGCTGTTATGATTTGATTGTCTCGGATTCATTCGCATCTATTACTGGGTTCAGAATTTGGTTTTCTTCTTCATCTTACCTCATTAATCGAGCTCAGTTTTGGATTGCAAATTCCTCAATACCAAGTTGGATTTTGGAGGTTTTTCTTTGTTCGAGGTTTTGAATTTGGGCTTCTTTAATATTATTATCACGACTCGTTTCTTCGAAGGTCCATTTCTAATCCTTACCTTTTGATTTTCTTATTATGATATTTGGTAGGTGGATGTTGTGGTAGTGTATTGTTTGCTGATTGGACATTTTTTGATGATTGGTGCTGTCTTATCTGAATAAGTAGTTGTTAGCATGAAATCGATGATTATATGGATGGATAATTGTGCTCGTATTTAAAAACTGTCATGTATAAATGTGGAGGGGTGTGACAAGTATTAATTTCAAAATATCTGAAATTAGTTAGTATCGGGATCATTTATTCCAGCATTTATACCATAATAATTGGAGAAATTATTCCATATACATGGCAGGATAAATAGCAGATTTCTTTTAAGCCATTATTTGAAAATGATTTTTCAACAATGTATGCTCCACTAATTCATGATGGGTCTTTCCTTTTCTTGCTTGCCCTAATCGTTCATTGATTTATTTTCTTGCTTTGGAGTATATATTGGAGTCACTAGAATCAAAACTAATCAATTACTGTAGGATAGAATTTTTGAGGTTTCTGTTAAGCATAGCATTTATAATGATTTAGAATCAACTAGAAATAGACAAAGGATATACATTAATCACTATTTTTTTATTAGAAAAATAGTTTTTGTTGTAGGAAAAAAATATTTTAATGGGTGTGGTTTGGGTTATGTTAAATGAATCGGTTGTTTTTAATGGGTCTAAGAAACTTTGAAATTAATATTGATTTATTTTAATTAATGTCGCGGACCTCTAATAAAAGGCCACATGACAAAACTGTTTTTAAAAACCCACAATTAAAAAATAACGGCATGGATGAGCTAATTTTATAACGACGATAGCATGAATGAGCTGAACTTTTAACTGATGGCATTAATGAGCCATTTCTGATAGTTTAATGGCATATTTGAGTTTTTTTCTTATTTTAATTAATGACGTGGACCTTTAATAAAAGGTCACGTGGCAAAGCTATTTTTGAAAACCGTCATTAAAAATTAATGGCATGGATGCGACGATTTTGTAACGGCGATGGCATGAATGAGCCAAACTTTTAACTCATGACATAAATTAGTTATTTTTTATAGTTCAATGGCAAATTTGAGCCTTTTTCCTTAGTGAAAATTTCACGTGTGAGAATGTCTAAAATACTGTAAATTAAAGAATCTTTATCCCTCCAATCAATTATCGATGCAGTGAAGTTTTTGCTATGTGTGAGAGCCGAAGAAAGGTTCGACCAAAAAGAATTATTGTATACAGTCTCACCTTGTATTTCTGCAAAAGACTATTTCCACGACTTGAGCCTGACCACCTGATCATCACATGACAACAACTTTACCAGTTACTCCAAGGCTTCTCAACAATAAATTTATTTATTAAAATGCTAAATTTATAGGCTGTTAGAAGAATTTAGTGGCGGTTTGCGGTTAAATTCTTTTTGAAAACTTAACTATAATAACTTGTAACTTGCTATTAAGATCGTTGAATATATATAAATTTAATATACAAAATACATTAAAAAATAATAGGTATGGTTTTAGTATTCCTTTGGTTTATTAAATTAATAATCTGACATCATCATTCATCAGTATAATATAACTATGCATTTATATATAAAAATCTACAATCATATTAAGAAAAAACCTAATAAATGGTGTAGTATGATATAATTATATGGCTCAGTTCATTATTATATGATATTTGGACTTTTAATTAGAGTGGTTTAATCTGTGTACATCCTAAAAATAGTAATTGCGAATTTCCTGGTTCAAATATCAAATATACGTATATGGATCGATTCGATCGGTTCAGTTTTGAACAACCATATTGAATATTTACAACGACATTATACAATGAATTAAAGGTATCTTTTTCCAGTCTAAAAACGAAAAAAGAAAACCTTGCTATATTCTTCTGTTTCAAGAATTCCCAATTTTTTTAATCAGGGTAATCTGAAATTTTTACAAAAGAAAAGCCATTTTTTAAATCAATTCACCAAAGTAATATGTTTTTTTGAAACTTTGAAACTTTAGTATAAACATTAATGGCAGTAATGTATTAGGTTTTAAGAAAATTAACAGACCAAAATGAACAGTACACGGAGTTAAAGTAGGAATCATTACTGATAATAATATTTTTTGGCTTAAAGCGTTACCAACAGTAATAAGACACTGCAACTTTGCCAACTCTACAGAGAGTCTAATGTGGCAGAGTTGCAGAGTCTCGTTATCATTGGTAACGTTTTAAGCCAAAAACGTTACTGTCAGTAACGATTCCTACTTTAACGCCATTTTGGTTCATTAATTTCTTAAAAACTTAATACGTTATTGCCAACAACGTTTATACTAGTTTTCTAAAATTTTCAAAAAAATATATCAATTTAATGAATTGATTTAAAAAATGGCTTACTTTGGTAAAAATTCAAAGGTATCTTTTTCTCACATCTTCATCATTCTTACATCTATGAATCTCTTGAAAACAAAAAGAATATTTATAATACAATTTTTGTTCCTTGAAGAAAAAACTTCATCATCTTCATCAACTAACTGTTGGGTTCATAGTATATGAATAAAGTGTGAATGGAAAAAATGGAGAGAAAAATGGTGGAAGAAACAAGATACCAATTTAGAAGGTATACTCCCAAATTGGAAAGTCCACTAATTCTCCCACATTTGGTGGGAGAAGGGAACTTTGTAGTGTTTATATCAATTAACACTTACTCCACATGATAAGTGAGGCAAGAAAATAGAGATGCCTCGCGCCGTCGTCGTCGTCTCTCCCTCGACTTCGGCTTCGAATTTTGGCAAATGATCGATCGATGAGATCTATCATTTTGGACAAATTTTATTTGATGATCCAAATTTACCAAACAGTAAAACGCAGCAATGTGTTTTGATTCTACATTTATACATGTATGCAGTTTTTCAAAATAGTGCAGTGCTGAAACTGAACTAATGCATTGTTTATGCAAACAGATGCACTGTTCCAGTGAACAGATGCACTATTACAGTAAACAGATGCACCGTTCCAGTGAACTGATGCACTGTTTCAGCAAACTGATGCAGTATTTTGATGAAATGACACAATGTTTCACATGAACTAGTATGTACTGTTTCAGCAAAATGATGCACTGTTTTAAGTAAACAGACATGCATTTTCAGAAAAGTCACACAACTTTAAATTGAACCAATGCTACCTTTCTGAAGAGGCATCTTGTGTCTATATAAACCTGGTTTTATCCACAGGTTTTGACATAGAAATTTTAAGATTACAAAACTCTTCTTGTCTTCAAAATACTCTTTGTGATCAATCAAACTGTTGAGTGCATTAGAAGAATCCGACTGTTTGAGGTACCTCTATAGTCGAATTGAAGGCCATTTTATCTTGGGAGGAAAAACTCCACAACCTCGGGTACAGTGAGGGGAATTATTTTCTTAAGGAAACTCCGTGAATTTGGACGACTTGGCCTTATTCATTTCTGTTTCATCTATTTTTTTGAAAAATAAAATACACCTCTCGGAAAGGTAATTTTGATCTTGTGTTGAGGGTATTTGATATACTTCATTGTGTTCTTGTTTATAAACTTGAACTAGTTGAAGTTGCTGTTCTGCTATACAGATTCTGCATACCCGAATATATTGTGGAAATAACAATCTTAAGGAAATAATACTTTACAAAATCTGTATTGCTTGTTTCTGGAGATTAAAGCTTAAGTTTTCTACTCTTCTTGAATTTAACTAGTGATTAGAAGACGAAAAATCTTCATCACAAGTTAAGGTTCACTCGGTTGACAATTTGAAGTAATAAAAACTTCATCGTTAACTAGAAACAAGAAGAAGAGTTTCAAGTTATTTAACTATATAAATAGTATTCTGAAAAAATACTAAGTTTTCTGTCTTGTGGTGACAGGAAAAATGACAACTAAAAGTCAAATGATTGATGCGACAACTTCTGTGGGGGAAACTAATATTGTCACATCAAGTTGCACAAATTCTTCGCTAACAATGGCACCGATGGAGAAGCTCGGAAAACTTTTGGGCATTGACTTCAAGCGGTGGCAGCAAAAGATGTTCTTTTACCTCACCACTTTATGTCTGCAATGGTTCACTAGCGAAGACACTCCTGAGGTACCCGAGGAAACCTCGGAAAAAGAGTGTTTCATAATTGTATAGTCTTGGAAACATTCAGACTTCCTTTGCAGGAACTATATTCTGAGTGTTCTCCAAGACGACCTCTATAATGTTTATAGTGGGACCAAGACATCAAAGGAACTGTGGCGGGCACTTGAACAAAAATATAGACGGAGGATTCGGGAATTAAGAAATTCCTTGTTGCACGATTTCTGGAGTTCAAAATGATAGATAGCAAATCTGTTGTCTCTCAAGTAAAGGAGTTGCAAGTCATCATACATGATCTCCTAGCAGAAGGTATATCTTTAAAAAAATACCTTAGTTGAACAAATTAAAAATGTTCTTAATACTCACATAAACTGTTTTGTAGGTTTAATTGTGAATGATGCTTTCCAAGTAGCAGCGATAGTTGAGAAGCTACCACCTTTGTGGAAAGACTTCAAAAACTACTTAAAGCATAAACGCAAAGAGATGATCGTTGAAGATTTTATTGTCCGACTTCGTATTAAAGAGGATAATAAAGCTGCCGAAAGAAGGTCAAAGAGGAATTCTACAATTAATGGAGCACATATTGTAGAAGATGACTAAAACAATTCGACAAAAAGAAAGAAAGTTGAACATGGAAACAATCAGCCCAAGAAAAATTTCAAGGGAAAATGCTTCAATTGTGACAAAATTGGCCACAAGTCCACAGATTGTCGAGCCCCGAAGAAAGGCAAGAAAAAGGATCAAGCAAATATGATTGAATCCAGTAAAGAATGCGATGATTTGTGTGCTATGTTCACATAATGAAACTTTATGGGAAATCCTCGTGAATAGTGGATGGATTTTGGTTCCACCCGCCATCTTTGTACCAACAGAGAGTTGTTTTCGTCATTTGGTCTGGCCTAAGTAGATGAAATGATCTACATGGCTAACTCCACTACTGCTAAGGTGGAAGGAACAGGGAAAATATGCTTGAAAATGACTTCGGGCAAGGTCTTGATACTTAACAATGTCTTGTATGTTCCCGAATTATGTAGGAACTTAATCTCTATTTCACTTCTAGATAAGAATGGATTCAAATGTGTAACCATTTCTGAAAAAATTATAATTAGCAAAGGAGAAATGTATGTAGGAAAAGGCTATCTAACAGAAGGCCTTTATAAGATGAATGTAATGACTGTTGAAATAAATAAAAGTTTGAATTCTTCTTATTTTCTTGAGTCTTATGATTTATGGCATGAACGTTTAGGTCATGTCAATAACAAAAACTGATTAACTTAGAAGTTTTGCCAAACTTTGAGTGCAATAAATCTAAGTGTCAAACGCGTGTGGAATCGAAGTATGCGAAGCATCCTTATAAGTCCGTTGAAAGGAATTCCAATTCCTTAGACTTAATACACACTGACATTTGTGATATGAAGTCAACACCGTCACGTGGTGGGAAAAAGTATTTCATAACTTTTATTGACGATTGCATTAGATATTGTTATGTCTACTTGCTAAGTAGTAAGGATGAAGCAATAGATGCATTTAGGCACTATAAAACTGAAGTTGAAAATCAGTTAGACAAAAAGATCAAAATGATAAGAAGTGATAGGGGAGGAGAATATGAATCTCCCTTTGCGTAAATATGTGTGAAGAATGGAATAATCCATCAAAATACGGTCCCATATTCACCTTAATCTAATGGAATTACGGAAAGAAAAAACCGAAGTTTGAAGGAAATGATGAATGCCTTACTTATAAGTTCTGGTTTACCGCAAAACTTATGGGGGGAAGCTATCCTTACGTCCAATCGTATACTCAACAGAGTTCCCCATAGTAAGACACAATCAATTCCTTACGAAAAATGAAAAGAAAGAAAACCCAACTTGAAATATTTCAAAGTGTGGGGGTGTCTAGCGAAGGTTCAAGTTCCTATACCTAAAAGGGTTAAGATAGGACCTAAAACGGTGGACTGCGTGTTCATAGGATATGCTAAAATTAGTAAATCATGTCGATTTTTGGTTCATCAATCCGAACATCCGGATATTAGTGAAAATACGGTAATTGAATCAGACAATGTTGAATTCTTTGAAAATATTTACCCGTATAAAATTAGACATGAACAGTCTAGTGGAGGATCTAAATGACCTCGAGATGAACCAAGTGAGAATGTACATAATGAAGAAAATCCAAGACGTTGTACAAGTCAAAGAACATCAACTTTGTTTGGATCGGATTTTGTAATATTTCTCTTAGAAAATGAGCCTCAAACATTTAAAGAAGCGATGTCATCGTCAGACTCATCCTTTTGGAAAGAGACAGTCAATAGTGAGATGAATTCAATCTTAAGCAACCATATATGGGAATTGGTTGACCTTCCTCCCGAAAATAAACCTTTAGGTTCTAAATGGATCTTCAAAAGGAAAATAAAGGCGGATGGTATTATTGACAAATACAAGGCAAGACTTGTAGTAAAAGGCTTCAAACAGAAGGAAGGCCTTGATTACTTTGATACATACTCGCCATTAACAAGCATAACCTCGATTCAAATGTTAATTGCCTTGGCGGTGGTATATGATCTTCAAATTCATCAAATGGATGTAAAAACCGCATTCCTAAATGGAGATTTGGAGGAAGAAATTTACATGGAACAACTTGAGGGTTTTGTGGTTCCAGGAAAGGAAAACAAGTTGTGTAAACTTTTCAAGTCATTATATGGACTAAAACAAGCACCAAAACAATGGCATGCGAAGTTTGACCAAACCATGTTGGCAAACGGATTCAAAACAAATGAATGTGATAAATGTGTTTATATTAAAGACACTCTAAATCACCAAGTCATTGTATGTTTATATGTGGGTGATATGTTGATCATCGGTAGAGATATTTCTGACATAAATGAAACAAAACGAATGCTCGAGAGCAAATTTGATATGAAGGACCTTGGAGTTGCAGATGTGATCTTAGGTATAAGAATCCATCAAACTCCACAAGGTTTGGAATTATCACAGTCTCATTATATCGAAAAGGTACTTGACAAGTTCAAGTATATCGAATTCGGTATTGCCAAGACTCCATTGGATGCGAGCTTTGCACTTCGAAAGAATGAAGGTGAAAGTGACTCGCAATTGGAGTACGCAAGAGTATTGAGATATTTAATGTATATAATGAACTGTACACGACCAGACATAGCATGCGCTATCAGTAAATTAATTCGGTACACGAGTAATCCCGACAAAACCCACTGGATGGCAATGAAAAGAGTTTTGGGGTATCTTAAATACACTCAAAATTATACTTTGCATTATAATAAATGTCCTGCGGTACTTGAAGGATATAGTGATGCAAATTGGATCACCGGATCAAACTAAGTAAAATCCACAAGTGGATATGTATTTACTATCGGTGGAGGAGCAGTCTCTTGGAAATCATCCAAACAGACCTGTATTGCTCGCTTTACAATGGAATCTATATTTATCGCATTAGATAAAGCCGGTGAAGAAGCAGAGTTGGGCCAATATGTATACACTGTGATAGCCAAGTGGCAATAGGTAGGGTAAGAAGCATGATGTATAACGGTAAATATTGTCATATAAGACGAAGACATAATACCGTTAGAGAAATTTTCTCTAGTGAAATTATCACTGTAGACTATGTAAGTCAAAGGATAATGTGTCGGATCCACTTACAAAAGGACTATCTAGAGAAGTAGTAGAAAGGACATCCAAGGGAATGGGTTTAAGGCTTAGGACAAGTCAACATGGCTTTAACTCTACCTAGCAGACTGGAGATCCTAAGAGCTAGGTTCAAGGAGATCAAACAAAGTTTTGTCTGACAGGTTCAACATTGTCAGTTACCCAACCCATTCTCATGATGTAGACAATGTATAGTAAACTAGGATAAGACTTAAGGTGAAAAGTCTTTTAATGATTATCTAAATTTGGCAAATTTGAACAAATAGTTTAATCTACAGGATTGAACGTTTAGAAATCACCTATGCGAGGGCGAAGTGGAAACCGCTTCAAAGAGAATATGAGTAAAGGCCTATTCTTTAAGCTCTCATGAAAATTGGGACGTGTTCATGGCTGAAAAGAACAAAACCGTAAGAACCATAAATGGTAAAAGGCTGGTTATGTGACATGTGATGTCTAGGTGTACATTAAATCTCAACGGTTCAAAGATAGCAAATCTACCGATTGACCGAGTGCATCCAATGCATGTTCACTACGGAAAGTTCAAAGGGAAACTCACTTATCCAGATGCAATCAGTCTTTGCTTGATGATCACATACTTGTCTGTAAAAGTTTTATGAAAAAAATAGTGATTCCCCATTCATGTGGGGGATTGTTGGGTTCATAGTATATGAATAAAGTGTGAATGGAAACAATGGAGAGAAAAATGGTGGAAGAAAGGAGATACCAATTTAGAAGGTATACTCCCAAATTGAAAAGTCCACTAATTCTCCCACATTGGTGGGAGAAGGGAACTTTGTAGTGTTTATATTAATGAACACTTACTTCACATGATAAGTGAGGAAAGAAAATAGATATGCCTCGCGTCGCCGTCGTCGTCGTCGCTTACTCGGCTCGGCTTCAACTTCGGTTTTGGCTTCGAATTTGGATTTGGATTTGGCAAATGATCGATCGATGAGATCTATCTTTTTGAATAAATTTTATTTGATGATCCAAATTTACCAAATAGTAAAATGCAGCAATGTGTTTTGATTCTCCATTTATACATGTATGCAGTTTTTCGAAATAGTGCAGTGCTGAAACTGAACTGATGCATTATTTCTGCAAATAGATGCATTGTTCCAATAAATAGATGCACTGTTCCAGTGAACAGATGCATTGTTACAGTAAACAGATGCACCATTCCAGTGAATTGATGCACTGTTTCAGCAAACTAATGCAATGTTTCGATGAAATGACACAATATTTCACACAAACTGGTATGTACTGTTTCAGCAAAATGATACACTGTTTTAAGTAAACAGACATGCATTTTCAGAAAAGTCACACACCTTTAAATTGAACCAATGCCACCTTTTTGAAGAGGCATCTTGTGGCTATATAAACCTGATTTCATCCACAGGTTTTGATAAAGAAATTTTCAAATTACACAACTCTTTTTGTCTTCAAAATACTCTTTGTGATCAATCAAACTGTTGAGTGCGTTCGAAGAATCCGACTATTTGAGGTGCCGCTATAGTCGAATTGAAGGCCATTTTATCCTGGGAGGAAAAATTCCACAATCTCGGGTATAGTGAGGGGAATTATTTCCTTAAGAAAATTCCATGAATTCGGACGACTTGGCCTTATTCATTTCTGTTTCATCTATTTTTCTAAAAAATAAAATACACCTCTTGGAAAGGTAATTTTGATCTTGTGTTGAGGGTATTTGATATACTTCATTGTATTCTTGTTTATAAACTTGAACTAGTTGAAGTTATTATTCTGCTATACAGATTATGCATACCCGAATATATTGTGGAAATAACGCTAACAAATGAGGAGGGACTTGTGCTTCATGTTCTTCATATTCTTCCATGCTACTCTTTAACATAATCACCTCCAATCATGGCCAATGCTTCAATCAAAATCGACATAATTTTTTGGGCTATTTTTGTAATTTATCAATAGATACGAGGGTGTGTTATATATAAAAAAAATAGTAACTGAGTTCTGAATGAATTAGCTCTTCGATATAATGGCCAGGTTTGGAGAGATAGAGACTTTTGTTGAGTTGTTTTACGTGAGAATCATTTAGATAAGACATATATATAGCCATATAGGTTTGATAGTAAAGGATAATTACGTCAATATTCATAATTTAAGTGAATGTGTTTGACTGAACACAAAGTTTAAGAATTCAAAAAAAAAATTAAAATTGTACTTGTAATTTAGAACAAATCGTATATATTTGTGTCATTAGAAAATAGAAATCATCTTATTAAGGAAATAATAGAAAATTTTTGGGACTAATTAAGAAGAAAAAAATATCACATAAATTAAGATAGAGCGTGAGTAATTAAAATAATATACTTAGACTGTTGAATTGACTGTTGAAATTATCCTTTCTGACAATTTTCCCTTTTGAATGTTCCAAGCCATAAAAAGTTGCAATTCATGATTATCATACTCATACTCATAGTCATAGCAAATACCCAAGCTGGCAAATGGCATAAACAATATCTTTCAAATTATTATTTTTGTAATGTTATATTGTTTCATACATTTACTAGTCAATACTATTATCAATTACACTAATTGTCTTCATTAAAGCTTCTACTATATTCGTGATCGGAGAAAGGTCAAACACAAGAGTCTATTATATGCATTATTTTGTATTTTTATTAGAGGCTATTTTTACGACTTGACTAAATTATTTTTATCGGATATATCTTAAAATATTAATTAAAATTTAATTTATTGATTATTGAAATACCTTTGAAGTGTTTTATAAAAGAGTATTTTTATGTTGACTGAATTTATTTTCCTCGTTTTTTTTTTTCTATTGATACTTTAATTCAACAAATATTTAGTCAAAGTAGTATTCATTATTGCTTTTGAACTCACGAGGTAATAGTAAATATCAAATATGAATGTATTAATACTAAAAAAAACATTCACGTTCTACTGAATACGTAGTGGATTTTAACGTCATTCTATTACATACTCAATGACTTCAAAATTGCAACAAAAAATATATAATAACAACAATAAATCTAGTGTAATTTTACAAATTAAATAGAGTGTAAAGGATGGTATAATATACATAGACCTTATTCTTATCTTTGTAGGATAGGGGGCGGCATCGAAGAAGGTTCATTTGAACCTCATTCGACAGAAAAAATGTTACAAATAACATTGAAAAATAAGAGTCTACGTACACGACTACCAAATAATACCACTAATAAAGATAAGAGGAGGCGAGTCCCCTATCACGTGCTCCCATATAAAGTACGACAACATTCGACTATCTAGTAACCGTTCTACCCTAATTCCCAATTGTCTCCAAAGTCATGCATTCACAGTAAATTGAAGTTGTGTGTTATGTCCTGTCTAATCACCTTTTACCAATTTTTTTTTTATCTATCTTTACCTTTCCTAACTCCTGCTACACCTGATGTCTCACAAAGCCTTACTGGTGCATGTGTACGTACACTTTCTCTTCACATGTTCGGACAATACAACATTACATGCCACATTATTGGACAGGTGTCAATAATTTGGACTCAGCAACATGACCTCATTATTTGTAGCTGAGTTTAGCAATGTGACCTCATTATTTGTAGCACAATTAAATGTACTAGCTAGCCAGATGAAATTTTTGAACTTAAATATAATCAAGTTAATTAGACACTACATAAAAAGTGATATTTTGTGGCATTTAATTAACCAGATTAGCTTAATTGTTGCTAAATATGTATTTTTAGAAACAATTACTAGTAACAATTATATTTTAGCACTATTTGTTAATGTCCCTAAAGCCTATAACGACATTAAATCCAATGACTTAAATCATGTCGGTACTTATATATGAAAGATATGTGATATTGGACTATTTATAGAACTATATTATCATCGAACATGAAATAACATTACTAATTTAGCATAAGATTAGAATACTGATATCATCATCCAATAATTAATTTTTGAAATCATATTATTATCTCATTAAAATCTAAAGCAACAATATTTGAAATGTAAGAAAATTAATTAGCTAATATCAATATTAGTTTCTTCATATTTAATGTATAACCTGTAAAGTTTTATGTTATTGGTCAAATTCTCATTGCACATTTCAATTTCAAGATAAATTTTTATAAGTCTTTAAAAACGTAAGATATATAAAAAATTACTAACTTAAATCTTCAAAGAGTACAAAGTATATTTTTTATAAAACATAAAGTACATGAATGATGACTCATAATATTTTCTCCAAATATATAGAAAATAAAATGAATATGCCGCATAACCTGTATATTTAATTGACTCGATAAAGTAAAAAAAATCTATTCTAAAATAATATTCAAAGTAAACTAAGATTCTAATTAGAACGTCCATACGTATCACTTGAACAATTTATCTTCTCCAACATGTGATGTCAGAAATTAATTAGTCTTTACTGAACATAGCCTTCTTATATAGTGGTAAATTAATATGTCTTTCGAACTTCTAGATTAGTTGCCAGTTGGTGCAATATTCTTTTCTATATATATAATTGTTGATTAATTATTCAGTTTGTATTTATATTTCTCAATCAACCCTGTCATGCTTTTTTAATTGACTAATATTGAAAGAAATTAGAGATACTTTTTATCATATAACTATTCTTTTTATGGTAATACTTCAACCGCATATATTCTAATTTATTAATAACTCATCACACCTACATTTCATCATGTAAAAATTATTGTAATTTTTTGTTGATATTTTTACTATTAATAAATTTTTATTCCTATTTTATTTTGATAGCAAAGAAGTCATTTTAATATATTTATTTATTAATGACAAGTTTATTTGAATTTATAATTTCATTTTCATGTATATTAATTTTATTTTCTTTTTTTGGTTTTTCATCCGGTGTCCGGTACCCCCATTGGAGCCCGACTAATTTGGATTGTCTCTGCGTAGGGCCCATTCAGGAGGGAAGCGCTCCCTAATAGAGTTTTCTCCGTATCCAGGATTATACCCTCAACCTCTGGTTAAGGGTGGAGCAACCCCATTCACTGCACCATGCACAATCCATGTTGATGTATATTAATTTGCATTCATCAAAAAGAAGTATCTTTTTCAAATTTAATTATTTTAAAATCTAAAATTATTCTCACAGACATATATAAGGTTACATAGTTGATCACTTAAAGAATATTTTTGTAATGTAAAATTTTATTTGACTTGAAACCAACCAAATATAAAAGGATAAGTAAGAAACCAACTTGTTTTTCAAGAAAATATTTTACTAAGAAAATATTTGTCATGGAAAACATTTTCCTTCATATCAAACACACCCTATATACATCCCATTTTCAAGAATATAATAATTCAACTAATAAGATACCTGTAGTGCAGATTTTAACACAGTAATTATCTTTAATTTTCAAATATTTAAATTTCATGTTTTATGATTAATTAAATTTCGCATCATTAAAAAAAAAGATGTAGACACGTAATTTTATCTCTCCAAAAAATATTTTTCACCTATTTACTTTATTCTACCATGTATCCTCGTCCATATAATTATACCCCACAAAAAGACAAAAAATAACAAAGTTATAACAACCTACCCAATCAAGAATAGTCATTTTTCACATTATTCTAACCAACTTACACCTCACCTACCCTACCACTACCCCACCCTCCACTCACGTCACCACCCCTCACATTGTTGATTCCTTTTAACCAACACATAAACGACAAAAAAATAGGACACCTCACATACACTCCGGGCCCCACAGCAAAACAAATTGACTCACCCTCACTCAAATTTACACACAGTGAATAGAAATCACACACCACTGGACCATTTCCATTTTTCACAATACCCATATACAATCTCACAATAACACACCTACAGGAATTCATGCACATCACAGTGACCATAAAGTAAAGGATCCCAATTCAACATATACACAGAGAATACGGGAATGGAGATTTTTCTTTTCTTTTGATTCAACACATAGACACCCATATATTCAATACACACAGCCACACAGTGAGAGATGGAGAGAGAGACGAAAGAGGAAGCAGAGAACAACGAAGAGGAAGAAATCAAAATTAAAAAAAAGAGGAAAATAGAGAGAAACGGAGAGTTTGGGGACGAAATTAGTGAGCTTGAGGAGAAAAACAGATAGAAATCGAGGTGTTGAACAGAAACAGTGCAAATCCGATTGATTTTGGGGTTTTCCAGCGATTTCTCACCGGGAAAAGTTACTGTCGGCCGGAAGCTGAGCGTCTTCTCCATTTTTCGTTCCTTCTGAACTCGCCGGAGCTCCGACGAGACGAAAACGACATCATCAGCTTAAAAATGACTCATAAACCGCGTCTTGTTCGTATCTATATTAGATTTGAGCGTCATTATTCGTTGGTTCGTCTGTCTTGTTTCGAATTGCAATTTATCAAATCGAGTTGACGGGTTGATCTTGAGGTTGGTCGAGGTTCGTTGGTTCATGAGCTTTTATCCGTCACTAATTGTTCGGAATAAAGTTGAGGTCCATTTCTCATCTCCTTCTCGATTAATCTTAATCATTTGATGCTTTATGTGTTGAATTCATGGTGTGTGGCTTTTATTTTCGTTGATTTTGATATGTTTGGATCATCATATTGATTGTTTGAATTGAATGATTTAAAATCAATTAGAAATAAGTGGGATGGGAATTGAAAGTTGATAAAGTGAATATTGTTGTATTGATTCATTGATGTCGTTGATTGATAGGTCGAGCGGGGTAGGCAACAGTAGGCTCGGGTAGGCAAATTTAGATCAGTGATAGTTGTATGATGAAATGTTTGTGGAGTGATTTTGATTTATGTATTGGGATCTATTGTATTCATTTGGCCGGGGAATGCCCCATGAAATTTGTATGGATTTATCCGAGGAATGCCCCGAAGTATCATGTACTTGAAGACGGCGTACGATCAAGGCCCAGAACGTCGGGTGGAGAAAGCAATGGAGCATAGTTAGGATTATCCTAGAATAGAGTAGGTTTACATTTCTGCATTCTTTATGTTTCGGGTTTGTATAATTGGACTATACATTATATTTGGGGATTCGTATGTTTGGTTTGTTTGATTGATTGTTTTTATGTGTTTTGTGTGGTTTATACATCCGTAGTGTTAAATTAGCCGATATGCTCCATCACGCAACCGTGGTCAAACGAAGGGATCGAGGGGTGCCTAACACCTTCCCCTCGGTCAACAGAATTCCTTAGTCGGAATCTCTAAGTTTTGAAAGTTAATATAATTCTTTTTTCGGAATAAATTTTCACCTTTTGTCACTTAATAATAAAAACCCTTTTGAACCTTAAAATCAGTTCTTTTGGAGTTAAAAAACGGGGTGTGACAGCTCTGGCGACTCTGCTAGGGAATATTTCAGAATTCGAGCTTATTTTGGAGTTGTATCGGCTTAGTTTGGCACTATAAGGGTATGGACATTTTGTTTGTGTTGTTTTGTGTTATTGTATTATCACTGTTGAGTGCCTACGTGCTCTTTGTTTATAGTTCTTATCTTATGTGTTACCGTTTTATATCTGGAATCGTGTGCATAACCCGAATCATTCTTTCTGCAACAAGTATGTAGTACACGTGTTGTACACAACCTCTAGTTGAGTCACTCTTATTTTAGGGGGGAAGCGTCAGTGTTATGGAGTAGGTGGAAAGAAAAGCAGCCACTATCGACCATACGCTCCCCCAAATAGCCTTGTTAGTGAACCTCAACGTAGATCAGCCTTTAGGTCATGTTTATATTCATCATTTTGAAGACCTAGAGGGGCCCACTTGGCCCTTTGTAGGAGGTCATCCCTGAAGCATCCCAACGTGCTAATTGTTGCATCTTTGAGGGTAATATGGTCATTTGATGGACTGATTTGCGGAAAACATTTGCTAGAATTAAAAAGAAGGGTGTGTGAGCATGGAAAAATAAAAAAAAAAGGGAAAAAAGAGTCAAAAAAAAGTTTTTGTAGTTTTTAGAGTTCTTTATGGCTTTTGTTTTTTATAATTCAAAAATATTTTTTACCTTTTGCACTCATTTGTCAAAAACAAAAACATCAAAAAAAAAATTTCTTTTGTTTCTTTAGTAAGCATTCATAATTCAAAAATTTTAAAAAAGATTTTCCTTAATAGGAGCCTTTTATAAAAGAAAATCAAAAGATGGTACAAGTTTTGTACATCTTTTATAACGAAAATGCAAAAAAAAAAAAGTTTTTCCTTTCATATTTGTTGGTGTCATTTTTAGGTTAAGTGTCAAATTAAAACTCAAAAAGATTTTATTGATGTTTTTCATCTTCTGTTTGTGGTCGCGTCTCTCAAGTCAGTGTACAGTCGGTTATTTAATCATTAATTGTCCTATCTGGATGAACTATGCACCTCTGATTCTCCTCTCTCGAGAGTGAGATACGTAGGCGCCCTTCTTGGGTTCGGTGATCTTTTCAAAAAAAAGAAGGGAAAAGAGTTTTGAAAAAGTGTTGAACTCTAATACATTTGTTGTTTTTGTTGAGTCAGTTTAAGGTGGTTGGTTTGTGGCATTTTGGCTGGTCCTCCACATCACTCCAAATCCAAAGGGTTAGTTCTGTCTAACAAAGATATAGAGAGTGACATCATGGATCAAACAAAGAGTCATGAAAATGAGAGTTTAAAGCAAGAGATTAGGAGACTAAGGCAACAAATGACAGAAATGCATCGAGCTTGAGCCAGTGGGATGCCTCCACCTTTGTTCCCCACTTTTGACCCTACAAATACCTTGAGTCTTCCACCAAAATCGCAAAGTCAGTTTTTTACTATTGTTGATGCACCACAGCATGCCTCAGAATTTATTCCACATCAAATGCACCTTAATACTTCCACCACTTTTTATTTAGCTCATCAGTATAAGTCTACCACATTCACAGCACCACATATTGTCTGTGATCTTATTGCTCAATCCTCTATGGGACTTCCACACTGGCTCAACCAACGTTTACGTGTCCCCATGCTGCTAGTAAACCTATATTCAATACTCTTGGTGATCATTGTTATACTCCTGATCCTGCTATTAAGTTAACTGGACCACCAAAATTTCTTAACAAGAAGTCTCGTGTGCCAGAAGAGTCGGAGAAAATGGTTGGAAAAATGAAGAGTGCAGAAAATGCTATGAAAAAATCCCTAGGACCTGCAGGTAAAGAAGATGTTTCATACAAAGACTGGGGCATGCCTTAAAGTGCTAACCTTCCTTCAATCTTTGAGATGTCAAAATTTGAGGAGCAAGATGGGCATGAGGAATCCGTGAAACATTTGGGACAGTATTGCGATCAATTAAGGGAACCTGAAGGGAAGAAGAATGAGAAAGATGACACTGCTATTGTAGTTGGAGAACGGGCACATCCAAGAAGACGACGCCGTTGTTATCGTCAGTCTCAAGCCTAAGTTCATACCCAAGCTCTTCATAATCACTCCCAAAATCCATTATACTCTGTTTCTCTACCTCCATATCCAGTATATTGCGCACAACCATATGTTCAACTCCCTCCTTACCCACAATGGCGCACACCAACTCCTCAAAATCATCCTCTAATTCCACAAACATACAAAAGCCTTTCTAGGCCTGATGTTCGATCCAAGTTAAAAAATGAAATGAGACAGAAGTTGAGGGATAACTTCACACCAATTGGAGAGTCGTATGCCAGTTTATTTCAGAGATTGGTATAATGGGGCATGATCACTCCTCTCCTTGGGTATACTCCTGGCCCTTATTCAAGAAGTTTTGATCCTAATGTATGAAGTACATATCATTCCAACATTCAGGGTCACAGTATTGAAGATTGTCGTCCTTTGAAAAGAGAAATTGAAAAGATGATTCAAGATTAATCAATTATGGTGCAAAATATTGACAATGAGGAAAGTTTTAGTCATGCTGATATGCAAAACAGTGGCTAAGTTGTTAGGATGAGCAATTGAGAAGTCATCCCTCTCCCTACTAGGAAGAGGTCTGGTAGTTTGTTTTGCTTTATGTTTTGTTATCCGAATTATTTCAGGGTTGTAGTTCAGGATCTATCTTGTTTTGTCCATTTTTCATTATGTTCAAACCCTTCTATCTTTTATTTTAATTAAACGAAGTGTCCCTTTTTCCTTTATGTTTTAAATATGTGTTTTTTTGTTTTCTTTACACATTACATTTTAGGTTAATTCTAGTGATATGACATGCTAGCAGATCTTTCAGCCAGATCTTAAAATTCAATTTAAGCATGAACATTGAATCAGAGGGTTAAAGTTAGAAAAAGAGAGTATTTGAGAAAATAGGTAGAGTGTTGACACATTTGGTGACAAGTTCAAGCCTTCTTTGAAAATTAAGACAATTATTTTGAGAATCACAAGAATAACTTGGTCATCAATTGAAAACATTGCTCAATTAGGTCAAATAGCGGATGTGTGATCCCGAGGGACAGAAAAATCAACTCCACGAAAGCATGAGTCATTCGATGTGAGGAATGTACAACAAAAGTAGAGTGATATGTTGAACAAAGTGCAAGAGTAGTGACGCACAGACTCAATTAAAGTTATTGCTTAAAAAATGTCACAAATAATCTTTATCTCTCACTTTCATATTGCACGATATGTACTTGCATTTTTAAGGATTGATATGACGAAGGCATTTCATTCTGCTAATCAAATATCGTGTCATCCTTTGTTTACCTTATTTGATCTTTAGTCCTATTTTCTTTCATACCCCTCTTTTGGAATCAAGATAGAGTCAGCAAAGCTTAAAAGAAAAGTGTCAAGACAAATAGAGTCAGAAAAATTCAAAGAGAAAAGAGTGTCACTAAGAGAAAAAGAATCAAAAGTCTAAATCATGCAAAACAAGCTGCCAGAACTACACGTGACCTGATTCTCCTATCTCGGAGGTGAGATACGTAGGTTGCCCTACTCTGGGCTCGGTCCAACCAAATAAATAATTTCGAATTGCCCAGTCAAAAAAAATTGGGGCATGAGTTAATCCTCATTAATTGAGTCGATTCCAAAAGTTATAAGTCCCACCCAACTTCAAATGTCGTTTGGGCCCCATGCCATCCTTTTTTTCTAACCTTATCCAAAAGCCAAGTTACAACCAAAGAAAGACCTTCAGATCAATCTTTGAGAATGTTAAGGCTAAGTATGCAATGGATATGATGATGCATTTTGGGAACTACTTGTCTTCCTCAGCATAAGGAATCAGGAGAGAAATAAAATAAGAGAATCTTATCGGTGAGAAAGTCTTATCGGTAAAAACCCTCACGGGCACTGTAAAATGACTGTGAGTTGAGAGAAATGAAAATAAAAGAGTCTTATCGGTGAAAACTCTTACAGGCATCATAAGACAATGGTGAGGCGAGACAAAAATGAGAGAAGCTTGTTGGTGAAAATCCTTCATGGTGTCACTAGACGAATGGGGTTTTGAATGCAATTGACCTAAGGAAGTAACTCATTTTCAAGACCGTTAACTCAACAAAAATTGATGAAAGTTTTGATGAAAAGATCAGGCAGCTTAATCCAAATGCATGGCATAATCATTAGAGTTGATTATCATTTTAGATAAATTTTCGTTTCTTTGTTTCAAATGGGGATATTCATTGTCTTTTATTTCTTCTCTTTATCTTTATTTTTATTTTCTTGAGTCAGTTATCCAAATAAAAAAAACTCATTATCATTTTTCTCGTGTCTTTGAGTCAAGTCCTTGACAAAATAAGTGAGAAAAGATTTCAAAACTGGCTACCAACTTCTTCAATTGCACAAAGCCAGACAAAGGGCCATCACATGAAAGAAACAAGATTGCAAGTTAGAAAAAGGCATGCAGAAAGTTTTGTCAATAGATAAGTCCGGGAACTCATGAAAATACCAAGGTTCAAAGAGTTTATCTGCGGAGCAAGGCAAAGCAGAGATACTGTGTTTCTTTTAGAGTTATTCCCTTAACCTGTGTTTGGGTCAATGACACAATAAAGTAGAGGCAAGTGCCAACAATCTGAAACAAAATGAAGTGAATAAACACTGGAGCAGGTGTCGGGATAGCCAAGTGCTACAAGCCACCACTAAGTTTTTAACTGACAAATTTTCTTTGTTTAAACAGGGGCAAATTCGCTTCACTTAATTCAAAAACCATTGGAAAAGCACATCTATGAGATTTTACTTTCTGTTCAGGACCCTCCTAGAAAATGGGATTTTACTTTATGCTCAAGACCCTCCTGAAAAAATGGGATTTTACTTTCTGTTCAGGACCCTCCTGAAAAATGAGATTTTACTTTCTGTTCAGAACCCACCTGAAAAATAGAATTTTACTTTCAGCTCAGGACCCTCCTAAAAAATGGGAGTTTAATTTATGTTCAGGACCCTCTTAAAAAATGGGATTTTACTTTCTGTTCAGGACGCTCCTAAAAAATGAGAATTTATTTTCTGTTCAGGACCCTCCTGAAAAATGGAATTTTACTTTCTATTCAGGACCCTCCTGAAAAATAGAAATTTACTTTCTGTTCAGGACCCTCCTGAAAAATGAGATTTTACTTTCTATTCAAGACCCTCCAGGAAAATGGGACAATTCTTTCAAAAAATGAAATCTTTCTTTAGCATAATCTTCATTTGGGATAATTTTTGTATTAGCTTTGATTTTGGTTTCAGGAGCCCGCCTGAAGAATAGGATGACAAAATTGAAAGTTAGGAGCCCGCCTAAAGAATAGGGTGATAAAATTACAAGTCAGAAGCCAGTCTAAAGAATAGGGTGATCAAATTGAAAGTTAGGAGCCTGCCTGAAGAACAGGGAGATGAAATTACAAGTCAGGAGACTGCCTGAAGAACAGGGTGATGAAAATTAAAATTCAGGAGCCCGCCTGAAGAACAGGGTGATGAAATTGAAAGTCAGGAACTCTCCTGAAGAACAGGGTGATGAAACTGAAAGTCAGGAACCCGCCTGAAGAACAGGGTGATGAAATGGCAAGTCAGGAGCCCGCCGGAAGAATAGGGTGATGAAATTGAAAGTCAAGTAACAAGGTTGAGAGATTGAAAGTCAAGCAACAAGGTCAAGAAGTTGAAAGTTACACAACAAGGTGAAGAAGTTGAATGTCAAACAACAAGTTGAAGAAACTGAAAGCCAAACAACAAGTTGAAGAAATTGCAAGTAAGGAGCCCGCCTGAAGAATAGGATGATGAAACTCAAGTCAAGAGTCCAAAAGAAGCTGCATAGATAGGATTTTTGTAATTTCATTTATGTTTTCACTTATAATTTTCATTTTTGATGTAATAACAGAGCCGTGGACTGAAACCTTAATGGGATTCACTCGACTCTCCAACTCGGTATAGTCCTTCTCTCTCCAAGCCTTTGAGATACCCGTGACTTGATTCCCTCATAACTTGGGTAGGTAGGATGTCCTAAATCAAGACTTAGTTTCCCTCCTTATTTATGTTTCATTTTTGAATAATGGTCGGGATAAAATTCTGTCTCATCATCTACTTCTTTGTCTGAAAACACTGCGTGTTTACATTCAAAGGGGTCATTATGTAGACACGTAATTTTTTCCCTCCAAAAGATATTTTTTTCCTATTTACCTTATTCTACCGTGTACCCTCGTCCATATAATTATACCCCACAAAAAGATAAAAAATAACAAAGTGATAACAACCTACCCAATCAAGAATAGCCATTTTTCACATTATTCTAACCAACTTACACCTCACCTACCCTACCACTACCCCACCCCCCACTCACGTCACCACCCGTCACATTGTTGATTCTTTTTAACTAACGCATAAACAACAAAAAAAGGACACCTCACATACACTCCGGGCCCCCACAGTAAAACAAATTGACTCACCCTCACTCAAATTTACACACAGTGAATAAAAATCACACACCACTGGACCATTTCCATTTTTCACAATACCCATATACAATCTCACAATAACACACCTACAAGAATTCACACACATCACAGTGACCATAAAGTAAAGGATCCCAATTCAACATATACACAAAGAATACGGGAATGGAGATTTTTCTTTTCTTTTGATTCAACACATAGACACCCATATATTCAATACACACAACCACACAGTGAGAGATAGAGAGAGATACAAAAGAGGAAGCAGAGAACAACGAAGAGGGAGAGATCGAAATCGAAAAAATGAGGAAAATAGAGAAAAATAGAGATATTGGGGACGAAATCAGTGAGCTTGAGGAGAAAAACAGATAGAAATCGAGGTGTTGAATAGAAACAGTGCAAATCCGGTTGATTTTGGGGTTTTTTGGCGATTTCTCGTCGGGAAAAGTTATTGTCGGTCGGAATCTGAGTGTTTTCTTCATTTTCCATTCCTTTTGAACTCGCCAGAGCTCCATCTAGACAAAAATGACATCACCAGCTTAAAAACGACTCATAAACCGCGTCTTGTTCGTATCTATATTAGATTTGAGCGTCATTATTCGTTGGTTCGTCTGTCTTGTTTCGAATTGCAATTTATCAAATCGAGTTGACGGGTTGATCTTGAGGTTGGTCGAGGTTCGTTGGTTCGTGAGCTTTGATCTGTTGCTAATTGTTTGGAAGATAGTTCAGGTCCATTTCTCATCTCCTTCTCGATTAATCTTAATCATTTGATGCTTTATGTGTTGAATTCATGGAGTGTAGCTTTTATTTTCGTTGATTTTGATATGTTTGGATCATCATATTGATTGTTTGAATTGAATGATTTAAACTCTAATAGAAATAAGTGGGATGGGAATTGAAAGTTGATAAAGTGAATATTGTTGTTTTGATTCATTGATGTCATTGATTGATAGGTCGAGCGGGGTAGGCAACAGTAGGATCGGGTAGGCAAATTTAGATCGGTGATAGTTGTATGATGAAATGTTTATGGAGTGGTTTTGATTTATACATTGGGATCTATTTTATTCATTTGGCCGGGGAATGCCCCATGAAATTTGTATTGATTTATCCGAGGAATGCCCCGAAGTATCATGTACTTGAAGATGGCGTACGATCAAGGCCCGGAACGTCGTGTGGAGAAAGCAATGGAGCATAGTTAGGATTAGCCTAGAATAGAGTAGGTTTACATTTCTGCATTCTTTATGTTTCGGGTCTGTATAATTGGACTATACACTATATTTGGGGATTCGTATGTCTGGTTTGTTTGATTGGTTGTTTTTATGTGTTTTGTGTGGTTTATACATCCGTAGTGTTAAATTAGCCGATATGCTCCATCACGCGACCGTGGTCAAACCAAGGGATCGAGGGGTGCCTAACACCTTCCCCTCGGTCAACGGAATTCCTTAGTCGGAATCTTTGTTCGCAAACCGGTCTTAAAGAGTCAAATCATTTTGAAAAGGATTTTCCAAAGGTGACTTGGCACACCGGATTATGTCAAGTGGCGACTCTAAGTTTTGAAAGTAAAAATAATCCTTTTTTCGGAATAAATTTTCACCTTTTGTCACATAATAATAAAAATCCTTTTGAATCTTAAAATCAATTCTTTTGGAGTTAAAAAAGGGGTGTGACAAGAGATATATTCAGGAATCCCATGCAAAAACAACAACATGACATTGCATCTTCATTCTCTTTTTCAGGCATATTGTGCATAACCATTAGATTTGTGGTTGCTTGTTTGTCAGTATTTGTTGCCTGAAGTTCTTCTACCTGTGCTCTCAGAACTCCTACAATCCTCCACGGCCCACTCCCATCATCTCTCATTCTTGCTTTGCCTTTCTCCAACAACGTTTTAATAAAATTTGTGGCTTAAAGTCAAATTTTATTAAGAGGTGTTACAATATAAATATACATACAAAAATACTACAATAATAATTTAGAATTGTATTATTTATTTTTATATAGTAATTATTTCGATGTAGTATTTTTAAAAGATACTTAACCTTTGACGTCACATATTAGTATAATTATTAACAAAAATAAGGATTAATCTTTTCTAATAAGATATTAGTCATTTGTTTGCAATGCATTAACTTGGATGTTGTTGTTAAAACATTATTTATATAAAGCTTGAGTTGTTTAATTCAAAATTTTAAAATATTTCTTGTAAAAATGAAATAACTTTTCCTCTTTATTATTATTATTATTATTATTATTATTATCATTATTATTATTATTATTATTTAGATATTTTTTTAAAATGTATTTCACAATTATCATTATTGCTAGTTTAGGTGTACGCTCTTCGCACGTGTGAGTCATTTTAATGAGTTCAAATGTGACATTAAATGCGATATTTATTTAAATAATCAAATCTAACATCGTTGAAGGTGTAACAATAGAGAATTTATTCAATTACTTATATAATATTTATAAATATCTAAAATGCAAATAAGATAGGTGAAATACATTGATAGTTCTTAAATTATAGTTGATATCTTTAGTAAGTCGATGGTTAGTGTCTCAATAAATTTTACTCCTATTTAGACAGACATCTCATGCTTATTTTGAAAATGATCTCAGGCTAATCAAAGAAAGTGTTGTTGTTTTTTTTGGATGATGATGAACAACTGATATGAGATCAACCTATATAAACCGAAAATACAACTAAAGAAAGAAGATGAAGAAGAAACAATAACACTAGATGCAAACAACACACGGATTAAGAGAGAAAACACAAGCTAAGAACATGAAAGTAAAGATAGATAGTGAGACATAACCATCACAATACAAGAGAAACCAAGGTGTCTATCAAACACCAAAGCCCACTAATGCTTGTAATGGAAACACCACACTCTTATGTTGACACAAAAGGGACTCAAGCTTCCCCAAGCACCAACATTTCTAAGCCAATTGTCAATTCAAGTGATTCCACACTCAAAGCTAACCCTAATTTCGGTTTCAACTCATAGAGAGAAGAAAATAAAGACTACCAAATGAGTTCACTCAATATTCATCAAAAGCTAAGGAAAAATAAAAGCCTAAATGTTTATTTATAGTTATTACACAAAAGGATCAAACTTCCCTTAATGAAAGCCAAGAAATAGGCGCCTCTTGAGTGTAGACTTTTGGAGTATAATGAATACATTTCCCTTTAAGTGAGGCGCCCTGGAGTGTAAGATCCTTTCTCCTCTCTTCAACTTATTCCAATGCCTTGAAATGGTCCAAAAGACTTCATCCACTTGTAAATCCGAGCTTGACCCTTTGAGAAAGGTCTTGTACTCTTTGCACCTGTATCAACACCTCAAGAAACTGATCAGTTTCTTGAAACAGTAACAAAGCAGTAATCTAGGAGAGTTGGAAAAATAGACACTTTCAAAACTTATTTTGGCATTTAGATAGTAGTCTTGAAAAATTAGGTGTTTAGACACTAAAATGACGTCATCACTTCTTTCATACAAACCTAGCACAGAAGTTTTAAACTTTACACTTTAGCCTCCCACTTCATCCATTTAATATTTAATATTTTTCATTATATTTTTATATTTCCCTATTTTAATTAAAAAAATTGTCCAAGAAGACACCAATAGAAGCTCCCTTTTTCACCAATAATTTCTGATTCCGGCAACTTTTTCGGCCACTTTTCCAATGAAAAGTTGCTCATCACAACTGAAAATCTCCATTCCTCACCATTTCCTCCATTGTTATTCCATCCTTTTTGAAAATTAAAATACAAAAAATATTTTTTCACCATTTTTACTAACTTGAAAAACTTTTCAAATCCTCTCAATACTTCGTCATTAGATATATTTTAGTAATTTAGAAGTCCTACACATACATTTGTCCATCCCAGGGCTAGGTGGGCATCGATTATATGCAAAATCAGTCCACTCGCATCTTTGTACGGATATTTTCATACCAATGATCGATCAGTCATCGACCTGCTATAAACTGATACCTTAATCTATTATCGAATAGTGTGCTCTATTATGGCAGTAGTTGAGGAAATTATCATTGGTGGTAATTATATGGGTGTGCGGGAGGAAGGTCCCAACTATTGGAAATGGAAATCATCTAGCAAGGAGACAGTTCCCATCCTGCTGCCTCGCAATAGATCATACGATGACATGGTTTGAAGCGTAATTGAGAGCGGAGAATTGAATTGCGAGCCAAAGAACATTGTGATTAGCTATGTAATGAAAGGGCGAGGTAAAATACATTCCACGTTCATAAAGAATGATTGGCATATGTTGTTATACATGTTGGATATCATTGTCAATGACTCTAGGCCATTATTGAACTCCGACAATCTCGCCACCACAACCGACACTCGACGAACATAATTTATTTGAAGATGAGAGTTTGGATGCTCATCCAATAGATTCAGAAGATCATTCAATGGAATTGGAAGATCAAATTTTCTCTGAAAAAGTGAGAGAAAAGTGTGTATTGGGAGCACAAACCAACTACACCTTCTCCAACAGAACTATTTTAGCTAAATCAAATATTTAGCAGCAAAAAGGAGCTGAAATTGTTGTTGGATGTAGAAGCTGTTAGAAATTCTTTTGATTGTGCTACGTTGAAGAGTTGCAAATAATTCCTCAAGGTGAAATACGTTAGTCCTAGTTGCGCGTGGATGTTGTGGCCGAAGAAGTATCAATGCACGAACAGATTTATCATCTACAAATATGTCAGAGATCATAATTGCAGCGTCGAATACGCCACGTGAATCCATAGGAGAATCACATCTAAAGTCATTGTATCGCTCTAAGTGAACCTGTATCACGAAGAAAAGGGTCCGGACACTAGTAATATTCGAAAGATTGTTTTCAAGAACTTGAGAAGTAGACCAAATTATTGGAAATATTGGTCGGGGGGTGTGATTGCCAAGGAAATGTTTCGAGGGACATCAGAGCACGGGTATTCCTGCCTGCTGGCTTTTTCGTACATTATAGACACTCTTAATATTGGCACTACCTATTCCATCATGGTGAACAAGGTCGATTGTAGGTTTATGTACTAGTTTTTAGCGTTGGGCCCTTGCATTAGGGGATTCGACCGCATGAGGAAGGTTATTATAGTCGACGACACTCATTTATACAGTAAGTATGAGGGCGTGCTGCTAAGCGCGGTTGCACAGGATATGGAGAATCATATTTATCCCATTGTCTTTTGCATCATTGATAAGGAGAATGATGCACCTTGGACGTTCTTCTTTGAGAAGATGAAGTCTATTATAGTCGATAGACCAAATTTGTGCTTTATCTCTGATAGGAACAAGAGCATCACCAACGACATCGCAAGGGCTTACAACCATGCTCATCATGGGTACTGCATGAGACACCTAGGTAAAAATCTTTGGGTAAATCACCACTGTTGAGAACACCTCTATCTATTCTACAACGCGGCAAAGGCATATTCTCTCGAGGAGTTTAGCGACCATTTTGAGGAATTCAATAACTACTGTCCCGAGATAGACTTTTTCCTTGAGCATGAGCTAGGCTTTGAGAAATGAAGTAGGCCATATTTCTTCGACAACAGGTTTGACGTGATGACCTCAAATATTACCGAGTCGATGAACACTATGTTGATTTCCAAAAGAGGGTACCCCATGGAATCTATATTCAATTCGATTACTAAGAGGTTTGGTGATATATTCAGGAAGAGGCATGTGTATGTCCTCAAATATAAGGATAACAAATTTGTGCTAACCACCAAAAAGATCTTAAGGGACAATATGAGCGAGGGAGACTCCTTTTATGTGGAGAACATAAGTGGGGATGAAAGGCAATTCACAGTGTTCGACAGTGGCTATACTGCCAAAGTCGACCTACTAAAAGTTATGTTCTTGTAGGAAGTTTGAGTTGATCAAAATACCATGCGCTCACGCGATGGCCGCTTTGCGAGTGAATTACAGTGATGATTATGATCTGAGAGTCTGTTATTACTCTTCGCTCGTGTATAAAGTGGAAGAGTACCTCCTTGCATATTCGAAATCAATTAATGTTGTCCCTTTGGAGTTTGAATTACGTATGCCACAAGAATTGCTAGACGTGAATATTATTCCACCTCTTGTGTTCACCAAGCTCGGAAGGAATAAAAAAATGCGTTAAGGGCATGGGCGAGACTTTTAATTCGAAGAGGAGGAACAAGGGTTCACTGTGCAAGAGACCTGGGCACAAGAGAACCACTTGTAACAACAACAAATCGTAGTTAGACTTGTATGAATTTGTGTTTTTGTAAGTCATGGAAGTGTATACATTTTGACAACCCTTCAGTGGTCTGAGTAATGCAGTCTTATCAATTTTACTCTGTGTCTATTATCGACCTTTTAATGTATTGCATATATTGTGTGTCCAATCTATTGCTAGTAATCTTTATATACCACATAGGTTATTATTGATCCCATATAAAGTCTATTAAAAATTCTAAAATATTCAAAGGGACATATAAATAGTTGAGCATTTATTACACATAAAAAAATCTTTTACACGTCCACTTACACCTTGTGTCAATTGGGTATACGCTACCTCTTCGATTTTCACCGATCCATGCGTCTACCTACCACTGGGCGGGAAGACCAAAGGGTTCTATTTTGGTCTGCATAAACACCCATATAATATACCCAAAATTTATCTTCATCAATACATAAAATAAATTATATCGATAAGATGTCTGGCATTTCTTTGAGACGAAGGAGGATCCAGCGTAGCTCGACCTTCTCCTCCTTCGCAACGACCTAAATCGTCTCTTTTATGATCTAGGACAGGACAAGGAGCACTGCCACTGCGAATTCTGGCGTATTGCCCATTTTTTACGGACGATTGTGGAGGGGCTCAACATATAACCGGAGGAGACGATCACCCCCCACCATCCCCATAGTTTAGGTTTTAATTTCTGTTTTTTTTTTATTTTAAGTTCATTGCAATGGGAAGCTTTCATGGTTAGGAATATCTTAGATGAAAGCTTCTTTATTTTGCTATTTTTGCGTATTTTTTGCTGTATATATGGTTCTACACCATTGCAATGAAGTATGAATGAAGTATTTTGTGTTTCCTATATTTGTCTCCTCTTTAATTCTTACAATTTTGTTCTTGTTTGATTTTTTGCAATTTTCCCTGTTACAAGATCAATCAAACGGTTGTTAGATGTGAAAATTAATTCATATATGATAATGGGAAATGAATTTGGTCTATCTGGGGTTATTTTCCTATAAATATGGTGCTAAACCATTGTAATGAACTTATGAATAAAGTATTTTCATGTTTACTGTATTTGTCTCCACTTTAAATTTACAATTTTCTTCTTTTCTGAATTTTTGCAATTTACCCTGTTAGAAGATGAATGAAACAGTTGTTAGTTGTCAAAATTAATTCATATATGCTAATGGAAAATGCATCTGGTCTATCCACAATTATGTTGATTTATACCAAATAAAATAAAAAGTCGATGTAGTTTCTTATTGATGGATCTCAATATCTATGTTCGACCATCAATGTAATCGATTCATTCCACTATGAGTTCTATCAATTGTGTCCAGTGTATATCATAGACTGTAAGTCTTGTCAATAATATACCGTATTGGTTATTTCCCTTAGTAGCATATTTGAAAAAAAAAATAGTTAATCAAAAAATAAATGATTAAATTTTATTCTATTAAAGGATCTTAAACTCGTCATGTGATTGTATGAGAGTCTACGTAAATTGTAGAAGGTGATCAAGGATATGCGAGGATGAACTAAAGATGAACAAATGAATTCCTCACAACATACTTGTGCTTCGGTAAACATTGCCCTAAGGATGTTGGTTTTTTAACCACAACTCATCACCTCACACATCTTTGATCACCACTTTTAATTAATGTGGACTCTTATACGATCACATGACTTGTTTAGGCTTATTTAATTGCATAAAATTCAATTATTTATTATTTTATTAATTAAATAATCCTTTTCAAAATATGTGCTAGTCATGGTCTATAAATATGTATCCTAGTCTAGTACATTTATTAATAAAGTTGTACACAATATATGCTAGACTATGCTTAGTTATGTACTCGACCTGATATAATCTAGCATAGACTGTAAACTACTTCCACAATTAATTAACTAGACTATGATAGTTAATCATAGACCATGACTAGCACATATTTTGAGAAGGATTATTTAATTAATAAAATAATAAGCAATTGGATATTATGCAATTAAATGATCCTAAACAAGTCACGTGATCGTATGAGAGTCCACATAAATTAAAAGTGGTGATCAAACATGTGAGGTGATGAGTTGTGGTTGAACAAATGAATTCTCCACAACATACTTGTGCTATGGCTATTCGTTGCCCCAAACATCACCTTATCCAATTTATGTGGACTATCATACGATCACATGGCTTGTTCAAGCTGCTTTATTATGAAAATTACAGGTTAAAACATAAATGGAATTACAAAATCCTATCTACGCACTTTCTTTTGGACTCTTGACTTGAGTTTCATCACCCTATTCTTCAGGCGGGCTCCTAACTTGTAATTTTTTTCACCCTGTTCTTCAAGCGGTCTCCTGACTTGCAATTTCATCACTCTGTTGCTTGGTTTTTAATTTCTTCACCCTGTACTTCAGGCGAGTTCCTGACTTTCTATTTTTCAATCTGTTGACTTTCAGTTTCTTCACCTTGTTGCTTGACTTTCAACCTCTTCACCTTGTTGCTTGAATTTCAACTTCTTCACCATGTTGCTTGACTTTTCATTTATTCGCCCTGTTCTTCAGGCGAGCTCCTGAAATCACATCAAAACTAAAAAGAAAATTATTCCAAACAAAGATTATTATAAAGAAAAATTCTGTTTGCTAGAAAAGTGAAGTTCCAAACACAAGAATTAAATTTTACCCTAGTTTACCATTAGAAGAGTTTTGGAAAGTCACATCATACCTACTTGCATGTAGCAACGATGAATCAAGACTCTGACCAAGAAATGCATCTCTTAAGAGTAAAATTGAATGATCAAGACTAGGAAGTGCGTCTTCTAAGAATTAAAGTAAGGAATTTTGACTAGAAAGTGTGTCTTCCAGATATACAAGTTTAAGTTAAAAAGTGTGCCACCTGACAAATGAAAACAGCAAGGAAGTGCGTCTCCTAAGGGTTAAGTGCAATAACTCGACTAGAAAGTGCATTTTCTAGAAATCCAAGGGACTGAATCAACTAGGAAGTCCATCTACTAGGAATTAAGGGGACTGGCTCAACTAGGAAGTACATCTACTAGGAAGTACATCTACTAGGAATCAAGGGTACTGACTCAACCAGGAAGTACATCTACTAGGAATCAAGGGGACTGACTCAACCAGGAAGTACATCAACTAGAAATCTAGGCTTAAGTTAGGAAGTGCATTACCTAAAAAGTAAAATTCGAATTACCCAATCAAGTAAGTGTGTCTCCTTATCAATGTTGCTTGAATTATCAAAATAAAGAAGTGTGTCTGCTTACCAATGCCGCTTGAATTACCCAAACAAGGAAGTGTGTCTCCTTACAAATGTTTATTGAATTGCACAAACAAGGAAGTGCGTCTCCTTACAAATACCACTTGAATTACCAAACAGGGAAGTGCGTCTCCTTAAAAATACCGCTGGAATTACCAAACAAGGAAGTGTGTCTCCTTACAAATGTTTCTTGAATTACCAAACAAGGAAGTGCATCTCCTTACAAATGTTTCTTGAATTGCCCAAACAAGGAAGTTCGTTTCCTTACAAATACCACTTGAATTACCAAATAAGGAAATACGTCTCCTTACAAACGTTGCTTGAATTACCAAACAAGGAAGTGCATCTACTTCAAATGTTGCTTGAATTGCCTAAACAAGGAAGTGTTTCTCCTTACAAATACCACTTGAATTGCCAAACAAGGAAGTGTGTCTCCTTATAAATACCGCTTGAATTACCAAACAAGGAAGTGCGTCTCCTTATAAATGTTGCTTGAATCTCCAAACAAGGAAATGTGTCTCCTTACAAATATCGCTTGAATTACCAAACAAGGAAGTGCGTTTCCTTACAAATGTTGCTGGAATTACCCAAACAAGGAAGTGCGTCTTCTTACAAATATTGCTGGAATTACCCAAACAAGGAAGTGCATCTCCTTACAAATGTCTCTTGAATTATCCAAACAAGGAAGTGTGTCTCCTAGAGATATTGGATGATCAGTTTTACCATGGTTTTGATTACCAAACCTATACAACAATATTGTCTCCTGCATTTGTAGAAGTGAGGCATTGCAACTTTTGATGTTTAGGCTTTGAAATATTTGATTCGAAGGTAACATGTGTTCCTATTTCATACAAAGAAAACTTGTTAGTTTAAAACCATGGTGGCTGGTTTGTGGCTTTGGCTTTCGTGGCAATTGCTCTTGTCCCTGTGATATTAATCTTTCTTTCAACCATTAGCATATGTCATTGAATCGCTGCAGCATTGATCTGAACTCGGATTATTAAGAGTGACTCTGAAACAAACACAGTATTTATGCTTTGCCATGCTTCTCAGATAAACCCTTTGAAACTTATTATTTGCATAAGTTCCCAGACTTGTCTGCTGACAAAACTTTCTGCACGCCTTATTTCGGCTCACAATCATGTCTCTTTCATGTGTTGGCCTTTTGTCTTGCTTTGTGCAATTGAAGAAGCTGGTAGCCAGTTTTAAAAAAATTTCTCACTCGTTTTGACATGGACTTGACTCAACAACAAGAAAAAATAACAATGATTTTCTATTTGAATAAATAACTCAAGAAAATAAATTAAAGATAAAGAAAATAAAGAAAAGACAATGAATGTCCCTATTTTAAACAAAGAAATGAAAAATTTATCTAGAAATGACAGTCAACTCTAATGATTATGCCATGCATTTTGGATTAAGTTGTCTGATCTTTCCATTCAAACTTTCTACCAGTTGTTCTTGAGTTAATGGCTCTGAAACTGAGTTACTTGCTTGGACCCATTGCATTCGAAGAGCTCATTCGGCTAGTGGTACCTTGTAGGGTTTTCCCCAACAAGCCTCTCTCATTTTCATTCTCTCAGCTCACCATTTCCCTATGGTATCTGTGAGGGTTATTCACCAATGAGACTCTCTTATTTTCATTTCTCTCAACTCATCATCGCCTTATGGTGCCCCTGAGGATTTTCACCAATAAGGCTCTCTCATTTTATTTCTCTCAACTTACCATCACCTTATGGTGCCTGTGAGGGTTTTCACCAATAATACTCTCTCGTTTTATATTTCTCTCCTGATTTCTTATACTGAGGAAGACAAGTAGTTACCAAAATGCATTATCATATGTAATTATTGCATGCTTAGCCTTAACATTCTTAAAGATTGATCTGAAGGTCTTTCTTTGGTTGTAACTAGGCTTTTGGATAGGATTAGAAAAAATGGATAGCATGAGGCCCAAACGATACTTAAAGTAGGATATGACTTACAACTTTTGGAATCGACTCAAACAATGAGGATTAACTCATGCCCCAGTTTCTTTTGACTGATAATTCTAAATTGTTTATTTGGTTGGACCGAGCCCAGAGTAGGACAGCCTACGTATCTCACCCCCGAGAAAGGAGAATCAGGTCATGCATAGTTCTGGCAACATGTTCTTTTGCTTGATTCTAACTTCTTCTTTTTCTCTTTTATTGACTCTTTTTCTCTTTGAAACTTTTCTGACTCTATTTTTCTTGACACTCTTCTCTTTTTTTTTGGACACATTTTCCTCTCTTCTTTTTTTTGAAACTTTTCTGACACTATTGTTTTGCTCGACAATTTTCTTTTCAGCTTTGTTAACCCAATCTTGATTCCAAAAGTGGGATATGAAAGAAAATAGAACTAAAGCTCAAATGGGGTAAACAAAGGATGACACAACATTTGGATAGTAGAATGAAATGCCTTCGTCATATCAATCCTTGAAAATGCAAGTACACATCATGTAATAGAAGGTGAAAGATGAAGATCATTTGTGACATCTTTTATAGCATTAACTTTGACCGAGTCTGTGTCACTATTTCTTCTGTGCTTTTTGGCATACAACTTCTCACATTGAATTACTCATGATTTTGTGGAGCTGATTTTCATTTTGTTCACGCAGCCACTATTTGACCTAATTGAGACATGTCATTCAATTAATGACCAAGTTATTCTTGTGATTCTCAAAATAAGTGCCTTAATTTTCAAAGAAGGCTTCAACTTGTCACCAAATGTCTAGCACTCTACCTATTTCTTCATATATTTTCTTTTACTAACTTAACCCTCTGATTCAACATTTCATGGTAAAATTGGATTTTAAGATCTGACTGAAAATTCTGCTAGCATGTCATATCACTAGAATCAACATAAAATGCACTATGTGAAGAAAACAAACCAACAACATATATTTATAAACAAAGGAAAAAAAGGGACACTGTTCAATTGAAATAAAAGATAGAGGGTTTGAACATAAACGATAGAGGGACAAAACAAGATAAATCCTGAACTACAATCCTGAAATACTTCTGAAAATAGAAAAGAAAACAAAACAAACTACCAGACCTCTTCTTAGTAGGGAGAGAGGTGACTTCTCAATTGTTCAGCCTGACAACTTAGCCACTGGTTTGCATATCAACACGACTGGATCTTCCCTCACTATCAATGTTCTGCACCATAATTGATCCATCTTGAATTATCTTTCCAATTTCTCTTTTCAAATCTCGGCAATCTTCAATACTATGACCCTGAGCATCAGAATGATACGCACATCATGCATCAAGATCAAAATTTCTTAAACGCCGATTAGGAGTGTGCCCAAGGAGAGGAGTAATCATGCCCCTCTGTCTCAATCTCTAGAACAAACTGGCAAAGGATTCCCCATTAGGAGTGAAATTATCCTTTTCCTTCTTCCTCTTTGCGAACTCTGTCCTCGGATGAAGTTGGATTTAGAGGTTCCTTGGTAAATTTGTGGGTATTGAGGAGGATGTTGAGGGAAAGGTGCATGCCATTGTGGATAAGAAGACAGATGGGTACACAATTGCGCATTGTTCAAAACACATTGAGGAAGTAGAATGAAATTCCTTAGATTTTGAATAGAGGAACCTTATTGCAGATGAGTAAGTGGATTTGATATGTAAGCTCGATATTGAGGCTGACAGTATTGGTGAGTTGGACCTTTTAAGCTCTTCTTTGGTCCTGGCTCGACAATAGGTGAGTTTTCCTTCTTCGTTCCTTCAGTTTCCCTTGATTGATTGCAATATCGTCCTAAATGTTTCACAGAATCATGTTGTCCACCAAGCTCCTCAAATTTTGGTGTCTCAAAGCTTGGAGGAAGGTTAACACTTGACAACATGCCCTAGTTTTTGTATGAAACATCTTCATAGCCGACAAGTCCCAAGGAACTTTTCATAACATTTTCTACACTCTTAACTTTCCCAACCATTTTCTCTGGCTCTTCTAGCATGCTAGGCTTCTTAGTAAGAAATTTTGGCGGTCCACTTAATTTAACGGTAGGCTCAAGAGTATAACAATGATCATCAAGAGTATTGAACGTGGATTCACTAGTGGACTGGGGAAGCACAATCGTTGGATTGATAGCCAAAGTGGAAGCCTTAGTAGAAGGTTGAGCAACAAAACTACAGACAGTATGTGGTGCTGTGAATGTGGTAGACTTATATTGAGGATCTAAAGAAAGATTAGAGGAAGTATTGAGGTGCATTTGACTTGGAATGGATTCTGAGGCATGTTGTGGTGCATCAACAACAGAAGGAAACTGAATTTGTGATTTTGGTGGAAGACTTAAGGTATTTGCAGGGTCAAAAGTGGGGAACGGAGGTGGAGGCAGCCCACTGGCCCAAGCCCGGTACATTTTCATCATTTGTTGTCTCAGTCTCAAATTCTCTTCCTTTAAACCCTCAATTTTCTGACTCTTTGTTTCATCCATGATGTCACTCTCTATATATTTGTTGGACACAACTAACCATTCCTTGGATTTGGTGTGATATGGAGGACCAGTCAGGAAGCCACAAACCAACCACCTTAAACTAACTGAACAAGAGGCAACAAATATATTAGAGTTCAACAATTTTTCTTCAAAACCTTTTTTCTTTTAGAAAAGATCACCGAATCCAAAAAGGGCACCTACGTATCTCACTCCCGAAAGAGGAGAATCAGGTGTGCGTAGTTCGTGAAGTCTTGCCAAAATGGCCAATTAAACTCTTTTTCTTGAAACTTTAAGAAGAAAAGAAATAACAAATTGTTAAAATAATTGACGAAAATCTTTTTGAATTTTTTAGGTTTAACATCCCTATACAAAATGAAATCTATGGTCAAAGAAAAATCTTTTTGGGTTTTCGAAACTAAATTTCATGCGAAAATGAAACTTGAAACTAATAAAGAAAAATCTTTTTGTAGTTTTCTTTAAAGATGTATACGAAACACCTACTCTAAGTGAAGAGTTAAGAAAATCTTTTGAATTTTTCTTAAATAAGATCCCCGAACCCATAATAGGCTGCCTACGTATCTCACTCCCGAGAGAGGAGAATCAAGGGCGCGTAGTTTGTCCAGATAGGACAATTACTGAATAAATAACCGACTGAACCCTACCTTGAGAGACGCGACCACAAACAGAGGATGAAAAACATCAATAAAATCTTTTTGAGTTTTCAATTTGACACTTAACCTAAAAATGACACCAACAAATATGAAAGAAAAATCTTTTTGATATTTTCGTTATATGAAATGTACAAAATTTCTACCTTTTTTTTTTTTGCATTTTCCTTTATAAAAACCTCCTATTGTAAAAAAAAATCTTTTTTTTTGAAAGTTTTGAATTGTGAAAAACAAAAGTCATAAAGAACTCTAAAAATTTAAAAACTCTTTTTTGACTCTTTTTTTATTTTTTTATTTTCTTTTAATTTTTCCATGCCCACACACTTTACTTCTAACACATGTTTTCCCCCACATCAGTCCATCAAATGACTATTTTACCCTCAAAGATGCAACAAGTAGCACGTAGGGATGCTTTAGGGGTGAGTCTCCTACAAAGAACCAAGTGAGCCCCGCTAGGTCTCAATATGATGTACATAAGTATGACCTAAAGGCTGACCTATGTTGGGGTTCACTAACAAGGTTGTTCGGGGGAACATATGGTCGATAGTGGCTACTTTGCTTTCCACCTACTCCATACAACCGACGGTTCCCCCTCCTAAAATAAGGGTGACTCAACTAGAGGTCGTGTACAACACGTGTACTACTGACTTGTTGCAGAAAGAATGACTCGGGTTATGCACATGATGCCAATATAAAGCGGTAACACACAAGAGAAAAACTGTAAACACGTAGCACTCAACAATGATAAAATAAACAACAAACGATAACACAAACAATGGTTATACACCCATAATGTCAAACTAAGTCGATACAACTCCAAAAATAAGTTTGAATTCTGAAAAGTCCCCAATAGAGTCACTAGAGCTGTCACACCCCTTTTTCAACCCGATAAGGATTAGATTTTAAAGTTTGAAAGGGTTTTTATTATTAAATGACAAAGGATTGAAAATTTGTTTCGAAAAAAGATTATTTATATTTTTTATTCAGAGTCGCCACTTGACATAATACGGTGTGTCAAGTCACCTTTGAAAGATCCTTTTCAAAATGATTTAACTCTTTAAACTGGTTTGCGAACAGAGATTCCCGCTAAGGAATTCTGTTGACCGAGGGGAAGGTGTTAGGCACCCCTCGATCCCGTGGTTCGACCACGATTGCTTGGTAGAGCGTATTGGCTAATTTTGACACTAAGAATGTATAAACCACACAGAAAACACATCAAACAGTCAATCAAACAAACAAATCAAAACAATTCAAAATATAATGTCCAGTCCGATTATACAGTCCAAAAATAGAAAAAATGTAAAAATATAAATTTTATTCTAAACTAGTCCTAGACTAAGCTCCAATGCTTCACCCGATGCCTCGGGCCTTCATCACAAACGTCCTCCGAGTACAAGATACCTCAGGGCATTCCCCGGTGAAGAAGTACATAAGACCTCGGGGCATTCCCCGGTGAAGAAGTACATAAGACCTCGGGGCATTCCCCGATACAATGAATACATTTTCTCAAATTTGTGCGTTAAAATAGAAAGAACCATTCAACAAATATTCACACATTCAATAGATTACCCTCTTCCATTTCTACAATTTGCCTACCCGACATAGCATTTTCCTACCCCGCTCGACCTATCATGACACTATCACGATCAACAACATCAATGAATCAAAACAACAATATTCACTTTAATCAACTTTCAATCCCCATCCCACTTAAATAATTTTAATTCTTAAAGAGATATTATTTCTTCACACAACCCATAATCCATCCATAATCAAGGAAATCAAACACCGAATCAAGACAACCAACAATTCACATCATCAGAGATCAACCAACACATCGTGTTCAATTCAATGTATCGAATATAATAAATAATGAAATAAAAGAGGGAAGGAATAGAATTAGACCTCGATTTGAAGATTTTAAAATTCAATAATACTTCAATAGAAGGACAGAATCCACTCTGAAGAACCTCGATTCGAAACCTCAATTTGAACCCCAGCTCTGGTATCAAAAAACCCCAATAGCACGAATAGCGAATACAAGACATGAAAATCAGTTGACCCGAAGCCCGCAAAATCCGATCAAAAACTAAGAAAATAGTATCGCCTGAGTTCCGCCGAGCTGCGATGACTGAATCCGATGCGTAGATAACCAAATCCGTCCAAAAACTCGCCGGAAAGAGCTTAGCTCAAATGAACATCGCCGGAATCGCTGAAAACGACCAGAAATAGTCAATTCCGGCGAATCTTGGTAGGCTTTGACGTTTTTCCGGTGACACAATACAAGAACACTAAGAACAGTAAAGAAATTTTGGAGAATTTCAAAGCGGTGGTGGTTTTACACCTGTGATGCCCCAAAAAAGATCGAAATAATCAGTTCCGGCGATGGGCTCGCCGGAAAACTCAGAACCCCCGTTCTCCCTCTCGATCTCCTTTCTCTCTCTCTTCGTTACTCTCTCTCTTTACTACTTCATTGTTTTGTGTGTGCGTGCAGATTAGTGTGTGTGTGTTTGTTCTATTGGTGTGTGTTAATAGTGGATTGTGTGTTTAAAATGGTGAGGATTTTCTGTGTATGAGTCCATTGCCAGGAAGAAAAAGGAGAAAAAATAGAGTGGTTCCCCTTTTTTTTTTTTTTTAGGTAGTGTGTGCAGTTTTAGGGAGAAGAAAGAAATTTTTCATGAGGTCCACCTAGAATTGTAAGGATTTTGTTTTTGTTTTCCGGTGGGTCCTCCTATATTGGTGAGGTTCTTATTCTGTTATGGATTTGTTACTAAAAAAAGCAAAAAAGTAAAAGGGGTGGTAGTGAGGTAGGGAATGGGTAGGGTAGTGAGGTGTGAATTGGTTAAGATAAAATTAAAATATAATAAAATTTATAAGAAATTTTGTAATAGATTATTATTTTTATATTTTGTGAGATATAATCGCATAAATATAAATACATAATAAAATAAGTTAAAAATATATAAAATTAAATTTTGAGAGAAACAGAATTAGATGGCCAAATCCTCCACACGTTTTTTACTCCCAATTTCCACACACAGCTCACTGAAATTTAACATATACACAGCTCACTAAAAATAGATATACACCATCACAAATAAAAAGGGACCCACAGGGAGCACGAAAAAGGAATATTTTCTATATAGAGAGAAGGACACGCATACATGGAGGGGGATTTTTCTTTTTTTCCTTTCTGAGGGAATTCATCACCTTCATATACACAGATAGACAGAGAAAGGCGGCCATCACCAAGAAAAAATGCACACACACACGCACCTCTCAACAATACACCGCCATGGACAGATTTCACTGAAACTCCCACAAGCACAAAGATCCCTCATCACCTTCACCACATACACACGCAGCAAATACACCATTCACTCACAAATCGCATACATACACTCACAGCTCACCGAAAAACACACACACATGCACGCAGTAAAGAAAAATAAGATAATGGATGGAGTTTGAGGTAGATTGGATGAAGGAACAGTAAAATCCGGTGAATATCTCGTCGGAAACACTACTTGCCTTCAGATCCGACCCGTTTTCTTCACTTTCTGGACGCTACTTGAGCTCACCGGAGCTCTGGCGTCTCAGTACCTGTCCGAATTCGTCGTTCTGTTCATTCTTGGTTTGATTCCGACAAGGTCACGCCGGAATTATACGGACTCTGTTTCGGTTTTCTGGACGCAATCTTCGTTTTGGTTATCTGTGGGTATTTTGGACTTCTGTTCAACTCAAAATTTGGGGGTTATCGAGATTTTGAACTGGTTTTAGTCAACTCGTGAATTCGGATTCGAGTTTTTCTATTTGGGGTTTCAAGTCCGGGTCTTCTTAAGCATTATTATCAATGAAATCGATTCTTCGAAGGTCCATCTCTTAACTCTACCCTTTTTATCTCGAAATTGGTTAATGTCGTAATTTTGTGATGTGGTTTTGAACACTTTGAGCGAATGATTAATTGTTGTTGTGGATGACTTGTGTACTTAGTGCGAATCTTCATTAGGTGTATGTGTTTGATGTTAGTTTCGGATTTTGAAAAGTGATCTAATAATTCAAGCATGTGTTAATCATTGGTCGAGAATGAATTTGAGACAGAATTGAGAAATTAATAAAAAGGGTAAATTTAGATTAATGTTGGTTTATTGTTGTTTTGCTTAATTCGAAAACAATATTAAGTTTGTGAAATTCGATAGTATCATGATAGGTCGAATTGGATAGGCAAAAATATTTAGGTTCGGGTAGGCAAAATTTAGGAATGATGTGTTGTTGAATGTTTAAATGTGTGTGTTGAATGTTTTCTAATTCATCGTATTTAATTCAGATGTATTCATTTGATTGGAGATGCTCCGAGGTATTTGTGTTTATTTGTCGGGGAATGACCCGAAGTATTTTGTACCCGGAGAACATTCGTGACGAAGGCCCGAGGCGTCGGGTGGAGCTTAGTTCAGGACTAGTATAGAATACGCATCTTCCTATTTTGGATTGTATAATTGGATTGGACATTATTATTTTGGTTTTGAATTGTTGTTTGATGTGTTTGTTGCTTGTTTTATGTGTTTGATGTGGTTTATACATTTTATAGTGTCAAAATCAGTTGATACGCTTCACCAAGCAATCGTGGCCAAACCACGGGATCAAGGGGTGCCTAACACCTTCCCCTCGATCAACAGAATTCCTTAGCCGAAATCTCCGTTCGCAAACCAGTTTTAAAGAGTCAAAAGTTTTGAAAAAGGATTTTCAAAGGTGTCTTGGCACACCCGGTTATGTCAAGTGGCGACTCTGAGTTAATTATAAAATGAATTCTTTTCGAAATAAATTTTATCTTTTTGTCACTTAATTATAAAAACTCTTTTGAACTTAAAATCATATCTTTTTGGAGTTAAAAAGGAGTGTGACAATAACCCTAAAAAAATAAATTAAGAAGAAATTTGATGTCCAAACCCCAAGTTTTGAACGTGGGTAGCATTCAAAATTATTACGTCCTACAAATGTTTTCGGTGTTAAGGTGGATGTTCATCCTAATTCTATGTAATGACGCGAATTAATGTCGAGCAGATATCTTATATTCTGATGATACTAAATCTATCATTGTCAATGATGGTAGGGTGAATCGTCCAAAGAGATACATCTCAAGGACCTTAGGTTGGGATGAATACCCACATGGTAGTTGGAGCAACGCTCAAAATCCATCATATGGAGCATTTTACCCTCTATCAGGTAATTGCAACTTGTTCTGTTTGTAAATCTTTTTGGGGAATAATTAGTTAAATTATTTTCGAATAAATATCTGAAGAGTTCTTTTTTTTTTTCCTTTTTTGGGGACTTCTGGTGTGACATAGCTTCTTTTGGACCTCTACAGTCCATGCGTGCATGCTCAAGAGTTTAGAAACTTCAAGAGCAATGGACGATGGCTTTGAATAGCGTGAAGATATCATGAGGTATTATTTTTGGATCCAGTTCATTTCTTGTCAAAACCAAAGAATGGTTCCGAAGGTTTGGACTTCAACAACAACAATAAATCCAGTGTATTCCCACATTGTGGGGTCTGGGGAGGATAAAATATACACAGCTGTTACCGATAGACCCCCGGCTCAAGACAAAGAATAGCAAACACATTCGTAATAAAGCATGAAACAAGATGGAAACAGAATAAGACACCCACAAAGTAATACCCCTACACTAACGAACCAAAGGCACCCCCACTCCCATAACCTCCTACTAGCAGCTCCAACCTATGGACATAGCCTTAAGACAACCGGCCCGGCTATCTCAAAGCTCCCCTAACTGCTGACTACGACCCACCCATATGCACTAGCCGTCTAACCTAATTCGCGTCCTCCATGCCTTCCTATCTAGGGTCATGTCCTCAGTAAGTTTTAACTGCTCCATGTCACGTCTAATCACCTCTCTCCAGTATTTTTGCAGTGCTAGTTTAAAAATAGAGCATGATGTTTGGGTAATCAGGATTTAGATATTACCCAAATCATGTATTTTTATGTTTTATCATAAAACAAAATGGTGTGCTCGAGATGCTTTCTTTGAAGGGAATAAGGGGAGGCAATAAACCAACCATCTCTTTTTACATTGCAAGTGGACAGATTAGTTATTAAGAATGTTCATCTTTGAAGATAAGTTGGGTGAAACCAGGTAGCATCAGAGGTATTTTGAGCTCCTGGAAGAGTGATAGCAATGCAACTACAAAGGAGGAGATATGGAAGATTGTCCCATCATGCATTTGGTGGACAGCTAAGTCGCGTGAACTCTTCGCTTTCGATGCTGCACCCGTGTCGAATTCTCCAAAAAAAATATACTGGTTTTGACGAATCCGACACACACCCGTTGATATTTTTGAAGAGTCGGAGCAACATAGGTGGAAAGTATGCATGCAAGTAAAGTAACCAAAGGTGTTTTGAAGATAACCAGAATGACATTAACAAGTTGAAGATGAATTGCTTAACTTTATTTTACTTTTTGGTGTAAACAGAATATTCTAGTTCTAGTATAAACACAAGATTTTTTTGATAGTCCTAGATTACTTGTAAGAAATAGTGATGAAAGATGGGGGAGTTTGTAATACCTTTGAAGGGGAACTACACAATCAGTTTAAAAAACTCTTGAGAAAAAAAAAAAGAATGTTCATATAATTTTCTTGTGGAAAGATTTTCTTGATGAATATTTTTCTTCCTTGAGAAGAATTTTCCATCATCATCATCAAGTAACAAATAAGGAGGCACTTGTTCTTCATGTTCTTCAAATTCTTCTAAGCTAATACCATCTTTAACATAATCAACTCCCATCATGGCCAATGATTCAAGCGAAATCGACATTATTTTTTTCGCTATTTTTTGAAAATAATGAATCGAATATAAAAATAGTTAACTGCGTTCTGAACGAATTAGCTCCTTAATATTGGAGGGAGATATAAGAATTTGTAGAGTTATTTATGCAAGAAGTTAATTTTAGAAAGGACATATATATAGGTGATGAAAAAGGCTAATAGAAGTTGTAATAGTACTTATTATAATGTTGAATTTTGACTCTTGAAAAATTAACCTTTTGAAAAATTTCTTTTTTGAAAAATCTCAAACCTAAAAAAGTAGTAATTCATGTGTGATGAGAAGAAAAACGTTTTTAATAAGAAATCGAAAACTTCTCGTGATTGATGATAAATTTTATAACGAAGTTATCCTTGTGGCAACGGCACATAATTTTTTTCAAGAGCCATGTACAAGGTACATAAACATAAAGTCATAAATCAAATAAGTTGTGATTGAATCTCGAAATTGTTCATAAATTTCAAATCCTGGATAGTCGAGTTCATATAGTTACTTACGGTAGAGAGAGTTGATTAATATTTAAAGGGCAAACAACATAAATTTCACTAGTTTGAGCTTAATTACAGAAAATTTTGATATTTTGCATAATTTCTGAAAATCTCAATTTTGGGTATGTGGAGATACACAATTAGCTTCCGATACATCCAACGAAGACTCATTTTTTTCTTCGTAAAGATACATAATTAGCTCCCGATACATTTTTTTCGATTTTGGATCTGTCGCGATACATAATACGTTCTTTTCTTACATAATTAGCTCAAAATACATTCTTTCGAGTTTGGATATGTCGAGATAAATAATTAGCTCCCCGGTACATCCAACGAAGATACATAATTAGTTGAAACTATCATAATTATTTATAGGGGTGAAAAATTGTTTGTATATGATAAGTTTAGGTGTATATTTATGTTATTTAATCATATTTAAATGAGTCCCAACTCCCAACCCAAAAAAGAAAGTATCCTATAATTGTCTCATCAAGATTTTTTTTTTTTGGAAATTCTGTGAAATCCGCAGTTGTTATCCTTCGGATATATACTGAATAATCTTGCAACTCTAGTATTAGATAAATTCAGTATGACGAACTCGACTCAGAAGATATTGTCCTCGAGATTGTAGGACAGGAATCACGAGAATCATAGGTTATATGGGGGTTGAAAAAAACGTTGAATTAATAGGAATGATACAAGTACAATGAACACAAATATATAATACACTTACAATAGATATGTTTTGCATATTCAAATATGGAAGTTTTGGCAACTCTTAGGAAACTCCTCAGCATATTCTAATACATTTGTATTGATTAATCAAAGTTAAAAGTGAAAGAAAAAATAATTAGAACTTAGAAGTGTAAGTAACTAAAGTTTAGTATTGAATGAAAAAATGCACGTAGAAGAATTAATCGAAGTCAGGATTTAAAACTTATGAATTCATGATTTAATCCTTTTACGTCACATAATTTTAAATTAATAATAGATATAATTTAATTAAGTCTCTCATTCTTTTTCATTATTCAAGATCATGCATGCAATAAAGGGTGCTATGGATATGTTTATAGGTATAATTTCCTTACGTTTGATATCCAATACTTGTATTGAAATTTGACTAAAAATCAAGAAAATCTCATCTTATATTAGGGATAAAACGTTCCCTAACAGTAAAAATTATGTATCTAAAATCTGAATCCAAAACCTCTCGTTAAGGCTCCCGTCAACTAACATGAATTGGTTGATGGACTAATTAATTATACATGAATTTTTCATACAATGATTAACAATAAGGTGGTTGTAATTTACATATAACAAATAATGCTGGAATTGTGATACAAAGAGTCAAAAATAATCTAGTATCCCTTGAATTATGAACAAATTTGTTATGACACACTTCAATTTTACGGGGGTCCTATTATCTCTTCGGATTAAATTTTAGCGTATTTTTTTCATCCTTTTTAGTTAACGTGACACCTTTTGTCAACCTTTTTAGTTGACGTGACACCTTTGACGTGGACCTCATTTTATGTAATAAAGGTGTTACACCAGCACAAAAGGTGACCAGATACACTAAAATTGAGTTAAGGGGGTAATAGGCCTCCTGTGAAGTTAGAGTGTATTGTAACAACTTTGATCATTGTTCGAGGGATACTGAATACAAAAAAATAAATAGTAAATGAATTATTATTTTTTCCCCAAAAAAGAACAGTTACAACTTACTACAACATTATACAATGACTATTCCTACTAATCTCAAAAAAATTGCTACATACTTCTTTTTCAAGAATTCCCTAAATACATTTTTTCTAATTATTAAAATCTTCTTCTCCTCCACTTCATCTTTTTCACAAAAAGAATAATATTCATATTTTTCTTTTGTGGGAATATTTTCTTGATGAATATTTTTTCTCATTGAGAAGAAATCTTCTTCTTCTTCTTGATCATCAACTAATAAATGGGGAGGCACTTGTGCTTCATTTTCTTCATATTCTTCCATGCTAATTCCATCTTTAATATAATCACCTCCAATCATGGCTAATGCTTCAATCGAAATTGACATTTTTGGCTAATTTTGCAACTAATAATCAATCCAATAAGATGCTTGAGGACTAGTATAATGTTGTGTTAAGGACGCTCTACGTACCTTCTCTATAAAAGCAGTTAACTAATAAGTTCTGAACGAATTAGCTTCTTGATATAATGATTGGTATATAGTTTTGGAGAGAGATTTTTGTTGAGATATTTTATGCAATGATTTTATTTAGACATGACATATATATATAGAGAGAGAGAGGTGAATGTTGAATTGACTCTTGAAAATTAATTTTTTTTTTGACAATATAGAGAAACTTTCAAAGCCAAAAAAGGTAATACACTTGTGAAAAAATTAAAATAAAGTTTGAATTTGAATAAGTATTCCAAACTTCTCCTCATGATCAGTTTTATTAACAAAGTTATCCTTATTGCAATGGCAGATAAAAGTATTTTCTTTGCTTTTTTTCTTTTTTCATGTTTGTTTCATTTCACTAATAATAATCTTGCTAAGTAGTTGTCTTATTTTAACTGCAGTTCTACATTGGATACATTTCTGGTGAGTTGAAACTCTATCTAAAACGGCCTATTCCTCAAAGCGATCAGGATAATAAGATTTGCTTACGTCCTACGTATTTTTTTAGCCCCCATTGTGAGATTCAACTAGATATGTTATTGTTGTTGTACTATTCACTAATCAATTACGCTAGTTGTCGAATATAAATAGGATTAAATTATTATTTCTATCTCACATTTAAATATTCGATCGTATATTGCACCAAAATACTTCTCTCCTTTCTATTTTACTTTGCTTTATATATGTACAAAAAAATTTGATTTTTTTCCATTTTACTTGTTCATTACTTTAACAAATTAAGAGAGATTATTAATTTATTTCAGTTTCGCTCTTATCTTTAAGTAAGTAATTATATAAAAAACAAAATATCATATATTTTAACTTTTAAGTACAAGGGGTACTTTTATGTTGATGAATTTGGTTTCCACGTTTTTTTTCGTATTGATACTCACGAGTTCAATGGTTAATTTCTAGTCAAGCATTTTGAAACTCATCACGAGGCTTAAAACAAGATATGATTAATTGCATAAATTCTAAAGTGCATTCACATTCTACTGCTTACGCAATGGATTTTAATTGTTACATACTCAATGACTCCAAATTTGATGGAAAAAAAAAAAAACTATATACTATATAAATATTGCCTAAATCCCTTACGTCAGAGGCAGATGTAGATCTTAAGTTATGAACTCACATATCAAAACCCCATATATGTATTTCCTCCATCCCAATTAAGTGTCTTATTTTTCTTTTAATATGTCGTCCTAAAAAAGGCATCACGTTCTATTTTTACTCCCTTCATTCCTTCCATTTTCCGTGAATCAATTTGACTAAATTTCAAAATTAAATTAGATTAGATTAATTTGATTTTTTAAAATTAAAACTTAGATATTCAAAGACTATATGAAAAATATTATAAATTATAATTTTTCTTTTTTTCAATTTGATTATATGAAATACATCTTAAAATGATGATCAAATTTTGTATCATTTGACTCTAAAAAGAAAATGAAGCATATAAAAAGGAATGGCGGGAGTAGTAAGTAGTTATACAATCCCAACATGACAAAGTTTAGAACTATAATTAAGATTCAATAGTATCCCTTTATTTTTTAAACTTCATGCTGGTCAAACTAAGACATTTAAATTGAATGAAGGGAATATATACTACTTAAGAATGAATAAATACAAATAAGTATTAATTCAAATTCAATAAATTTAATGAATTTCGGAGGAACTCATAAAGTTTAAATTATGAATGGATAAGCTTACGTCTTAACTTGTAGAGTTGTAGTAATATTTGAACAAGTCCTATATACCAAAAAAGGAAATATCTTAGAGTTGTACTCGAGATTGTACAACAAGGAATCAGAGAATCATACGTCAAATTGGGGGTCTAAAATATCATGAATTAATAGGAATGATGCATGTACGATGCTCCTAATTTCTCAACGTCTCCCGATTGAGTTGATGCAACAAGTGTGGTATCAAAATGGACGTGAGAGGATCTTATTCCCACCTCGTCCGTTACCTTCCCAGTAGAGTTCATCGTACATGACTTGCTAACGTGGCTCATATTTTTTCACATGATATGCAAGCTATTATATATGAACAAATTTACACGGTGCACACTTGGTTTCATGGAATTTTCAAAAGAAGATACATGTACGATGAACACATATTACAGTACACATGTTCTGTAGATTCAGATTTGGAAGTTTCTGGTAAATCTTAGGAAACTTCTTAGCATATTCAACTGCTTGCATGCATGTGTAATGACTAATGAAAGTCAAAAGTGTAATTGAATTAATATTAAAAGAAAATTGCACGTGTGACAATGTCACAAATACTGATGAATCTTTATCCCTCCAATCAATTACGATAATAGATTTATATTTGAGGACGTTCCGATGAAATAAAGTTTTCGCTATGTGCGGAATTCGGAGAAGGATCAGACCACAAAGGACTATTGTATGTCGTCTTACCTTGCATTTCTGCAAAAAGATTATATATTTCCACGATTTGAACTCGATCTCCTAGTCAAATGCAAACAACTTACTAATTATTCCAAAGCTTTCCGTCAATAAATTTATATATTAAAATGCTAAATTCATAGGTTGTCAGTAGAATTTAGTTGCGGTTTGCAGCTAAATTCTTTTTAAAAACTTAATTATAATAGTCAATAACTTGTAACTTGCTATTTTGAAGATCGTTGAATATATATATAATACATTAAAGAAGTAAAGCTATGGTTTTAGTATTCTTTTAGTCTATTAAATTAATAATCTAACATCTTCATTCATCACTATAATATAACTATGCATTTATATATAAAAACCTACAATCATATTAAGAAAACCCTAATTAATAAATGGTTCTATGATATACTTATATGGCTCAGTTCATTATTATATGGTATTTTTTTTTTTATTATTATATGGTATTTGGAAACTTTTAATTATTTCTTTATGTTTGATATTCAATATTCGATTTGGGATTTAACTAAAAATCAAGAAAGTCCCATATTATATATTAGGAGTAAATCGTTCCGTAACAAAGAAAATTATGTATCAAGGATCTGAATCCAACACCTCTCGATAAGGATCCTTTCAACTAACATGAACAAGTTGATGGACTAATTAATTATACATGAATTGTTCATACAATGATTAACAATAAGGAGGTTGTAATTACATATAACAAATAATGCTAGAATTGTGATACAAAAAACAAATAATAAATAAACTATTTTTCTCCTAAAAAGGAACAATTACGACAACATTTATACAATGACTATTCCTACTAATCTCAAAAAATTTGCTACATTCTTCTTTTTCAAGAATTCCCTAAATACTTTGTTTCTAATTATTAAAATTAATCTTCTTCTCCTCCACTTCATCTTTTTCACAAAAAGAACAATATTCATATTGTTCTTTTGTGGAAGTATTTTCTTGATGATTATTTTTTTTCATTGAGAAAAAAAATTCTTCTTCTTGATCATCATCAACTAACAAATGGGGAGGCACTTGTGCTTCATTTTCTTTATATTCTTCCATGCTAATTCCATCTTTAATATAATCACCTCCAAATTCCAATCATGGCTAATGCTTCAATCGAAATTGACATTTTTGCCTAATTTTGCAACTGATAATCAATCAAATAAGATGCTCGAGGACAAGTACAATGTTGTGTTAAGGACGCTCTACGTACCTTCTGTATAAAAGCAGTTAACTAAGTTCTAAACGAATTAGCTTCTTGATATAATGATTGGCATATAGGTTTGGAGAGAGATTTTTTTTTTTTTGAGATATTTTATGCAATGATTTCATTTACACATGACATATATAGAGAGAGGTGATGATAAAGAAGTAAGGTGAAGTTTAAATTGATATATACTACGTAATTAGAATGTTGAATTGACTCTTGAAAATTAACTTTTTTGACAATATAGAGAAAGTTTCAAAGCCAAAAGGTAATATACTTGTGAAGAAATTAAAATAAAGTTTTAATTTGTTTGTTTTCATGTTTAAAGAACAGTTTGAATAAAATGTATTTTCTTCTTCTTCTTTTTTTCTTTTTTCATGTTTGTTTCATCTTTTCACTAATAATAATAATCTTGTTATGTAGTTATCTTATTTTTATTGCAATTCTGCATTGGATACTTTTCTGACGAGTCGAAGCTCTATCTAAAATGATCTATCCCTCACAAAGATAAGGATAATAAGATTTGCATGCCTGCGCGTACATTCTACTTACTTACTCTTTTTCGTATTGATGCTCATGAGTTCAATGGAAATTTTCTAGTCAAGTATTTTGAAACTCATCACGAGGCTTAAAACAAAATATGATTAATTGCATAAATTTTAAAGAGCATTCACATTCTACTGCTTACGCAATGGATTTTAATTGTAACATACTCAACGACTCCAAATTTGCAAAAAATAAAAATTAAAAAAATACTATATGCTATATATAAATATTGCCTAAATCTCTTACGTCAGAGGCGGAGGTAGATCTTAAGTTACGGATTCACATATCGAAACCCATATATATGTATTTCCACCATCTCAATTGTCTTACTTTTCTTTTAATATGTTGTCCTAAAAAGAACATCACATTCTATTTTTACTCCCTCCATTCCTTTCATTTTCCGTGAATCAATTTGATTAATTTTCAAATCTAAACTAGATTAGACTAATTTAATTTTTTAAAATTAAAACTTAGATATTCAAAGACTATATGAAAAATATTATAAATTGTAATTTTTCCTTTTGTCAATTTGATTAAGAAATACATCTTAAAATGATGATCAATTTTTGCATCATTTGACTCTAAAAAAGAAAAATGAAACATATAAAAAGAAATGGAGGGAGTAGTAAGTAGTTATACAATCCCAACATGACAAGTTTGAAACTATAATTAAGATTCAATAGTATTTCTTTATTATTTAAACTTCATGCGGGTCAACTAAGACACTTAAATTGAATGAAGGGAATATATACTACTTAAAAATGAATAAATACAAATAAGTGACTTAATTCAAATTCAATAAGTTAAATGAATTTCGAAAGAACTCATAAAATTTAAATCATAAATTCACCAGCTTACATCATGCCTCATGGTAATATTTGAACAAGTCCTAATTACCAAAAAAGGAAATATCTTAGAGATTGTAGAACAAGGAATCACGAGAATTATACGTCAAATTGGGGTCTAAAATATCATGAATTAATAGGAATGATACATGTAAGATGGTCCTAATTTCTCATCGGCTCAATCGATTGAGTTGGTGCAACAGATGTATCAAAATGGACTTGAGAGGATCTTGTTCCCACTTCGTCCGTTGCCATCTCAATTGAGCTCATCATACTTACGATTTGCGAGCTATTATATATAAATAGATTTATTCAGTGTGCACTTAAAGAATAGCGACTATTGGTTTCATGAAATTTTCAAAAGAAGAATATATATTACAGATTTACAGTACACGTGTTCTGCAAATTCATATTTTTGGAAGTTTTGGTAAATCTTAGGAAACTTCTTAGCATATTCAATTGCATGCATGCATGCATGTGTAATGACTAATGAAAGTCAAAAGTGTAATTGGATTACTAATTAATGAAAATTGCACGTGTGAGAATGTCACAAATACTGTAAAAAAATCTTTATCCCTCCAATCAATTAAGATAATAGATTTATATATAGGGCAATCCGGTGTAATAAAAAGTTTTCGTTACAGGGTTAGGAGAAAGGTTAGATTGGACTTTGGAGAGAACTATTGCATGTAGTCTTACGTTGTATTTTGGTAAAAGACTATTTTCATGACTTGAACTAGACCTTTCTAATTACATGACAACTTTATCCGTTACTTCAAGAATTTCCGTAAATAAATTTATGAGTAAACATCTAGTACCCCTGAACTATGACCAAATTTATTACGACATACTTCAACTTCATGGGGGTCCTATTATTCTCCTGAACTAAATTTTAGTGTATTTTTGTCATCCTTTTAAACTGACACGACAGGTTTTGTAAATCTTTTAAGCTGACGTGACACTTTTGACGTGGGTCCCATTTTATGTAATAGGACTCCTATAAAATTGGAGTGCATCGTAGCAACTTTGACCATAATTGAGCGATAATGGATGTGTATCTCAATTTATATATTAAAATGCTAAATTTATAGGCTGTTAGTAAAATTTAGAGGCGGTTTGCAGTTAAATTCTTTTTAAAAACTTAATTATAATAACTTGTAACTTGTAACTTGCTCTTCGTTGAATATACACAAACTTAATATATAAAATGCATTTAAAAAATAATAGGTATGGTTTTAGTATTTTTAATTTTGGTCTATTAAATTAATAATCTAACATCATCATTCATCAGTATAATATAACTATGCATTTATATATAATTAAAAACCTACAATCATATTAAGAATTAAGAAAAACATAATAAATGGTAGTATGATATAATTATATGGCTTAGTCCATTATTATATGATATTTGGACTTTTAGTTAGAGTTTGGTTTATTAATATGTGCACATTCGAAAAATAGCAATTGCGAATTCCCTCGTTCAAATATCAAATATACATATATGGATTGATTCAATCGGTTCAATTTTTAACCAACCATTCAATATTTACAACGATGTTATTCAATGAATTAAAGGTATCTTTTACTAGTCTAAAAACAAAAAAAAAAAAAAAAAACTTGCTATATTCTTCTATTTCAAGAATTTCCAATTTTTTAAGCAGAGGTATCTGAAGTTTGATCAAAAAAAGCCATTTTAAAATCAATTCACTAAAGTAATATGTTTTTTGAAAACTTTACAAAATCAGTATAAACATTGATGGCAGTAAGTATTAGGTTTTAACAAAATTAATGAAGCAAAATGAACAGTAGATGACGTTAACATAGGAATCATTATTGATAATAACGTTTTTGGTTTAAAGCGTACCAATAGGAACGAGACTCTGCCACTCTGCCAACTCTGCAAAGTCTAATGTGGCAGACTTGCAGAGTCTCGTTATCATTGGTAACATTTTAAGCCAGAAAAGTTACTGTCAGTAAAGATTCCTACTTTGACACCATTTTAGTTCGTTAATTTCTTAAAAACTTTATACGTTACTGCCAACAATGTTTATACTAATTTGTAAAGTTTTCAAAAAATATATCAATTTGATGAATTGATTTTAAAAAATGACTTATTTTGATCAAAATTCAAAGGTATCCTTCGCTCACACCTTCATCATTCTTACATCTATGAATCTCTTGACAACAAAAAGAATATTTATAATACAATTTTTGGTCCTTGAAGAAAAAACTTCATCATCTTCATCAACTAACAAATGAGGAGGAACTTGTGCTTCATTTTCTTCATATTCTTCCATGCTAATTCCATCTTTAACATAATCACCTCCAATCATGGCCAATGCTTCAAGCGAAATCGACATTATTTTTTGGGCTATTTTTGCAATTTATCAATTGATACGAGGGTGTGTTATATATAAAAAGAACAGTAACTGAGTTGTGAATGAATTAGCTCTCCGATATAATGGCTAAGTTTGGAGAGATAGAGACTTTTGTTGAGTTGTTTTACATAAGAATCATTTTGATAAGACATATATATAGCCAAATAGGTTTGATAGTAAAGGTTACTTCAATATTCATAATTTATGTGAATGTGTTTGACTGAACACAAAATTTAAAAATTAAAAAAAAAATTGAAATTAAACTTGTGAACTAAAACAAATCATATATATTTGTGTCACTAGAAAATAGAAATCATCTTATTAAGGAAATAATAGGAAATTTTTGTGACTAATTAAGAGGAAAAAAATATCACATAAATTAAGATAGAGCGCGAATAATTAAAATAATATACTTAGACTGTTGAATTGACTGTTGAAATTTTGACATTAGTTTTGAATGTTCCAAGCCACAAAAGAGTAGTAATTCATGTGATGATAATCCTAGTTGCAATTCATGATTATCAATCTCATAACAAATATCCAAGTTGGCAAATGGCATAGACAATATCTTTCAATTTTTATTTTTCTTCAATTTTATATTGTTCCATACGTTCACTAGTCAATACAATTATCAATTACACTAATCATCTGCATTGAAACTTCTGCTATGTTTGTGGTCAGAGAAAGACCGAACACAAAAGTCTATTATATGTATTATTTTGTATTTTTGATAGAGGCTTTTCTATGACTTGACTAAATATTTTTATCGAATATATCTTAAAATATTAGTTAAAGTTTAATTTATTGATTATTGAAATACCTTTGAAGTGTGTTATACAAGAAAATTTTTATGTTGACTGAATTTATTTTCCTCGTTTTTTTTTTTTTTTTTCTGTTGATAGTTTAATTCAACAAATATTTAGTCAAGGTAGTATTCATTATTTCTTTTGAAACTCACGAGGTAATAGTAAATATGTGTCTTAATAATAAAAAATAAAAACATTCGCGTTCTACTAAATACGTAATGGATTTTAAGTCATTCTATTACATACTCAATGACTTCAAAATTGCAACAAAAAATATATAATAACAATAATAAATCTAGTATAATTTTACAAATTAAATAGATTATAAAAGATGGTATAATATATATAGACCTTATTCTTATCTTTGTAGGATAGAGAGCGGCGTAGAAGGGGGTTCATTCGAATCTCATTCGATAGAAAAAATGTTGCACTGTTAATACATGATTAAAAATATTTTGTGTATATAGGAGATATTGAATCGCCATTTTCTTTTCCGTGTGTTTAGTTTTTATATTTGAACCCGACTCCATAATAAAAATTCTAGCTCTGCCACTGGTGAGGAGGTTGGTTCGAATAGACTCTTAGATAAAAAAAAATATTTGTTAAGTAGGATTGTAAGAAAAATATATGATAGCAAAATAGCAAGACACAAAACAAACGAAGCGACAGATAGCATTGAAAAATAAGTCTATGTACATGACTACCAAATAATACCACTAATAAGGATAAGAGGAGGCGAGTCCCCTATCATGTGCTCCCATTTATCATATAAACTACTACAACATTCGGCTACCTATTAACCGTTCTACCCTAATCCCCAACGTCTCCAAACCTTCATATCTTTGGTTGTCATGGATCCACAGTAAGTTGATGTGGTGTGTTATGTCCTGTCTAATTACCTTTTACGTATCGATTCTTTTTGATCTACCTCTACCTTTCCTAAATCTTGTTGCACCCGCCGTCTCACAAAGCCTTACTGGCGCATTTGTATGTATACTTTCTCTTCACATGTACGGACCATACAACATTACATGCCACATCATTTGACAAATGTCAATAGTTATTTGGACTTGTAGGATAACATGACATTTGAGCTTAGCAACGTGACTTCATTATTTGTAGCTCAGCTTAGCAACGTAACCTCATTATTTGTAGCTCAATTAAATATACTAGCTAGCCGACTGAAATTGAATTTTGAATTTAGATATAATCAAATTAATTATACACTGCACAAAACGTGATATTTTACGGTAATTAATTAATGAGATTAGCTTAATTACTGCTAAATATGTATTTTTATAAATAATTACTAGTGACAATTATATTTTAGAATTATTTATTAATGTCCCTAGAGCCTATAGCAACATTGGATCCAATGACAATCAAACTATGTCGGTACTTAACATGCTTATTTTTCAACTAATTAAATTGTGTGTTTTTCCTTATATGAAAGATACGTGATATTGGACTATTTATAGAACTATATTATCATCGAAACATGAAATAACATTACTAATTTAGCATAAGATTAGAATAATTAAGGGGAAATGGTTAATTTATGAGGCGAAATGGTTTAGTGGACCCTTGTACTTATCCGAGTTTGTAAAGTGAACACATTTACTTAGCTTTTTGTCATCTAAACCCCATAACTCAATTTTCACGTTATTTTTAAATATTGCATAAAATTTCACGTCATTTTTAAATGCCACATAAAAATTTAAATTTTAAAATAAATTGAGTTAAATAAACAACTTCTACAAATTTTAGAAAAATTTAAATAATCACATTCTTGATGTTTTCACACAAATTGAGCATCAAATTCATTCCAAATTGTTGAAATTCCTCCGCAATTAATTCAAATTTTCAACTATTAATTCAAATGCACAAACCCAATAAATTTTCAGTTTTCAATTTTGAATATGTTTGACAAATCCACAAAAACTCATTCATTGCTCTTCAAAGTTGAACTTCAAGCTTTTCCAAGCTTATCCATGAAGTTTGTCACAATATTTTTTTAACCCAAAAAGATTAATTTATAGTTCGAAAGGGTTTTTATTATCAAAGTGATGAAATGAAGATTTGTTTAGAAAAAAGATTATTTTTACATTCAAAACTCAGAGTCGCCACTTGACATAATCCGGTGTGCCAAGTCACCTTTGGAAAATCCTTTTCAAAATGATTTGACTCTTTAAGACAGGTTTACGAACAGAGATTCCGGCTAAGGAATTCTGTTGACCGAGGGAAAGGTGTTAGGCACCCCTCGATCCCGTGGTTCGACCATGGTCGCTTGGTGGAGCATATTGGCTAATTTGACATTACAAATGTATAAACCACACAAAACACATAAAACAATCAATCAAACACACAAAACAAAACAAATCCAAATATAGTGTTCAGTCTAATTATACAGTCCAAAAATAAAAAATGCGAATAATGAATCCTATTCTAACCTACACTAATCCTGAACTGTGCTCCCGCGCTTTATCCGATGCCTCAGGCCTTCGTCACAAACCACTTTGGGGCATTCCCCGGCAAATAAGTACAATATACCTTCGGGGTATTCCCCGATGAATGAATACATTTGAAGAAAATACGATAAACTAGAAAACATTCAACACACATTCAAACATTCAACAAAAATGTCATCCCTAAATTTTGCCTACCCGAACCTAAAACTTTTGCCTATTAAGCTTTCGGCCTAAAATAGGATCCTATCGAATTCACAAACCAGATATTTATTATGAATTAAACGAAACGAAAATAAATCAAAATTAAACTAAATTCATCCTTTTTATCAATTCAATTCTGCCCCAAATCTCCTTTTAACACTAAATTTCCACAATTCACGATTACTATTTCAACAATGCATAATCACTTTTCAACGAAATTAAGCAAGAAGTCAATATCAAGTAGCAATTCATCACCAATCAAGATCAAACAACACGCGAAATTCCATCCAATGCCCCATATTTTATCAACAATGAAATAAAAAAAGGAAAAGAGTAGAGATGGACCTCAATGATGATTTAATTCCAAATATTAGTCAATCGAGAAAACAAATTTGTGTGTCCAAGAACCCCGAATCAGAAAAACTCAATGACAAACCCAAATCCAACTCAGTATCAGGAATCGAAGCCCAAAACTACACCTGAACAATCGAAACCAGATTATGAAAGAGAAAAGCCAAGAAAAACAGTATGTAATTTCGATGGGACCTTGTCGGAAACAACCTGAATAAGAACGACCGATTCGAAACCGCAACGAAACTCAAAATTTGACTCAAATCAAAAACCCAATTTTCGAATCCAAATTCTCAAAATAGTGTTGAATCCAGTGAGGATGTGTCATTTTCCTACGACGAATGGTCGTCGGAACAGTAACGTGAACAAGCTGCTATTTCGTTCCTCTCCCTCATTTTTCTTTTCCTACAACTAGATCTCTCTCTCTCGGTCAAACTGTGTTGATCCCTCTCTCTCGCTCAAACTGTGTTCATATCTTTCTCGATCTCTATCTCTCACGTCATTCTCCTTTTTATGTGTGTTGTGTGTGTGATGTGTGTATTCAGAAATAGAGAGGTCGGTGCTGGTCACTATTTTTCTGTGTGTGAATCGTGGAAAATGGTGAGCGAGTGTGTGTTCTTGTGGTTCAAAAAATGAAGAGTTCCAGTGAGCTCTCCTCCTTTTTTTTGCAGTGTGTCTATATCAAAGATGGAAGCCGACCCTTTTACTATGTGGATTATACCCTATGGGCCTCTCTATATGAAGGTGTGAATTGTGAGCATATGTATATGGTGTGAAGAGTGTGTGAATGATTATTCTTTTGTGTGGGGTCCGTGAGAATGTATATATATTATTGCTATCCATCTGTTAAGGGAAAATGGAAAAAATATGAGTGGGGTAGGGGGATTGGGTAGGGTAGTGGTGAGGTGTAAAAGTTACTTAGGATAAGGGAATATAAGGAATTAGGGATTTAATTTGTTAGGATTTGTTGTATTTGTTTTCTTGTGGGAAAAGTATAGAATGGATGAGGGTACGTGGTAAGATGAGCTAAAAATACATAAAATTCAACTTCGGGAGGGACAAAATTAGGTATCTACAGCATGCCCACTTTGAATGTAAACATGAAATGTTTTCAGATAAAGAAGTAGACTACGAGACTAAATTTTGACCCGACCATTATTAAAGGAAAGAGACAGAAGGAAGAAGGACAACCGAATTGGAGAGTCGAGTGAGGTCCCTTCGAGGTTTCGGTCTGTGACTCTGTCATTACATCAAAAATGAAAATTACAAGTTAAAACATAAATGAAATTATAAAAAATTCTATCTATGCAACTTCTTTTAGAATCTTAACTTGAGTTTCATCATCCTGTTCTTCAGGCGGACTCCTGACTTGCAATTTCTTCACCTTGTTGCTTGACTTCCAATTTCATCACCTTGTTGCTTTACTTTCAATTTCTTTACCTTGTTGCTTGACTTTGAATTTCTTCACACTGTACTTCAGGCGGGGTCCTGACTTGCAATTTCATCACCCTTTTTCTTCAGGCGAGCTTCCTGACTTTCAATTTTCATCACCTTGTTCTTCAGGCGGGCTCCTGACTTGGAATTTTATCACCCTTGTTCTTCAATCGGGCTTTCTGACTTTCAATTTTCATCACCATGTTCTTCAGGCGCGCTTCTGAAATCAAGATCAAAACTAAAACAAAAGTTATCCCAAACAAATGTTATTATAAAGAGAGATTTCATTTGCCAGAAAAGTAAAGTTCCAAAACAGGAATTAAATTTTTTTTCCCCAGTTTAACATCAGAGAGCTTTTGTGATAGTCACATCATAAATACTTACAAATCTGAACAAAAGAAATGCATCTTCTATGGGTTAATTGGAATGATTCGACTAGAAAATGCATTTTCTAGGAGTCAAAGGGAATGACTAGACTAGAAAGTACATTTTCTAGGAATCAAGGGGAATGACTCGACTAAAAGGTACGCTTTATAGGAATCAAAGGTAATGACTCAACTAAAAGGTATGGCTAATAGGAATCAAGGGTAATGACTCGACTAAAAGGCACGTATTATAGGAATCAAGGAGAATGACTCGACTAAAAGGGCACTTCATATAGGAATCAAGGGGAATGACTCGACTAAAAGGCACGTCATATAGGAATCAAGGAGAATGACTCGACTAAAAGGTACGTCTTATAGGAATTAAGGGAATGACTCGACAAAAAGGTACGTCTTATAGGAATCAAAGGGAATGACTCGACTAAAAGGTACGTCTTATAGGAATCATGGGGAATGACTCGACTAAAAGATACGTCTTATAGGAATCAAGGGAAATTATTCAACTAAAAGGTACGTCCTCTAGGAATCAAGGGGAATGACTCGACTAAAAGGTATGTCTTTTAGAAATCAAGGAAAATGACTCAACTAAAAGGTACATCTCATAGGAATAAAGGGAAATGACTTGACTAAAAGGTACGTCTCATAGGAATCAAAGGGAATGACTCGACTAAAAGGTACGTCTTATAGGAATTGGGGGGAATGACTCAACTAAAAAGTACATTTTCTAGGAGTCGAGAGGAATGACTTGACCTGAAGTTACGACTTCTAAAAGTCAAGGGAGATGACTCGACTAAAAGGTACATCTCATAGGAATCAAGGGAAATGACTCGACTAAGAGGTACGTCTTATAGGAATCAATGAGAATGACTCAACTAAAAGGTATGTCTTCTAGCAGTGAAGTTTCAATTTAAGAAATGTATCACTTGGCAGATGAAAGGGGAAATCCCTGGACAAGAAAGTGTGTCTCCTAAGGATATAGGCTGACCAATTTTTACCATGATTTGATTATCAAACCTTTGCAGCAATATTACTTCCTGCATTTGTAAAATCGAGGCATTGCAGCCCTTGATATTTATGCTCTAAAGTTCTTGCTTTGAAGGTAATATGTTTCCTGTTTCATCAAAGAAAACTTGTGAGTTTAAAACATGGCGGCTAGTTTGTGGCTTTAGCTTTCGCGGCGATCGCTCTTGTCCTCGTCACATTTAACCTTGCTTATAACCATTAGCATATGTCATTGACTTGCTACATCATTGACCCAAACTCAGGTTATTAAGAGTGACTCTAAAACAAACACAATATTTTTGTTTTGCCATGTTTCTCAGATAAACCCTTTGAACTTTGGCATTTGCATGGGTTCCAAGACTTATCTATTGACAAAACTTTTTGCATGCCTTTTTTTTCTGCTCATAATCATGTCTCTTTTATGTGTTGTTTTTTGTCTTGCTTTATGCAATTAAAGAAGATGGTAGCCAATTTTGAAATATTTTCTTTCTCGTTTTGACATGGACTTGACTCAACGACAAGAGAAAAATGATAATTATTTTTTATTTGAATAGACTCAAGAAAGATAAAACAAAAATAAAGAGAAGAAAGAAAAGTCAATGAATGTCCCTATTTGAAACAAAGAAATAAAGATTTATCTAATAAAAATTTATCTAAAAATGACAATCAACTCTAATGATTATGCCATGCATTTTGGATTAAGCTGTCTGATCTTTCCATTCAAACTTTCTACCAAATGTTGTTGAGTTAATAGTCTTGAAACTGAGTTGCTTCCATAGGTCAAATGCATTTAAGACCTCATTCGGTTAGTGGCGCCTTGAAGGGTTTTCGCCAACAAGCCTTTTTTTTTTCTCAGCTCACCATTGTCTGATATTGTCCGTGAGGGTTTTCCACCAATGAGACTCTCTTATCTTTATTACTCTTAACTCACAGTCGTCTTACGGTGACCTTGAGGGTTTTCACCGATAAGACTCTCTTATTTTTATCTCTCTCAACTTACCATCATCTTACAGTGTCCGTGAGGTTTTTCACCAATAAGACTCACTCATTTTTATTTCTCTCTTGATTTTTTTTACCGACGAAGACAAGTAGTTCTCAAATACATCATCATATCCCTTGCATGCTTAGCTGTAAACATCCTCAAAGATTGATCTAAAGGTCTTTATTTGGTTGTAACTTGGCTTTTGGATAGGGTTAGAAAGAAAGGATGGCATGAGGTCTAAACAACACTTAAAGTGGGGCAGGACTTATAACTTTTGGAATCGATTCAAACCATGAGGATTAAATTATGCCCCATTTTGTTTTGACAGAGCAATTCTAAATTGTTTATTTGGTTGGACCGAGCCTAAAGTAGGTCAACCTACATATTTCACCCCCGAGGGAGGAGAATCAGGTCATGCGTAGTTCTGACAGCTTGTTTTGCTTGATTTTGATTTCTTTTTTTCTTTCTTTTTTATTGACCTTTTTTTTTTCTTTGGAACTTTTCTGACTCTATTTTTTGACACTCCTTTCTTTTATTTCTTTTGACACATTTTTTTTGCCTTTTTTTTAAAAAACTTTTCTGACTCTATTCTTTTGCTCGACACTTATCTATTGAGCTTTGTTGACTCTATCTTGATTCCAAAAGAGGGGTATGAAAGAAAATAGAACTACAACTCAAATGGTTAAACAAAAGATGACTCAAAGTTTGGATAGCAGAATGAAATGCCTTCGTTATATCAATCCTTGAGAATGAAAGTACACACATGCAATATGAAGTGAAGGATGAAGATTATTTGCGACACTTTAACAACACTAACTTTAACTAGCATGTGTGTCACTTCTTCTTCTACATTTTCAAACATACAACTCCACCTTTGTTGTACATCCCTCACATTGAATGACTCGTGCTTTTGTGGAATTGATTTTCTTTCTGTTCTTCTTGATACAGGATCACACATTTTTTTACCTAATTGAGACATGTCTTTTAATTGATGGCCAAGTTATTCTTGTGATTCTCAAAATATTTTCCTTAATTTTGAAAGAAGGCTTCAATATGGTCAACAAATATGTCATCACTCTATCAACTTCTCGAATGCCCTTTTTTTCCTGATCCTAGCACCCTGATTCAGACTTCATGCTCAAATTGGATTTTAAGATCTAGCTGAAAATTCCACAAGTATGTCATATCACTAGAGCCAACATAAAATGTACCATGTAAAGAAAACAAACAAACAAACAACACATATTTAAAACACAAAGGATAAAAGGAACATTTTATTTAGTTAAAATAAAATATAGAAGGGTTTAAACATAAACGACAAAGCAACAAAACAAGATAGATTTCGAACTACAACTCTGAGATAGTTTGGAAAACAGAAAGGAAAATAAAACAAACTACCAAAAATCCTTCCTGGTAAGGAGAGGAGTGACTTCCCAATCGCTGAGCTTGACACCTTAGCCACTGAGTTGCATATCATGACTAGAGTTTTCATCACCACCAGACACATTTCCCTCAGCAAATAAGTTTTGGATCCTCATGCTCAATTCATTGCTTCCCACGTATTGTACATCATCATGTGTTGGTGAAGGATTCTGTGTGACGCTCGAGGTGTCAATGTTTTGCACTACAATCATTTTTTCTTGAATCATCTTTTTTATTTCTCTTTTCAAAGTACGACAATCTTTAGTACCGTGACCCTGAACATCAGAATGATATGCACACCGTACATTAAGGTTAAAATTTCTTGAATGTGGGTCAAGTGTATACCCAAGGAGAAGAGTAATCATGCCCTTCTGTCTCAATCTCTGGAACAAACTGGCATAGGATTCCCCAATATGAGTGAAATTATTCCTTACCTTCCTCCTTTTTATGAACTCTGGACTCGGATGAAACTTTGATTTAGTGTTTCCTTCATAAATTTGTGGAGGAAAAGGACGATGTTGAGGTACAGGAGCATGCCAACATTGTTCAAAGTACATTGAGAAAGTGAAATGGAATTTCTTGGATTTTGAAAAGAGGAACCTTGTTGTAGATGAGTAAGTGGATTTGATATGTAAGATTGGGATTGAGGCTGACGATATTGGTTAGTTGGACCTCTCAAACTCTGCTTTGACCTTGGCACGATAATAGGTGTGTTTTCCTTCTTCTTTCCTTCAATTTTCCTTGATTTATTTCATTATCGTCTCAAATATTTCATAGAATCCTTCTGTCCATCAGGCTCCCCAAATTTTGATGTCTCAAAGCTTGGAGGAAGGTTAACACTTAAAAACATGCCCCAGTTTTTATATGAAACATCTTTATAGCCCATAAGTCCCAAGGAACTTTTCATATTTTCTACACTCTTCACTTTCCCTATCATTTTCTCTGGCTTTTCTGGCATGCTAGGCTTCTTAGTAAGAAATTTTGGCAGTCTACTTAACTAAACTGTAGGCTCAAAGGTATCGAAATGACCATCAAGAGTATTAAACGTGGATTAAATAGCGGACTGGAGAAGCACAATCGTTGGATCAATAGCTAAAGTGGAGGCCTCAATAGAATGTTGAGTAACAAAAGCACAGACGGTGTGTGGTGCTTTGAACGTGGTAGGCTTATATTGAGGAGCTAAAGAAAGAATGAAGGAAGTATTGGGATACATTTGACGTGGAATGGATTCTGTGGCATACTGTGGTGCATCAACAACAGTAGTAAACTGACTTTGCAATTTTGGTGGAAGACTCAAGGTATTTGCAGGGTCAATAGTGGGGAATGCAGGAGGAGGCAACCCACTGGCCCAAGCTCGATACATTTCCATCATTTGTTGTCTTAGTATCAAATTCTCTTCTTTTAAACTCTCAATTTCTCGACTCTTTGTTTAATCCATAAGGTCACTCTTTATATCCTTGTTGGACACCCTAAACCTTCTTTAAATTTGGTGTGATGTGGAGGACCAGCCAAAATGCCAGAAACCAACCACCTTAAACTAACTGAACAAGAGGTAACAAATGTGTTAGAGTTTAACACTTTCTCAAAACCTTTTCTATTTTTATTTATTTTTATTTTTAAAAAAATATCACCAAACTCAAGAAGGGCGCCTACGTATCTTACCCTCTAAAGGGGTGAATCAGGTGTACGTAGTTCGTGAAGTCTTGCCAAAATGGCCAATCAAACTCTTTTTCTCTCATTTTCTTTTTATTGAAAGTTTAAGAAGAAAAATGCATAACAAATTTTCAAAAGAATTGACGAAACTCTTTTTGATTTGTTCAGCTTTAACATATCTTTTCAAAATGAAACCTATCATTACCAAAGAAGAATCTTTTTGGATTTTCGATTTTGAATTTCATACGAAAATGAAATTTGAATCTATTAAAGGAAAATCTTTTTGCGGTTTTCTTTTAAAGATGTATACAAAACACCTACTCTATATAAAGAGTGAAGAAAATCTTTTTATTTTTTTATTTCTTTTTCATATTCATATACAAAATAAAACCTATTATTACCGAAGAAAATCTTTTTGGGTTTTCAATTTTAAATTTCATATGAAAATGAAACTTAAAACTATTAAAGAAAAATATTTTTGTTGTTTTCTTTTAAAGATGTATATGACACCTATTCTAAATGAAGAGTGAAGAAAATCTTTTTGAATTTTTTAAATGAGATCCCCCAAACCAACAATAGGTTGTCTACGTATCTCACTTCCGAAAGAGGAGAATCAGGGATGCGTAGTTCGTTCAGATTGGACAATTAAGGATTAAATAACAAACTAAACCCTGACTTGAGAGACATGACAAAAGACAGACGATGAACAACGTAAATAAAATCATTTTTTGAATTTTCAACTTGACACTTCACATAAAAATGACACCAACAACTATGAAAGAAGAATCTTTTTGGTATTTTCATCATATGAAATGTACAAAACTTCTACCATTTTTGAATTTTTATTTTATAAAAAACTCCTACTGAAATTTGATTTTTGGAGTTTTCGAATTGTGAATGGTTGCTAAAGGAAACAAAAAGAAAATCTTTTTGATGTTTTTGAATTTGTTTTTCGAGAAATGAGTGCAAAAGGTAAAAAATCTTTTTAGATTTTTGAATTATGAAAAATGAAAGCCATAAAGAACTAAAAAAAAATACGAAACACTCTTTTCTTACTCACATTTTCTTTTTCTCTCTTTTTTTCAACACTTTCTTGTCTACACATTTTACTTCTAACATATGTTTTCCCTAAGTTGATCCGTCAAATGACCACGTTACCCTCATATATGCAATATTTAGCACGTAGGGATGCTTTATAGGTGATTCTCCTACAAAAGGCCACGTGGGTCCTGCTAGGTCTCAATATGATGTAGATAAGCATGGCCTAAAGGCTAACCTGCGCTACGGTCCACTAACAAGGTTGTTCGGGGAAGCGTATGGTCGATAGTGGCCACTTTAGCTTTCCACCCACTCCATACCAGCCGACGGCTCCCCTCCTAAAATAAGGGTGACTCAATTATAGGCCGTGTACACAGCATGTACTACAGAACTTGTTGTATAAAGAATTGACTCGGGCTATGCAAATGATGTCAGATATAACTTATCAATGATAAACAAATAATATCAATAACACAAATAATGTCTATACAACCATCATGTCAAATTAAGCCGATATAACTCCAAAAATATGCTCAAATTTTTTAAAAGTTCCCCAGCAGAGTCACCAGAGTTGTCACACCCCTTTTTTTTTTAAAAAAAAAGATTAATTTAAAGTTCTAAAGGGTTTTTAATATGAAAGTGACGAAATGAAGATTTATTTTGAAAAAGAATTAGTTTTACATTCAAAACTCAGAGTCGCCACTTGACATAATCTGGTGTGCCAAGTCACCTTTGAAAAATTCTTTTCAAAATGATTTGACTCTTTAAGACTGGTTTGCGAACAGAGATTTTAGCTAAGGAATTCTGTTGACCGAGGAAAAGGTGTTAGGCATCCCTCGATTTCGTGGTTCAACCACGGTCGCTTGGTGGAGCATATCGGCTAATTTGACATTACAAATGTATAAAAAACACAAAACACATAAAACAATCAATCAAACACACGAAATAAAATAATTCCAAATATAGTGTTCAGTCCAATTATACAGTCCAAAAATAAAAATGCAAAAAATAATCCTACTCTAACCTACACTAATCTTGAACGGTGCTCCCGTGCTTTACCCGATGCCTCAGGCCTTCGTCACGAACGTCCTCTGAGTACAAAATACTTTGGTGCATTCCCCAACAAATAAGTACAATATACCTTCGGAACATTCCCCGTCGAATAAATTCGTTTTAATCAAATACGATAAACTAGAAAACATTCAATACACATTCAAACATTCAACAAAAACGTCATACCTAAATTTTGCCTACCCGAACCTAAAACTTTTGCCTATTAAGATATCGGCCTAAAATAGGAACCTATCGAATTCACAAACCAGATATTTATTCTGAATTAAACGAAATGATAATAAACAAAAATTAAACTAATTCATCCTTTTTATCAATTTTTCAATTCCGCCCCAAATTCCCTTTTAACACTAAATTTCCACAATTAACGATTACTATTTCAACAATCCACAATCACTTTTCAACGAAATTAAGCAACAAGTCAATATCAAGTAGAAATTCATCACCAATCAAGATCAAACACAACACGAAATTCCATCCAATGCACCATATTTCATCAATAATGAAATAAAAAGAGGAAAAGAGTAGAGATGGACCTCAATGATGATTTTATTCAAAATATCATTCAATCGAGAAAATGAATCTGTGTACCAAAGAACCTCGAGTCAGAAGACCTTAATGAAGAACCCGAATACAACTCAGTATCAGAAATCAAAGCCTAAAACTACACTCAAAAACCCATAACCAGATTGTGGAAGAGAAAAGCCAAGAAAAACAGTATGTAATTCCGACGGGACCTTGTCGGAATCAACTTGAATAAGAACGAACGATTTGACACCGCAATAAAACCTGAAATCCGACTTGAATTGAAAACCCATTTTCTGAATCCAAATTCCCAATCAATTTCGAGCCCAAAACAGTGTTGAATCCAGTGAGGATGTGCCATTTCCTACGACGAATGGTCATCGGAACAGTAGCGTGAACGAGCTGTTGTTTCGCTCCTCTCCCTTATTTTTTTTCTCCGACCAGATCTCTCTCTCTCTCTCTCTCATTCTAACTATGTTGATCCCTCTCTCTCGCTCAAACTATGTTAATTCTTATCTCTCGATCTCTATCTCTCATGTCATTCTCCTTTTTCTGTGTGATGTGTGTATTCAAAAATGGAGAGGCCGGTGCTGATCTCTATTTTTCTGTGTGTGAATCTTGGAAAATATTGAGCGAGTGTGTGTTCTTGTGGTTCTAAAAATGGAGAGTTCTAGTGAGCTCTCCCCCTTTTTTTGTTGTATGTCTATATCAAAGATGGAAGCCAACCTTTTTCTGTGTGGATAATACCCTGTGGGCCTCTCTATATGAGGGTGTGAATTGTGAGCATATGTATATAATGTGAAGAGTGTGTGAATGATTATTCAGTTGTGTGGGGTCCATGAGAATGTATATATATTGTTGGTATCCATTTATTAAGGGGAAAATGGAAAAAATGTGAGTAGGGTAGGGGGTTAGGTAGGGTAGTAGTGAGGTGTTAAAGTTAGTTAGAATAAGGGAATATTAGGGATTCGAGATTTAATTTGTAAAGATTTGTTGTATTTGTTTTCTTGTGGGAAAAGTATAGAATGGATGAGGGTACGTGGTAAGATGAGCTAAAAATAAATAAAATTCAACTTCGGGACAAAATTAGGTGTCTACAGCATGCCCCCTTCGAATGTAAACACAAAGTATTTTCAGATAAAGAAGTAGACAACGAGACCAAATTTTGACCCTTCTATTATTCAAGAAAAGAGACAGAAGGAAGAAGGACAACAGAGTTAGAGAGTCGAGTGAGATCCCGTCGAGGTTCCGGTCTGCGGCTCTATCATTAAAACAAAAATGAAAATTATAAGTTAAAACATAAACTAAAAGGTACGTCTTACAGGAATCAAGAGAACTCGACTATAAGGTACGTCTTATAGGAATCAAGGGGAATGACTTGACTAAAACTTACGTATTCTAGGAATGAAGGTTCAATTTAAGAAGTGTATTACCTGGCAAATGAAAGGTGAAATCCCTGGAATAGAAAGTGTGTCTCCTAAGGATATAGGGTGTTGAATTTTTACCATGATTTGATTATCAAACCTATGCAGCAACATTGTTTCCTGCATTTGTAAAATCGAGACATTGCAGCCCTTGATATTTATGCTCTGAAGTCCTTGCTTTGAAGATAATATGTTTCCTGTTTCATCAAAGAAAACTTGTGATTTTAAAACATAGTGGTTGGTTTATGGCTTTAGATTTCGCGGCAATGGCTCTTGCCCTCGTCATATTTAACCTTGCTTCCAACCATTAGCATATGTCATTGACTTGCTGCATCATTGACCCAAACTCAGGTTATTAAGAGTGACTCTGAAAAAAACACAATATTTCAGCTTTGCCATGTTTCTCAGATAAAACCTCTGAACTTTGGTATTTCCATGGGTTCCCAGACTTTTTTGTTGACAAAACTTTCTGCATGCTCTTTTATTCGGATCACAATCATGTCTCTTTCATGTGTTGGCTTTTGTCTTTCTCTGTGCAGTTAAAGAAGCCGGTAGCCAATTTTAAAATGTATTTTCACTTGTTTTGACATGGACTTGACTCAACGACAAGAGAAAAATGACAATAATTTTTCATTTGAATAACTGACTCAAGAAAGATAAACAAAAATAAAGAGAAGAAAGAAAAGTCAATGAATGTCCCCATTTGAAACAAAGAAACAAAAAATTATCTAAAAATGACAATCAACTCTAATGATTATGCCATGCATTTTGGATTAAGCTGTCTGATTTTTCCATTCTGACTTTCAACCAATTGTTGTTGAGTTAATGGTCTTGAAATTGAGTTGCTTCCTTAGGTCAAATGCATGTAAGACGTCATTCAGTTAGTGGCATCTTGAAGGGTTTTTTCCAACAATCCTCTCTTATTTTCTTTTTCTCAACTCACCATTGTCTTATAGTGTTCGTGAGGGTTTTTCACCAATTAGACTCACTTATCTTCATTTCTCTCAACTCACAGTCGTCTTACGGTTTCCGTAAGGGTTTTCACCGATAAAAATCTCTCATTTTTATCTCCTCTCAACTTATCATTGTCTTACGGTGCCCATAAAGATTTTTCACCAATAAGACTCACTCATTTTTATTTCTCTCTTGATTTCTTATGCTGAGGAAGACAAGTAGTTCTCAAATTTATTATCATATCCCTTGAATGCTTAGCCTTAACATTCTCAAAAATTGATTTGAAGGTCATTCATTTGTTGTAACTTGGCTTTTGGATACAGTTAGAAATAAAGGATGGCATGAGGCACTAACGATAGTTAAAGTGGGGTAGGACCTACAACTTTTGGAGTCGACTCAAACAATGAGGATTAACTCATGCCCTAGTTTCTTTTGACTGAGCAATTCTAAATTGTTTATTTGGTTGGACCGAGCCCAAAGTAGAGCGGCCTACGTATCTCACCTCCTAGAGAGGAGAATCAGATCACGCGTAGTTCTAGCAGCTTGTTTTGCTTGATTCTGATTTCTCTTTTTCTTTTCCTTTTTATTGACTTTTTTTTCTCTTTGGAACTTTTCTGACTCTATTTTTTGACACTCTTTTCTTTCTTTCTTTTGACACATTTTTTTCTCTTTTTTTTTTGAAACTTTTCTGACTCTATTCTCTTGCTCGACACTTATCTTTTGAGCTTTGTTAACTCTATCTTGATTCCAAAAGAGAGGTATGAAAGAAAATAGAACTACAGCTCAAATGGGTAAACAAAGGATGACTCAAAGTTTAGATAGTAGAACGAAATGCCTTCGTCATATCAATCCTTGAGAATACAAGTACACACATGCAATATGAAGTGAAGGATGAAGATTATTTGCGACACTTTAACAATACTAACTTTAACTGATCATGTGTGTCACTTCTTCTTCTACACTTTTCAAACATACAACTCCACCTTTGTTGTACATCCCTCACATTGAATGACTCATGCTTTTGTGGAATTGATTTTCTTTCTGTTCCTCTTGATGCAAGATCACACATTTTTTACTTAATTGAGACATGTTTTTCAATTGATGACCAACTTATTCTTGTGATTCTCAAAATATTTACTTTAATTTTGAAAGAAGGCTTCAACATGGTCAACAAATGTGTCATTACTCTATCAACTTCTCGAATGCCTTTTTTTTCTAATCCTAGCCCCCTGATTAAGAGTTTATGCACAAATTGAATTTTAAGATCTAGCTGAAAATTCCGCAAGCATGTCATATCACTAGAACCAACATAAAATGTACTATGTAAAGAAAACAAACAAACAACACATATTTAAAACGCAAAAGAAAAAGGGACATTTTATTTAGTTAAAATAAAAGATAGAAGGGTTTAAACACGAACGACAAAGAAACAAAACAAGATAGATTCCGAACTACAACCCTGAGATAATTCGGAAAACAGAAAGGAAAACAAAACAAACTACCAACAATTCTTCTTGGTAAAGAGAGTGTCTACGTTTCAGGTTACGTTTATTCTTTTGGCGAACTTGTTCTTATTTCTAAGGTGCTATATCTGCAATGACAAGGTGGGGTTGAATTGGAGTAGTAATTTAAAGTGGTGTTAGTACAGGTGAAAATACAAGGTATATGCTATTAAATTGTGAGAAGCAGTAAATAACACAAAGCATTGTAAAGTTCTTGAAAATTGGGCCAAGGGGTTTTCTATTAGGCAATGTTTAATTTAATAATTAAGAGAAAATAACATGTTACCCCCTGAACTATACCCGAAAGAGCTGTGAAACACCTAATTAAACTTCAAGGGGTCCTATTATCCCTGAACTAATTAAAAGTGGATTTTCACCCTCTTAGTGCCTATGTGGTACATACGTACCTTTGATTCCTATAAGACATACCTTTTAGTCGAGTCATCCCCCTTTGATTCCTATAAGACGTACCTTTTAGTCGAGTCATCCTCCTTGATTCCTATAAGACGTACCTTTTTGTCGAGTCATCTCCCTTTGATTCCTATAAGACATACCTTTTAGTCGAGTCATTCCCCTTGACCTCTAGAAGACGTATCTTTTAGTTGAGTCATCCCCCTTGATTCCTATAAGGCATTCCTTTTAGTTGAGTCATTCTCCTTGATTTCTAGAAAATGTACTTTCTAGTCGAGTCATTGCACTTAATCCTTATAAGACGCACTTCCTTGTTAGTTCTCATTTGTCAGGTGACACACTTTTTAATTTAAACTTCTATCTCTAGAAGACGCACTTTCTAGTCAGAATTCCTAACTTTAATTCTTAGGAGATTCACTTTCTAGTCTTGGTCATTCAATTTTACTCTCAATAGATGCATTTCTTTGTCAAAGTCTTGATTCATTATTGCAACATGCAAGTAGGTATGATTGACTTTCTCAAAAGTCTTTTGATGGTAAACTCGGGCAAAAAGATAAATAAATAAATAACTTTAATATTTGTATTGGAACTTTACTTTTTTGGCAAACGATTTTCTCTTTACAATAATTTTGTTTGGGATAATTTTCTTTCTAGTCATGATGTGATTTCAGGAGCCCGCCCGAAGCAAAGGACGAATAAATGGAAAGTAAAGTAGCAGGGTGAAGAAATTGAAAGTTAAGCAACAAGGTGAAGAATTGGAAACTCAAGTAAAAAAGTGAAGAAAATAAAAGTCAACAGATCGAAAATAGCAAGTCAGGAGCCTGCCTGGAGAACAAGGTGATGATATTGAAACCAAGCAACAAGTTGAAGAAATTTCAAATCAGGAGCCCGCCTGAAGAATAGGGTGATGAAACTCAAGTCAAGAGTCCAATAGAAGCTGCGTAGACAGGATTTTGTAATTTCATTTATGTTTTTAACTTATAATTTTCATTTTTGATGTAATAACAGAGCCGCGGACCGGAACCTCGATGGGCCCTCACTCGACTCTCCAACTCGGCATAGTCCATCTCCTTTCAATTTTTTGAGATAATTGTCACTCGATTACCTCATAACTTGGGTAGGTAGGATGTCCTAAGTCAAGACCTGGTTTCCCTCCTTCTTCTTGCTCCGTGCTTTTGAATAAAGGTCAGGACAAAATTCTGTCTCGTTGTCTACTACTTTGTATGAAAATACCATGTGTTTACATCCAAAGGGGGCATGATGTAGACACCTAATTTTGTCCTTTCCCAAAAATATTTTAATCATTTTTATTTTATTTTATCTTTTTTAATTTTTATTTTTATTTTATTCACCTTACCATACTTTTGTTTAGTTGATAATTTCTCCCAAAAAAAAAAGAAGAAGAAAGAATTGAAAATAATTAAATACATAGCATCTTTGTCACCTCACTATGCCACATCAACACCTCACTTTCCATTTTTCATTAGATACAAGCAAAAGGCACATGCCCTACTCATTTTTTCACACACCACCCTCATCTTTCCACATGCCACACTAATTTTTTCACATGCCACACACTGATTCCCATAAGCCACCAATTATATGCTTCCACATAGGATAATAGATAAAGGAAAAAAAATTAAATAAAAAATATAAAAGGAAAATTCTAAAAGGAGAAAAGGCGAAGGCTCATTCTTTCATCATCATCTTCTCCACAATAACAACAATCACCAAATCATCTTCCTCACAAGAAGAACAACAAAAAAACCGAGGGAGAGAAGAGAGAATCGCGCGACAGAGAAAAAAATCGAGAGAGAAACAGTATCGTGAATAGTGCCGTGAACAGTGTTGTGAACAATAAGTGAAAAATGTCGTGAACAATACGTGAACAGTGTCGGTTTTTGGGTTTGATTGGATTTATGGAGCTTCAGTTTTGGGTCTCAAATTTTTCAATACGGAGTTGGAGTTCGTCATTGTTGAGGTCCTATTAGGAATTCTATAGTCCGGGCTTTCTTGATTTTATCATCAACAAAATCGATTCTTCAAAGGTCCATCTCTCAACTCCATTTTTTTGTTATATCGAAGTTGGTTAATATCGTAATTTTATGGTGCGATTTTGAATATTTCGAGCAAAATGTTAATTGTTGTTGTGGATATGAATGATTGGTATGCTCAAATTTTTGAATCTTTGTTGGGGTATGTGTTGTTGGTTTCGAATTTTGAAAAGTGATTTGATAGTCAAACTGGTTTAATAATGTGGTTAAAAATGGATTTGGGGTATGAAATTGAGAAATTGATAAAAAAGTTGAATTTAGATTAGCTTTGGTTTATTGTAATTTTGTTTAATTCGTAATGAGCATGAATATTGTTGGAATGTGATAAAATTATGATGTGTTGAAATGAATAGGCGAATGTTGGTTCGGGTAGGCAAAAATTTAGGAATAAGTTTTCTTGTTGAATGTTTGAATGTGGAATTTGAGTTGAACAGTTTGGTTTTAGTTCTTGCATTTGGAAATGTATTCATTTAATCGGGAAATGCCCCACGATCACTTGTATTTATTCACCGAGAAATGCCCCGAAGTATTTTGTATTTGGAGGACATCCGTGAAGAAGGCTCGAGGCATCGGGTAGCATGGGAGTGTAGTATAAAATTAGTGTAGGGTAGAATAGGATTTACATTTTTGCATTGTTTTTCTATTTTGGACTGTATAATTGGACTTGACATTATTTTTGGATTTGTTTGCTTGATTGATCGTTTTATTTATGTTTGGTGTGGTTTATACATTCATAGTGTCCAAATTAGACGATATACTCCACCAAGCGACCGTAGTCGAACCACGGGATCGAGGGGTGCCTAACACCTTCCCCTTGGTCAATAGAATTCCTTAACCAAAATCTCTATTCGTGGATCAGTTTAAAAGAGTCAAAAACAGTTTTGAAAAGGATTTCCAAAGGTGACTTGGCACACCCAATTATGCCAAGTGGCGAATCTGAGTTTAAATGTAAATAATCCTTTTCGAAATCAAATTTTCATTTTTTGTCACTTCAAGAATAAAAACCCTTACGAAACATAAAATCTAATCTTTTCGGAGTTAAAAAAAGGGGTGTGACAATATATCTGTGTATTATACACCTCTTATAAGTTTGAATAAAGTTATATATACAATTATTTCATAATATACATAATTAAACAAGTATGTACATATGTATATATGATGTTTAAACAATTTATCTACATTGTATAAGAGTGTATAAAATGGCGAGGAAGAAGAAAACACTCAAATAAAAAAACTGTGTTATATATATATATATATATATATATATATATATATATAGAGAGAGAGAGAGAGAGAGAGAGAGAGAGAGAGATAATATATATATATATATAATATACAATACAATAAACAAATATATATAAAAAAATAAACTTCGTCTTCTTTCTTGAATCCAAATACCAATTCATCCACAAACACCTCAAAACTACACCAAATCATCTAAAGTTTTAGATTTGGACCCCTCAATAAATAACTGATTTTTTTTGTAGTCATACTCACTCAATACAAAACTTATTTATGAAAATTCAATTCAAATTTTGAAACTTCGTGCTTTGATGATAATTGAATCTATTCTGTCCTTTTAATATAAGATGGAGTAATCAAACAAATCGCTTAGTTAAAATTGAATGACGAAGAAGCAAGTTGAACTAGATATTACATATTCAAAGCTTACAATTTACAGTTGCTGCTGAAGAAGAAAATTCTGCCTATTTTTTTTTTTTTGGAAACTGTATATGAAAAGAAAGAAAAGAAAAGGAGGAAGTTGGAAGAAGAAGAAGGAGGAAGAGGAATCATCAGAAAATAGTAGTTTTCACTTATAAGCAACTTAGTTTTGTTAGAAGCGAGAATATACTAGATTCAGAACAAAACTTTGATGAAAAATGAAGCTTTGAGAAGAGAGAAGGGAGAGGAAAATATCTATGAGTGTAACTGATCTCTTCAATTATGAATTTGTCTTCCACATAATGTGGGTCAAACAAAGTATATACATGACCCGAAATATAGTAATAAAATCGGATAATAAATAAGACTATTGGGCCTTATACACTGTATGGGACATCTTACAAAATATACACAAATACTATGGACTATCCCACTCCACTAATAGCTATGGTCTTATCACGTAGCTCAACCCCCCCTCAAGTTGGAGGGTGAGATAACTCCCAACTTGAGAAGATGGAAGTGATGAGCAGCACCAGGTAAGGCCTTCGTGAAAATTTCATCCATTTGAGAAGCACTCATATTGTAATGCAAAGTGATCAAAACAACGCCAAGTTTAGCCCGGACAAAGTGGAAATCTAACTCGATGTGCTTCATGAGCTAATGGAATACAAGATTCTTGGCAATATAAATAGCGGACCTGCTGTCACAAAACACTAGAACTGGTAGGGAAGAGTGCAGGCCAAAGTCAGAAAGGAAGTGGGAAAGCCAAGTAAGTTCACCCATAGCCTTACTCAATGAGCAATACTCAGACTCAGCAAATGAAAGGGACCCCACTGGCTGCTTTTTAGACTTTTAGGGAATCAAACTGTTTCTAACTAAAAATGCAAAACTAAGTAAAAATGCAAAATCCAGTGACGAAATGATGACTATCCAGGTAAGAAGCCCAATCACTGTCCCAAAAAACTTGTAAAGAGAAGTCAGCAGAATTATTAAAAAGTAAACCAAAACCAGGAGAACCCTTCAGGTAACGCAAAAGATGTACGACAGCCTGCATGTGAGGCACACAAGGGCGCTCCAAATACTGACTCAAATGTTGGAAAGCAAAAAAGAGGTCCGACTGAGTATGAGTTAAAAAGTTCAACTTGCCAACCAGGCTATGATAAATCTCAGGCTGCGCCAAAGGATCACCCATGTCAACAGACAACTTACGATTTAGTTCCAAAGGGCAAACCACAGGAGAAGTAACATCACAGTGATAATCAGTAAGCAGATCATGAACAAATTTTCTCTAATGCAAGAGAACACCAGAGTCACAATATAACAATTCAATACCAAGAAAATAATGCAACAAACCCAAATCATTGATCTTAAATTGTTTATGGAGGAACAACTTGAGATCAGTAATTTCTCTGAGATCAGTGCCAGTCAAAACAATATCATGAACATAGATAGACAAGATGACAAGAGAATCCCCCGAATCTTTAGTGAAGAGAGTATCATTAAGAGAATAAGCATAACCCCTCGATTAAAGGGCATGAGTTAACTTGGCAGACGAGAGGATGCCGAAGCCTATATAATGATTTATTGAGTTTGCAAACCATAGGAATAGAAGAATCAATAAGTTTCATGTAAACTTTTTCATCCAAATCCCCATGGATAAAGGAGTTGTTAACATCAAGTTGAAAGAAAGGCCAATGATGCTGAACAGTCGCAGCCACAAGGGTCTTGATAGTGGACATTTTGACCAGCGGGGAAAATGTTTCATGAAAATCAATACCTTCAACCTGAGTATCCCCCCGGACCACCAAACAAGCCTTATATCTTCCCAAAGAACCATCATCCCTATACTTGATCTTGTAAACCCACTTATAACTAATAGGTTTCTTTCCATAGTAAAGCGGGACACCAGACCAAGTATTATTGGTCTCTAAAGCAGCAAACTCTTACCTCATAGCATCTTGCAACTGAGGAAATGCAGCTGCCTGAGAGTAACTGTGAGGCTCACAAATAGGTTGCTGGCCATCTAAAGAAGCACACGAAGGAGAATAGGTGAAGCAAGAAAGAAAGAAAAAATGACATATAATCCTGATGATAACCAGGAGGATGGGGCACCCTAGAAGACTTTCTCGAGGCGGGAACAGAAACATGGGGTAATTCAGAATGAAGTAGACTCAATAGTGGAGACAGAAGCAACTGGAGGAGAAGCAGAGTCATCAAAGAAAAAAGCAAGAAATAGACAAGAAGGTGGGTTAGGGGAAGAGAGTGAATGAAAAGAAAAAGTGGTTTCATGAAAGGTAACATCCCTAGAAATGAAACAATTCTTGGAAAGAACGTTATAAAGCTTGTAACTCTTTTTAGCAAAATATCCAACAAAAACACAAAGAATGGTACGAGGGGACAATTTATCTCTTTGAGGAACAGGGACAGTTGAGTAACACAAGCACCCAAAAGCCTTGAGGTGGGAATAAGAGGGTGATTTATGATGAAGTAATTCAAAAGGGCTCTTGTGATGCAAAGTAGGGGAAGGGAACCTATTAATAAGGTAAGTGTCTATCAAAAGACAATCCCTCAATAACCTCATAGGAAGATGGGACTGAAAAAGCAAAGCCCTAACAGTTTCTAAGAGAAATTTATGTTTTCTCTCAATATTTTCTTTCTGTTGAAGAGTATAGGGACAAGAGGTCTGGTGAATAATCCTTTGGAGGCAAAGAACTGAGAACCAGACAAAGAAGAGCCAAGTTCTAAAGCATTATCACTACGAACGACCTTAACATGAGCATAATATTGAGTTTCCACCAAAGTGAGGAAAGTCTTAAGAAGATCAAAAGCATTACTTTTGGAAGCCATTAGATGTGTCCAGGTATCACGAGAACAGTCATCAACAATGGTGAGGAAGTAAAGAAAACCATCATAAGTAGTGGAGTGATAAGGCCCCCAAGTATCAATATGGATTAACTCAAAAGGGGAAGATGAAGAAGAAGTGCTATCAGTAAAAGGTAAAAGAGGTTGTCTAGCTAAGGGACAAATAGAGCAGGTGAAAGACTGCTTATTGGAGAAACTACCAGTAAGACTAGGAATACGCTTCATTTTAGAAAAATAAGCATGCCCAAGGCGATAGTGCCATAAAACATCAATTTTATTAACATGAATATCATTTACAGAAGTATAAGGAACAGAAGATGGAGCAGTAAATGGAACAGAGGGGATAACAGGATTAACAGTGGAATTACTAGTTGAATTAAGGGAAAATAAAGGACTATTCAGGGACTCGAAGGAACAGAAAAACTTGTAGCGACCACCATCAAGTCTACCAAGCACCACTGGCTTCCACATAGAAGGGCCCTATAGGGTGCAAGCAGACTTTGTGAATTGTAATGTGAAATGAGGGTGTTCAACTAGTTTAGACATAGATATTAGATTATACTGAAAACTAGGAATATACAACACATTGTGAAGGACAAAATCAGAAAATAAAGTCAAGGATCCAATGTTAGTGACCTTAACCTTATATCCATTAGGCAAAGAAACTAAATAAGGAATGGAAAGTGGTTGTACATTAAAAAAAAAAAGACGAACCAGAGGTCATGTGATTAGAAGCTCCAGAGTCTATAATCCAAATGGTCTTATCTATTTTGGTCAACATACAAGTGTGGTATAGCTTACTAGCAAAATTAGCAGAAACTAAAGATGAGCAGGCTGTAGCAATATCAGGAAGTTGTGCCCTTTGCAGCAAGACTAACAACTTAGAATACTCCCCTTTGTTAAGATTAGGAATGTCAGAAGGTAGGAGTTAGTCTGGGTCAGAAATAAAATCATCATTCCTAGGCATGGAAACCTTTTGGCCAGACTTGGTAAGTTCAACATAAGCAACTGTTCTTTCAGGAGGGGGCTTAGAGAACTTAAAATTTGGAGGAAAGCCATGAAGCTTATAGCACTTGTCAATAGTATGATTACAATACTTGTAAACCAGTGAAAGGCACTACAACAAAATTGATATATAGCTACAAATTTATTAGCTACGAGATGAAATTCGTCACTAATTGATCACCTTTTATGACGAAAATTACATTTCGTGTCTAAATTCATGAAGCACATACTTTTAGTGACGAAACGTAAAATTTCATAGCAAAGTATTGTCCTTTAAAGTTTCCCACCAAAAAATATTTTGGCGCCATTTTATTAAGTATCATTAGTGACGAATTTTAAGTTTTTGGTGACACCCTTTTTAGTTATAATTTTAGACACAAAAAAAAAATCGTCATAATAAATAAGTTGTCGCACTAGCGACAAATTAGAGTTCGTAGTTAAATATTGTAAGTTTTAGCTATAAAATTTGATATTTAATTGTGACCTCAATTTTTGTCACTAGTACTAGAAATAATTAGTGACGCTCATTTTATTGTCTCTAATAATAGATCCAATTCGTGACAAACTATTTTTTGTCTTGAATTAATTATAATTTTAGACACAAAAAAAAATCATAATAAAAAATAAGTTGTCGCAATAGCAAAAAATTAGAGCTCGTAGTTAAATATTGTGAGTTTTAGCTACAGAATTTGATATTTAATTGTGACCTCAATTTTTGTCAGTAATACTATAAACAATTAGTGACTCTCATTTTATTATCTCCAATTAATCTATGATTCAGTGACAACATAATTTTGTCACAAAATATGCCATCGTTAAGTAGTGATGATTTAAAATTTGTATACTTTAACCTCAAAAGTTTTATTAAACTGTGACATTATCTTTTGTCACTAATTGATCGAAGAATTAGTGACAATTATATTATTGTCTCTGTTTAATCACAATTTTTTTTCACAAATAATTTTTAAATGGCGATGATTTAAATTTCGTAGTTAAATAGTGCAGTTATTAGCTACGGTAAAATTATTATGATAGATGAAAAAATCAACAATGATAGACACATCTTGATCTAAATGCAATAAAAATTAAAGTTTTACTCGTTAATAAATATGCACCAGCAAGCATAATTTTCTCTAAATTATAAAATTATACTGCCGACTAATTCAATTATCTGGTTTTTTCTCATTTTTTAGTCTTATTTTTTCCCTCCTTTATAGTTTATTTATTTTGTGCTCAAATAATATTATTTGTGATTTTCTTCTTTCCCCATAAATAGTTTTGATTGCCTTATTTTTCTATTTGTAAGTGTTTTGTTTTTTTTATTTTTCAATTTTTTATTTCGTGTTCGGTTTCTAATTTTATTTTTTCTTTCATAATCTCTTTTTTGTTCTTCTTTTTTATTATCAAAAATTCATGATAATTTATTTTTATAACATAAAAACACGCTAAAATTTTAGAAAACTAACCTCAAATCACAAGAAAATTTGTCTCTTCAATCATAGATACTATCAATATTTCACTAAAAACTTCTCAATTAGCAATTACCTATCACGAATACATGATGATTTATTATTATAAACTCCGAGAACATATTTAAATTTTAGAAAACTTACCTCAAATCACAAACAAATTTATTTCTTTAATCACAGATATTATCAAGAATACAAACACAAAGAACTAATATTTTAGAAAACATAGCTTAAATCACAATCAAATTTATGAACGACAATAATAAAGAAAAAAATTGTTAACTACATTATGGACCTATTATTGTAAAAAGGATTCTCAATTTATAAGAAATTTTAAGTTTAGTTTACTTTCTTTCTTTGGCAAATCAATTATTTAATTTAATAAATTAACTTTTGTGGTTTTTTATTTTTATTTTTAGGTTTAGTTTTCTGTTTTTCCTTTTTCCTCGGTACCTTTTTTTTTTTGTTCCTTTTCAATTCAAATTAGTTTTCTTTCCATATATATAATCTATTTCTTTTTCTTTTTCTTTTTTCTTTTTTTCTTTTTTTCTTTGTTCCCTTTTTCCTACAGTCGTTTTTGTGTGTCCTTTGCAATTCAAATTAGTATTCTTTTTTTTTTAGGTAACTAACAATTTTTATTAATCACCATTAAGCATTACAAATCTATAGCCATACTATACACACTATGCTAAGTTCAAAAAAAGAAAATCTACCAAATATACTATAAGGAGTCAGATAGAGACATATAGTAGCACCCTTTCTACTCACCTCAGTTACCATAATTCAGCTAAAAGATTTTCATCTAGACTCATATTCTCCAAGAATTAATTAACACCTGAGTTTTAAGTGGAGCTCTTATAGTGCAGACATATGCTATTTCTCTTGCAATGATCTCTGCAGTTCTTCTTCTATTATCATGCAGCCTGTTGTTTCTTTCACTCCATATAGCATGGCAAGTTTCTGCAAAAATCATTCTAAATAACTAAGCAGCAATAGTTCTACCTTTACCATGTCGCATTATCCACTGCATATGTTGATCCCAATCTGATGATATTACAGTTTGTTTGTCCATCCACTTCAATAGTTTACCCCATACTTCTTTTATAACAATGCAGTTTACTAGGATGTGATTTCGATTCTCCATGGCATCTTTGCATAAAGAGCAAATAGGGTCTGCCTCAATCCCCCATTTTATCAGCCTGTCCACAGTCAATAGCTTGCCATGTAGGCACAACCACATTGTAAATAAAGCTTTTGGCCTAGCAGCATTTTGAAACATTAAGCTTTTCCAAGGGACTCGAGGTAGGTTACCAAGCAGCTGTAAGTAAACCTTTCTAGTAAAGGTGAGCTTTAGTATTCTTTTTACTTATTTTATTATTAATAAATTATATATTAGGTAAGATTTGAATTGAATTGAAGTGTTTAAATATGGTATTAAAGTTAAATTACATTAACGTATATTTAAAAGGATTCTATTTAATTAAAATATGGAAGGAAAGTTAAATCGCATTAATTCAATAAAATTAAATAATAATTAAAAAATAGTAAAAAGATGATTTTGTCTATTACGAACTCTTTTAATGAAGGGCAAAAAGTTTATCGTTTTTCTAAGGGTGTTTACCCTTTTAACATATTATAGATTAAAAAGAGATAACTAATATAGGGAATATATATATATATATATATATATATATATATATATATATATATATATATATATTGCTTTTTTCTTTCTTTTCTTTTTTCTCATTCATTTCTTTATTTTTTTCTTCTTTTTCATTCATTTTTTTTGCAAATCATATTATTATTATTATTTTCACCATAATCTATACTTAATTTTGATTTTTTTATTTCTTATTTTTTATTTTTATTTTAGTTTTTCTTAATAATCTAATTTTATTCACTTTTTTTCTCCTTTTTGTTGAGGGATGCTTCAATCCTTCAGTTTGATATCATTCATTCCTCTATGATACCATCACATTATATCTATAAGTTGGCATGGTATCATGGAAGAGTGCTTCAGTCCTTCAACAAGAAACTCTTTAGTATATTATCACACTATATCTATATACTAATGTAGTATCATGAAAAATTGTTCTGTCCTTTCAATGAGACACTTCTCATTCCTTCACGATACCATCACATTATATCGATATACTGCATAGTATTATCCTTTGATATCGCATGCACTCCTCAGTTCTCTATATCATCGTAGTATATCTATATACTAGCATGATATCATGAATGAATTCTTCATTCTTTCTAGACACTCATCAATATATCAGCATAATATATCTATATATTGACGTGGTATCATCCTTCATTGAGCCGCTACTCAATCCTCTATGATACAATCATTGTATATCTATATATTGACATGTGTATAGTAGATGACTGCTTCTGTTTATCACAATATATTTATATACTGATGTAGTATCATAGAGGACTAATTTTGTCGTTCATGAGACTTTCTCAGTATACCACCTTAATATACATACATATTGATATGTTATCATAGAGAGCTGCTTTAGTCCTTCAATGAGACATTTCTCATTACTCTATGATATCACCATAATTTAATATACTGCATAGTAATATTCTTTAATGTGACACTCTAGTCCTCCATATCATCATAGTATATCTATATGCTAGCATGATATTATGGAAGGCTTTTTCATGCCTTCTAGACATTCATCAGTATATCATCACAATATATCTATATATTGATATAGTATCACACTTTCATGTGTGCCCTCTATAATACAATGATAATATATCTACATACTAGTATGTGTCATAGAGGATTACTTTTGTTCTTCTATGAGATACTCCTTATTATATTATTATAGTATATCTACATACGAGCATGATATCATCTTTTAATAAGACACTCAAGTCTTCATGATACCATCACAATTTATCTATATACTAGTATGGTATAATGGAGAACTACTTCCATTCTTTAGATGAGATACTTCTCAGTCCTTCATCATATCATCACAGTATATCAATTTATACCATCATCTTATCATTGATGTCTTCTTTAGTCCTTTAGTAAGACCTCCATGATACCATTACAATATATCTATTCGCTGTTATGGTATCATTGTTGTCCGCTTCAGTTATTTAGTTAGATTTCCATGATACCATCACAGTGTATCTATATATTGTAATAGTATTATTGACACCTGCTTCAGTTCATCAGTGAGACGTTCGTGATATCATTACAATATATTTAAATGGTGACATGATATTATTGACATATGCTTCAGTCCTTTAATAGACCACAAGATTCAAATTTTTCTTTTCTTTTCTTTTATTAAACTTCTTGCCAAGTAAAAACATGACAAACAAATTGAAATGAGGGAATATATGTTTTGTTTTCATTTGCAAAAATACAAAAAAATTATAACATGTATATGTTTCATTAATTAAGATTATAATAAACAAGCTAGTGCACGTTAATTTTTTTATTTTATACTTTTATTGTAGTATATAGTTAATTGGTTTAATTCTTATTAATCTAAAGGTAGTTAGATAATATTTTTATCTTTTATTTTTATTTTTAAAAAAAATACAACCATATAGAAAGGCTCATTTGAAATAAAATTTACATATTTAAAAACTATGTACAAAATACTATTAGCCATAAAAAATGAAAAATCCAAAATATTTAAACCACATACCAAAATAAGTAAGAGTTAACTAAAGACTCCTTTGAATACCAAAAATTCAAAAGATATCACATAAGTTGGGGTAAAGAGAATATTAATAAGAAAGATAATTACTATTGTTGTTAACAATCAATTTCACCGATGAATCATTGCAATTGATTGCACTTCAACGAATTATAGTAATTGATAATTATGTTATTAGTAATTTTTATTAAAATATTTTATTAAGATTTTTAAATTATGTATTATTTGATTCATTATAATATATAATAGGAAGTCATTAAGTGAAGGAAATCAATTACGAGAACATATTACCAGGGGCGGCTCAAGTATATTCGTGGCCTAAAGGTGAAAATCAAACGGAAGCCTTGAAATTTTAACAAAAAAATAAATTTCTTGTAATGAAATCTATTTTCAAAATTATGTAATCGATTTTTTCTAATTATTTCTTTTTAAGTAATAATATAATCAATGTATTTAATCTTTCTTGAGACATAGTACATTACATATATGAACTTCTTCTAAAGATTCTTTCCTTTTATATAAAATAATTTTTTTTTTTTATAAATAATACTTAATTTTTTAAAAAAAAATTATTTATATTATTATAAAAAATGAGGCTCCTCAAATTTGGGAGCCTAAGACGACCGCCTATTTTTTTTTTTACATGTAGAACCGCCCCTGCATATTACATGAAAATATTAGAGGGGAGGTAAAATAACAAAAATTTAACTTTCAATTATTTTACCTTCCCTTCACTTCCATTCTTTCAATATATAAAGTTCCCTCTCACCATTACCCATTACCCATCCTAGTAACCACGAGCAGGAAACTGCCCTCTCACATTTTTTTTCTTTTTTTAATCAAAACCTTCCCACTCACATTCAATTCAAATGCAAATACATACATTTCAAAATAAAGAATATTTTCTGTGTGTATATCGGCTCTTTCTTATTTTTCAATCTATTTTATCATATTGATGTCCATCCATCATTTGTCAATGCTCTATAAGTAGCTAGAAGAAGCTATATATTTGTTTTAGCTTGCAAGCAATTATTTCATAGAGTTCTTATTAAACTTCTGCACAAAGTTTTATCTTAGAGAAAATACCCAATTATCCCTTTGAACTATATCCCCCAAAAAAATTATGATACACCTCAACTTACAAAGGTCCTATTACCTCCCTGAACTAATTAAAAGTGGTCATCCCCTAGTATCTATGTGGCATATACGTGGCACGGACGTGTGCCTACATGGACACTTCAGTATGTTGTGCCACGTAAGTGTCACGTATATGCCACATAGGCACTAAGGAGGTGAAAATTCCACTTTTAATTAGTTCAGGAAGGTAATAGGACCTCTTTAAGTTGAGGTGTATCATAATCTTTTTGAGTATAGTTCAGGGAGTAGTTGAGTATTATCTTTTTATCTTAATGAAGAAATTTTTGACATTATTTTGATAGAAGATAGGTTTTTATTGATTGTAATAATCGAATAATAGTTAATGATTTTGTATAAAAGAAACTATTCCTTTCTAATTTTGTTATTTGTTTCTCTAATTAATGTTAGTTTCAGTAATAAGGTTTGACCATATATATTTTTCTAATCATGATATCACTAATATATTTTCTTTTTCTATAGGCATATATGAAGGTGCAAAAAGTGACTTATTCAGGGAAGATTATAGATAAAGAAACACTGAAACACCGGGAGACATCATACTTTTTTCCTTTTAAATGTATTATTGTTCTTAAGCCTTAGTTAAATTTTTATAGGCGAGTAATTTTACTTTATTTACCCAATGAATTTGAATTCAAATGTCATCTAATTTTGTATGAATTTTAGGTGTTATGTTTCTCTTTCATTTTTGTATTTTTTTTTTATTGACATAAGTTACGTACTTGTAAAAAATTGCAATATACATGTAATTAATGCAAAATAGTTTAAGTAAAATTTAAATAGTATTACTACAAAACATTAAATAGTTACAATTATTTTTCATTAATAATTTGATCCTTAAATATTCATACAATTTACGAAATCATATCTTGGTCACAAAAATGTCTTCTTAATTGGCCAAAAGTAATTTGTATTGCTATAATTTATTTTTCAAAAATTTATTATACTTAATGAAAAAAATAATTTACCCCAAAATGAGATTCATATATTGATGGCATAATATTAAAATTAAAATTAAAATTAAAAATAATTATAATGTACTTATATTTTTTATCTACGAATTAACTCATCACTAGTACCAACATGGGTTGTGGTGCAGTGGATGAGGCTGTTCCACCCTTAACCAGAAGTCGAGGATTCGATCCTGGGTATGGAAAAAACTCTGTTGGGAGCATTGTCACCTTAATGGGCCCTGCAAAGCGGGATCCAAATTAATCGGGGCTCCATTGAGGACACCAGATGAGAAACAAAAAAAAAAAACTCGTCGCTAGTACTGCATATTCTATACCAAATAAATTATCCCAAAATGACCTCCACATTTTGATGGCATAATATTAAAAGCAAAACTAAAAATAATTAAATAAATATTTATAGTATAATTATATTTTTATCTACGAATTAACTAGACACTAATATCGTATATTCCATATCAAAAATAATTTTCAATGATGAAAGTACTATCTTTTAGAGACATAATGACATTCATTTAACTACAATTCATGCATTGCTTTAAAGATGGTCAACATAGTCACTAATTAAATTTATAATTAGTGACAAATTAGATTTGTCATTATTAATCATACTTTTAGCGACGATACGATGTTTTTAGCTACAAAATAATTATGTTTTTAAGACAAATAAGCTCATCACAAATACTACGGATTTGATGATGAATTTTCTTTTTGTAGTTAATATAATATGTTTAGTGACAAAATATTAAATTGTCTTTGTATATTTTTAGCGACTCACATTTAGTGACGGAAGATTGACGAAATTTATTTTGTCATAAAAGATATTTAGAGACGAAATATGACACTTAAGTGATAAAATAATTCGTCACTGATAATTAAATTTCTTGTAGTGAGGGTCCTGGGAGAATAAAAACTCACTTTGGGCGGGACAAACTGTCATGAAACCCCAACCTGGAAAGAGGCTGATTAATGAAAAAACTGAGAACTAGAAGAAGCAGTCCTTTGTTTTTCATCAGCTAAGAGGAATACTATAAGTAGTACTAATGGAGGGAGGGGGCTTCATCATGAGAATGTTGTTGCGCACTTGTATGTATATATCATTGAGACCTATCAGAATCTGGTAAACTTTTTGTTCATCATCAGATTTTGTAATACCCCCACAAGTGCAAGCAGCATTAGTATATGTAGATAGGGAAGCAAAGCTTATCCTAGAGCTGCTTGATTTTATTAAAATAAGATGCAATGTCTAAAGGACCCTGAGATATGTGAGCTAATTCTTTATGAAGCTCAAAAATACAATCCCATCAGCCTTATCATATCGCTCCTCTAGTTCAACCCATATATCCCTAGCATAAGCAGAAGATTCAACACTACGAGCAATGTCTTTTGAGAGGAAATTGATCATCCGGGAAACGACAAGATCATTGAAACGTTGCCACTGCCTAGCTAGGGGTAAAAGTATAGTCCTCACTGTGAAAGACAGTCCGGCTAGTAGCCGTGGAAGCACAGTGGTCCACTGATGCGAACATATCCGACTACACGAGCAACAATATCCATTCACAATTAAAAAAAAACAGAGAAAGTTACCAACACCTTCGCAACCGGAAGGAGACGGTCTTAAATACCAACAAAACTGATTAAAAAACCAAAAAATCCGAAAACGTCAACGGAAGCACCGAGTGACAGTGGTGGCAGATCCACGAAGATTCCAACCAACCCGTTGTAGCAACACACAGAAAACACCAAAAACCAAATGAAACCAAAACCTTCAGGCTAAACCAGAGGTTACCGGAGTTTTCCGAATCGGAAAACTCACAAAAAATCTCAATGATAAATCACAAGGGTAGGACCGGAAGAAAGCCAAAGGAGCAGATCTACAAGGATCTTTTCTCTGATACCATGTTAGAAGCGAGAATATATCAGATTCAGAGCAAAACTTCGATGAAAAATGAAGCTTCAAGAAGATAAGAAGAGAGAAAAATATCTAATGCTTATAACTGATCTCTTCAATTATGAATCTGTCTTCCACATAATGTGGGTCAATGAATATATATGACCCAGAATGAAGTAATAAAATCGGATAAATAACATAAATATAAACCATTTAAAAGTAATTATATTCTCTCCCACTTTTTAAATTATTTTATTCTCTCTCTATTAATATACATAACATAACCGACATATACATAACATTCTGTGTATATATGGAATTTTTATAATATGTTTAGGGAATTGGGATTTTATGTAATATTAAAAACATAAGTTGTGTATTTGTGTAATTTTTAGTAATAAATAAGATCATTGGGCCTTATACACCGTATGGGCCATTATAAAAAATAGGAAAAATTTCAAAAATAGCAATTATTTAGCCTTAATTATAACTTTTATAGCAACAGTTTCATAATTACGAAAAGTAGCAATTGTATTTTGTATTTAAGTAAAATGTTGCTATATAAATACATATACAAATATATATGTATTACTCATAAATACATATGCACAACTGAAAAATACATATTCTTCTATTACTATGAAGTGGGTAAAATATTGCTACTTTTGCTATAAGCTGTAATTTTTAAAAAGTGTTGCTATTTATTGTAATTATAGTTTTAAAGATGCTAGTTTTTGTAATTTTTTCTAAAAAATATACACAAATACTATGGACTAGCCCACTTCACTAATAGCTATGGTCTTATCATGTAGCTCAACAGTTTTGGACTATAAAATTATCATCTAAATTTTGAGCTACTTTTTTTACAATGTAAATTTGATGTACTTTTATGTAATTATCCCTAATTTTTTATATAAATATTTTGGTAAATGATTATTGGGCTACGAATTGCAGAGTGAATAATATCTTTAGCTATAAATTTGTTAATTCTTAAATATAATGGTCTCAAATGTCTCCTTCCAATAATGCATTATATTGGTACTACCAGATTGTTTGACATATTAATCCGAGGTAAAATGCTAGCATAGTATTAACATGTCGATATCTAATGTTTGAATTAATTTTTAAAATGAAATCAAGTAAATTCAATGAGCTCGATTTATCCTGTTCATTTATCTTTTACAGATTTTCTGGAATTAGTTGGAATGTTGTTTTGTTGGTGTTCAAATATATGGCTATTTTCTAGGAGAACAAATATATGACACCATAGTCTTTCATTACCCACAAATGAAAAGTTTTATCTTCGTTACTATGAACACAAAGCATTCCTCCTAACACTGATACACCCACGGAAATACCTAATGAGATTTTCACGGGTAATGGTATCTCTCCACACATCTCATTCGAAATATTAAATGAAACCAAAATGCACCTTGATTTCCATCCTATTCAATGAAGTGCATGTACAAATGCCAGACCGTCCATTTTGTTATAATATGCGTCGAACGAGTCACATGAACTATATGATGTTTCATCAATCTTCTTCCAGGCACCACGTTTCAGTACGATAATATCATTGCGATTAGAAGAAAACCCATCAATCCTAACGACTTTGTAGTCATTACTAGTCGCGTCATATCCTAATCCATAAAGAGAAAATTCTATTGGCGGCAATTCTGAACGAGAAAGTACTGTTGATTCTCTTGTGGCGGGATTCCATAGAAATAATATCGAAGGATATTCCTCCTCAAAGTTGCTCCAAATCTAGATGAGAAACAAGCCATCGCAACAACAACAAACCCTAGCATGAATAGCTTTAATACATTTTAAAGGCCAATCAAGTCGTTGTCTATCCTTAGCAAGTTGAACCGAGGATAAAGAAGATGTGTAAAAGGTAAAAGGATGATAATAAGCCTCATCATAACCACCAAAATCACCTATTTGGTTAATAAGCACTTTTGGGGAATCGTGATTCTTGGCATGATTGAGATGCTTCTTCTTAAAGTAGGGTTTGGAAATTAATGTCCTCCAAGATTTCGAGAAACACTTGAAACATAGAAGAGACTTCACAGATAGTCTGCTAATTAAGTATTTCCTCTTGGATGTGAACTCCCATTGCTTTAACGAAGAATTAACAAAAAATGGTGTGTTCGAAATAGGGTTATGATAATTAATGTGAAGTAAGGTGATGATAAAGAAGTAAGGTGAAGTTTAAACTTTAAATTGATATATACTACATAATTAGAATGTTGAATTGACTCTTGAAAATTAACTTTTTTGACAATATAGAGAAAGTTTCAAAGCCACAAAGGTGATGTACTAAGTATTCGAAACTTCAGTTTTATTAACGAAGTTATCCTTATTGCAACGGCATATAAAAGTATTTTCTTCTTTTTTTCTTTTTTCTTTTTTTCATGTTTGTTTCATCTTTTCACTAAAAGTGTTTACTAATAATATTCTTGCTATGTAGCGTTGATTTTGGTGGTTATGATGAAGTTTTGATGATTGACAAACTGACAAAGTGATATGAAATAATTCTGATAAACTCAAGGAAATAAACATGTGTTAATTTGAAGAGAAATCAAGTTGATTTGAAAAAGGAGTCATATGGAAAGAAGGAGTTTCACTTCTGAGCATATCCTGAAGAGTCCTATGTGTAGAAGGAGAAAAATTCTGTAGATTGAAGAAGTCTACGCAAGATAGGAAATATACAAATTGAAGGATTCTTTGTTAGATCAATGAAGTTTCTGATGACTGACACATGAATGGACCATGTTACATGAGCTGGTCCAAGCATAGGAAAACAGGTTTCAGGTTCCACTGATAGATGCAGACAAAGATTGCTTAAAGTCAGAAATGAATGAGCAAGCCTAATTTTGATATACTCAAGTTACTGATCACATGCGAAAGTGAAGAAGTTGTGGTTGAGTAAAATACTTGAAGATAAGCTGACTTAAAGAGTTAAAGTTTGACTACAACACTAAGGAGACAAGAGTTGGAATTGAAGAAAGAGTCTCACTTGAAGTAGAACTCTATGTAATGAGAGTTCTGATTAAAGAAGGAGTTTGAAACAAAGAATAACTCTTTGGAGAGCTGTGTTTAAATAACAGATGTTTTATTCAGAGTAACTCACGCACTTACAAAGCAGAAAAGCCCAATCGACACACTGAACTCACGAAGTGCTACTCAATCACTGAAGAAACACATTGAAGAACTTGGTCCTAAGTATAGAATCTAGCTAGGATTTTTAGCGTTGATTTTTAGAGTTGTTCATTGTGTTTGAACTATTGATGTAATATTAGTTTCAATGCGTTATAAACTGAATTAGGAGCTAGTCTTCGAGTTAGGGAAAACTCAGAGATTTTGGAAATGCATACCTTGGGAGGTGTGTGTAGTTAGGAATTAGAGTTTATAATTCCTAGTCATTGAGTTAAAGGAATTAGAGTTTATAAGTTCTAGTTGTTGAGCTATAGGGATTAGAGTTTATAATTTCTGTTTGTTGGTTACAGGAGTTTTGTAATCAATCGTTGTTGAGGCTCATATTTATTTAGTGAAGTTAGGGTTAAATCTTGTAGAGGTGCAGATCGTGATTTTTTGCACCTTCTGAGCCGGGTGTTTTTCACGTAAAATTTGTTGTGTGACAGAATTTTATTGGGACAGAATTATTGATGGACCAACAATTCCCATGAAGACAGTGAATGGAGAACAAGTGAAAAAGGTAAGGAGTTAATTCAACGCGGAAGATCTTATTGCACTACAAAAGAATGCAAAAGCCAAAAACATTCTTGTTTGTGGTCTTGGTCCAGCCGAGTACAATAGAGTGTCTAATTGCAACACTGCTAAACAAATCTGGGATGCATTGATGAAGGCACATGAAGGCACTATCCAAGTGAGAAAATTCAAAATTGCATTACTTTTCACTGAATATGAGGCTTTCGAAATGGAGAAAAATGAGTCACTACAAGAAATGATAACTAGGTTAACTTTGTTGGTAAATGAGTTATCATCTCTAAGAAAGGTTTTATCTACTGAGGAACATGTAGAGAAGGTCTTGAGAGTCCTACCAAAGTCTAAGTGGAATGTCAAAGTTACAACCATAAGAGAAGCTAAGGATCTCACTAAAATGTCCGTTGATGAGTTAGTTGGTAATTTGAAGACCTATGAGATTAACATGGACGATCTAAATAGGGCATCTGAAAGTGATGAATCAGATGGTGAAGAAGATGATGAAACTACTCTCATGGCCATTGGAGATTCAGACATGGAAGAAGATGATGGAAACTCTGAGGTAAGTATTCTTTAACTCAAAGAGAAGTTGCATTTATTTTCTAAAAAGAAACTTGTTTCCTTAATGAGTGCTCTAATTGATGATTTTCAAGAATTAACTTCTGATAGGGATGAGTTATTCAACAATCTTGCAAGTCTCAAGTTTGATTTTATTGATCTAGAAACTTGTAAGAACACTATTAAAAAGGAAAACCGCACTCTTAAGGAATAGGTTAGCAGACTTGATTCATCAAACCTGATCCTAAAATCTGAAATTATAAAACTGACTCTTTCTGAAAAACAAAAAAAAAAATCAAAAGTGATGAACGAGAAAATATTGACCTTGAATTGACCAAGTCCACACAAGAATGTAGTGTTGAAAGAGAAAAAGTGAACAAATTAATTCAAGAAGTCTATAAACTAAAATTTAATCTTGAAAAGGCAAATAGATGGACAAATTCCTCAAGAATTGTTCATTAACTCAGTGAAAAAACTCATAGTGAAAGGCCTAGATTGTGTTTTTTCAAGAGCTCTAATGTTACTAAGGATTTATGCTATATATATGGTAATCATGGACATCCAACCACTGAATGTCCAGTTGTAGCAAAAAAGTAAATCAAGAAGCATAAGCCTAGCAAAAGAATCTGGTTTTATGTTAGCACAAGATAATAAGAAGGTTAAAACTGGTTAGAGAAATAAGTCACATAACCTGTTGGCTCGATGGGCTAGAAGGAACCTCATAAATTCTTTTTCTCATAAGAAAGGACCCATGCTTGTCTGGGTTTCTAAAGTTAACCCTTGATTTATTTTGCAGGTGAGAGTGAAAGGAGGCAAGCAAAATTAGTACATGAATAAAGCTTGCTCAAGGAATAAAATTGAAAAAAAATAAAGTTCCTTTCACTCACCACATTTAAAGAGGGAATGGATCCTATTGAGATGGCAAAATAAGCACTATTATTAGAGGTTAAAAAAGGGATAACAGTGAAACTGATGAGTATGCACAGAAAAATATTGTACTACCTGGTCCAACTGTTGTACAGACTGAGGGCATATTGACAGGGGGAACAACAAATCAAGAAATGGATGCATTAATAAAACCAACACAAGCTGCTGATAATTTTATTGGTAGTTCATAAGAATTGGTATTGTCAAAAGAATATTGAGATATCTCATGGGAATCAATGGCTTAAGACTATGGTATCCAAAAGAAAGAAATTTCACTCTTTAGGGCTATAAAAATGTTGACTATGTGGGTTACTTAATTGACTGGAGAAGCACCAAAGGCACTAAGTAGAGAGCATTTTGAAAGGAATAGGTTAGACTTGGGGATGATTAAAATTGCATGAACTCCCTTCAATGATTGGCTAGAATAATTATTTTTCTTCTTAATCTTATTAGCTAAAATGTTATTCGATTCAGTCTTGCACATTTAGTTGTGTGTCCCAATTTCATATTTTTGACTCTTCTAACCTAATTTTGTGTAAGATTGTGCAAAAAAATAGGTACAAGCAAGCAATTATGACCACAAAGTTCTTCTTATCAGGTATGTTCTACACTGACATGAGCATAGGCTGTCTAAGTTGAAACAGTTGAGCACACTTGTTTAATTCCTCACACTTCATCCTTTCCTTGTTCTATAATGCTAACGAATTGGTTGACCAAACTGTCCTTGATTTTATCCAAATGGTTGTACACAAATGTGTTAATTTTACACCAGAAATTCCTTCTTCTCTATTAACCAAAATATCAGTTTTTGTACCATGAATATGCCAAACTTGATCATCAATCACATGTAGCATATGTTTTTAACGAATAAAAAGGGACATACTTTTCCTTTTAGTTGCTAATTGGTTATTTTTTAGGACTTCTCAGTCCTAGTTTAGGTTTGACTTATATTAAAAAAATAGATGTTCTTGACAGATGAATCATATTGCTCTACCTGTTTCAATAAGAAGGGCTAACACTCATTTGAAAAAAATCGAACTAAAAGCTACACAAGACAGTCATGAAGTGAAATAAGAGGTCCTTAAGGCTAGGATCATGACTTTGAAGCTTGACCTTGATTGATAGAGGGATGAAAATGTTGAAGTCATTCGTCAATTGACACAGTTGATATCACCTATTCCACCTTCCTCATCAGCTCCTCACTATTTGTCTCCTTAGCCATGTCCCATTTTTATACGGTATTTTTTAATGCTCAGTTGTTTTGCTTTGTTGAGTACTAGCTTAGGTTTAATGTGGAACATGATCTGTCAGTTCAATGAAATAGTTATGTTTGCTAAATTGACTCATATTTTTGTTGTCTTTAATACATTACTATGTTGGCTAAAGTCTTTGTCTGATTGTTTTGGTTATAGTCCCAGTGGCCATGAACAGCATAACAAATCACTTTGGCTAGTATATTACTGCTTTGAAATGGTTTTTTGATGATGCCAAAAGGGGGAATATAAGAGGGTTGTGTAATGTTTATAACCCATTAAGTAACTTGTTTCATTCTAATGTTTTATACTTTAGTGCTTACAGGTGAAGATGTTTGAATGCACAAATACAAGAGGAATGTACAAAGACAAGAGGTTTGTCATCATCAAAAAGGGAAAATTTTTTGGGTATGATGTAATTTTGATGATTGACAAACTGACAAAGTGATATAAAATAATTTTGATAAACTCAAGGAAATAAACATGTGCTAATTTAAAGAAGTTGAATTTGATTCAAACACTTGATGATAAGGGAAATCAAGTTGAGTTGAAACAGGAGTCCAATGGAAAGAAGGATTTTCACTTTCGAGCATATCCTGAAGAGTCCTATGTGTAGAAGGAGAAAGATTATGCAGATTAAAGAAGTCTACACAATAGGAAACATACAAATTGAAGGAATCTTTATTAAATCAATGAAATTTCTGATGACTGACACATGAATGGACCATGTTACTTGAGCTGGTCCAAGCATAGGAAAACATGTTTCAAAGCATAGGAAAATAGGTTTCAGGTTTCACTAATAAATGCAGACAAAGATTACTTAAAGTCAAAAATGAATGAGCAAGCCTAATTTTGATATACTCAAGTTACTGATCACGTGAGAAAGTGAAGAAGTTGTGGTTGAGTAAAATACTTGAAGATAAGCTGACTTAAAGAGTTAAAGTTTGACTACAACACTAAGGAAACAAGAGTTGGAATTGAAGAAAGAGTCTCACTTGAAGTAGAACTCTATGTAATGAGAGTTCTGATTAAAGAAGGAGTTTGAAACAAAGAATAACTCTTTGGAGAGCCGTGTTTAAATAACAGATGTTTTATTCAGAGTAACTCACGCACTTACAAAGCAGAAAAGCCCAATCGACACACTGAACTCACGAAGTGCTACTCAATCACTGAAGAAACACATTGAAGAACTTGGTCCTAAGTATAGAATCTAGCTAGGATTTTTAGCGTTGATTTTTAGAGTTGTTCATTGTGTTTGAACTATTGATGTAATATTAGTTTCAATGCGTTATAAACTGAATTAGGAGCTAGTCTTCGAGTTAGGGAAAACTCAGAGATTTTGGAAATGCATACCTTGGGAGGTGTGTGTAGTTAGGAATTAGAGTTTATAATTCCTAGTCATTGAGTTAAAGGAATTAGAGTTTATAAGTTCTAGTTGTTGAGCTATAGGGATTAGAGTTTATAATTTCTGTTTGTTGGTTACAGGAGTTTTGTAATCAATCGTTGTTGAGGCTCATATTTATTTAGTGAAGTTAGGGTTAAATCTTGTAGAGGTGCAGATCGTGATTTTTTGCACCTTCTGAGCCGGGTGTTTTTCACGTAAAATTTGTTGTGTGACAGAATTTTATTGGGACAGAATTATTGATGGACCAACAATTCCCATGAAGACAGTGAATGGAGAACAAGTGAAAAAGGTAAGGAGTTAATTCAACGCGGAAGATCTTATTGCACTACAAAAGAATGCAAAAGCCAAAAACATTCTTGTTTGTGGTCTTGGTCCAGCCGAGTACAATAGAGTGTCTAATTGCAACACTGCTAAACAAATCTGGGATGCATTGATGAAGGCACATGAAGGCACTATCCAAGTGAGAAAATTCAAAATTGCATTACTTTTCACTGAATATGAGGCTTTCGAAATGGAGAAAAATGAGTCACTACAAGAAATGATAACTAGGTTAACTTTGTTGGTAAATGAGTTATCATCTCTAAGAAAGGTTTTATCTACTGAGGAACATGTAGAGAAGGTCTTGAGAGTCCTACCAAAGTCTAAGTGGAATGTCAAAGTTACAACCATAAGAGAAGCTAAGGATCTCACTAAAATGTCCGTTGATGAGTTAGTTGGTAATTTGAAGACCTATGAGATTAACATGGACGATCTAAATAGGGCATCTGAAAGTGATGAATCAGATGGTGAAGAAGATGATGAAACTACTCTCATGGCCATTGGAGATTCAGACATGGAAGAAGATGATGGAAACTCTGAGGTAAGTATTCTTTAACTCAAAGAGAAGTTGCATTTATTTTCTAAAAAGAAACTTGTTTCCTTAATGAGTGCTCTAATTGATGATTTTCAAGAATTAACTTCTGATAGGGATGAGTTATTCAACAATCTTGCAAGTCTCAAGTTTGATTTTATTGATCTAGAAACTTGTAAGAACACTATTAAAAAGGAAAACCGCACTCTTAAGGAATAGGTTAGCAGACTTGATTCATCAAACCTGATCCTAAAATCTGAAATTATAAAACTGACTCTTTCTGAAAAACAAAAAAAAAAATCAAAAGTGATGAACGAGAAAATATTGACCTTGAATTGACCAAGTCCACACAAGAATGTAGTGTTGAAAGAGAAAAAGTGAACAAATTAATTCAAGAAGTCTATAAACTAAAATTTAATCTTGAAAAGGCAAATAGATGGACAAATTCCTCAAGAATTGTTCATTAACTCAGTGAAAAAACTCATAGTGAAAGGCCTAGATTGTGTTTTTTCAAGAGCTCTAATGTTACTAAGGATTTATGCTATATATATGGTAATCATGGACATCCAACCACTGAATGTCCAGTTGTAGCAAAAAAGTAAATCAAGAAGCATAAGCCTAGCAAAAGAATCTGGTTTTATGTTAGCACAAGATAATAAGAAGGTTAAAACTGGTTAGAGAAATAAGTCACATAACCTGTTGGCTCGATGGGCTAGAAGGAACCTCATAAATTCTTTTTCTCATAAGAAAGGACCCATGCTTGTCTGGGTTTCTAAAGTTAACCCTTGATTTATTTTGCAGGTGAGAGTGAAAGGAGGCAAGCAAAATTAGTACATGAATAAAGCTTGCTCAAGGAATAAAATTGAAAAAAAATAAAGTTCCTTTCACTCACCACATTTAAAGAGGGAATGGATCCTATTGAGATGGCAAAATAAGCACTATTATTAGAGGTTAAAAAGGGATAACAGTGAAACTGATGAGTATGCACAGAAAAATATTGTACTACCTGGTCCAACTGTTGTACAGACTGAGGGCATATTGACAGGGGGAACAACAAATCAAGAAATGGATGCATTAATAAAACCAACACAAGCTGCTGATCATTTTATTGGTAGTTCATAAGAATTGGTATTGTCAAAAGAATATTGAGATATCTCATGGGAATCAATGGCTTAAGACTATGGTATCCAAAAGAAAGAAATTTCACTCTTTAGGGCTATAAAAATGTTGACTATGTGGGTTACTTAATTGACTGGAGAAGCACCAAAGGCACTAAGTAGAGAGCATTTTGAAAGGAATAGGTTAGACTTGGGGATGATTAAAATTGCATGAACTCCCTTCAATGATTGGCTAGAATAATTATTTTTCTTCTTAATCTTATTAGCTAAAATGTTATTCGATTCAGTCTTGCACATTTAGTTGTGTGTCCCAATTTCATATTTTTGACTCTTCTAACCTAATTTTGTGTAAGATTGTGCAAAAAAATAGGTACAAGCAAGCAATTATGACCACAAAGTTCTTCTTATCAGGTATGTTCTACACTGACATGAGCATAGGCTGTCTAAGTTGAAACAGTTGAGCACACTTGTTTAATTCCTCACACTTCATCCTTTCCTTGTTCTATAATGCTAACGAATTGGTTGACCAAACTGTCCTTGATTTTATCCAAATGGTTGTACACAAATGTGTTAATTTTACACCAGAAATTCCTTCTTCTCTATTAACCAAAATATCAATTTTTGTACCATGAATATGCCAAACTTGATCATCAATCACATGTAGCATATGTTTCTAACGAATAAAAAGGGACATACTTTTCCTTTTTGTTGCTAATTGGTTATTTTTTAGGACTTCTCAGTCCTAGTTTAGGTTTGACTTATATTAAAAAAATAGATGTTCTTGACAGATGAATCATATTGCTCTACCTGTTTCAATAAGAAGGGCTAACACTCATTTGAAAAAAAATCGAACTAAAAGCTACACAAGACAGTCATGAAGTGAAATAAGAGGTCCTTAAGGCTAGGATCATGACTTTGAAGCTTGACCTTGATTGATAGAGGGATGAAAATGTTGAAGTCATTCGTCAATTGACACAGTTGATATCACCTATTCCACCTTCCTCATCAGCTCCTCACTATTTGTATCCTTAGCCATGTCCCATTTTTATACGGTATTTTTTAATGCTCAGTTGTTTTGCTTTGTTGAGTACTAGCTTAGGTTTAATGTGGAACATGATCTGTCAGTTAAATGAAATAGTTATGTTTGCTAAATTGACTTATATTTTTGTTGTCTTTAATACATTACTATGTTGGCTAAAGTCTTTGTCTGATTGTTTTGGTTATAGTCCCAGTGGCCATGAACAGCATAACAAATCACTTTGGCTAGTATATTACTGCTTTGAAATGGTTTTTTGATGATGCCAAAAGGGGGAATATAAGAGGGCTGTGTAATGTTTATAACCCATTAAGTAACTTGTTTCATTCTAATGTTTTATACTTTAGTGCTTACAGGTGAAGATGTTTGAATGCACAAATACAAGAGGAATGTACAAAGACAAGAGGTTTGTCATCATCAAAAAGGGAAAATTTGTTGGGTATGATGTAATTTTGATGATTGACAAACTGACAAAGTGATATAAAATAATTTTGATAAACTCAAGGAAATAAACATGTGCTAATTTAAAGAAGTTGAATTTGATTCAAACACTTGATGATAAGGGAAATCAATTTGAGTTGAAACAGGAGTCCAATGGAAAGAAGGATTTTCACTTTTGAGCATATCCTGAAGAGTCATATGTGTAGAAGGAGAAAGATTATGCAGATTAAAGAAGTCTACACAATAGGAAACATACAAATTGAAGGAATCTTTGTTAAATCAATGAAATTTCTGATGACTGACACATGAATGGACCATGTTACTTGAGCTGGTTCAAGCATAGGAAAACATGTTTCAAAGCATAGGAAAATAGGTTTCAGGTTTCACTAATAAATGCAGACAAAGATTACTTAAAGTTAGGAATGAATGAGCAAGCCTAATTTTGATATACTCAAGTTACTGATCACGTGAGAAAGTGAAGAAGTTGTGGTTGAGTAAAATACTTGAAGATAAGCTGACTTAAAGAGTTAAAGTTTGACTACAACACTAAGGAGACAAGAGTTGGAATTGAAGAAAGAGTCTCACTTGAAGTAGAACTCTATGTAATGAGAGTTCTGATTAAAGAAGGAGTTTGAAACAAAGAATAACTCTTTGGAGAGCTGTGTTTAAATAACAGATGTTTTATTCAGAGTAACTCACGCACTTACAAAGCAGAAAAGCCCAATCGACACACTGAACTCACGAAGTGCTACTCAATCACTGAAGAAACACATTGAAGAACTTGGTCCTAAGTATAGAATCTAGCTAGGATTTTTAGCGTTGATTTTTAGAGTTGTTCATTGTGTTTGAACTATTGATGTAATATTAGTTTCAATGCGTTATAAACTGAATTAGGAGCTAGTCTTCGAGTTAGGGAAAACTCAGAGATTTTGGAAATACATACCTTGGGAGGTGTGTGTAGTTAGGAATTAGAGTTTATAATTCCTAGTCATTGAGTTAAAGGAATTAGAGTTTATAAGTTCTAGTTGTTGAGTTATAGGGATTAGAGTTTATAATTTCTGTTTGTTGGTTACAGGAGTTTTGTAATCAATCGTTGTTGAGGCTCATATTTATTTAGTGAAGTTAGGGTTAAATCTTGTAGAGGTGCAGATCGTGATTTTTTGCACCTTCTGAGCCGGGTGTTTTTCACGTAAAATTTGTTGTGTGACAGAATTTTATTGGGACAGAATTATTGATGGACCAACAATTCCCATGAAGACAGTGAATGGAGAACAAGTGAAAAAGGTAAGAAGTTAATTCAACGCGGAAGATCTTATTGCACTACAAAAGAATGCAAAAGCCAAAAACATTCTTGTTTGTGGTCTTGGTCCAGCCGAGTACAATAGAGTGTCTAATTGCAACACTGCTAAACAAATCTGGGATGCATTGATGAAGGCACATGAAGGCACTATCCAAGTGAGAAAATTCAAAATTGCATTACTTTTCACTGAATATGAGGCTTTCGAAATGGAGAAAAATGAGTCACTACAAGAAATGATAACTAGGTTAACTTTGTTGGTAAATGAGTTATCATCTCTAAGAAAGGTTTTATCTACTGAGGAACATGTAGAGAAGGTCTTGAGAGTCCTACCAAAGTCTAAGTGGAATGTCAAAGTTACAACCATAAGAGAAGCTAAGGATCTCACTAAAATGTCCGTTGATGAGTTAGTTGGTAATTTGAAGACCTATGAGATTAACATGGACGATCTAAATAGGGCATCTGAAAGTGATGAATCAGATGGTGAAGAAGATGATGAAACTACTCTCATGGCCATTGGAGATTCAGACATGGAAGAAGATGATGGAAACTCTGAGGTAAGTATTCTTTAACTCAAAGAGAAGTTGCATTTATTTTCTAAAAAGAAACTTGTTTCCTTAATGAGTGCTCTAATTGATGATTTTCAAGAATTAACTTCTGATAGGGATGAGTTATTCAACAATCTTGCAAGTCTCAAGTTTGATTTTATTGATCTAGAAACTTGTAAGAACACTATTAAAAAGGAAAACCGCACTCTTAAGGAATAGGTTAGCAGACTTGATTCATCAAACCTGATCCTAAAATCTGAAATTATAAAACTGACTCTTTCTGAAAAACAAAAAAAAAATCAAAAGTGATGAACGAGAAAATATTGACCTTGAATTGACCAAGTCCACACAAGAATGTAGTGTTGAAAGAGAAAAAGTGAACAAATTAATTCAAGAAGTCTATAAACTAAAATTTAATCTTGAAAAGGCAAATAGATGGACAAATTCCTCAAGAATTGTTCATTAACTCAGTGAAAAAACTCATAGTGAAAGGCCTAGATTGTGTTTTTTCAAGAGCTCTAATGTTACTAAGGATTTATGCTATATATATGGTAATCATGGACATCCAACCACTGAATGTCCAGTTGTAGCAAAAAAGTAAATCAAGAAGCATAAGCCTAGCAAAAGAATCTGGTTTTATGTTAGCACAAGATAATAAGAAGGTTAAAACTGGTTAGAGAAATAAGTCATTGTGTTTGATTTTTAGCGTTGATTTTTAGAGTTGTTCATTGTGTTTGAACTATTGATGTAATATTAGTTTCAGTGCGTTATAAACTGAATTAGGAGCTAGTCTTCGAGTTGGGGAAAACTCAGAGACTTTGAAAATTCATACCTTGGGAGGTGTGTGTAGTTAGGAATTAGAGTTTATAATTTCTAGTCGTTGAGTTAAAGGAATTAGAGTTTATAAGTTCTAGTTGTTGAGCTATAGGGATTAGAGTTTATAATTCCTGTTTGTTGGTTACAAGAGTTTTGTAATCAGTAATTGTTGAGGCTCATATTTATTTAGTGAAGTTAGGGTTAAATCCTGTAGAGGTACAGGTCGTGGTTTTTTACACCTTTTGAGCTGGGTGTTTGCCACGTAAAATGCGTTGTGTTCTTTACTTTCTGTTTTACTGCTTCTTTGAAACACGTCAGGAAACCCGTTCCATCGATAAGCAACAGTTAGGCGAAAATAAGATAATCAGTAGGGCACAAATTCTTAACAAACTAACAAATAAGGAGGTACTTGTTCTTCAAATTCTTCTAAGCTAATACCATCTTTTACATAATCAACTCCCATCATGGCCAATGCTTCAAGCGAAATCGACATTCTTTTTTTTGTTTTGGCTATTTCTGAAAATAATGAATTAAATATAAAGACAACTAACTGAATTCTAAACGAATTAACTCCTTCTAAGTTTGGAGGGAGATATAAGAATTTGTAGAGTTTGTTATGCCAGAAGTTAATTTTAGATAGGACATAGGTGATGGAAAAGGTTAATATATACAAGTTGTAATAGCACTTATTATAATAATGTTGAATTTTGACTTTTGAAAATTAATCTTTTTACAATTTTCTTTTTTGAAAAATCTCAAACCTAAAAAGGTAGTAATTCATGTGTATGCGAAGAAAAACGTTTTTAATAAGAATTCGAAAATTTCTTGTGATTGATGATAAATTTTATAACAAAGTTATCCTTGTGGCAACGGCACACATATTTTTTTTTCAATACAATGTACAAAAATCAAATAAGTTGTGATTGAATTCCAAAAAAAATTCATAAATTTCAAATGCTCAAATACTCGAGCTCATATAGTTTCTAATGGTAGAGAGAGCTGATTAAACTTAAAGGGAAAATAACATATTTTTCAATAGTTCAGAGCTTAAACAGAAAATTCTGATTTTTCTTCGAGAATCCTATAGTTGTCTCTTCGAGATTTTTTTTTTTTTTTTTTGAAATTCATCTGCAGTTACTATCCTTCAAGTGTACACTGAATAATTTTGCAACTCTCACAATAAATTCGGTGCGACAAACTCGATTGAAAAGACATTTTCCTCGAGATTGTACGACAAGAATCACGAGAATCATAGGTTATATGGGGGTTGTGGAAAACTTTGAATTAGTAGGAATGATATAAGTACAATGAATACAAATATATAATACACTCATAATAATTAATACACATGTTTAGCATATTCAAATATGGAAGTTTTGGCAACTCTTAGGAAACTTCTCAGCATATTCTAATACATGTGTAATGATTAATCAAAGTTAAAAGTGAAAAATAATAATTAGAAGTGTAGGTAACTAAAGATTAGTATTGAATGAAAAGTTGCAAAGAGTCTGCATTTAAAACTTATGAGTATACAACCTTAATCCTTTTAAGTTACTAAATTTTAAATTAATAATATATATAATTTAATTTAAGTCTCTCATTCTTTTTCATTATTCAAGATCATGCATACAGTAAAGGGTGGTATGGATATGTTTATAGGTATAATTCCCTTACGTTTGCTATCCAATATTCGTATTGGAATTTGAATAAAAATCAAGAAAGTCCCATTATATTAGGGTAAAGCGCGACCTAACAACAAAATTATGTATCTATGATCTGAATTCAAAACCTCTTGTTAAGGATCCTGTCAGCTAACATGAATAAGTTGATGGACCAATTAATTATACATGAATTTTTCATAGAATGATTAACAATAAGGTGGTTGTGATTACATATAACAAATAATGCTGGAATTGTGATACAAAGAGTGAAACATTTAGTATCCTTGAACTGTGACCAAATTTGTTATGACTCACTTCAATTTCACGAGGGTTCTATTACCCCCTCGAACTAAATTTTAGCATTTTTTTCATCCTTTTAATTTGACATGACACCTTTTGTCAATTTTTTTAGCTGTCGTGGACCTCATTTTATGTAATAAAGGTGTCATGTCAGCACAAAATGTGACCAGAATACACTAAAATTGAGTTGAGGGGATCCCCTATGAAGTTGGAGTGTGTCGTAACAACTTTGACCATTGTTCGAGTGATACTGAATACAAAAAATAAATAGAAAATGAATTACTCTATTATTTTTTCCCCAAAAAAGAACAGTTATAACTTACAACAACATTATACAATGATTATTCCTACTAATCTCGAAAAATTTGCTACATACTTCTATTTCAAGAATTCCCTAAATACATTGTTTCTAATCATTAAAATCTTCTTCTCCTCCCCTTCATCTTTTTCACAAAAAGAATAATATTCATATTGTTCTTTTGTAGGAATATTTTCTTGATGAATATTTTTTTTCATTGAGAAGAAATTCTCTTCTTCTTCTTGATCATCAACTAATAAATGGGGAGGCACTTGTGCTTCATGTTCTTCATATTCTTCCATGCTAATTCCATCTTTAATATAATCACCTCCAATCATGGCTAATGCTTCAATCGAAGTCGACATTTTTTTGGCTAATTTTGCAACTTATAATTAATCCAATAAGATGCTCGAGGACAAGTATAATGTTGTGTTAAGGACGCTCTACGTACCTTCTCTATAAAAACAGTTAACTAAGATGCTCTTATGATCGAGGATAAATTGCTTAAGTCAAACCGACAACAAAAAAATCATTACCGTTGGAGTCTTAACGTCTAATTTCTAAATGATCGGAAGCTCGTACCAGCCGATGGGAACTCCGGTGGGTTTCCCACCGGCACACCCCATACCCCAACAAGAAACTACCATTGATAACAGCAATCATAAAGAGAGAGAACCATCGAATACTAACTACAAGAATGCTCTAAAAGTTCCAACAATTCCTAGCCCTAATTTGGAGAGATTTGGGGATCCACAAGTGAAAGCTAGATACTCTACACACAACGGACTACCAGCGGTAATATTCAAGTCCTCCGACTACTATGGGGTCATGGCACAACAATGCAAACTGACCATTGTGGGAAAGTTCCTTCGATCAAGACCACAAATTAAGAAAATTTGATCGAAATTCGCAAAAAAAAACTCTCTAAAAGGTACAGTGAAAATTGGTGTCTTTGATTTCAGAACAGTTTTCCTTGATTTCACAAATGAAGATGATTTTAATAGTGTGTTGTTTAGAAGATCTATTGAAATTTGAGGGCAAGTGATGTGGCTTGAAAAGTGGTCACCGGACTTCAAACCGGAGGAGGATTCCCCAATTGTTCCAATTTGGGTCCTTCTTCCAGTCTCCCATACCAGTGTCACACATGGAATTATGTGAAACAAATTGTCAGCCCAATTGGCACACCACTATTGATGGATCTTGCGACGGACAACAAAACTAGACCAAGCATGTCAAAGGTAAGGGTTGAAGTTGATTTAACCAAACCAAAAATCAATGCCGTGTGGATAGGAAGTGAAGATACTAACAATCCTCTAAAGGGATACAATCAGAAAATTGAATATGATAATGTCCCAAAGTTTTGCTGACAATGCAAAATCTTGGGACATAACATTGAAGATCTGATGTAAAAAATGAAAATGAACACAATGAGGAGAAAGGTGAGACCACAAAGAAAGGAAATCAGGAAAAAAAAGAGGCGGAGAAAAGCAAGGAGAAACAACAGGATGAAACCGACGGCGATATGAGTGTACAGCTCACAGAAAAAACAAGTATGGTTACAAGAATCAACAAAAATAAGCAGAAAAAAACACAAGATGCCACGGAAGAAGAGTAAGGTTTCATTCAAACCAACCACTAGAACAAGGGCTCCTTCGACTAACAATCCAAATGAAGAATTCAGCTCCAATATACAAAATGAAATGCATACTACTGCTAGGAGTAATCACAAGAAACACCTTGAGGAAATGAGTGATGAAACCAATCTTCCCAAAGATGTCGACCAAGCTAGTAGTGTTAGCAAAGAAAAAAGTGAGAAACAATTGGAAGCATACCAGAACACTTTGATCAAAGAGGGGACATAGAAGAAAATATTTTGTCAGATAATGAGCTCTCGGAAAATTTACCATCAGAGATTAGGAAGCATCCGAGGATCCAGCTCGTTGTAGAGTTAAAAGGTGATCAAACTAATACAACTGAGGAAAATAAAAACCTTCGATCAAGGGGTGACTATGAGGCACGTGAACTATCTGAAGACGATAATAATCAAATCAGGTCGGAGAGATAAAGTGATACTGACAACAACCATCTCAAATAAGTCTCAATCAGTGTGGGTATTTCACCTGTAAAAAGAGGCAGAAGCAAGCATAGGAGAAATACAAGAAAAAAGGAGAGACAAAACAGTACCAACCTCTAAAGGAAGGTACTCAAACTAAACCTTTTTTCATTATTTCTATAATTGACTCCATTTTTTGAAACATAAGAGGAGTTAGATCCAAAAAAGTTGTCCATAGATTGAAACACTTGAGCAGCATTCACAAACCTGTTTTTATTGCCATTATGGAACCTCTTGTGGACCAAAAAAAAGATAGAAGGATATAGAAAATTCTTAGGTTTCCAGGATTGTATGTCCAACACCAACAGCAAAATTTGGATGTTCTGGTCCTTTATAGATCAAGTTGATGTCCTAAGTAACAAGGATCAACAACTCGCTATCAAATTCAGAAGCAACACTAACACTAAAGAATTTCATGTTACATCAGTTTATGCAAAGTGTACCACAAAGGAAAAGAAAGATCTTTGGGGTGAAATTGAAAGCTTGAGTGTGATTATTAAAGGCCCATGGTGCATTGGAGGAGACTTTAATGTTATCATGGAGTCTAATGAAAAACTCGGGGGTAACAACCATAGAGATTACAAGAGTGTTGATTCTATTAGTTGCATGAACAATTGTGGCATGATAGATTTGGGCTATAACGGATCAAGATTTACATGGTGCAACAACAAGAGACTTGCTAAGAGAATTTGGAAAAGACTTGACAGGATTCTAGTTAATTCCAAATGGGACACTCAACTCCAGATTAACAATGTCTTTCACTTGGCTAGAAGTGGTTCTGACCGCAGTCCTTTGCTTATGAGGAGCTACAATGACAATTGCGATCACATCAGCTATTTTAAATTTCTGAATTTTTTGGTTGAGCAACCTGGTTTTACCGAACTAGTGCAAGAGGTGTGGGGAATCAACATCATAGGCAACCCTATGTGGATTCTACAATCCAAACTTAAACTGTTGGGTAGAAAATTGAGTAATTGGTCCAGAAATTCTATTGGTAACATTCATAAGAGTTCACTGAAGGGCTAACACATAAGGACCTGAAGCATGAAAGAATACTATACATAGCTTTAACACTTAACTGAGGCCTGAGGAATAAAATGTCAAAGGCATGGATTCATTGAAAAGATCTAAGCTGAGGACATACACGATATAATGCAAATTTCACTAGTATCATGAGTTCTAAAAAATGGTCATACTCTGAAACATGAGCTCATACTTATCGTAAGCTATTCAGCATAAGAATGGAGTCCATAGATTCCTAAGGGATAACTTGAATCATAGAGTGAAGTTGTTACTTACTAAAAGTTGAGAATGAATCTTGAATACGCATGAAGTATATAATTGGCCCTTAAATACGCTGAAACGGGAGCTGGAAAAATAAGAAAGTGAGTTGTAGAGCGTGCGTCGCATGCTATGGAGCAATGGAATGGAGCGTGCGCCTCATGCTCCTAAGGGTGGACTGGGGCGTGTGCCGCACGCAAATCGCATGATGCTACTGGTTTGGACATCCAAACATGCTCTAAACGAGGTCCAAAAATTTCAAAACACACCCAAGATGTACTATTGACTACCCAGATCATGAATCAACTTAAAAATTAACTTTTGGAGGACTAGAAGGTTGTCAATAAAATCCTCAAAGTTTGTAGGCTTTGGAAAAGACTAAGTCCTGACACTTAGCTGCAAAATTTCTAAGTTTGAGACCTATTTTTGGCATGCAATAGGGAACTGAAATGAGCTAGGATCTTACAGGGTCTTATACTATATCCCCCTTATATTAAAGCCATCCTTCTAAACTTAAGGATTTGTTTCTCATTCCTAGGACTGAGTCAGAATATCTTTGCTCTAACGATCTACACATAAATGCTACACTCACTTGCATACACTATATTTTTTAATTTAGTGACTTTATTCTTGGACACTCTTCCATATACCATCCTTAACTTCCTCTACCTTTGATAATCATCATCATAGACTTACACTCTCTTAATTCAAAAAAAACATACCTGCAACATCATACTAAATTGTGAATAATTGACCTCAAACTCTTTCATACACTGTTCAAGCCTACTAGATCACTTCCATACAACTAGCCGCACTAACCAAGAAAGCATTACATCCACCTTGATGACCTTCCACTGTTCAAATCTTGTGTCTAGTGCTAGGCATGATTAACAAAACAACCTCATATACTATTCCCACTTAGAAACTATAAAATAAAACATCAAGAAACACTAGTCCGCTAAAACCTCATAAGAACAATAATTGAACAAGATTATATGACCTATCTTATTTACAATCCATTAACACATCCTTCCTCTAAACATTACAACTATTCGCCCATCTCTATAAGCCTCAATTCACAATACTCAATCACCTAATACTTTTCTAACACAACAAATACCATCAATAACTCTTTTCATACTTCAAGCAAACAACAATTCACCTTAACTAATAACTCCTTCTCTACTTTCTACTAACATACAAGGGCATATCACTTTATTACTAACTCAATCATATGCAAAAAAATTCAAATATATATATATATATATATATATATATATATATATATATATATATATATATATTCCATAAATTGCCCTTACCACTCTTATTGCCACTGCACTTCTAAACCCACACTTCCAACTATAGGAAGGTTCAATCTACTCATGAATCATAACACCCTAGGTTTCAATATCTCATGAATACAAACTCTATTCAGTAATCTATACTCACACTATTTTCTCTAATGAATACTACCCGTGTTGAAAGGCTAATAAGAGATTTGAATGTGTACCTTACTCTTTCTTAACTGAATGACTCATAAGAATAAGGACATAACTTTCAACTTGAGGAATATATAACACACTAGAAGGCTCCTCTCAAGCTCCTTTGTATGACTTCTAAAACTTCTGCTAGCAAATCTGAGAACATTGTCTGGAGATAAAATTGGAACTTACTAATCATGTTATCTTAAGAATAGTACATAGACGAGGAATTTTGAGGTAACACACAAATAGACAAGAGATTCTGATAGAACAACTTTACTGCACGATCTAGAGCATGAAAGGAGGAAAAATTTTCATAAATGTCATGTAGCCTCTTGAAGAAAAGTACAGACGTCTCTGTACAGTTCTGCAAGACTCTACTAGACACGGATTTATAGACACCCTAGGACATTTGAACCTTGTGCTCTGATACCAACTTTGCAACGCCACAAAAATCTATCTCGAGACGTCACACGGTGCCTAGGACCACAAGTGACCCAAGTTAACCCTTCTACTGGCATAACTCATAATCAACTAAATAAAATGCATAAAGCTATACAAAATCAACGGAAGCTAACTCTTTTTTGAATATGATCAATACAAAACTGAATTCACAAGATTACAAATCTGCTTTTACAAACAAAACTGAAATTAAATACCTTAACGCTACTGACTGTCTATGAAACTTCTACTAGTATTGACTATAGGTAGACAGGACATGACCCCCAACTATCCAAAATCAATATGACTAAATAAAAAAAATAAAATATTACTCAAACTGTATGAATGACACGAGCCTTTGAATCAAAATGACTCATCATCTGCTGATTGAAAGATGCAACTGTCTGAATATGGTATGTGTGCTACAACTAAACTGATATCTATATTATGAGACAATATAGCTCTTAGACGTATATGTGGATCAGTACTTTGAGGAGGTACTGATGGGGGTGCAATGCAATAAGTAAACAATATCTCACGAAGTGCTACTCAATCACTGAAGAAACACATTGAAGAACTTGGTCCTAAGTATAGAATCTAGCTAGGATTTTTAGCGTTGATTTTTAGAGTTGTTCATTGTGTTTGAACTATTGATGTAATATTAGTTTCAATGCGTTATAAACTGAATTAGGAGCTAGTCTTCGAGTTAGGGAAAACTCAGAGATTTTGGAAATGCATACCTTGGGAGATGTGTGTAGTTAGGAATTAGAGTTTATAATTCCTAGTCATTGAGTTAAAGGAATTAGAGTTTATAAGTTCTAGTTGTTGAGCTATAGGGATTAGAGTTTATAATTTCTGTTTGTTGGTTACAAGAGTTTTGTAATCAATCGTTGTTGAGGCTCATATTTATTTAGTGAAGTTAGGGTTAAATCTTGTAGAGGTGCAGATCGTGATTTTTTGCACCTTCTGAGCCGGGTGTTTTTCACGTAAAACACACTGAATAGGGGGTGGGAAATAACCATTTTGCCATTAATGAGGCAGAAACAAAACCTAGAAATTAGGTGCATGCAACAGAGCGTCCGTCGCATGTAATCGCGCGATACTACTGTGTCAGTCATGAAAATAGCCATAACTTTTTTCTCGGGTATCGAATTTTGGCGAAATTGGTATCATTGAAAAGATAATTCAATTATATACAATTTGGTGGGTCTTGAGATGAAAATTTTCATTTATATAAAGAGTTATACACATTTGAAGTATACCCTTGTAGAATCGAATATCGAATTTTGGACAAATCAAATGATCTTAGGAACATTTTTAACCTCAAACGCAAATCAAACATAAGGATAAATATCATGAAACTTGTATTCACATGAGAATCTCTTGGATTAGAGCTTAGACACGTAGGAACGACGGTTAGAATTTTAGCACGAAAATACTGGGTATTACATGTGTGTGCAAGTAAAGGCAGGAATAAAATGCAGTGCTTAAATGATAAAATAAATGCATTACGATGCATACAAGCAAAGGCAAAGATAGCATACACTGCAATAAATAAATAAATAATAAAGTGTGATATGTGCAAGTAAAGGTAAGCAAGTAAAAATATGTACAACTGTCTTTTGGAGGGAAGACTGACCCAATTATCCTATTTTAAGGTGAAAAAACCTATGCAAAAATAATTATTGAGCAAGGAATTATTTGTGAATGAAAGTGTTCATATTTTTTCAATTCTGCTTTAAAAATTGCCCTAGTATCAAGTTGTGAGGTGCTGGGGGATACAAGATTGTGTACTTGCTGGGGAGAAAGAATGATTATGGAATTATTATGATCGAACTCTGCATGGAGCTTCCTACATATCTCAAGTGTTATGAGAATCAGGTTAATGTACTTCAAAATAAGAAAATAAGAGAAATTTGAGGTGGCTCTCAAAATTTGCCCCAGTGTATGATTTATGCTGACATTGTTTCTTTGAAAGAAATAAAAAAATCTTGTTATTAAAAAGTGCATGTCGTCTCCCGATTTTATATGAGGACTTGAGAATAAATGACGTCTCTGATTGCTTACGGAGACTTGATGCATGACATCTCTAATTGCTTATTGAGGCTGATGTTCATTATTGTATTCGATTGCCTATGAAGACAGAGGCCCTCAATTAGTGAGGTGACTGAAATCTAATATCCCTCTCGACTGGTAGGGCTATATTAAAAAATGTAAGAAAGAATACTCAAAAATGGATGCTTAATTGAAAAATAAGATGTCGGTATTTAAAGGTATATGCTTGAAAGAAAACGTAAAATGCCTATCTTTCAAAATCGGGCGCCTTCAATAAAAAATAAAAATGCATGTATGTAAAAGTGGACACCTTGAAATAAATGCCTGTATATGAAAGCGGTTTTCTTGAAAAAAAAATTGCATTTTCTTGATAAAAAGTGCAGAAACATGAAGAAGACGCGACCATGTCTTAACTTCAATTGGTACCAATAATGTAAGACCCCGTAAAATTTTCTCATCATTAAAGTCTTCGAAACGAGTTACAAGAAGCATAACACTTAGAATTTTAGCTAAGTGTTCCAACACTTAGTTTATTTTGAGACTTCAATCTTCGTTGAATTATTTCACGACCTTCCCGACCTGCGTTTCTTGATTTTTTTGTTGCGTTGCTATGGGGAAAGATCGTAGTACATATTGGGTGAATTTTGGACTTTTTTGGACATCGTTTAGGGCATGTTTGGATGCCAAAACAGTGGCACCATGCGATTTGCATGCGTCGCATGGTCCATCTCAACCCAGGCACCATGGATGGAGCATGCGACGCACGCTCCAGTCCAATGGGATAGAGCATACGACGCATGCTCTGCTCCACACACCTGGGAATTTTCAATATTTTAACCCGTCTCATTAAGGGTAATTTGGGTAATTTCCACCCCTCTATCCTCCTTAACACGAGATTTAATCCCAAATACACCAAAATCCATCATATTTCATCAAGATTGCACAAGAACTCTCATTAGGGTTTTAACCTAAAGATCAAAATATCTCAGGATTTCACTGTAGCTTTTCAATAATTTTTCAAAATTTGGATTCCCCATTCCGAGGGCTACAAGAAGCACCCAATAATCTCACGAATAGCAACCCAAAGTCAAGAGTTCATTCAAACCTTCAAATTTAAGGTATGTGGAGTTTGAACAAGAGCATTCTTTCGTTCTTGTGCCTAAAGTTTTAGTTTTTCTTAAAGAATTTCATCTTTTCAAGTTGAATTTATATCTAGTTTGCTATATTTCGAGTTTATGAGATTATAAATCGTTCAAACCTTGAATTGCATGATTATTTTTACTTATTTATGTTTTGAATTGATGATTCATGCTATAAGTTACACATTCCTATATTAATGTGATATTTTCAAGTGTTTTCAAGATTGTTGTCATGAAATAAGCTTTATTGTGATATTTTGATCCCTTAAGAATATGCATGCTTTAATGTCCAAGAATGAATCTTGATATGTCCTAAAGTATTTTCAAGAATTGTGTTGATATCCCCATGTTATCAAAGTTTCAATGTTTATTGATGTTAATCCAACCAAGATTTCAAGAAAAGAGTTGATTGTGATACTAAGTTAAGAAAGAAATCCACATCATCTTGATTTAAGTTAAAGGAATGCATAATTGGCTTTCATTACAGGCTTTTTAGTTGTTTAAGGAGGATTTTCTTAAAAGTTCTAAGCTTAAGTAAGGGAGTAGTATTTAGCACCGAGTTGATCTTGATTCCAAGGTCTTATGCCCCAAAACTACGTGCCCCCGTAGATTTTTTATTTACCCCCAAGTGGGTTAAGCTAGTGATCACTAAACGTTAAAGGTCCTACTCTGATGGCAAGGATAGGACAACTCTCCCCAACGTGGACAAGACGTTGGACTCCATGTAAGCTCATATGGTTTATGTCGGTTAGAACAAACTCTCAATCCTAAAGTTATAAAGTTTTAAAGTCCCAAATTCTCCCGAGTTTTCTAGAGTCTCAAGTCATAAAGGTTTCAAAAGTACTAAGTTCTTGATTTTTACAGAAGTTTCTTGTTTTCATAAGATTAAAGTGTAATGACTCATGTGATTTATATTATTTGTATTCCCATATTCATGATTTATGAGAGTTTATTTCAAGCTATGTGAGTCATTTGTTATAGCATTCATTTTTCTATAAAGACTTATGATATTGGTTATTTAATTGCATACACCTCCATATTCTTAGTACATTCCCAAGGTACTGATCCACATACTTGTCTGTCTGCTACATCTCCTTGTAATGTAGGTTCAGGTGCTCAGTCCCAGCCTCATCAGTGATTCCTAAGTACCTTATCTACATCTCCACAGTAGTGAGTCCTCATGGTTTGAGGACCGTTCTTCAGACATTTCAGTATTTTTAGTAGATGTTCTATTGCTTTCAGTTTCATTCAAGTCAGTTGGGGATCTGTCCCAATGGCTCTCCAATTTACTTGAGTAGTAAAGGCTTGTCAGAGTAGTTTACCAGATTATTAGCATGTTGAGATTCTCAGTATTATGTCTATTCGGACAAGTATTTTTCTTCGTATTTCTTATGATTATGATATGACAGTGCTAGCGATTGCTTTATTCATCTCTAAGTAAGTTTTATATGTAGTAGCAAGATCAAAGGGTTAGCTTGGGGCTACTTGTAGCCTTAAGCACCGTGTGATGTCTCGGGACCCATTTTCGGGACATTATAAATAATTAGCAGCGTACATAAAAAATTTTCCATCTCTTTCCCAACTAACCAAGATCGAATTCAGGGTAACTCCTATAACTTCAGGTGGTACCTAAGACATACCTAAGTATCAGCATGATTTGTTCTTCTTGCTTCAAAAAATGATTTTGAGCTATACTTATTCTCATGTTTCAAGTGACTTCTCCAGAAAGAAAGTCCCATTTCGCACATATTTGAGTAATTTTCTTTTTGAATTTAGGGATGTCTAAAAAAATACGCTCACACTCAGAAAAAAATTTTGTGCATACAATTACGGTACAATAGGCTTGATCATCATGTAAGTATCCACTAATGTGCGAACACTTGAAATAGGATCTCATAGGACTTGTTATCGTCTTGTAATGTAGGCTTGAGGACGGGTAGGATAATATTTGGGATAAAAGTGACTAATTTCTCAATAAGAATTACGTTGCATTTGTGCTTTCCACGTTTGGCATGATCTTTTTAGTTGTGCTTCGTTGTCCCTTGCCTTGCATTTGCTTCAACTTCTTTTGAATTTTGCGTTAGAGTTTTTTCCCCCTTTTCTTTCAAGAAATATATATTTTGTTCTTTTTTCTTTTTTTTCTCTTTTTTTGTGGGGTTTTTCTCCTTTTGAAGTCGTTTTTTCATTTTTGTTCATCTGGGAAACATATTTTTGCATTTTTCATCTTTGATCTTGAATCTTCGTCTGCAATTTGCACATAGTTAGTGCGCTCAAGGAGGTAGGGCCAAAAGAGGGATAGTGCATGTAAGCACTCAAAAGGTATAGGCTCAGATACGGTTGTCCAAAGAAAAGGTTTTAGGTTCAAAAAGGGGTGCTAGGAATCAATGTCATTTGGTGGGCTGTGAAAGGCTCAATCGGGTCAAAGAAGGCCTACTGTCCTTTCCTAAATCAAGTATAACTCAGAATTTCGCCTCAACAAATATTAAGGCCAAGTTCTAGATCAACAATGCAATGTAATGAATTAAACTAAAGTTCACTACACATTTTACATGAAACGATGAGGTTGGCTTCATTTTTTTCTTAATGTATGCAAGAGAATTTTTCAAGCCTTACGCAGGCGTGATAGAAGGTATCAAAAGAATCTATGATTTACCATGAAGTCAGTCCTTTTCATCATATCAATTTGCTCTTTCTGATGCACACTCATAACTGTATTGGTACTAACCAAGCTAATTTTTATTATTTACTTTAAAAGAACGGGACCGAACCCAAATGAGGATTGCCTACGTATCTTGTGAAAACAAGAATCAGGTCTGCGTAGTTCAGGCAAATTTACAAAAAGAAAATTATGTGCAATGTATGACTATAAAAAATATGATGGACATGCTTGAAAATAATATGAAAGACGATAAAAAAAACTGTTTTTAACATCAAAATTATTCTGATCAAATGATCGAGAGGATGAATGTCAAGCATGAGGAGACCTTTGACACAACTTCAGTATGCTGACAAAATTGAAAAAGTCAGACATTGAAGGAATTATGACATTATTTCGCCGCAATTGGCAGGATTATTATAATTGAAAAATATTAAACCTTTTCTTTGAAAGTGAAAATAGATACGCCAAAAATTTAATGATTTATGATGTTCCAAAAAAGAAGGTAGGTATTCTTGCACCAAAATTGGGTAAGGATCTTAAGGTAGGCCGGCTAGGCACTAATGTCAATGAGATTTGGATTTTGAAGAGCTATTGATTTGTGCTCTTGAAGGCCATTAGAGAACGTCTTTGAACTGTTTCAAAAAATTTGCCCCAGTTTTGAATACCGGAGAAATTATTCGAAGTACATGGGGTTTTCCCATCAAAGTGGTCATTCTGTCAAACCCGATTTTTACCTAAGATCAAAATGAGCACGGCATTATGGATTCAAAAAGAATTAATTTTATATAGAGTCGCCACCTAATTTTTAAGGAAAAATAGGAAACCTATTTATTTGTTTAACAAGTATGACTTTATTCTAATCTACGAACCAATTTAAAATCTAGATAAGAGTTCAAATTATTTCGAAGAAAAGGGATTAACCACCCTTCAGAATCACAAATGCAGTTTCCGGCCAAACTTAGGTTTATTAAAGAAAAGAAGAAAAAATAAATATTTATATATACAAATATAAAAGTGTATTAAAATAATATAAATAATCTACATTTAAAGTGTGTATAAACTACATATGTTATCATAAAAATATTCAAATATGAATGCAAAAATATGTAAAGACATGTAACCAAAAGTACCTAAAAATGAAAAAAAGAATTCATAAAATAAAGTATTTTTAATTTTTTATTTGATTAAATATCTAAATTAATTTAACTCTTTATTTTTTTGAATAAATATTGACGGCTTAAATTTGCCTAAACGCGTGGTAAGGATTGTATAAGTAAAGAACATCCCCGCCCAACGCCCCAAAAATAAAGATTTTACTATAATTAATATTTGTATAATGATAAGAATAAAAAAAATACAAATACAAAAAAAAAATTCAAACTCTTCTTTGAATATCATTCCCGACGAGTATTCCCGATAATCTGTACAAACACTTGTAATAAAAATATTAGTAACAAATAAATTATAAAAAAGACATTTGCACATATATGTATTAAAAAATGTAATTTTTATTAAAAAGCGGGTTCAGATAAAATTTTCAAAAAAAAGTTATAACAATTTCATCATTGTCCAAAATATTTATTTTTATTACGTAATATTCCTCTTTTATTTGTGAAGGCCTTGAAAATCAACGGATAATTTCTTCATCGGCCAAGTATAGTATTTTGTTCAAATTAATTTAACGAACTTACAAAAAAGTCAACAAGAAAGCATATTAGTCCTTAAGGCATTTCAAAGTAGTGACAAGAAAGTCAAGATAGGCAGGCATGAGTTAAATCAATGTAAGATCACTTTTCATAAAAAGTAATATAATATTAACAAAATACTATATTTATATATAAAAAAAAGTCATAAACAAGTAACAAAATTCAACAACAGAAATGATTTTTATTAGTCACAAGTTGAAAATAATGGATCTTGTCAAACACAATAATTAGTAGCTAACCAAGATAACCATGAAATTAATAAAAATATTCTAAAGGTAAAACCCATTGATAGGACCTCAAATTTATCTCTAAAATTCACTTAGATTCTTAAATTAAGGATTGTACCTATCAAACCTCTCAAGTGCTAAAATTAGTACCTATCAGGCACAAAATGTTGATTTGATAAGAACGTAAATAGGTCTCGTAATTTTTTTTTTCCTTTTTGGTAAAAAAAATCACATTTTAACTTATTTAATATATTTTTAATAATAACAAATTTTAATTTAAAAAAAAAAAAAAAAGACAGCCCCCAAATCAGTTCCCCTTGACCTCCCGCCCCACCCCCACCCCCACAAAGACCCCAGCCATCTTCTTCATTCTTACCCATCTTCTTCACTCTTCATCTCTATTTTTTTTCTTTTTAAATTCTTAACAATTTTTAATTAAAAAGATACAGCGAAAGTCATGAACTTTTTAGCATATTAATACATTTCTCTTTGCAAATTTGATATATTTTTGAAGAGTAAATTTAATTCCGACGAACTCTATTTTTTTCGGCTAATTTGATATGAATCAAAATTACTTTATTGATATTATTAAAGAATTCAAATTTTAAGGAACCTACAATACAAGAAGAAGAAAAATAACAATAAATATGAATTAGATTGCAAAAGAAATAAGATTTCTAAAAAAATGTTGAATTTTTTTTTTTTTCAGAAATGGAGAACAAGATGATAAGATGGAGAGGGGGGCACGTGCGGAGAGGGGGGGGGGCAAGGTAGTGAAAAACATCCTTTTATTTTTCTTTTTGTTATTGATTAAATTAGATATTAAAAAAATGGAAGATGGAGAAGATGGCAAGAAATGGAGAAGAAGAACAGGCGGGTGGGGTGGGGGTGGGGATGTTGAAGGGGACCTCATTTTATTTTATTTTTTAAAAAAAAATTATAATTAATTTTTAATAATTATTGAATCCACAATGTCATGTGTCAGTTTCTAATTAGTCCTTTTTGCCACATCATCATGTGTGAATTACACACACTTGAACGTTCTATTAATTGAAAAAAAAATGCTCAATTGAAACCAAATTGGGGGGCTTAGGGGTTTAATAGGTACATGTCTTAGTTTAGGGACCTAAGTGAATTTTAGGAACAAGTATAAGGGCTATCGATGGATTTGGCCTATTCTAAAAGAGTATTCAAACAGTAGCGAAAAACGGAGAACCGTCCAACATAGCTAAATCAATCTAACAACTCAAAAATATAAAAAAAAAAAAAAAAAAAAAAAAAATTATGCACAAAATTGAGAAAATAAAGTCTTTGTAATAGGACGATCTCAAATGTCCGGACGAAGAGATAATTTCATTGGCCTACAAATACAAAATCAAATGAAACAATAAAATGTAAACCTTTAAGAGGCATATAACATACATATTAATCTATTTAAAAACAAAGACTTGAATATTAACAGGAAAATACTGCATAATATTATCTAATTCTAACAACTTCACGAAATCAATAATCAGCAGGCTACTTCCAAGGTTGTAGTATTTGAATACCAAAATCCATCTATTAAGACTTAGGAGTTAGGATCAATATTACATTACCACTACCAGCTAAATAAAGATAAGAATATTTATATATTTTTTATGTTGGTATCCTTAATAAGAGAAAAGTTCAAAGCCATATTTCTTCAACAATCCATCAAAACTTTAAAATATAACATACCAAAACAGAATGATCAAATTCTCAATAATGCCAAGTTGAAACTATAAACAATTGCACACAATGAATTTAACCTGTGGAAAATAAACTCTCTACAATAATAAGAATAATATATAAAGGAAAAGACTACACCGGAGTGAAGTACTTTCCGGCCAGGTCTGGATTGGCGGAGAAGACAATGATGGTGCAGTGGTAATGGTGTTCGCCGGAGAGGTTCCCGGATCTGATTTGGCAGTGAAGATAGAGAGAAAGAGAAGAAAAAAGGCTTTGGAAATTTTTGAGAGAGAGAGAGTAAAATCAGATTTTATGTGTGTTTTTGAGAGGAAAGAGATAAGAAAAATCAGATTTTTTTTGTGTTAGTATGTATTGTGGGTTGTGTGTGTGTAGTGTATTTAAAAAGGAAAAACAAGAAAAATATTATAAAACAAGAAAGAATAAATAACAAGATTGGAGAGAATAGAGAGAGTGACTCTTATTTTTTCTCTTGAGGGATGAGAGATCATCAGATTGTAAATACAATGAACAAAACCCCTCTATTTATAGGGGAAATTTACTTCTACTCTGAGTAAAAAATGGATGTTTCAAATCCTAATAGATATCAAAGTAGATCTTGATAGATCTTGATAGACATTCACTATAATGTAAATACATTTATAACACTCCCCCTTGATTGTCTAATTGGTAGATAATGTGCCTCGTTAAAACTTTATTAGAAAAAATCTAGTAGGAAAAAAATCTAGTGAAGGAAAAAGAGTATACATCTCTAATAATATGCATTTCGGCTGGCTCATTAAAAACCTTACAAGGAAAATCCAGTGGGACAAAACCTCGTAAGGGAAAAAGAGTACAACGCGTATTAACTCCCTCTAATGAGAACATCGTTGAACCTTTGCATCCCGATCTTGTGTACCATCTTCTTAAAAGTTGTAATTAGAGAAGACTTGGTGAATAAATCAGTCACATTGTCAGTTGAACGAATCTGTTGCACGTTAATATCATCATTCTTTTGTAGCTCTTGTATGTAGAAAAGCTTTGGCAAAATGTGTTTCGTTCTATCTCCATTTATGAATCCTCCCTTAAGATGTGCTATGTATGCTGAATTATCTCTGTATAAAACTGTGGGTAGATTATCATATTTCACACCACATTTTTCTCGAATGAGATGTATCATGGACCTCAACCATACACATTCTCAGCTTGCTTCATGAATAGTTATTATCTCAGCATGATTCGATGAAGTGGCTACGATAAACTACTTTGTATATCTCCAAGATATGGCAGTATCCCCACATGTGAACACATTGTATGTTTGAGACCGAGATTTATGCGGGTTAGATGAGTACCCAACATCAGCATGACTAGTAAGATCGGAACTGCAATATTTAGAATAAAATAAACTCATGTATCTTATTCCATTTCGATGTCTCCTAGTAGGAGTAGAAATATACCTTGCTAATAAATTAAGTGAAAGGCTATATTGGGTCTTGTAGTTTTTTACAAGATACATGAGTGCACCAATTATACTAAGATATGGTACTTCATAACCAATCCAAATTGGTATATTTCTTATTTCAGCAAATAATCTTATTGCTTTTGAAAACTCTCCAAGAGTTTCAATAATTTTCAAGCTATAAGCTTATACAATATAAGGATTATCTATTGTTTCCCAGAAACTTTTATATTTTGAATCTTTAAAGAAGTTGTCATACAAATTTTGTCAAAGTGATAATATTCAACATTTTATGTGTGACATCTTCAAGTGTCTGGACTGTAAATCAAATAACTTTTCACTTACCAAGATTCATCATTTCATGTCACTTGATAAATGTTTCTACGTTAGCATGCTTAAATTAACGTAGAATTAAGATCCTCGTAATATTTCACAATATTGCGTCAATATTGTGTCAAAGATATTGATGATATATCATTTAATATTGGTTCACAATGCGACATAACATTTTGAGATCTTATCACTTTATTATTTTCAGGTACATGAACCTCTCATAAGGTTTCATGAAGTGTTATGTCGTAGGCTCTTCAAGAGCTCATTGCTTTCTTATTATGATTATTTGCTTCTTATTTTTCATAGACTATTTCATTTAGAACCGATTAGTCTATCACGCTTCACGCATGCATAGACTTTGTTATTTAGAAACACAAAATAAGAGCACTTGCGCTTAATATGATATGCTTTCGGGATTTTACTTGAATTATCTTTTGGATGAGGATCTGGTGATAATTCCTAACATATTTCATAGCGCTTATAATCTCCCCCTTATGTTAGGAAAACTAACATACATCCTCTATCTTTGAGAAATCTATCTTTGTGCATCATGGTATATTCATTAATCTATACCCCACATCAAAACTATTAGATGGAATAGTTGGTTCATGACCTTAAACCAATTGAGGGGGAAGAAATAATCATAATTTATTGGTCTAATGCATACAAGTGTTATTGTATACAACATATCATATTTCAGACCAACACATGAAGATTTGTTCTCATTAGCGATGGTTTAGTTATTTATCGAAGGCATTCAATGTCAAACCATCATCATCAAGATAACTTTCTTGATTGAACAATCTTAAAATTATGTTCTTAACTCAATTTTATTGAGCAAGCAACTTTATGAATGTCAAACTGCAGGTTGACAATGAATGTACATGTGATCATCTTATTGATGCATATTTTTAACATATCACATGATAGGTGAACGGGCCCTTATTCACCTTTTATTCTTTTCAGATTTTGAGGGATCCAATCCCAAAAATAGTTGGTCCAACCAACTTATCATGAGAATAAGCAATATTAAAGTTCATGAAGAATTTTCTAATTCTTTAATATATGTTCAATACTCAGTATGCACATCTTCGGGATATCGCAATCGTTCATGTCAACTTATGAATTTTTAATCTAGTAAACTCCAAGTTTACCATGATATGTGCTTTTGCTTTAGTAAATTTCAAATTTACTGTTACATGAATAAATTTTAGATTTACTACTTTAGAAGTAGATTTCAAAATAACTCTTCTCAGTTATTCTGCCTCATTCGAAGGTGCGTTGTGATACCATCACACTCAAGTGCACATTTGCATTAATAAGTTTCTCATTCCCCAGGAATGGAATATAATCATGCCTTAAGCGTATCAAATTATGATAGCTACTACAAAATCAAATTGAGGCATACATATGATGTAGAGAATTTTTTTTTCTCTAACATATCTTATGATCATAATATGCATGTGAAAATATCATCACTTTTGATGATCATTATCATATTGTCCCTCCACGCATATATTCGTGCATTTAATCACCTGTCTTATTTCAGACATATTATGAACTGCTACTAAATACACCTCAAGAATGAAGTAAGTTGTCATCTTTCAGACTTATAATATATTGCTACCACATTCACTTCATGGAATGGAGTATATTCAATGGGTCGAATTTCATAACTTTTCATCAAATACCCATTATTTTTCCTTAGCCATCATAATATATCAATATGATGCATTGAGATTCAAACCCAACGTTTTATCCATATAAAGGCGTCTTAGGCATAAATTGATGGGATTTGAACCCAACATATTATCATATCTTTTGATAATATTGTTCTTGAGAAATAAATTCAAAATATAAATGATTCCAAACCAATTATTTTTCCTCAAATCCAACTATAATTATATCATTAATATAAAAATACAAATAACATAAGAAATTACTAACCTTTACCTTTAGATTTATAATCTCACCTTATTTGGCAGAGTCTCGTGCGAACAGATCTCTATTAGTAAAAGACTTCGTGCAGATAACGTGTTATAAAACAAGAAAGAATAAAGAAGAAGAGTAGAGAGAATAGAGAGAGTGGTTCTTATTTCTTCTCTTGAGGGATGAGAGATCATCAGATTGTAAATACAATGAACAAAACCCCTCTATTTATAGGGAAATTTACTCCTAGTCTGAGTAAAAGACAGATGTTTCAAATCCTAACAGATATCAAAGTAGATCTTGATAGACATTCACTATAATCTAAATACATTTATAATAAACGAAAAAGATAATTCAATCATATCTATCCTTTTTTCAACAAAGTCCTTAAATTAGGGATAGTTGGTGAGAAACAAAGTCATAAAAAGAAAAAGTGATAAGATTTGATTTGATCAGTTTATTATTTTGTGTATTAAATAATTAAAACGACTCACATTTATAAGTCGTATTAAATAATATACAAAAAGTATGAATGCCGATGTATAATTACAAAAAAAAATATAAATAATAAATAAAAAATATAATTATCTTAAAAAATATATTATGCTATAAGTAATTAAAATAATACTATGCTATAAGGAATTGCAGTGTTATGTTGTATACATATGCAGAGGATTATGCAAAAATATTAAAATAATAATAAACTGATAAAAATCCTAAAATTTATGAAATTAAAGGTAATTATCAATGAATTATATAAAATTAAAATATGATAATAAATGAGTAAAAATTATAAAATAATGATGATTATTAACAATTTATTAACAATTGCAAAAAAATATCTGAAAAATTGCATATTATGTCATTTAACGATTAGGAAGCCTAAATGCATTAATTTCACGTTTGGAAAGCCAAAATTAGGTGTCAACAGGACCTACCAACAACTATCCGACCCTCACACCCTAAGAAGTTACCAGGGTCGAATGGGAGACGTAACCAAGGGCTTAGGTCTCGGCCACTCTCACTTTCCCCTAGGGTGTCATCCTTGAAATTAAGCAAGCCCTCTTTATCACCATTGGAAATATCATGAACAAAAAGAGGGTTGAGAAAGGTGTTCCATAAGTCAACTTCAAAAGGGTTCTCATGCATGCACTTACTACTAGTTTTAAAATCTTCACTAGGAATATGTCCAACATATGAAACACATAAAGAAGAATTAGATGTCATTTCTAAGCATATATCACCTTCTCTTTCACAAGAGTAGGCCTCCCATACATACAAACCATCACGGGCAACCAAAGGACCAAAATCAAAATTGTCTTCACAAAGACAATCACAGCTCGGGTTTTCTAAACATTCAAGCAAATCAAGATCATCTACGCCCGATTGATCATTTTGCTCACCCTCACTAGTTGTTGGCAATTCACATACCAACATAGACTCGCCTTGTTTTTCACAAGGGTCAACTGGTGTGTGAATACTCTCGTCACTTGGTAATGGAACCTTAGTCAAGTTGTAAGTGCTAGCACTAGATGGACACAAATCATTCTCACGAGGAGAATCAATTTCGTTATCTAAAGGATCAACTACTGTTTGCATACCTACAACAAGAGTTTAGTCCTCATGCAACCTAACAATATCAAGAGTATCACGAAATGAAGACTCATGCACTCCTACACTATGTAAACCTGTAACTACGTTCATATGAGTGTAGGGGATAGCATTTTTACCTCGTAGCTCACATACACTACGGTCTTCATCTTGACGTGTGTCCGAGAAGCCTACTTGCTCCCTTGGAACTCCCATATGATCCAACCTTTCATTTATCACTTTCCATTGATGGGTAATGGTTTCCAGTTTAGCCAAAATAGCACTTGCAGCTGCGTTCCATTGTAATTGCACCTAAAAAAAAGAAAAGAACAAGCCTACAAAGCAAAACACAAGTTAGTTCGAAAGAACCTTACCACACTCTCACACACTTGATCGTCGCACACTTGGATTCACAAATGTTGCAAGTCGGCTTGTAGTTCGTGATGAGTTGAGGGGTGAGTCTACTCCTTGGTCGGAATGGATTCTTTATTTGAAGACTCAAGAAAATTATGTTCGAACTTGAACCAAGAAGTACTACGATTTATAAAAATAACCAAATCACAAAAGAAACGTAGACACGAATAATAGATGCAAAGGACTAATTGACAATCTAGTAGGAGTTTACTAGTTTGTTAATTAGTTCTAGGATCAACTAATGAAACCAAGAATCAAAAATTAAAACTAGAAAAATCCAAATTTGAGCTTATATTGATATGAACAGTGTTTTAGGGTGAAGTGGCATCTTACAATTGGTCACAGCCCACACAATTTCTTCATCAACTTGAAGTCTTAATCTTTACATAATTTTTGTAATGGATGACTTATTATTGGAGTTAAGAGGGACTTTATCCCATTGTGCATAGTGTTAAGGGTCCAAGAATTTGGTGAACTCTTGGACCCTTAACGCTATACACAAGAGGGACTTTACCTCCTCTAAACACCAACATATCAAGTCAACGATGCAACACAAGTGATATCCACACTTGGGCAGCCCTAGTTACGGTGGGGGTGGATTTTTCAAGCCCTAACTATGAACTACACTCTCAAGAGAGAGAGACTTAGGTGTTACAAATATTTTATGTTTTTACATCAATGAGCAACAAAAGAGAAAAGACATAATAAGGAACTATATATAGCCTAGCTTATTACATGGAATAATGACCAAGACACCCTTAATGACAAAGGGTGGCCTTGGTGTGTTGGAAGGCAAGATGAAATGGCAAAAACACCCTTAATGAGGTGCGGACTTGGTGTGTTGAGGACTTCTCACATTAAGTCCTAAAAGTCCAAAGGTGCTTTTTCAAGCTCCAAAAACCATGAGTCCTCAAGTCCTTAGTGCTCCAAGAAAACTTCCACACTCGGCATTGCTCCATCAAGTGCCCATCATGATCTCTATATGCATGCTCTCATGTCCTAGAGGTGAATAAGACCCGAGCCTTTATGTGTTGGCCTCCAAGGACGTCATAAAAAACTATGAGTTTCGTTTGACTCGTAACATATATAGAGTTAGCAAACATATCTGACAATTAGTTTGCAATATTTTGCAATTGAATTATCTCTTGAACTTCAAGTTCACATATATATTTTTATGAGGATCTAGATAATTCATTTCATGCATAATTTTCAACTATTATTCAACTCTCCCCATAATGTTAGAAAATCTAACATTTATTCCCAACTTTATCTTGGGATTCATATTAGTGCATTGTGATGAAGCAATTGCATCATATGGCTCACATCAAAAATTTTAGATAAAATTTATTTGGTTTTTGACCTTTAACCAATAGTAATAGGAGAATCTTGTTGGCTTGATGCATATGAATGCTGCTATATTTTGAATGGCATATCTTATATCAAATTTCTTTTGGGAGATTTGTTCTCATAATCAGTGATTTAGCTAGAATTTGAGGCATACAATTTCTACTAAACTAACCAGCATTATCAAAATAATTTGTTGTTTGGAACTATACTCTTAATTTAATAATTCGAGCAAATAACTTTGCAAAAATCAAATTGCAAGTTAATAGAAAAGCATATGTGACCACATCATAGATGCATCTATTAAACTATATAATAGCAATCGGTCCACATGGCAGGTGAACGGACTCATATTCACCTTTTTATATTTTCCAAAAAAATTAGAGAATACATCCCAACCTTAGCTGGTACAATGATCAATTCATTGTGAGAACAAGCAGCACAAGAGAATTCGTGAAGAACTTTTTTTTATTTCTTCAATATATGACCACTTGAATTCTCAATTATTTTTATATCACATTTGAACCGGGATGGTCAACCATCATGCCAACTGATATTTTTTCAGTAAATTTTTAATTTACTATTGCATGTGATTCTGTCATCATGCACATAGTTGTGCATTACAATAAGAGGAAAAGCGCGGATAGCCTTACCCGCGTTGATTGTAGTAATATAAAGATATAACATCTTTTCATTAATTATAGTCTCAATATAATTTTTTTTTTTGACAAAATATTTGAAACTTAATAAGTTTCTTTTGAGACTTACTACAATCTCAATATTATGAACAATTACATTCCTCCAGATAGTAACACTTAAGCTCTTTTGGAGCTCTCAATTAATTTCGTGTACTACACATATTTCACACACCATTCATATGGTGAACATCTCCTTCAAGGAGAAAATCATATAAGTACGGCCATAATCTTAAAATATTATATAAGTAAGACTTGTTTCTCGCTTTTACCCTTTGGTAATCCATGATAAATATATCAAAAATATTTATGTCATACTACAAGTACACTATCAATGTCAAAATAAAATTTTCTTTATTTTTCTCAAACCTTCCTTAGAGGTGAGATGTGACATTTATCCAACAAGGCATCAACATGTCCTTATTAATAATTTTATCTCATCTTGACACATTAATTTCAAGAATGGTCGAGCATTAACGATGCTTATCACAAATCTCATTCTCTTCAAGGAATGAATTACAATCATATTCACATGCTTCATAATTTTTCATTAAAAGTTCATTCTCACGCTATGAAATTTATTATATTTACATGACAGACTTCAACATCACTTTGAAAGGTTAAGTGTGCCATCACTTTATATTCCTTTATTTTGATGGAGGATTTATAAAACTTATATCAAATTAGGTAGCACGACAATCATGCGTTCAATGACCTTTCATGTCATGCTCATTAGTGGCAAAAATTACCTTCATCTTTGGAAGGATCATTTGAAAACTCATAATGTTCTTTGAAGAACATAACTTTCTAATTCTTTAATATATATGTTGTGTAATACTCAATATTCACATCTTTAAGATGATAAAATCATTTGTGTCAACTTATGAACTTATTGGTACTAGTAACTCCATGTTTACCATGTCATATGAGTTCTACTTAGTAAATTTTAAATTTACTAGAATATGAATAATTTTTCAAGTTTGCTATTTTGGAGTATATTTCATAATATTTATTCTTAATTATTCTACCTCTTATGGAGGTGTTACTCCTATCACATTCACCCCAGGGAATGGATCTGTAGTTTAACAATCAAATTCTCATTCCCCAAGAATGAAATATAATGATGTCTTAAGCCTATCAAATTATGATATCTTAGAATTTCTTTCAAAATATTGCTCCTTCATGAGGTGTGCATATAATGTAACGAAAGATTTTATCCTTGGTACGCCTATATTCATATTCATAAATTCAATCACTTGTGTTCTTTCATTTGTCTTCTTTCAGATATATTATGCACCGCTACCAGAAGAAGCAAAAATAGTAGATACGTTAGGAGCTAGAGTAAAATTCTTACAACAATGGTATAAAAACTTATGTGAAAAATATAGAGAAGAATTAAAAATGGAAAAAACATTAATAAGAAATTTAGCATGTTGCAAAAATAAAATAGCACCCCAATTTGGATGCGAAGAAAGATATTATAAGAATAGAAAAAGACATAAGAAATATAAGAAATATAAAAAATCAAAATATAAATATAAGAAACCAAGAAAAAGATATTATGTAAAAAATTATAAAAATAAAAGACCATTTAGAAAGAAAAAATCTATAAAAGAATGTACATGTTATAATTGTGGAAAGTTAGGACATTTAGCTAGAGATTGTAAATTACCCAAAAATTCAAAAAATAAACAAATATCCAAAATAAAAATAGAAAATACAGAATATATGCAAATAGATTATATAGATTATGAATTAGAAAGTGAAGATAGCATATATGAAATTTCAGAAAACGAAACAGATACTGAAACAGATAGTGAAATAGATGAATCAAATGACTGAAGAAGATATAAAAATAATAACAAAGGAAGAATATTTAAATGACGAAGGAATAGAACAAAAAATAATATTTGATAGTAATATATTTGATGAAATAAAAGGAAAAGAGTTAGATTTAAGTGTAGAAAAAATATTTAAAATACCAACAAAAAATATTTTTAGTAGGAAAAAAGATGAATATTATGTAGTATATCAAAAAGAACATGTAATAGACTGTAGATATGCAAAAGGAAAAGCTAGTATACCACTTGTAACAAAAAGAATAATTAATAAAGAAATAAATGATATAAAAAGTAAAGGAGATCCAATAAAATATGTACACTTTGGAGGTACAGAAATATTAATAAAAGCATGTTTTAGAGAAGGAATAGATACAACGATAGAATTATATTTAGCAGATGATAGAATTATAAAACCTATAGAAAAAAGCATAATAACTGCCGTAAAAGGTAACTTAATATACCAAAAATTTAAAATAAGTGCAAATTATTCAGTAGCGGTAACAGATAGAAATATAGATAAATCACTAGTATTATATTGGAAGATATCAGGAATAGAATTAACTCCAGGAAGTAAAATATTTACAGCAAGATGTAAAAATTTATATGTATTAACAATAAAACATAAAATAACAGGAAAAAATAAAATTAACAAAATACAAATAGATAGCCCATTTGAACAAATTGTAAAAACAATAGATTATAATGATTATAGCTATAGAGACATAGATATAGAAGAAAATTTAGAAATAGTAAATGATAGAATAAGTACAACAAAAAGAATAGCTAGTGAAAAACCAGAATTATTCTAGCTCCTAACGTATCTACTATTTTTGCTTCTTCCCAACTTTTTGTTATTTTTGAATTAAATGGTTCGGGTAATTTATTAAAATATAATTTTCTTATTTCTTTACTCTCTTCTATACTATATGCTCCTTTATAATAATATTCTTTAAATGCGCAAGTATATTCATCTATATAACACATATTACATATTGTTAATTTTATCATTAAATTCCTATTTGTATCTTTTTCTTCATCTTGTTCTTCTTCTAATGTTGTCATACTACCAAATTCATCTTTTATAGCTGTTTCATATTTTTTTAATAATTCTATAGGTGTTAGTTTAGTTGTTGTTGATGATGTTCCTTCCATAGGTTTATTAGTTCTTAATACTTTTTTACTATTTTCAGTTAAATTTGTAAACCATAATTTTACTGATCCTATTAGTGTTTTTTCTATATATTCTGGTGCATCTGTTATGTTTATATTATTATCTAATAATTGTTTTGTCATATATCCTATCCATAGTTGTATTGTTTTTTTCTGTATCTATTACACAGTCTAGATCTAAAAAGTTATAATTCTTATTAACTATTTGTTTTGGTGTCCATTTCTCATATTTATTATATCTTTTAAATTTATTTTTATAATATATAGGTTTTCTTATTTCTGTTGTCTTAGGTAGTATATTGTCATCTTCTTTTTTATCAAGAGTATTTATTTCTGGGTTATTATTTTCTAAGTTTTCTTCATTAATTTTTTCTTGTTTTTCGTTAATTTCTAAATCTTTTATATTTGTTAATATTTCCGTATATGTTTCACTATCTTCTGAATCATAATTATCTATCTCTTCTACCTCTATATTATTTATTTCTAATTTTTCTTTAAATTAATTTATCTCGTTTATTAATTTTTGTTCTTTATCTTTTTCTTCTTTTTCTTTTTGTCTTTGTTCGTATAAATCTTTTAACATTTTTAGTTCTTTTTCTAATTCAGCAATTCTACTATTTTTAGTTTTTTCTATTTTTCGTATTTCTTCCGTAGTTTGTTGTTTAATTTTTTCTATTTCTTTTTTTCTATCTATTTCTTCATTTTCTTTTTCTATTCTTACCATTGCTGTTAGTTTATCTTCTAATTTTAATTCTTCTTTTTCTAACATTAAATATAAATGTTCTCCTATTTTCTTGTATCTTCTTCCTAGATTTGAAAATACTATTTTTATTTTTGATCCTTCGTGATTTTCGTATATTTTTTCATCTATTATAAATTCTTCTTTATTCATTTTATTGTGAATAGTTCATGTTGATATATATATTCTAAACTATCTATTTGGGACTCTAATTTTGATATTTCATCTTTTTGTGTATTTATTGAATTTTTACTAACTCCGGCAAATATATTATAATGTAACCTTTCTTTTCTTATTTTTAATTCTTTACGTTTTTCAGAGATAAATTATTTTAATTCTTTGTATTTTTGTTCTTTATTCATTTAAATTATACTTATAATATTTTGGTGGATATCTGAATCTAATTTTATCATAATTAGGTGGTATATATCTCATTCTTCTAGATTTTAAATGGATTATTAATTTTGCTTCAATACTAGATATTAATGTAATTAGGTAAGTTAATCTTTCTGGATTTTCTTTTGTTTTATTTAGACTTATATATTCTGAATAATTACTAACTAAAGATTCTTTAATTTTTCTAAAAGCTTCTCTATTTTTAAATGGTCTTCTCATAATTAATCTAATAAATAACTAAATCTAACTTAACTAAATTTAATCTAACTAATTCTAACACGTATCTCACTTCCATATCTTTTAAATTACTGTGCTCTGATACCATTTGTAGGGGGGTGCGGATAACTAAGCTGATAAATAGATTTATTGCGGATAGCTAAGCTGATAAATAGATTTATTGCGGATAACTAAGTTGATAAATAGATTTATTGTAAATAAATCTATTCTTTTTTGTGCGTGGATATTTTTTAGATTTTGTTTTAATAAATTATTCTTTTTGTGAGATGTATTCATTAATTTATTTAGTTTATTATTTTATCCTGTTGTAACTGCTGAGTTACAAATTTCTATATAATAAGTTATTCTTTCTGTACTGTAGTGTATATCTAATTCTAGATTTTCTATGTCATTTATTATCTTGTGTTGTTCTTCTCGTAGTGAGTTTTTTATATTATATAAACTGTCACATGTGCTTTTTTCTAAATTTTCTAAGGTTTTTTCTATCCAAATTAACTTTTCTTTTAGATCTTCCATTATTTTTCTAATATGGTTTCTATAATTAATTTCGTTATTTAGATTATCTTGGTTTTCTCTAGTTTTTCTAATATATTCTAACATCCACAATCTTGATCTGAATAATATTCTTCTGGGTATATGTCTTCGTATATCTGTTCTAAGGCATTTATCATTTCTATTTCGTAGTTTATTACTTCTTCTAATATCATTTTCTTAATATCTATTATTTCTATATCTTTAAGTATATATAAGATTAAAACTCTAAGGTAGTCTAAATGAGCTATTTTCTAAAATTGATATTTTATAGTTATTTGTTTTAGACTTAGTAGTTTTTGCATATTTATATTAAGAGATTTTATATATTTTTTATTTTCCATGTATCTTACTATATTTATTTTTATCTGTTTTTCTATTAACTGTATATTTCGCATATCTTTAAAATTTCTTCGTGATCCCAACATAATAAATATTTATAAGAGTAGTTAGGTATGTGTGGTACATAACTTATTCTATCCGTATAATTTTCTCCATATGCTTTTTCTAATATAATTTTTCTTATATCTGCAACATCTATATCTCTAAGTACATACAAAATAATTATCTTGAATTTATCCACCATGACATCAGATATATTATCATTCATTATCATAAAATTGTTTTTTTCAAAATATTCCCTTCAACTATATACATAATAAAATATAGTCATCTCAGATTACTATATACTAGATTATTCTTAAATAACATGTTCTTCGGTCACAATTAGCATGGTAATTCGGATACTTTTCCTTTAAACAGCGCCTCGACTCTGGTTACTCCCCGCCACGGCTTCTTGCCTCATTGGTTTCACCTTTAGGATGACATAGTTCCTAGGGATTTTTCTCCGTTTTCACTTTGCTAATAAACTTCTTAACATATTATTTTTCGAATAATTCTACTATAAAGTAACTAATATGAATTTATTTTATCATATCATGATTGTCGGGAATTATGAATTTAGCTATTCATAATCATAAATAGATATACCTGTTCTGGTAGCTTTGATATTTCTGAGGTTTGTTGTTCCATAGCTTTTTCCATTGCAGTGTATATATTTAATTAACTGGGCTAAATATTTTTGAACGGAATGGAGAGAGGTTTTTTGGCTAATGTAAGAAGGCTTGCCCTCTGCAATGCCTTCCTTCTCTTATTTATAGAATGAAAGTATACAAAATTTTTTTACATCCGTCTAAAAACTATTCAATAAAATACTAAAAAACTAAAAAGCTAAAAAGACTTAAAAGTCTTTTCTCCTACCTACCTATAAGACTTTCAAACTTTACATTAACTTCTCATTTAATGCTACTAACTAATGTTATCTTTACGTAAACAACTTTGTACAAATAAGTCTTCCGTCTATTTTGTCATATCTGTTGTATCTCCATTATTGCTCTGGTCTTATCTTTCCAACTGTCGTCCTTATCTTCTTTTATTCTAGCTGCACTGCTGGGATGTCATTATCTCCTCCATTAAATTTTGAACATTTGTGGTCTGGGTATTTGTGTCCAATAGTCTTGCAATATCTGATCAATAATTCTTCTGAAATAAATTTTTCTTTGATAGCTCTGGCGATAGGTTCTGTTTCTGGTTTAAGCAACGTGATAATCCATTGCCTAATAGTTTCCATATCTGTTTCTCGTAACTCTTTTGAATTTGAATATATTAATACATGATTTCTTGAATAGTAGCTCCATATAGGATTTTGGTTGCAATATGTATTTGCTAGCTCTTGTAAAATTGTAGATAGTCCGATAATTCTTTTGTTCGCATAAAACTTTGGTATCTCGATTTTGGGTATCTCTGGCTGTGAACCAATATCTTGTGGTATAATCATATCTCGTGTCATTCCTATCTTTACAACTTATATGGGTTTTTTAACTTCATCAAATAATATCTCTGTTGGTGCCGTGTAAATTTTTATAAAAAATAAAGTACCTTTGGTTATTCTTTTAAATGTGGTAAATGCTTCATATATCTCTGGTATAGTGGATATCTTAGTTCCGTCTGTGGTATATACGGTACTAAGTAATCCATATTCGTAGCAAGTTTTAACTAAGCTTGGTTTGATTTTAGGTAAGGCAATTAGCTTATTGTATCCGGTCAATTTCTGGGTTATATAGTTTGTATCTGGTTTTTGGATATTTGTAGCTTTGGGATTGCTATTTAAGAAAGTTTGTACGTTGTAGATATTTTCTATATATGTGCGGGCTGTGTAGTTATATGTCTTTTTGTCTTGGTTTAGACTATCTCGATATGTAGTAACTTGTGGGGGTATAAATATGGGGTCTTTTGATGTACTTGGTGTATATGGTTTGTCAAATAGCTTGTTTAGGTTCATATTTTTTCTAACTCCTTTGCTTGTACCTGCAGAAGTAGATTGATAAACGTTATGGGTTTTATGGAGTATCCCAACGTCTCCTTCTAGCTCTGGAATTTTACTGTCATCCGATCGACATAGCTCTGCGCATTGCTGAGTTAGCTGATTCATAGCTATAGACTTCAGTTTATCTTCACTAGTCTTTAGCTTTAGCATTTCTATCTCAGTACCCATCTTTACTATCTCAGTACCCATACTGTCCACTTTCAATGAAAGCGTAGTCTGGGCGTTGAGTATCTTTTCATGTATATTTTCTTCTATCATTTCAGTTTGTGTAGCTTTGTCTTGATATGTAATCTGCAATAACATTTTTGTTAGTACTGATTACTTCTATTACAAATGTAAAATTTAATATGTGTAAAACTAGTCTCTGAATCTCTTTTGTTGTAACTGAATTTTGTATTTTCTTTGTTAGCCACCAGCGTACCTGTGTATTATCTGTTCGCACAATAAATTTGTTATATACAATATATGGCTCAAATGCTAACAAACATTTATAGAATGAACATAATTCTTTTCTATTTATTTCCCATTTTATTTCTGTCTCGTTGAACGTACCTGAGTAGTATCTACAATGGTGTTCTATTTTTTCTGCTTCATATCTATATTTAAGTACTCCTCCGTAACTATATTCACTGGCATCTGCTTCTACTATGTATGTAAATTTTTTATTTTCATCTGAAAATTGTAATTTTGGTAATTCCTTGCAAAGTAATTTTATTTTTTGAACTTGTTTTTTATCTTCTTCATTATAATTATATTCTATATCCTTTTTAAATTTTTTCTGTAGTGGTTTTAGGTTTTCTGCTAATTTTGAAATATATTCTCTTACTTGGTTTATTAATCCTAAAAATGATTGTAATTTCTTTTTTGTATCTAATTCTTCTTTCGAATTTATTATTTTTTGTACTATATGTTGTTGCATTTTTTACTTCACTTTTATCTATTTGTATTCCTAAAAATTCTATCTGGTTTTTCATGATTTCAGCTTTCTTTTCACTTAGACTTATTCTTGATTTTTCTATTATATCTGTAAATTGTTCTAATAGTTTTGTATGTTCTTCTTTAGTTTTTGTATATAATAATATATCATCTATGTATACTATGCAATTAGGTAATTGTTTAATATAATTATCCATAAAATGTTGATATCTACCTGGTGCATTTTTATATCCAAATGGTAATACATTCCATTCGTAAAATCCTTGTGGTACCATAAATGCGGTTAATTCTTTAGATTCTTCTTCTATCTTTATGTGGTAAAATTCTGATTTACAATCAAATTTACTAAAATAATTATATCCTTGGATTTGTCTTATTTTTAATATCTTAGTTGGTATTGGATAATTATATGTTATAGTTTTTGCATTTAAATTTCTATAATCAATAACCATTCTACGTTTTCCTCTTTTTTGTTCACTATGTTTATTTACTATAAATGCTGGACTATTATGTTTACTATTACTTTTTTGTATATATTGTTTTTCTAATAATTCATCTATATGCATTTTAAATTCTTTTAAATCGTCAAAATTATATGTTAATGGTTTTTGAGTTATTATACTATTTTTGTCTATTAATTCAATTTTTATGGTAGTTTTATGTTTTTCCCATCCTTTTAACGGATCTTCACTATATAATTGTTCTAATTTTTTCTTAACTATTTCTATCTTATTTATTGAAAATATAGTTATTTCTGTTTTATTTATCGAAAATACTACTAATTCTATTGTATCTTCGGTGGTTTTTATATTTTCTAATTTTTGTGTAATTTTTTCACTTTCTTTTATCCAATCCGTTTTCTTTCTTATTTTATTATTAACTCTTTTTGCTCTTACTTTTTGTTTACATGGTGTTGTGAACCACCAATCGTTTCTAGTTATTATATGTGGGTATAATTTATCTAAAAATGGCATTCCTAAAAGTATATCTTTTGATGTTAGTTCATAATTATAAATTTCTTCTATTGTCAATATCTTATCCCATATTTGTGTTTTTACATTCCTAGCTTTATAAGTAATTAAGATTCCTTCATTATTAAATCCTTTAACTACTATTGGTATTTTTAATTTATCCCATTTACTTTCTGGTAAGCAATTATATCTACATAAATTAGCTTCTGCTCCTGTATCTATCATAGGCGTATAATATCTACTGTAATATCCTTCCACTACTATCTTCATTAATACATATATTTTCATTTTATGTTAAGCCTCTTCTTAAGAATAATCTTTCCCTATTATATGTTATGGCTAATTGTGTATGTTCTATATTATATGGTTTTACTTGTTCTAACCATTTTATTCCTAATATTATATCTGCTTTTTGCATTTCTTCTTTTACCTCAAATTCTATTTTTATTTTTCTAATTCCTCCTATTATTATTTCTTTTTCTGCTATATCTTTATTATTTATTAAACTTCTCGGTAGATCTGGGCATATATCATTATCGGTTTTTATTTCTTCATTTTTTACTAAACATTTTGCTATGTAATTTTCTTCTTGTCCTGTGTTTAATAATATTAAATATTCTTTTTCATTTATTTTTCCTGTTATATAATATTGATTTAGATTACTTATTGAATTTGTTTCATAACTCGTTCTTTTTTATGAGCTTGATGATTCTGGTTTTTCATTAGCTATTCTTTTTGTTGTACTTATTCTATCATTTACTATTTCTAAATTTTCTTCTATATCTATGTCTCTATAGCTATAATCATTATAATCTATTGTTTAATGGTACATGTTTCATGACTTTTCATGAAATACACACTAGTTTGCCTTACAACCTTAGCCATAATAATATTATCAATATGGTGCATTGAGATCCAATCTCAATGTTTATCCATATAAAGGCATCTTAGGCATAAATTGATGGAACTGAAACCCAAGATTTTATCATGGCTCATCAGGATTCTAACCCAATGTTTTATCCTTTTAATGAGATGAAACTTGAATCCACCGCTTAATAATCAATGACATAATATGTCAAATTATACAAAAAAATTCATAACGGACCATTAAATCTCCTTCCTTTAAACAAATAAAATACATAAAATTTGTAAATAAATAAACATCTTTAAAGACAAACATATATAGGATACCTACCTCACATACTTAACCAATTCTTCGGTTATGCATTGATACAACCATATCATTGAATCCTTCAAGCTTAATTAAACTATTAGAGTTAAACTTTATGGTGAAACTTCATATCCCACCTTTTGATGGATGTTCACCGAAATAAATAATATAAGGAATTACTAACCTTAAAATCCTTTAGATTTATAATCTCACCTTGTTTGGCAGAGTCTCGTGTTGATAACGTGTTATGAAATAAAATAACAGAAGAAAGAAATTAAGGAATAGATAGTAGAGAGTTTTATGATTTATTCATCTGTGTATAAATTAGAGACAATGGTAAGCTTTTATAGAGAAACTTACCAACCATTGTGACCAATAGAAATAGGAGGGAGGCTTTTATAGTCAAACTTGCCAACCATAATAGACATAGGACGCGAGCATGGAAACCTAACAATTTGAAAAACAAGACACCATTGACATTAGATAGGCATCCACATTTATACTATTTCTTAACAAAGGGGATTTTGATATTTTTTTATTATTTTTTTTGTATTACGCTGATGTGGAGCTGATGTGGCAGGTGCGTGTAATACACCACAACACATGCAAGTGGTATAATGCTTTATAGGGTGTAAAAAGTATCATTTTTTATAGTTTAGGTGTGTAATAGGTCACTAGTATAGTTTAGGTGTGACCTAGACTTTTCATGTATAGTTTGGGGTGGAAACGATGTCTTTTTTTCTTTATTTTTTAGTTCCTCATATGGGATTGCAATCTAAAAAGTTTTGTTATAACTTGCAATAAACAACTTAAGTATTATGAAATATAAAGAAAGAATAAGAAGAATAAATAGAGAGAGAAGAGGGGGACTTTTTTATTTCTCTAGAGGGATGAGAGATCATCATATTGTGAATACAATGAATAAAATCCCTCTATTTATAAGAAAAATTTACTCCTAGTCTGAGTAAAAGACAAATGTTTCAAATCCAAATAGATATCAAAGTAGATCTTGATAGACATTCTCTATAATATAAATACATTTATAACACTCCCCCTTGAATGTCTAATTAGTAGATAATGTGCCTCGTTAAAATCTTACTAGAAAAAATCCTGTGGGAGAAAAAATCTAGTGAAGGAAAAGAGTACACATATCTAAAAATACGCATATAGGTTGCCTCATTAAAAACTTTGCAAGAAAACCCAGTGGGACAAAATCTTGAAAGGGAAAAAGAGTACAACCCGTATTTGCACCCCCTAATGAGAAAATCAATTAACCTTTGCACCCCGATCTTGTACAGTATCTTCTTGAAAGTTGCAATTGGAGAAGATTTGGTGAATAAATCAGCCACGTTGACACTTGAACGAATATGTTGCATGTTAATATCACCATTCCTTTAGTAGCTCATGTGTATATAAAACTTTGATGAAGAGTGCTCCGTTCTATCTCCTTTTATGAATCCTCCATTAAAACTGTGGGTACTTTGTCACATTTCAAATTATATTTTTCTCGAATGAGATGTATCATAGACCTCAACCATACACATTCTCGGCTATCTTCATGAATAGCTATTATTTCATCATGGTTCAATGAAGTGGCTAGATAGACTGCTTCGTATATCTCCAAGATATGGCAGTACCAATACATATGAACACATATCTTGTTTGATACCTAACTGTATATGAGTCAAATAAGTACCCAACATCAGCATGACCAATAAGATCGGGACTGCAAGCTTTGAAATAAAATAAGCTCATGTCTTTTATCCCATTTTGACGTCTCCTAGTAGGAGCAAAAATATATCTTGCTAACAAGTTGACTGAAAAGGCTATATCATGCCTTGTAGTATTTGCAAGATACATTAGTACACCAATTGGACTAAGATATGGTACTTCAGGACCAATTCAATTCGGTATGTTTCTCATTTCAACAAATAATCTTATTGCTTTTGAAAAATCTCCAATAATTTCAACAATTTTGAAACCATCAATTTATCCCTTATAAGGATAATAAACAAGCCACCCAAAAACTTTATATGCTTCAAACTTTTTGAATCCTTTAGAGATTTTCATATGGATTTTTGTCAAGTGACAATATCCAACATGTCAAGTCTGAAATTTTCAAGTGTCAGGATTGCAAATCAAATAAGTTTTACACTTATTAAGATGCATTCTTTCATGTCACTTGATAAATATTTCTACGTTAGCATGCTTAAATAAATATAGAATTCGGATCCTCGTAATCTTTTACAATATTGTGCCAATATCGTATCAAAGATATCGTTAATAATATATCATTTTGTATCGATTCATAATGTGACATAACATTTTGAGATCTCATCACTTTATTATTTTCAGGTACATGAACCTCTTATAAGGTTTCATGAAGTGTTATGTCATAGGCTCTTCAAGAGCACATTGCCTTCTTATTATGATTATTTGCTTCTTATCCTTTTCAGGGATCATTTCATTTGGAACCGATTGGTCTATTACGCTTCACGCATGAATAGACTTTGTCCTTTAGAGACATAAAATAGGAGCACTTGCAGCTTAAATATGAGATGCGTTCGGCATTTGACTTGAATTATCTTTTGAATGAGGATCTGATGATAATTCTTAACATACTTCATAGCTGCTTATAATCTCCCCCTTATGTTAGGAAAACTAACATACATCCTCCATCTTTGTGCATCGTGGTATAGTCATTAATCATATACCGCACATCAAAATTATTAGATGGAATAGTTGGTTCCTGACCTTGAACCAATTGAGAGGGGAAAAATAATCATAATTTATTGGTCTAATGCATACAAGTACTATTGTATACAACATATCATATTTTAGACCAACACATAAAGCTTTGTTCTCATTAGCAATGGTTTAGCTATTTATCGAAAGCATTCAATGTCGAACCATCATTATGAAGATGAATTATCTTGATTTCACAATCTAAAAATTATGTTCTTAATTCAATTTTATTGATCAAGCAACTTTATGAATGTCAAGTTGTAGGCTGACAATAAATGTACATGTGATCATCTTATATCGATGCATCTTAGTCGATCATATGACTAGTGAACGGGCCCATATTCACCGTTTATACTTTTTAGATTTTGAGAGATCCAATCTCAAAATTAGTTGGTCCAACCACCTTATCATGAGAACAGGCGACATAAACAATTCTCGAAGAATCTTCTAGTTCTTCAATACATGTCTAATACTCAATATGCACATCTTCGAGATGTCACAATCGTTCATATCAATTTATGAACTTTTATTCTAGCAAACTCCAAGTTTATCATGACATGTATCTTTTACACTTTAGTAAATTTCAGATTTACTATTACATGAATAAATTTCAGATTTACTACTTTAGAAGTAGATTTTGAAATAACTTTTCTCAGTTATTCTACCTCATTCGGAGGTGAATTGTGATACCATTACAATTAAGTGTATGTTTGCATTAATAAGTTTCTCATTCCCCATAGGAATAGAATATAATCATGCCTTAAGCCTATCAAATTCTGATAGTTTATAACCTCTTTCATGATATTGCTACTTCGGTAGCAAATCGAGGCATACATATAATCTAGAGATTTTTTCTCTATCATATCTTATGATCATAATATGCGTGTGAAAATATCATCACTTTTGATGATTATTATCATATTGTCCCTTCACGCTTATATTCGTGCATTCAATCACTTGTCTTCTTTCAGACATATTATGCACTGCTACCACATACACTTCAAGAATGAAGTAAGTTGTCCTATTTCAGACTTTTCATTTATTGCTACCATATTCACTTTATGGAATGGAGCATATTCAATGGGTTGGATTTCATGTAAACTTTTCACCAAATACACATTATTTTGCCTTAGCCATCATAATATTATTAGTATGGTGCATTGAGATTCAAGCTCAATGTCTTACCCATATAAAGTCGTTTTAGGCATAATCAATGGGACTTGAGCCCAACATATTATCATCCCTTTTGATAATATTGTTCTTGAGGAATAAATTTAAAACATAAATGGTTCCAAATCAATTATTTTTCCTCAAATCCAACAATAATTATATTATTAGTAGCAAAAGACAGATAACATAAGGAATTACTAACCTTGAAATTACTTTTGTAAATGTCAAAGTGCAACAACTGCCTATGCAACAATATATTAACAAGTCTACTAGCATCACTTTCAAGTTGAATATCAGATTGGATGGTGCTGGTTTCAACCGGCAACAGCATCTAGAGTTCTCATGCGTGGTATCTAAAATATAATAGCGTGTTATGCATAAGCAATAATAACAATAGAAATCTCAATTGGTTAGAGACTCGTGCTGATAACGTATTATGAAATATAAAGAAAGAATAAGAAGAATAAATAGAGAGAAAAGAGGGGGTCTTCTTTATTTCTCTTGAGGGATGAGAGATCATCATATTGTGAATACAATAAACAAAATCCCTCTATTTATAAGGAAAATTTACTCCTAGTCTGAGTAAAAGACAGATGTTTCAAATCCTAATAGATATCAAAGTAGATCTTGATAGACATTCACTATAATGTAAATACATTCATAACATTAAGGTTGTATATTTAATTTTTTTTTTCAAAATAAATTCATGACTCACTTGTGCTAATCAATAGTTAATGTTAAGTTGGAATGAAGTGGTATCAGGGCACGTTAGCGTGGCTGACATCAGAAAATAAATAAAATTATTTTTTTTGAGAATTTTCTGCAACAAAAAAAAATTCTTGTGCCAAACACACCCTTAGGGCTTGTTTGAACATTTGAGATGAAATCAAAATTTAAAATTATGAGATAAAATTGAATTTTGTTTGGACATATAATTTAAAATTTTTATGTTGTATATTTTCTTATAAACATAAAAATCCTAAAAGTTGTGAAAATCATCAAATTTGTCACTTTTTATACAACTAGTTTAGGTGTATGCGTCTCGCGCATGTACCTCACTTTATTGAATTCAAACGTTACACTAAATAGGATATTTGTCTAAATAACAAAGATAAATACATTCAACATCTTTTGGAGAATTTATTTAATTAAACCTAACTTTTACAAAAAAAAATTGTTGAATACCTCACTTTATTGTATTCAAACGTTACACTAAATAGGATATTTTTCTAAATAACAAAGACAAATACAATAATTGAATTCCACATCTTTTGGAGAATTTATTTAATTATATCTAACATTTATAAGAAAAAAATTATTTGTTAAAACTGATCGACATTCATCTACACCTATAAACTGAAACAAACAATACGATGATAGAGACATCAAAACAATATAATTAAATCTAACTTTTATAGAAAAATTTTCTCAAAGTCGTCTGGCACTCATCTACCATCTGTAAATTATAACAAAATAATACGATAATAGAGATATCAAAATAATACAACTAAACTTAACTTTTACACAAAAAAAAAATTAATTCAAACAGAGATATAAAAATAATACAATTAAACCTAACCTTTACCTAAAAGAATTCCTCAAAGTTGACCGACAGGATCTTCTACCACCTGTAAATTCATCTACGATTTGTAAACTACAACAAAATAATACAATAGTGATCACAAAGCTTCAGTTTTGATGAAAATAATTCTTGTATGAGCGAAAATATTTATCCTAAAGAATGACTTGAATGAAAATAAAGAAGATTTATATATACACAAACGTATTATATTGATAAAAACAGTGAAGAAGTTGAAGGTTAGAAAATTAAGAATCCACCAATCTAGGCCTGCAACCGAATTAAAGTTATATGAGCATCAATCATATTTTTTTCAATAAGTAAATTTATTTCTTTGGTAGTTTAACGTGCATCTCAATATTTATAGAAGTATTTCCTTAATAGAGTCCTATTTTAGGAGTATTTTTTTATTCTATTTTAGGAGTATTTTTCTAATTGATCAGTACAATAAAAATATTAATTGACTCTTGTTCCATATATTTTAGGAGTTTCATATATTTTAGGAGTCTAATTAATATAATAAAAATAATTAAATAATAAATTTAAAAAAATAGTAAAAAGACAATTTTGTGTAAAGAAGGGTGTTTTAATTGAATATTGCTTCATTGATTTGAAAAAAAAAGGATTATTACTATTAAACCAATAATAATAACGTTCTTGCAAGTGCTTACATACGGTGTTTGAGTCAACAAATACCAATTTTCAAAGTGTACAATAATTATTAATGATACTTAGACTCAATTTGGAACTTAATTAAGATGTTGCAGCTGAACCTTTTTTAGGAGTATTTTTTTATTCTATTTTAGGAGTATTTTCTAATTGATTAGTACAAGGAAAAATATTAATAGATTCTCCTTCCATATATTTTAGATTTCCATATATTTTAGGAGTAGTTAATATAATAAAAATAATAAAATAATAAATTAATACAAATAGTGAAACGACAGTATTATGTAAAGAAGGATGACAAAAAGTTCAAATCAGTTTTCTAAGGATCTTCACACTTTTAATATATTATTATAGATTATAGATATAGATATAGATCTTACCAAATAAACAAAAGTTTATAACAAAGCACTGTAATAAAAGTTAATAATACATAAAGAGCATCTTACCAGCAACAAATTTATTTTTTACTCTTAGAGATGTAATTTTTGAGTACATTTTATATTATACAACTTAGAATTTTGAGCTTTTCAACAAGTTATTAGTAATATTTACTATTTAGCAAAAAAAATCAACTCTCTAATTCAATACTAAAAGAAATTATATTAAGAATATGTTTTTTTTAAGTTTTTATTTTCTAGCAATAAATATCGAAAATTTAATTTTGTACTCAGGAAGGGACAATAGTGTTACCAAAAATAATAGAGTAAATAAGATTTGAAGAAAAAAAAATATAAAGAAGTTAATAATGGAGAATTAATTTAATAATATATGATTATATTCAAATTTTTTTAAATTATTTCGGCTTAAAACTAAAATCAATCAAATTTTATACTCCGTAACTTTTAAAAAATCAAAATCAAAATCAAACCGAACAAAAAGAATTTGAGTATTCTTCAAAACTAAATTGAATCAGATTTCCACTACGTGATAATATATTAGGTATATTATATTATTATTATTATTATTATTATTATTATTATTATGATAAGTTGAATCAAATTAATTTAATAAGTTAAATCGAAATTTACAACAACAACATATTCGGTGTATAAGTTAAATTGAAATTTAAATATTTAAAAATTATATAAAAATACTACTACTTATAAGATCATATGCATATGATAGAAAAAATATCTATATCTATATCTATAATCTCTCTCTCTCTCTCTCTCTCTCTCTCTCTCTCTATATATATATATATATATATATATATATATATATATATATATATATATATATATATATATATATATATAATATTAAAGGCATGAAGACCCTTAGAAAAGTGATTTGAATTTTTTGTCCTTCATTATAAAATTCCACAATAGACAAAATCGTCTTTTTACTCTCTTTTTTCTCAAATTATTATTTAATTAAATTAAGAACTCCTAAAATTTATGAAATAAATTAAATCCTAATATATGGATACGTTAATTATGGATACTTTTATAAAATTTTATTTGAAATTAAATAGGATTCATCTTGGTTGAAAAATCATTATATCTATAAAATCAACGCAACCAAACCTATTGCGGCTAATTAAATGAAGGAAGTTCACAGGGATGAAGAAGAGGATGATGACGACGACGACAATGATGATGGAACCCATTTCCAATATGAATAACTTCATGAATTTTTCAAAATTCAATCAATGAACAACCAAGTTGGGACTTGCTTCTATTATGAAAGTGCATACTGAATATAGGTGAACTAGAACACAAGGAAAGGGGTTCACAGAAAAGATCCCAATTGACTGCACAAATTGCAGGCGGAGATGTTTCCATGCATGTTACAATTTCTATGAGGTTGATGTACAAGCAGATCCCACTAATCTTTATATAAACAGTTCATGGCATAGAAACAAGAGCCCTTTCAGTGGCTTGTGTTTTAGCATCATCTCATGCTGGATCAATTCCTCAATTCCTTTGCCAAATACTTGTCTGTCAACTCCACCTAATTGTATATTTCACTTTTTGGGACCGAATTAGCTAAAAGTTGAGGCTGAGTTTGGAATGCCAAACCAAGTCCTTCTATCACGCATAGTTCGCTCTTAGTTGGATTGAAGGATATGTGCATCTCACGTGAGATATATCTATAAAAAGAAATGTATTTACGTCTTTTTCACCTGCCGCTTCAGGAAACAGATTCGGCCAGTTCAGTTGGCAACGGAGATGTAGTAGAAACCTCAAGTTTGATTTATGAGGGGTAGTCAAACTAATTTCCACTTCTACTATTCTTTTGGGTGCATATTTAGCATACCGTGAAAAATCAACAATAGTTGAATCTTTTTTCTTCACGTAAGTTTTTTGTACTTTTTTTTCACTTTTTTATTGAGCTAATTTTTGTAATGATTGTTCTATTTTTTTTGGAACTTGATGCTTGCGTTTTTTAATTAAAGGTGTTTATTGATTTGTCTTATTTAATTGTGTTATCTTGTAGAATACAATTTTAAGTTATAGAGAAAGAAGGTTCTTGCTTTATTGATGTCGATGTATTGTAGTAATAACTGTGTTATCTTGTATTATACAATTTTAAGTTATGGAGAATGAAGGTTCCTGCTTTATTGATGTTGATGTATTTTAGTAATAATTGTGCTATCTTGTAGTATACAGTTTTAAATTATGGAGGATGAAAATTCTTGCTTTATTGATGTCGATGTATTGTGGTAATAATTGTGTCATGTTGTGGTTTACAATTTTATTTTGTGCATGGAGGATGAAGGTTCTTGCTTATTTGATATAGGTAATCTTTGCTGTAAGATGTTCGTAATGCAGATTAATTTGTTTCTCCTAAAAATTTTTACTGTCCTGCTTCAAGCCATATAACTTTTGGTACATAGAGCTATTTTTTTTCTTTTTTGGATGAAGATGATGTGGACAAGCTTATGAGCACCTCACCTATTTCATTGACACATTGAGTAACTTTTCTCATCAGGGATTAGCAACCTATAATCGCATGAGTTTTCTACCCTGCGTCTACTACGCCACATCCTTGCATTAGAGTTTTTAGTTCTTTTACTTATCTTAGTAAATACGCGTACTGTACTTTCTACATATTTTTTTATGTTGAACCGTTAATCAAACATGAGGTGCTAATTTTGGGTTTTTAAAGTCTTCTGGAAAATGTCTATCTTTTTTCTTTTGCGTGTCGGGAAGGGAGGGGGAGGATGTCCTTACAATGTTTCTAGAAAATAATTTATCGACGATTATTTTTGAAAAACAACTGCATCTGAGTAAAATTGAAAACAATATATTATGAGTTTTCGATGGAAATGATATTTTATGATCACTTAGCAATCCATACACTATTCTATCTATATCTAACTATATATATTATTTTCTATTTTAAAAGTGTGAAAGATCTCAAAAATATCGTTTAAACTTTTTGTCATCATTAAAAGACTCTATAATAAATAAAATAGTATTTTCACTATTTTTTAAAATTATTATTTAATTAAATTAAGGACTTTTAAAATATATGAAAACAAATTAAGTATATATATATACTAGTTTAGTGTATGTGCTCTGCACGTATATCTTGTATTAATTAATGTTATATTGATTTAAATGGTACAAATAAATATGGTATTTTAAACATTACTGTAATTTTTTTATTGTTTTCTTAGTTCATATGATTTATGATGACACACGTGTAACTTATCCTATCCTATGTTAAATTTATGTGAACTTATAAAGATGAAAGTTTTAGTTTAGTTACTTTCTTTAACAAAATTTGAAAATTTAAACTTTTGGAAGAAAATAAAACTTGACCAGGCAAAACGAAATTTTAAGACCTAAAGAGTTTGAACTTTTTCCATGTCTTTGCAAATCCTTTTTAATATTAATTCTAATTGCATTTTAAATATGTGATTGCTAAATAAATTGAATTGTGTGCTAAGAAATCTAAAAAATATGTGAAAATCTATAATAGCGACAAATAAATAATTTATGAATTACGTAGTTTAAAAAATATATAAGAAAATTATGCAATAATCAATATGTGATTACAAATAATATTATCTATAAAATTACACATTCAATTAATAAAAAAAGAGGAACAATATTAACATTGATGAAAGTAAATTTCTATTTTTATTTTACATATTGCATAGTCTACCTCTACAAATCGAGCAATAACTTAATAATATAAAGTGAATTTAGTTAGAGCTACACAATGATCTCTTGTTCTGAATCTCAGACAAAATTATAGCGATGTTCACGCGCCACACATCATTTAATAAGTCAAACCTCCGATTTACCCTTGTATTGAACTCAAATTATGAGCATATTGATGGGATCTATAGAATGTAGCGTCGTGCGAAAGCTAACAAAGAAATCTTGAGCGCCGATAACAAAGAAAAAACGTATACGAGGACTACATTGTGAATTTAGTTGTATAGTAAATTTGGTTAAAGCTACACAAAGGTCTCTTGTTCTGAATTTCAAAAAGAACCACAGTAACATTCACGAGAATGACGTCGTCTAATAAGCTCAACCTCTTGATGTACCCTTAAAACATAATTGAACTCAAATTGTAAGCACATTGATGGATCTATACAATATGACGTCGTGCGAAAGCTAACAAAAAAATCTTGAGTGACTATAACAAAGAAAAAACGAATTTGAGAACTACATTATGGATATAATATTGTGTAAAAAAAAGATTCTCAATTTATAAAAATCTGAATCCTTTTCCTACCAAAAAAGAAATTAGTTATTCAAATATGATAAATTTTATTTTTCTTCTATAAGTTGTTTATTAATATAAGAATAATATGGTTGGTGTCCTTTTTTACTTCAATTTTGTATCATTTTTTATGTCCTTTTTAACATTAAATTTGTAGTCTTTCTTTTTATGTAATTAAAAAATTGGCATGGCGTTCTTTTTAAGGTTTAGTTTTTTTTTCCCTTTTTCAAGACGTTTTGGGTTTTCCCTTTTTATTCAAATTTGTATGCTTGCATTATTTAAATAGGAAATTTTATATAATAGAGTAAATGACGATTTTATCTATTGTAAGGTATTTTAAGTAAGGGTAAAAAGTTCAAATCACTTTTCTAAGTGTTTTCACACTTTTAATATATTATAGATATAGATATAGATATAGATATAGATATAGATATAGATATAGATATAGATATAGATATAAAAGGTAGAACTATACAATTTTAATCAAAGTCCTACATATAAGGCAGAAATGTATGTTTATTTAGGACTAACAATTATCATTTATTATTATACAGAAAAAAAAAAAACAGATTTTACTTGTGCACGTCAAAAAAGAGTAGAAGGAAAACTTAATAATTAACATTATCTGATTTTAAAAATGAAAACTTAATAAATCAAATAAAATTTTATTCATTTTTCCTATGCATAAGTTTTAGGATTTACTAACATATATTAGTTGATTTGCTTAGTTAATCAAGGTAATATTTAAAATTTTAAATTCATTAAAATTTTGCCTTATATCTATAATCTATAATCTATTAAAAGTGTGAAGACTCTTAAAAAGTGATTTGAACTTTTTACCCTTCATTAAAAGATTCTACAATAGATCAAAACGTCTTTTCACTATTTTCTCAAATGATAATTATTTCAATATTAATTGTTCACTATTTATTAAAAAAAATATTATGTAAAGATTCTTTACTAAATTATTTTATTTAGGACAAGTTTCTTTTATTTAGGACATTAAAGTTAAAACCTAACTAGAATTATCTACTATTTCCTTTTAGGTAGCACCTCCTTAAATTATTTCCTTTTATTTAGGCCATTAGAGTGAATTAAAATCCTAATTTTCAAATCAAAATAAATTAAACCTATTTAGGTTAGAAAACCTATGTATAAAAGGACCTAATAATATAAAACATATGTTTATTAGCAATGCTTTGACGACGAAAAGTACTAAAAAAATTCTCAAGCTTAATAAAAATTGTCATACCTATTCGTTTATTTTTGTCTTGTGTAATTGTTCATATAAAAAATATATACGTGTAATTTTCATCTCTTTTTGATGTGAAGTTGTTAAGAAATTATTTCTAAAGATGTTAAATCAATTTGGTTAATTCTTTATCAATTTGGTTAATTCTTTCTGCAATTATTTACATCTCATAAAGTGTATTTGATTTTTTTTTAACCTTCATGCCAAAATCTGAAGATAGAGATTGCATTGTGATTAAACTAACATGTGTTTACAATTTATTTTTTCAGCGTGCAGATTCTTCTCCAAATAAAGCCTGGTTACTTCTCAGGTTATAGTTAGATCTAAAATTTCAGCATGTAGATTCTCTCAAAGTAAGCCTAATTTATGTTGGTGTTATTTGTCTGATAGACTTTATTTTTATTTTTCTTTGTTATTATTATTTATTTTTTTGATAAAATCAAAATACTTACTAAGGGAATTCGTATTAAACAAGGAGGTTTTTCACGTAAAAATATTATATTTCTATACCAATTAACAGTAATTTTTAGGCTTATATTTATGATTGACGACTTAGAAATAGATACTATCTATATTTTATTACATCTATATAAAATAATTAATAGCTACACTATATAATAGAAATAAGCTATCACATTACAAATATGTAATAAGCAAGTAAAATGTGGAATTTGGTTAAGCATGAGTGTTTAGAGTGTGCATTAACTTGGTAATTCTTAAGAAAATCATCCATGTAATAAAGAATCTTTTCGGCGATTCAAGTACGTAGTAAGCAAGTAAAACGTTGAATTTGGTTAAGCTCAAGTGTTTAAAGTATGCGTTAACTTAGTAATGAACTTTTTCTCCTTCCTTAAAAGTTTTCGTAATAGACAAAATTGCCCTTCACTTTTTTACTTCAATTATTATATTATTATATCTTTTATAATATTGAATATTGATATAATAAATATATTAAAAATAAATAGAAAAGAAGTTTTTTAGTTGTAAAGTTTGCTAAATTTTTCTATTTTTATGGGAGAAGGTTTGCTTTCTTACTATTTTGTACTTGTTATCCTACATTTATAAAAAATATTAATTTTCCAACGTAGATTGAATTTTCTTAAATCTATGGGAAAGGTTAATTTTTTAATGTAGGAAAACTATTTTCTTGGAAAACAATTATTAAAATATATAAATATATGAAATACTTCTAAAATAATAGTAATTTTGATTTATGAATCCTCTACTTCTATATAAAAAGTATTTCTAATTTTAGATTCTTATTTGAGGTAAATTTTCTAAAATTTTAATATATTCCTAAAGTTTTCTATAATAAATTTTTGATAGAAAATTGTTATAGTAACTTTGATTAAAGAGATAAATTTACTTGTGACCTGAAGTAAATTTTCTTAAAATTTAGTATAAACTTGAAGTTTACAATAATAATTATTACCTATTCTTGATAGACAATTGCATGTCCAAGTATTTGAGATACATTAGTTTATATGATTTAAATATATATAAAAATTTTAATGTGGGTGACTATTTTTTAATAATTTTATCTATCGTGAGACATACGTGCAAAGCATGTACATTTGGTATTAATAAAATAATATTCTTTTTTCATTACGTAAATAAATTGGGGTATTGCATTTAGTATAACGTTAATAGCTATGCTTAAACGAAGTGAACATCTTATCATGTAATATTAATTGTCTAATGCACACGTGCAAATCATGTACTATTATTAATTGAATTTTAAAGGATATGTAAAATTGAGTTCTCACAATTGTTTTATGTATATTTTAAGTGCAAAAACTTGTGATAAGTAAAAATAATACATTATTTATTTTTTTACGTGATATACTCGTGCATTGAATGTACATTAAACTAGTATACTAAAGTGTGAAGACCCTTAGAAAAGTGATTCAAACTTTTTGTCTTCATTAAAATATTTCGCAATAGATAAAATTATCTTTTCACCTTTTATAAAATTAATTTAAAATTATATTTATTAAATATTTCCTTATTAAAATTAGATAGAATCTCCTAAATATATCACTTGACTTATTTTTATATTTTTTAAACGAGTAGAGTAAGACTTATATTTTATTATTAAATATACTCCTAAATTTAGAGAATTGCACGTTTTTGTACTTGTTTTAGTGTAAATCGAAATTCATCGTAGGCTGAGTTGGAGGGTAAATTAAATGACACAGTAAAAATTTCAAACTGAAGGTGACAACAATTTGTATTTTTTTTTATACTTATTTGTGATGCACATTGTGATTCTTTTTATTGAGCTTACTTTTAGATTGACTTTTGATTATCTAATATAGACGGCGTTGCACCAGAAGAAAAGCAATTCACCTGAAGAGCTGGAGAAGAAAAAAAAAAGAAAAGGTTAGAATATATTTTGTTGGGTTTCGTTGTGATAGATGATTTCTCGCAATGGACCATTTGCAATTTGAAATAATTTTGGCATTCAAGCATCAATTTTTTGTTAAAACAAAGAGAAAAGTTAAATACGCATCTAAATTATCTCGATATTTTGAGTTTCATACCTAAACTTTTTTCATGTGTGTGAGTCTCCTGCTTGAATTATCACAATAATTATTGTAGACACCTAATTTTGTCCCTTTCGAAGTCTAATTTTATTCATTTTTAGTCCACCTTATCATGTGTCCAACCCCATGTAATTATATCTCACAAAAATACAAAAATAAACAAAAAAACAATACCTCTAACTAATTTATCTTATTCTAACAACCTACTCAATCAAAAACTTCCACCTCTCTACCCACTCACATTTTTTATCCCTTGGAAAAGAAAACAACAAAAATAGAGGGGCCCATGTGATATCTTCTTGACCATCATTTACACACCACCTTCACAATATACATATATTCCATACACACCCAGAATAGAAGGGGGGGGGGATTTTTTTTTATTATTATTATTATATACATACACACATCGGGAACAAGAAACACACAGATTCACACCTCATATACAACAACAATATACAAACCTACTTCATCATCTCCATATTTCTCTTCTACATAATACACCATTAACCTCACCATTAACGGACAGCTTCCTCACCATTACAACAGCTCACACATCTCTCTCGCAGATCTATGCACGAAATCACATGCGTATAAGGTGAGTAAACTGAAAAATAAAGAGAGCTTCGAGGGAGTTCTGGTCAGTTTCTTCGAGATTTTCCGACTAAGTTTTGCCGGAATCAGTTAGGTTCGTCGTTCGCTTGTTCCAATTCTAAAATCTCCATTTTTTTTCTCTCTCGTCGTTTTTTTTATTTCCAGGAAAACCCAGTTGGTAAATGTCAAAAGTAATCGGAATCTGCCTTGATTTATCTTCTTTGCCACCACCTGAGCTCACCGAAGCTCGGGTACGCTGTCCTTTAGCTCTGTCATGTATTGGAGTTTTGTGTTCGTAGTTCTGTTTGAAATTATCGATTTAAGAGGTCGAATCGAGTTTATTCTTGCTAGTTTGGAACTTGTCTGGATCGATTCACGATTCTCAGGAGAACAACAATAACCTTACCCCTTTTTGTTTATCAGAAATCGATTTCGAGACCAGTCAACGTTGGGTACTGCGTTTGGATTTGGGTCAGTCAGTTCTTCGTGCTCTATTTTGGATTAGTTTTTCTCTATACCGAGTTGGATTCATCATAATCGAGGTTTTCTATTCGAGATTTCAAGTGCGGGTCTTCTTTAATATTATTACCCACCGAAATCGATTATCGGAAGGTTCATTTTTTTTTAACTTATTCTCTCTTCTTTATCGTAATTTGTTGAATTGGACATGTTTGAAATTGGATTTGTTGGTGAATGTTTGATGTTATTCACGTGAAATTCGTATGATTATCATCCTTTAATTGTCGTTGGGTCTTTGTTGTTTATATTGGATTCCGAGTTGAAAAATTGACTTGATAGTCAAAGCATGTGTTAATTTTTGGTTGAAAAAGGATTTCGGGGTGGGAATAAGAAGTTGTTAAAAAGTTGAATGTAGTTAAATTTTGGACCGTTGTCATTTTATTTAATTCGGATTAAGCATGAATTTGATAGAATCATTTTAAGTCAAAAGCTTGATAGGAAACATAGGTCGGGTAGGCGAATTTAGGGATTGTGGATTGATGAAATATTCTTTGTGTGATTGAATGGTTCTTGGTTATAGTTAGGGATCACTTGTATCATTTGGCCGGGGAATGCCCCGAAGTACTTGTATTATTTTTATCCGGGGAATGCCCCGAGGTATTTTGTATTCGGAGAACGTCCGTGATGAAGGCCCGAGGCGTCGGATAAAGCATAGGAGTAGTTTAGGATTAGTTTAGAATAGAATAGGTTTACATTTTCGCATTTTTCATTTTTCGGGACTGTATAATTAGACTGGACATTATATTTTGGATTATTTTGTTTTGTTTGCTTGAGTGATTGTTTTTGCATGCTTTGTGTGGTTTATGCATTTGTAATGTCAATTTAGCCGATACGCTCTGCCAAGCGACCGTGGTCAAACCACGAGATCGAGGGGTGCCTAAAATCTTCCCCTCGGTCAACAGAATTCCTTAGTCGGAATCTCTATTTGCAAACCAGTATTAATGAGTCAAAACCATTTTGAAAAAGGATATCCAAGGGTGACTTGGCACACTCGATTTATGCCAAGTGGCGACTCTAAGTTTTGATTGTTAAAAGTCCTTTTCGAAACAAATTTTCATCTTTGTCACTTTAATAATAAAAACCCTTTCGAAACTTAAAATGAATATTTTTGGGAGTTAAACGTGAAAAATGGGTGTGACAGCTCTGGTGACTCTGCTGGGGATGATTTCAGAATCCGAGCTTTTTTGGAGTCGTATCAGCTTTGTTTGGCATTACGAGTGTATAAGCATTGTTTGTGATTTTGTTTGTGTTTTTACTTTTGTGTATTTTCGTGCTCTTTGTTTACAGTATTTATCCTATGTGTTACCGCTTTTATATCTGACATCATGTGCATAACTCGATTCATTCTTTCCGCAACAAGTCTCAGAGTGCATGTCGTGCGCACGAACTCTATTTGAGTCACCTTTATTTTAGGGGGGGGGAGCCGTTGGATATATGGAGTAGGTGAAAAGCTAAGCAGCCACTATCGCCCATATGCTCCCCCGAACGGCCTTGTTAGTGAACCCCCGCGTAGGTCAGCCTTTAGGTCATGCTTATGTGCATTATATTGAAGACCTAGCAGGGCCCACTTGGCCCTTTGTAGGAGACTCACCTCTAAGGCATCCCTACGTGCTAAATGTTGCATCTTTGAGGGTAATGTGGTCATTTGACAGACCGATTTGGGGAAAACATGTGTTAGAAGTAAAGTTTGTAGACAAGAAAGTGTTTAAAAAAAGAGAAAAGGTGAATCAAAAAAGAGTTTCGTAGTTTTTAGGTTCTTTATGACTTTTGTTTTCCACGATTCAAAAATTAAAAAAAAAACAAGATTTTTTTTAATTTTTGCACTCATTTTTCAAAAAAAAAATAAAAAAAAATAATAATAATAATAAAAAAATAAAACATCAAAAAGATTTTTCTTTTGTTTCATTTAGCAAGCATTCACAATTCGTAAACTCCAAAAAAGATTTTTTTAGGATTTTTTTTTATAAAAGAAAAATTCAAAAAAGGTGGTAGAAGTTTTGTACATTTTACATAACGATAATACCAAAAGATTTTCTTTCATAGTTGTTGGTATCATTTTTTATGTGAAGTGTCAAATTGAAAACTCAAAAAAAAATATTTTGTTATGTTGTTCATCGCATGTCTTTGGTCGTGTCTCAAGTCAGGGTGCAATCCATTATTTAATCATTAATTATCCAATCTGGACGAACTACGCACCCATGATTCTCCTTTTTCGGGATGTGAGATACGTAGACAGCCTATTGTTGGTTTGGGGATCTTATTTAAAAAAAATTAAAAAAGAATTTTTTTTCACTCTTCATTTAGAGTAGGTGTTTCATACATGTATTGAAAAGAAAAATACAAAAAAAAAAAGATTTTTCTCAATAGTCGTAGGTTTCATTTTTGGTTGATCTTATTTCAAAAATTCAAAAAGATTTTCTTCACTCTTCATTTAGAGTAGGTGTTTCACATACATCTTTAAAAGAAAACTACAAAAAAAAATTTCTTTAATAGGTTCAAATTCCATTTTCATATGAAATTTAAAACTGAAAACCCAAAAAGATTTTCTTTGGTAATCATAGATTTCACTTTGTATAGGGATGTTAAAGCTGAAAAATTCAAAAACATTTTTGTCAATTCTTTTGACAAATTGTTATTTTCTTTTCTTCTTAAAGTTTCGAGGAAAAAAAAGAAAAAAAGTTCAATTGGCCATTTTGGCACGACTTCACGAACTACGCACACCTGATTCTCCCCTTTTGGGGGTGAGATACGTAGGCGCCCTTCTAGGGTTCGGTGATTTTTTTTCAAGAAAAAAAAAGAGGTTTTGAAAAATGTTGAACTCTAACATATTTGTTGCCTCTTGTTCAGTTAGTTTAAGGTGGTTGATTTGTGATTTCCTGGCTAGTCCTCTATATCACACCAAATCCAAGGAAGGGTTAGTTGTGTCCAACAAGGACATAGAGAGTGGCATCATGGATGAAACAAAGAGTCAGGAAATTGAGAGTTTAAAGAAAGAGAATTTGAGACTGAGACAACAAATGATGGGAGTGTACCGAGCTTGGGCCAGTGGGCTGCCTCCACCTCCGTTCCCCACTTTTGACCCTGCAAATACCTTGAGTCTTCCACCAAAATTGCAAAGTCAGTTTTCTACTGTTGTTGATGCACCACAGCATGCCTCAGAATCCATTTCACGCCAAATGCACCTCAACACTTCCACCACTCTTTATTTATCTGCTCAGTATAAGTCTACAACATTCACAGCACCACATACCGTCTGTGCTTTTGTTGCTCAACCTTCTACTAAGGCTTCCACTTTGTCTATCAATCCAACGATTGTGCTTCCCCAGTCCACTAGTAATTCCACGTTCAATACTGTTGATGATCATTGGTATACTCTTGAGCCTACAGTTAAGTTAAGTGAACCGTCAAAATTTCTTACTAAGAAGCCTAGCATGCCAAAAGAGCCAGAGAAAATAGTTGGGAAAGTGAAGAGTGTAGAAAATGATATGAAAAATTTCCCTGGACTTATGGTCTATGAAGATGTTTCATATAAAAACTGGGGCGTGTCTTCAAGTGTTAACCTTCCTCCCAGCTTTGAGACATCACAATTTGGGGAACCTGATGGACAGAAGGATTCTGTGAAACATTCGGGATGACATTGCAATCAACCAAGGGAAACTGAAGGAAAGAAGAAGGAAAGCGCACCTATTGTCATGACAGGGCCAAAGCAGAGTTTGAGAGGTCCAACCCACCAATACTGTCAGCCTCAATCCCGAGCTTACATATCAGATCCACATAACCACTTGCAACAAGATTTCTTTCTCCGAAATCCAAGAAATCCCATTATAATTTCTCTATATCCTGTGAACAATGCACAATTGTATGCTCATCCATCTTCTTATCCACAATGGCATGCACCTGTCCCTCAACATCGTCCTCGACCCTCACAAATTTACCAAGGGACCTCTAAATCCAAATTTCATCCGAGGTCAGAGTTTGCAAAGAGGAGGAAGGAAAAAAATAATTTCACTCCTATTGGGGAATCCCTATGCCAGTACAGCAGGGCATGATCACTTCTCTCCTTGGGTATACTCCTGACCCGTATTCAAGAAGCTTTGATCCTAATGTACGATGTGCATATCATTCTGATGTTCAAGGTCATAGTATTGAAGATTGTCGCACTTTGAAAAGATAAATAGAAAAAATAATTCAAGATAAATTGATTGTGGTGCAAAATATTAGCCCTTAGACCATCCCACAGAGTTCTTCACCAGCACGCGGTACTGCACAATATGTGGGAGGCAATGAGTTAAGCATGGGGATCCAGAGCTTATTTGTTGAAGGAAATGTGTCTGGCAGTGGTGGAAGATCTAGTCATATTGATATGACAACCAGTGGCTAATATGTCAGGCTAAGCAATTGAAAAGTCACCTTTCCCTACTAGGAAGAGGTCTGGTAGTTTGTTTTGTTTTCTTTTTTGTTTTTCAAATTATTTCAGGGTTGTAGTTCGGGATCTATCTTGTTTTGTCCCTTTGTCGTTTATGTTCAAACCCTTTTATCTTTTATTTCAACTAAATGAAGTGTCTCTTTCCTTTTGTGTTTCAAATATGTGTTGTTTGTTTGTTTTCTTTATACAGTCACTTTATGTTGATTCTATTGATATGACATGCCTGCGGAATTTTTAGTCAGATCTTAAAATCCAGCTTAATCATGAAGCATTGAATCAGAGAGTTAAATTTAGGAAAAGAGAGCATCTGAGAAAATAAATAGAGTGTTGGGGCATTTGGTGATCAACTTGAAGCCTTCTTTGAAAATTGAGACTTTTTGAGAATCGCAAGGATAACTTGGTCATCAATTGAAAGACATGTCTTAATTAGGTCATACAGTGTCTACGTGATCCTATCAAGAGGAACAGGAAGAAAATTAGCTCCACGAAGTCATGAGTCCTTCAGCATGAGGAATGTACAACAAAGTGGAGTTGTATGCTGGGCAAGTGTAGAAAAAGAGGTGGTACACATGCTCGGGGTAAGTTAGTGTTGTAAAACATTTCATAAGTGATCTTAATCGTGCACTTTTGCATTGCATGCTATGTACTAGCATTTTCAAGAATTGATATGATGAAGGCATTTCATTTTGCTATCCAAACACTGTGTCATCCTTTGTTTACCCCCATTTGGGCCTTAATGTTATTTTCTTTCATACCCCTCTTTTGGAATCAAGATAAGAGTCAAAAATTGAAAAAAAATATGTTGAAAAAGAAAGAAAAGATGAGTGTCAAGAAAAATAAAGTCAGAAAAGTCCCAAAGACAAAAGAGTCAACAAAAGAAAAAAATAGAATCAAGTGAAAGAACAAGCTGCCAGAACTACGCATGACCTGATTCTCCTCTCTCGGGGGTGAGATATGTAGGCTGCCTTACTAAGGGCTCGGTCCAACCAAATAAACAATTTAAAGTCACCCAGTCAAAAGAAACAGGGGCATGAGTTAATCCTCATTGTTTGAGTCGATTCCAAAAGTTGTAAGTCCTACCCCACTTCAAGTGTCATTTGGGCCCCATGCCATCCTTTCTTTCTAACCTTATTAAAAAGCCAAGTTACAACCAAAGAAAGACCTTCAGATCAATCTTTGAGGATATTAAGGCGGAGCATGCAAGGGATATGATGATGCATTTGGGAGCTATTTGTCTTCCTCAGCATAGGGAATCAAGAGAGAAATAAAAATGAGAGATTCTTATTGGTGAAAACCCTTACGGGCACCATAAGGCAATGGCAAGTTGAGAGAAATAAAAATGAGAGAGTCGTATTGGTGAAAACCCTCACGGGCACCATAAGACGATAGTGAGCCGAGAGAAAATGAAAGAAGCTTATTGGCAAAAACCCTTCAAGGCGCCACTAGCCGAATGGGGTCTTAAATGCAATTGACCTAAGAAAGCAACTCAGTTTCAAGGCCATTAACTCAAGAACAGTGGGTAGAAAGTTTGGATGAAAATATCAAGTTGCTTAATCCAAAATCCATGGCATAATTATTAGTGTTGACTGTTATTTTTAGATGAATGTTTTGTTTCTTTGTTTTAAAAGGGGACATTCATTGTCTTTTCTTTCTTCTCTTTATTTTAATTTTATCTTTTTTAAGTCAGTTATCAAAACAAAAATTGTCATTTTTAATTTTTTTTTATTGTTTTTTTGTTTCTTGTCTTTGAGTCAAGTCCGTGTCAAAACAAGTGAGAAAAGATTTTAAAATTGGCTACTAGCTTCTTTAATTGCACAAAGCAAGACAAAAGCTAGCACATGAAAGAGACATGATTATGAGCCCAAAAAAAAGGCATGCAGGAAGTTTTGTCAACAGAGAATCCGGGGAACTCATGGAAATACCAAGGTTCAAAGGGTTTATTTAAGAAACACGACAAAGCAAAAATACTGTGTTTGTTTTAGAGTCACTCTTAATAAGCTAAGTTTGAGTCAATGATACAGCAAGTCAATGACATATGCTAATGGTTGTAAGCAAAGCTAAATGTGACGGGGGCAGGAGAAATTGCCTCAAAAGCCAAAGCCACAAACTAGCCATCATGTTTTTAAACTCACAAGTTTTCTTTGTACGTAATAGGAATACATGTTGCATTCAGATCAAGGATTTCAGAGCCTAAACATCAAAGGCCGTAATTTCTCACCTCAACAAATGTAAGAGGCAAGGTTGCTGCACAGGTTTGGTAATCAAAACCATGGTAAACTCATAATTCAAGATCTTTAGGAGACACACTTTCTTGTTTTGGTAATTCAAGCAGCTTTGGTAAGGAGACGCACTTCATTGTTTTGATAATTCAAACAACATTGATAAGTAAACACACTTCCTTGATTGGGTAATTCGAATTTTGCTTCTTAGATAATGCACTTCCTAACTTAAATCTTGATTCCTAAAAGACGTACCTTGTAGTCAAGTCATCCCCTTTGATTCCTATAAGACGTACCTTTTAGTCGAGTCATCCCCTTTGATTCCTATAAGAAGTACCTTTTAGTCGAGTCATCCCCTTTGATTCCTATAACACGTACCTTTTAGTCGAGTCATCCCCTTTGATTCCTATAAGACGTACCTTTTAGTCGAGTCATTCCTATTGATTCCTATAAGACGTACCTTTTAGTCGAGTCATTCCTATTGATTCCTATAAGACGTACCTTTTAGTCGAGTCTTTCCCTTTGATTCCTATAAGATGTACCTTTTAGTCGAGTCATCCCCTTTGATTCCTATAAGACGTACCTTTTAGTCGAGTCATTTCCCTTGACCCCTATAAGACGTACCTTTTTGTCGAGTCTTTCTTATTGATTCCTATAAGACGTACCTTTTAGTTGAGTCATCCCCTTTGATTCTTATAAGACATACCTTTTAGTCGAGTCATTCCCTTTGATTCCTATAAGACGTACCTTTTAGTCGAGTCATTCCAATTAACTCATAGAAAATGCATTTCTTTGTTTGGGATAATTTTTTTTTTTCATTTTTGATGTGATTTCAGGAGCATGCCCGAAGCACAGGGTGAATAAATGAAAAACCAAGCAACAAGGTGAAGAAATTGAAAGTTAAACAGATTGAAAAATAGCAAATCAGGAGCCCGCCTGCAGAACAAGGTGAAGAAGTTGAAAGCATGGAAACAAGTTGATGAAATAGCAAGTCAGGAACTCGTCTGGAGAACAAGGTGAAGAAATTGAAAGGCAAGTAACAAGTTAAAGAAATAGCAAGTCAGGAGCCCGCCTGAAGAATAGGGTGATGAAACTCAAGTCAAGAGTCCAAAAGAAGTTGTATAGATAGGATTTTTGTAATTTCATTTTTGCTTTAACTTGTAATTTTCATTTTTAATGTAATGACAGAGCCGTGGACCGGAACCTCGATGGAACCTCACTCGACTCTCCAACTCGGTATAGTCCATCTCTTTCCAATCTTTTGAAACATCCGTGACTTGATTCTCTCATAACTTGGGTAGGAAGGATGTCTTAAGTCAAGACCCGATTGTCCTTCTTCCTTCTTTTTCTTTCTTTGAATAATGGTTGGGTCAAAATTTGGTCTCGCTGTCTACTTCTTTGTCTGAAAATACTTCGTGTTTACGTTCAAAGGGGGCATGATGTAGACACCTAATTTTGTCCCTCCCGTAGTCTAATTTTATTCATTTTTAGTTCACCTTACCATGTGTCCAACCCCATGTAATTATATCCCATAAAAATACAAAAATAAATAAAAAAACAATACCTCTAACTAATTTATCTTATTCTAACAACCTACCCTATCAAAAGCTTCCACCTCCCTACCCACTCACATTTTTTATCCCTTGGAGAAGAAAACAACAAAAATAGAGGGGCCCACGTGATATCTTCTTGACCATCATTTACACATCACCTTCACAATATACATATATTCCATACACACCCAGAATAGAAGGGGGGGGGGGGATTTTTTTATTATTATATACATACACACATAGGGAACAAGAAACACACAGATTCACACCTCATATACAACAACAATATACAAACCCACATCATCATCTCCATATTTCTCTTCTACACAATACACCATTAACCTCACCATTAACGGACAACTTCCTCACCATTCCAACAGCTCACACATCTCTCTCGCAGATCTATGCATGAAATCACATGCGTATAAGGTGAGTAAATTGAAAAAATGAAGAGAGCTTCGAGGGAGTTCTGGTCAGTTTCTTCAAGATTTTCCGGCTAAGTTTTGCCGGAATCAGTTAGGTTCGTCGTTCGCTCGTTCCAATTCCAAAATCTCCATTTTTTTCTCTCTCGTCATTTTTTTTTTATTTCCAGGAAAACCCGGTTGGTAAACGTCAAAAGTAACCAGAATCTACGTCGATTCATCTTATTTGCCGCCACCTGAGCTCATCGAAGCTTGGGTACACTGTCTTTTGGCTCTGTCATGTATTGGAGTTTTGTGTTCATAGTTTTATTCGAAATTATCGATTTAGGAGGTCGAATTAAGTTTATTCTTGCTGGTTTAGAACTTGTCTGGATCGATTCACGACCCTCAGGTGAACAACAGTAACCTTACCCCTTTTTGTTCATCATAAATCGGTTTCGAGACCAGTCAACGTTGGGTATTGCGTTTGGATTTGGGTCAGTTAGTTCTTCGTGCTCTATTTTGGATTAGTTTTTCTCTATACCGAGTTGGATTCATCACAATCGAGGTTTTCTATTCGAGATTCCAAGTGCGGGTCTTCTTTAATATTATTACCCACCGAAATCGATTTTCGGAAGGTCCATTTTCTTTAACCCATTCTCTCTTCTTTATCGTAATTTATTGAATTGGGCATGTTTGAAATTGGATGAGTTGGTGAATGTTTGATGTTATTCACGTGAAATTCGTATGATTATCATGCTTTAATTGTCGTTGGGTCTTTGTTGTTTATATTGGATTCCGAGTTGAAAAATTGACTTGATAGTCAAAGCATATGTTAATTTTTGGTTGAAAAAGGATTTCGGGGTGGGAATAAGAAGTTGTTAAAAAGTTGAATGTAGTTAAATTTTGGACCGTTGTCGTTTTATTTAATTCGGATTAAGCATGAATTTGATAGAATCATTTTAAATCAAAAGCTTGATAGGAAACATAGGTCGGGTAGGCGAATTTAGGGATTGTGGATTGATGGAATATTCGATTTGTGTGATTGAATGAGTCTTGGCTATATTGGTTAGGGATCACTTGTATTATTTGGCTGGGGAATGCCCCGAAGTACTTGTATTATTTTTATCCGAGGAATGCCCCGAGGGATTTTGTATTCGGAGGACGTCCGTGATGAAGGCCCGAGACGCCGGATAAAGCATAGGAGTAGTTTAGGATTAGTTTAGAATAGAATAGGTTTACATTTTCACATTTTTCATTTTTCGGGACTGTATAATTGGACTGGACATTATATTTTGGATTATTTTGTTTTGTTTGCTTGAGTGATTGTTTTTGCATGCTTTGTGTGGTTTATGCATTTGTAATGTCAATTTAGCCGATACGCTCTGCCAAGCGATCATGGTCAAACCACGGGATCGTGGGGTGCCTAACACTTTCCCCTCGGTCAACAGAATTCCTTAGCCGGAATCTCTGTTCGCAAACCAATATTAAAGAGTCAAAACCATTTTGAAAAAGGATATCCATGGGTGACTTGGCACACTCGATTTATGCCAAGTGGCGACTCTGAGTTTTGATTGTTAAAAGTCCTTTTCGAAATAAATTTTCATCTTTGTCACTTTAATAATAAAACCCTTTCGAAACTTAAAATGAATCTTTTTGGGAGTTAAACGTGAAAAAGGGGTGTGACAATTATTTCTCAATATATACCGTAATTATTGATTATTCTCTTTTGCTACTTGTTATGGTGATATTTCAGGAAAAGAGAATAGTTAAAATTGACACTTGAGTTTTAATTTGATCAATAATTGGTTATAATTCAAGTAGGAAATTAGGTGGAAAACTCAACCGATGATTCAGGTATAAAACCCCTAAAACTAAAAAACTTTAGGTATGTTTTTTATCATTAACTCTAATATCAATATTCTTAGTAATATTTAAGTATATGGATTCTAACTTGGGATTTGACAAAGTTGAAATTGATTCAAAATATTCTAAGTGATCTTTTGGATTTACTGGTTGGCATGCCAGAGAAAAGAGCTGAAAAAACTCAAAATTGCTTGCAAAATCGGTAAAATCACTTTGTTTATTTAGCTAATTATGTTTGATAGTTGTGTACTACATAATGAATGACTCTTAGTTATCTCTATTATGTCGATTGTGATATATTGATTGAGGAAAATGAATTTGAAAACTCTCAATACACTACTAATATGTCCAGAAAGTTCAAATAGTGATAAAATTATAAAATTTATTAGTACTCTTAATATAATTAATGTATTTTTCAAGCTTCTCGATCTAACTTGACTCATCTTCATTAATTAAGGCACAAGTCAACTTTTATTGGTCAAAGACTGCTAAAAAGAGAAACTCAAAAATAGAAGGCGAAGAGGAGAATCCTGAGGATTTTGTTGATCCAGAAATAACTCGGGCATAAGAAGAAGTTCTCCCATGAAATGACAAGGATTTTTAATCTCATTATTGTAAAGAAATCGTAATTTTGAAATTGATTTACCTAGGTTATTAAGTTTAGGTTTTTTATCATTAGTTAATACTGATGATCTTGACTAAATAATATAATTGTATTAAGCATAATAATAATAATTTATCATAATGTATCAATTCCAAAAGTTATATTGTAGTAGCACTTTGACCATTTAGATTTAGGAATCCTTTTATATTTATTAAGTTTTGATCAATTAATTATTTTTTTTAAAGTATTTTAAGTAAAAAAAAGTTTATCACTTGTCTCTCGGTAGTACTTATACTTTAACTAAATTATATAAGTATTATAAAAGGTATAACTTTTTATTGACGTGACTAAACTAGTGTTTTAAATATTCCAAAGGCTTACTAGTCTTTTGCGCATTATTGTATACTGAAAATCCCTTTTTGGGTTCAGAAATCTGGTAATTTCATTTCTTTATCTTCCCACCCTTTTTTTAATTTCTTGCTCAATAAATTACTCGTAAATATAATAAAGTAATGTAGAGTTTGTATGACTTAAAATGTATTGAAAGAACTTGTTAATTAATAGTAAAATTGGGGTGTTAATCTAACTTTTTGAATGCTCATATAGAATAGGATGACATAATGCCCACATACTGTTTGACAATATGCTTCACTGAATAAGTTCCTCAAATTGGTGTAGCAGTCTAACTTCTTGAGTGCTTGAATAGAGTAGGATGATTTGATGGTCACGTTTATGTGGTTGATTGGTAGAATGTATAAGAATAGTATTAAATGTGATGGTATTAGTAATGCTAGGATTAGTAAGTGCTCGAATAGAATAGGATGACTTGATGTGCATAGTATAGTGGTCGTCTGGTAGATTGTATAAGAATAGTACTGCAAATGATGTGCTAGTAATGTTGGAAATAGTAAGTGCTCAAATAGAATAGGATGACTTGATGCCCACAATATAGGGGTTGTTTGGTAGAACGTATAAGAATAGTACTAAATATAATGGGATCAGTAAGTGCTCGAATAGAATAGGATGACTTGATGCCCACGGTATAGGGATCGTTTGGTAGAGTGTCTAAGAATAGTACTAAATATGATGGTATTAGTAATGCGGGGATTAGTAAGTGCTAATAGAATAGGATGAATTGATGCCCACAGTATGGGGGTCGTTTGGTAGAGTGTATATGAATAATACTAAATATGATGGTATTAGTAATGCTGGGATTAGTAAGTGCATTGTGTCGTTTGGTAGAGTGTACAAGAATAGTACTAAATATGATGGTATTAGTAATGTTGGGATTAGTAAGTGCTCGGATAGATTAGGATGACTTGATGCCCACAGTATAGGGATCGTTTGGAAGAGTGTAGAGGAATAGTACTAAATATGATGATTAGTAATGTTGGGATTAGTAAGTGCTCGAATAGAATAGGGTGACTTGAATAGTACTGCATATGGTGTATTAGTAATGTTGGGATTAGTAAGTGCTCGAATAGAATAGGATGACTTGATGCCCACAATATAGGGGTCGTTTGGTAGAGTGTATAAGAATAGCACTAAATACAATGGTGTTAGTAATGTTGAGATTAGTAAGTGCTCGAATAGAATAGGATGACTTGATGCCCACAGTAAAGTGGTCGTTTGGTAGAGTGTACAAGAATAGTACTAAATGTGTTGGTATTGGTAATGTTGGGATTAGTAATTGCTCGAATAGAATAGGATGACTTGATGCCCACAGTATAGGGGTAATATATAAGAATAGTACTAAATACGATGGTATTAGTAATGCTTGAATAAGTAAGTGCTCGAATAGAATAGGATGACTTGATGCCCATAGTGTAGTGGTCGTTTGGTAGAGTTTACAAGAATAGTACTGGGATTATTAATTGCTCGAAAAGAATAGGATGACTTGATGCAGGGGCGGACCTACGTTGATTTTTAGGGTGATCCGGGACCCATTAAACTTGATGCGAAATAGGTATAATTACATAAGAAATATATGAAAATAGTTATAAAAGATATAAAAGCACCCATTGATATAAAAAGTTGGCTGGGTGCACTAGCATTTAGGATGATCTTAGGGTTCTCCAGTGGAAGGGGCACCCAGGGTTCGAACCTTGTTGAGATGATTTTTTATTTTTATTTTCAGCTTTTTAAACTTTTTAGCACCCACGATCCTTAAATTCTTGGTCCGCCATTGACTTGATGCCCACAATATAGGGTCGTTTGGTAGAATGTATGAGAATAGTACTGCAAATGGTGTATTAGTAAGGCTAGGATTAGTAAGTGCTCGAATAAAATAGGATGACTTGATGCCCACAATATAGGGGTCGTTCGGTAGAGTGTTTAAGAATAGTACTGCAAATGGTGTATTAGTAATGCTAGGATTAGTAAGTGCCCGAATAGAATAGGATGACTTGATGCCCACAATAAAACTTGTATTACTAATACCATGGTTTTTGCTAGGTATTAATTATACACCCTACAATACTAAATAGGGTGTATAACTGATATATGTATTAGTAATATATAGGCTTAAATTATCCTATCAAACAAACGATTAAATAGCACCATAACTAATACATGAATTAGATTTTCTAATGCATCCTGCCAAACGACCATAGGGTTTGACAATGCTTCAGCAGTGGCGAAGCCATAAATTTTGTTAAAGGTATTCATGATTTAATAATATACGTAAAAAAAATAATTTTTGACTTATGTACTTCGTATAATTTTCTGTATTCATGGTATAATTTTTCGACGGAGGGTGTTTGATGGCCACCCCATGTGGCTACGACACTATGCTTCAGTGATAATTTACTTTTTGACGTCTCTGTGGTAGTTTTCTAATGTTAGAAAATGGTGTGCTCTTCATGATGTGTTTGATTAATTGTTGACGGATTTTTGTTTGGGGTTTGGTCGAAAAGTGAATTCAGGTTGCTTTTTCATTTCAGTTACCTATCTGTATGATAATGTTTTAATTGATTTGGATTGTGCTTTAGTGATTAATCTCTCTGTTGCTGGTTTCTTGACTCTATAAACTTAGAATGCTATAATATTTGTTCGGATGAGAATGAGTTGTGTGAATGAAAATTGGGTGGGGGAATTGAAGCTTGTTCGAATTTCCAGATAATGGTACCATATAGGAGATTTACACTTAAACAATTGAAAAACAGAAGATCTTCCTTTTCTACTCTCGTAACTTCTCTTTTCGTTTGTTTTGTAGCAAAGTCGGCATTCTATTCCAAATTTCTTTTGCTTAGCACAAGAAATACAGTCGCCGTGTTACCAAGTACTCCGCTCATCTGTATCAACTCAGAAGCTTGAAGAACTTCTCAGAGGATCTGTGAAAATCACTTCTTGGTGCATAGAATCGACATCGGCTGGATCATAGCAAAAGGAGGACACCATGGATGGTAACTCTTTGCGTATTATTTCTCTCAAAGATTTTTTTTTTTAAAAAAATCCCTTTTCCCAAGCTTCATTTTGATTTTCTTGAGATCGAAAGAATGTAAATTTGCATTGCATATAGTCTTAAAATCTTTGTATTTTGTCTGTTTTTTCGCCTTTGAAAACACCATTTAAAGGGAAGAAAAGAATAGAGATGAAAGAGAACTTTCTTAGAGAACTGCAGCCTGAGCTTCTGAGACTCAACATTACTTGCACTTTTGCATTTGGCTTATTATATTGTGAAAGAGGCAGTGCAAAAAGGATTCAGCAGTTTGACTTATGCTCTATATTTGTTGTGTTTTTTTTTTTTGTTTAGTTGATTCAAAGCAGACTATGGAGGAAACTATCCTGGTGGGTGATGATCTGATGATGGGCCCGCCATCACCTGTTATTCCACCTGAGATAGCATCTCATGTACTCGAAGGTGTTGATCTCTGTGACGGAATCTTAAGAAATCTGTTCCTCTGTATGTCTTCTTTCCCTCTATGATCCTTCTCTGCTTCATGTGGTTCATAATGCTCATCAAGTCAAGGTTTTTCTGATTTAGGCTTACAAATTAATGATATCGAGCCATTCTGTCAGGATGAGATTGCTTTATATCGGCAATGTGCAGAGAGAAGGGTGAGAATAATAACCAATGAATTAATATTTTAAAATGTTTGCCCATATAAAGTTGATTTTCATGTATTTTAAATGAGATTTTTGGTTGCTTGAAAGAATAATTTTCTGCGGTTTAGAGATCCTTATGCCAGTAGCAAATATAAAGAATTTCTAGTACATTTTTTAAAAATTTTCTCTGTATAATGTCCACTTGAGATGAATTTAATTGGGAAGCATGCTCAGTGAGTTTTCATATAGCCGACTTCGATTTGCATGGGATTGAAGCATACTTCTTGTTGTTAATCTGAAGTTCTCATCTGTAGGATAAGGAGCTCAGGCAACGCCTTCAAGATAGTGAACAGAAATTAGGGATGTCAATGCCTCTAGATCAAGCAAAAGAAAGAGCCACTCAACTAGAATCAGAAGTCACATCACTAGAGAGGTATGTTAGAGTCAATAAGTAATGATATTGCTGATTCTGTCTTTTCCTTGGCAATGACTGATGAAGTATTCAGTTAGCTGAAACTTACGGGCTATCTCTGAGCATCAATGCAGCTCCTTTGCATGAAGTTACCGTTATCATGCGTGCAGTTTTGTATATAAGCCTTGATAATGTAAAACAGTATAAGCAGTATGAATCTATTATTTTAGCTGAAAGTAACCAATAATAGTAGTTGCTTTTGTAGGAGTCCAGCCTAAGGGTGGCAACGGACCGGAACCGGAAACTCCGGACCGGAATTACCGGATCCGGAACGTTTCCGGAACCTCGTTACCGGGTTTTGTCTCCGGAACCGGAGTTACCGGAACCGGAATACCGGAATATATTCCCTGTTCGGACCGGTCCGATAGCTACCAGTGTGGAACCGGAACGGACCGGTCCGATACCGGAACGTTACCGGAATTTTGGTCGGCTACCAGTTTTTTTTTTTTTTTTTTTTTTAAACTTTTAATTGAAATTGTAACTTAATTAAGATTAATTTATAAGTTAAATATATATATTTTTAACTTATATAGTTTATATAATTTATTAACTTTTTTTAATAAGTTTAAGTTGTAATTATTGTAAATATATGTTAAGTTAAAGTGAAATACTTGCAACAAACAAATGAGAAAATTTAAAACAAAATTAGGCAAATATTTATTACAAAGATATTAAATGTAAATCTAATCTACGCAGCCACCTTCTAGGAAGGGTTCTGCGTGAATTAGATTTCTATTGTACAATCTTATTAATATCTAAATTGTCTATAATTTTTTTGGCGTAATTTTTCTAATTCTTCGAGGGATAAATCCTCCGGAATTGGTCTATTTCCTTGTTGCTCCATTGCTTCCATTCCATCATCACTATTTTCGTCAAAAATTTCATCTATTTCTTCTTCAATATGGGGCGGTAGTTTGGGGAGCCCAAAATTTCTTCGTTCGGCATTGATCCAATCTCTAAATAATACCGAAATCTCCAAACTATCCCTTGCTAACGAATACCGATGATCTCCTATTATAAATCTTCCTGCCTGACCTTTGAGAAATTATTATTATCAGTAAAACAAAAATAGCGTATGTTACTGATTCATTGTGTTTGACTAATGAAGATGGATTGTATTTCAATGCTGATATGTCTTTATGCTCACTAATTAACTTATTAAAAAAGCTAGTTCTGTTCATAAACAAGTTGCTGACGATGTATATTAGTGAAGTAGAGCTTTTGCCTTGTCAAAATTCGCCATGATATTGTGATACCATCACGGTTTTAGTGAGTGCAAAGAGTACTTTCCGTATTGTTTGCTTCCCTTCTCATTATCAGTCATGTTTGTCTTTGTTTTTTATATATCAATCTGAAGGCGATAGCTAATGTTTTATGTTTGAAGCGCATAGGCAGTACTTTAAAAGACAACAGGGTACTCTACTTTCATATAGATACTTTGTCACTTCAGTTCTAAATTATGTAACCACTAATACTTAAATGGATCTGACAGGGGCGAATTTATGTACAATTTTTGGGGCACGTGAACCTGCGCTCTTTCTGCAAAACTAGATACTCCGTATTTTATATACATATTTCTAGAATTGACCTAATACTACCCCTTGGCACCCATGCTACAAAAAGATTTGATGGTGCCCTTGGTTAATAGCTTAGTTATTTGCCGTGAGAAATAAGAGAAAAATATTGTTTGAACTGTGCTCTAAAAGAAACCATTAACAGGTATGACAGGAACAGAAAGCATAAAATATATGAATTCTCATCCGTGGATACAAAATCGCTCCTATTTAACATTTTTGTTAGATTTGACGTATTTGGTGGTGTACTTTGAACTTAAAGGTAGTTTATGCTTGTGTGTACAGCATTTGATATGAACCAATATACAATAAGTATGTTCTCCAAATATCCTTTTTTTTTTGGTTCTAGGCACTTGATTTTGGCAAGTGGAGTTGAAGGTATGGAAGGTTTTCGGCAACGATGGAGTCTACATGGTCGCATGACTGATACCAAGTATGATGATTGATTCTTCTGTTAGTTATTTGACTATTCCCTACCTTTGCTATAGTACTCTTGGTTCTCTCGTAACATTTGTTAAGCAAGGGAACTTGGAAGAAATTGTGCTTTAGATTTTGTGGATCATTTATAAATTTAAATTTGGCACTAGTATGCTTTCAATTTAGTGGATCATCTGTTTGTGTACTTTGCCTGTGGTGGAATCAGTCATGACAAATAGTTAGACATTCTATTGCAATTCTTCATTGGAGAATCCTATATGTGATCGATTGTTTTTGAGACCATAATATTCCTTAAGCCATGGTAGTGTATCTTATTTTTCCAATTGAAGGTGCAGCTATAAATTTAATTAACAATTTAAACTGTTGAAATCTGCATAAGCTGAATTTGGTTTGTAAGCGATGACTCTATCTTAAACTTTTAAACTTGAACCTAGGTTGATGAACAAACTCAAAGCTACTAGGTCTTAGCGAAGCAAAAGTTGGAGTATTTGCAAGCCAGTTTCTTGAGGCTTGCAGATGCCCTAGTTAGGAGGTGTGAGAGCCGAGAGGTGTGGCCCCCTTGAAAGTCATGATACAGGAATCGAGGCTGAGATAGTTTGGTCATGTGAATGGCTGTGTCGATGCCTTGGTTAAGAGATGTGAGAAGTTGTCCATAGTGGGGTTGAGGGGTAGAGGTAGGCTAAAGAAATATTGGGGTGAGGTACTTAGGCCGGATATGACAAAAGCTCACTGAGGACATGACCCTTGATAGAAAGATGTGGAAGTTGAGAATTAGGGTAGAGGGTTAGTATTATTCTTTTTTTTCATTATTTTTTTATTTCTATTTCTACATGTTCTTTTAGCCTCGGTTATCTTATTATCTTCTTGTTCCTGCTAGTTGCTACTGCCTCTTGTGTTGTTCTTTGGGCCGAGGGTCTATCGAAAACGGTATCTCTACCTTCTCAAGGTAGGGGTAAGGTCTGTGTACACTCTACCCTCCCCAGACTCCACTTGGGATTACATTGGGTTTGTTGTTGTTTCTTTGAGGTTTTTGTTTGAATTTAATCCTCATGCAGGAAAAGACTGGAGGCTCTAAAGAGGGGAATGGATAACAGAAAGAAGGATGAGCCAGCTGAAAATATCTCTACCAAGAAAAAATGGTTCTTCTGGTGAAAATAATGGTTACTTTACTTTGTACTCTCTTTTGTATCGCCTCGATTGTTCCTTCTGCAGAGGCGAATCCAAGATTTGAAGTTTTACGATTCCTTAGCAGGCAAATATAAATACAAATATCTAGTGAATTCTTAATACATATATGTTCTATGCAAAAACTATTAGATTCACATGAACTCATGAAAAAACAACATAAACATATACCTTAACTGATCATATTTTCACAAATCTCCGCCCTTACAAAGTAATAACAAAAGCGTCGACTTATTATGTATCTTCGTTTCGATGTATTGGGGAGCTAATTATGTATCTTTACAGACCCAAAATTGAAAAAAGTATATCGGGAGTTAGTTATGTATCTTTACAAGGAAAATATAATATCTTTATTGAATTATTATGTATCTTGACAGACTCAAAATTAAAAAAAAAAAAAAATTATATCAAGAGCTAATTATGCATCTCTGACTAACTCAAAATCAAAATTTTAAATAATTATGCAAAATGTTGAAAAACTTTGTAATTAAGCTCCATGGGATATCTAGGGTATTGGACTAAGCTCATCATTCCTCAGGTTTATTCTTTTATCACTTTTTGGTGCAAACTAGTTTACAGTAAAAGAGGATTTGCCCAACTCGTAATACACCTATTCGTGCTGACAAAATACATTTCATTACTCCTTTAAAGAAAAAGATGTGGTATCTTGTCAAAATGCACAGTACAACACCAATCTTTTGCGATAGACTCTCAGCTCAAAGCGAAAACTAGAAGTTAAAACAGATCTCCTAATTGTTTGGTTTGATTTGGAAACTACACAACTTCACCAAATTTTAATAACCAATAAGCTTCTAGTTGTTCAGTAATCAAAGCATGAAAGAAAGATGCTAGTTACAATTCACTGCTCTTGCAATATGAACATCATACAGCTTAATTGTCGTAGGATAAATAGAAAAAAAGACATGGCAACCATCATATTAGTAAATTATCTGCATGCTCTGTATATATACCAATCAGTTCTCCACCGATTAAGCAAATCTGGAACTAAGTATGGGTATACTGGATGCAATATTTATCCCAGTAGTACAGATAACCGGCACTTTTCCGGTGGTGGCACTCCTTGAGGGCGTTTACTAAAAGCCGATGCAGACAGCTGAATTTCTAAAACAGGTCAGCTCCCGTTTCACTGTCTCCTCGAATACTAGGGATGTAGTTCTGTATTGATAATAATTAAATCTTGCTTTGGACGCCATGAAGCACCCTCGTACATGCAGAGCAGCAAGCAAATGATCAAGTTCTCAAACGATTTGTCACTGATAATGAGGTGCACTAATCTGATTCTTGTAGTTATCTGGCTTCCAAAATCCAAGAAGTGCATTCTTGGAGCAATTGAAACTTTAGATTTACGGCTATGTTCAAGAAGACCTGCATTTTATTGCGGAAATCCGAGAAATCTTCCTCGCAGGTAAATGTTCCGGCACAAGCACAGCTTTAATCTGGTGGCATTTTAGGCATACCAGATCCTGAAGATGGTATAGTCTCTCTCTCTGCCGCACAATTTGAACAAGAGCATTTTCCATTGCTTCACGATCATAAGGTTGCCCACACTGGGGCACAGCACAACGCCACTCGTGAGAAATCAACGCTCTGTCTCGACACAAGTCAAGGTCTCGGCAATCATTGCAGTAACTGAAAGCAACAGATCATGGAAATTAGAAAGCAACTAATATCCTGGATATTCTAGAGAGGAAAAAACCCAGCCACTTGCACTTGTTTCAGATCAAAGTAACCCCTATTTCCACTACATTTACCTGCAAATGACATTTGGAAGGGTATATGATACAGAGAGACTACGAAATTCTGCCTCTGGAGCGAATTCCCTCACGCGAACAAGTTTTAATAGATTTCTCCTCATGATCTGCATTATAAGAAGCAATAAAACTATTTAACGGCAAGCTGCAATGAAATGCTATTGTTGCAGAAGAATCATACTAGTGAAAATCCAACTATCTTTGGCCGCTAATAATGTCACACACTACTTAACAACAACCACATTTCAATAGGTATCACTAAATAATTATAGCATTCATGATATGTGTTGCACGGCACCTTCCTGAGACTTCTTAGAAGGGCGAAATAAGGCTAAGCAACCGATGTACATGTGGTTACTATCCACCAACCGGGGTCCCCTCCATACCCTTGTCGATAAATATTAGTAATGCATAATTTGTTCATTAGTAAGGGAAGCTCGAAAAACATTTAATACCCGAACTTCGTGCTGCACATTCTTGTCAAGGGCCAAAACTGCACAGACATACTTAATGAACTCTAAAGCTGGATCCCCCTTCTCGACATGGCTATAAGGCTGTGAATTTGCATCTGGTGTCTCCTGGTTCTTCTGAGAGTTGTTCAGTACTTTCATTTGAAGATTAGGGTCACAAACAATTTTCAGAAGTTTGTCGGTGAAGTAAGTTCGGATCTGCAGGCAGAATTTTCTAAAGTTAAGTCTCACGCGTAAAAGAACTTGGCATAAAATTGAAAATGACTAAGGATGCCTATGAATGAGTCATAGCTTATACCTTCTTCTTTAGGTCTTCTGCCATTTGCAAATCAAATGTTTCAGCAAGTGCAGCGCAAATGCGTCAGTGCGATTGGATGTACTGGTATTCATGTGAGGTAGGCTAATACATAGGGTTCAAATGCATGAACAATATTGACTAATTGGCTAGCATGAACATAAGAATGTATGCATGAATACATAATAACTGAGACCGTGATAACATGATAACTGAATCTAAATACTGATAACATGAGTACTGATGACTGGTATAACATGGGTGACTGAATCTGACAGTCCTAATTCTGATGGAACTAGCTGAGTTTTGTACTGTACTGAGTTGACTGTATTTGACAATCCCGAATTCTGTAGAACTATGTGAGTTCTATTACTGAAAATGATACTGAGACTGTAGGAGGTAGTCATCTAACTGACATGTCCCAAATGAGCTATTAAAGCTAGGTTAGGGTCCAATCCATGCCCTGATTGGAAGGGTGTCAATACCGCGCCACTGGTAAGGACAAGCTGTGAGTACCCTGATCTGAAAGGTACTCTAATGAGAATGGTGGGACCCTAATCTGACAGGTTAAACCATCTCATCTATCCTCAATTAGTAGGGATAATGTCTCGACCTATGCTGGCTATGTAGTTCTGGAATGCAAGGATTACTTCTAAGAATCACACCCTAATCTGACCAGTGAGTTCCCATCCTTAGGTTCACTCGATGCTGAATCCTACTCCCATCTGAATAGACACTGAACATGATTAACTGAATTTGACTAAACTGAATTCATGAAGTTCCATTGACTGATGGATTACTACTAAGATTACTGAATCACTGAGTTTTCCTAAGTCACATGACTGACTGAGTTCTATGGATCATGGCTTACTGAGGATATCATGAAAACATGACACTGGATCTAGGCAGACAACTAAATTTTTTGGTTACAGGTACCCCAAGACTCGATAGAAGGAAACTGACAAAGCACGACTTTCTTAAATACATGACCAATCATCAACAATCCATAATACAATAAGTTGGGGATTTCATGAAGTACATGGTTATCATAATCTTGTACATGGATAGCATGCATATATAGACATGTCATAAGTTCATCAATCTAGTTTCATAAGCACTCCATCAACAATCATAACCTACAATAATATCATAGAAGTCATTGTGTTCACAAAGTTAAAGCATGCATTTGTCAATTAGGTCATAGTTTATCTATAATGCATGATTTCTAGTCTCTTAGGCATTTTATCAAACACCTTATATGCACAACTTAGGCATAGGTGTAATCATCAAATTATACATCATGAACAACCAAGTTTACATGTTTCCAACTCACATGATATCATAGATTTATAAAAACACATAAAGATTCCAACTAGGGAATCATTCAACATCAACAACATGATCATCAACATCCAACAATATAGACATCAAAATTTATAATTTAAAATAGGGTTCTTGAGTTTTATGGATGAAAGGAATCCATAAATAAACACAACGCATACCTTAGTTCGTGATTTCACGAAGTCTCATGGAGAGAATTTCTTGTAATTGGAACTTCTATGAAAACCCTAACTTATATTCTCGAGAGGCTTTTGAGAAAAAGAGTATATTTTGCTTCAATTGGGGCTAAATCCCATGTTAGACAGTATATATATATGGTGGTAAAATGACCAAATTACCCCTCAAGACACAAAGGTTGAATGTTGAAAAACTTGGCAGCATGCTATGGAGCGTGCGTCACATGCTCCATTCCTCCGGACTGGAGCATGCGTCGCATGCTTTATCGCATGCTAGGACCAGTGGAATGGACCATGCGACGCGTGCTAATCACGTGATGCTACTGGTTTGAAATCCAAACATGCCCTAAATAGATTTTGAAAATTCCAAAAGTCACCCGAAATGTACTATTGTTTTGCCCCATCATAACGCAACTTGAAAATAAAAAAACGGGGGACGGAAAGGTCGTCAAATAAATCCCCGAAGTTTGAAGGCTAAAAATGAGACTAAGTGTTGAATACTTAGCTAAAATTTTCCAAGTGTTGGAGCTTTTAAAAAGCTTAAGGAGCTGATTTCGACTTGCGATTTTGCGGGGTCTTACAAAAGCCAAGTATATTTTGTATATTGATCAACAAAAATACACTTTCTTGTCAAGAGATAAGAGTGGTGATGGGCCCTATAAATCACTAAAGATTATTTGAAGCGGTTTAGAGCTAGCTGCCTAATGATAATTGAGTAAAGATGCCGATCGACTTTATTAGATAAGCAAGAATTACAATAAAAAGGTTAGTCTCGCTCATGAAACGGTAGAGAGAATTTATTTAAAATAAACCTAAGAACTATAAAGTGGGGATAACCCAAACGTTGATGCCAAGTAGTAAGAGGAGTGGATGTGGTAGTCATATGAGCTTGGGGATGTGAAACGGGCAACTCATACAAGCCATTGTTGGTCCGACCATGCACCAGTGGTTTCCGCATTTTTAGATCCTTCACAACAAAATCAAAGGGAAAAAATTCAATGGACTTTGAATTATCTTGACAAAATTTTGAAACAGACTTGCGTTTAATAGATGGGGCACAAAGAGTGTGAGTTAGCTTAAAAACTTTGTTTGATGCATTTAATTGAGTAGAACCAGTTGGGAGATGGGAATTTTGTTATCGTCACCCATGGATACATCCTCGTTACCGTGGTATGGTTGTACTTTATGTGGCTCTGTTGTGATGTGATGGGTGGCTCCGAATTCGACTATCCAGGAATTGGTGGCAGCACTAAATCCAGCCAATCCTATTGCAGAGTTGACATCGAGTGATTGTTTTTTATTGGAGTTGGACTGCCACTATGGTTTAGTGTTAGAACGTGAATTCTGGTGCGACTGTTGAGAATTATCAATCTGCCAGCGATTGGTAGAGTTATTTGTATTGGATTTGGTGGGAGTAGCGACTGCGACAGTTATAGTACTGGAAAGTTTCTTAACATCTTCGTGATGAAGGAAGAGTTCATGGACAAGTAGCTTTTCAAACAATTCCTCATATGAGACAGTCGTATCACGTGCACGAATGGCAGTAGAGATTTCACGAAATTAAGGACTTAGACCTCTAAGTATCTTGACGATGAGCTCAGGATTGGACACAGGAGAACCGACAGTGGCTTACTCATTCGAAGACTCCTAGACAAGCACTACTAACGTAATATAACTAAACACTGAGTTGAAGGCAGTATCCTAAACAAAATAGAATTGCTGAAACAATAATACTAACTAAACTAAACTAAACTATGAACTATAATAACTAAACTAACTAAACAGGGGTTAATCATTTTGTGCCAATAAGTCGTTTATCGCCTTCGGTGAAAACATCAAATCCGAGATTAGATTTGAATTGTTCTTTGGAGTTTCAAGTATGAGCTTATGCTTCTTAGAAAACCTAGTGCCGTCTCGCCAGTCTCAACACCAACTATTTTCAGCGAAATTTATACTTTTTTCACAAAATTCTCATTTTTCACAAAAAAACTAACTCACAAATTCACAGTTCCATGAGAAATTTAAAAAATCTAACTCACAAATTCACATTTCCACAAAACAATCAAAAACACTAACTCATAGATTGACATTTTCACAAGAACTTTAAAAAAATCACAATTTCACAAAAAAACCGACAATTCGCGTATTCACAAAAAATTCAAAAGAAAAATATACTTAAGTAAAATTTGAGGAGTGAAAGTAGTACAGAGGAAAAGAGTAAGAAGCCAGCCAAGTCATTTATCGCCTTCGGTGAAGACATCGAATTCGAGTTGTTCTTCGGAGTTGAGTATGAGTTTCTGGTTCTTAGAAAATCTAGTGTTGTCTCAGCAGTCTCAACGCCGACTATTTTCATCGGAATTCACACTTTTTTTGACAAAACTCACATTTCTCACAAAAAATCACAAAATATCACACAAAATTCACATTTTCACAAACAAAAAAGTAAAATTCACATTAAAAACACAATTTCACATAAAAAAAAAAATCAAAGTTCACATTTTCACAATACAAAAAAAGAAAAAGAAAATTTCAGAATTCACATTTCTCATAAAAAAACATAACACACAAAATTCACATTTTTCACAAAAAAAAAAATTAACTCACAAATTCACATTTTCACACACACACAAAAAAGAACTCAAAATTCACATTTTCACAAAAAAAAAAGAGGAGGAGGAAAAGTATAGAGGAAAGTATAAGCAGCCAGCCGAGTCATTTATTGCCTTCGGTGAAGACATAAAATCTGAGCTTGCGAAGACCAAAGAAATGGTAGATAATTATGTGTGTAGTTTGCGAATCTATCACTATCTTAGACGTAAGGGTGGTTCTGAAGTTAACTATGCCATGGGTTTCATCCTAGAAATAGGGATTCCCAATTGAGGTATTGGGTAGTTTTGGTTGACACTTTTGTTAGGTGCTCGAAAGAGCCAATGAGTGAAATCTTTGTGGTTTTGTTGAAAGACTAGCCTCAAGGACGTTAAACCTAGCTTACCGTATCATCATAATTAGAATTTACATCAAATTGTCATGTTTTCATGCACATCTTTCCCCTAGGAACGCGTAGTCCCAAGATCCATTTTAATTGATTACACTCTAATTGCTCTTAGTCTCGAATTAGTCCCTTAGAAGCCCAAGAATTGCATTCGCATTCGACATGATTAAAAACCACCCGTTTTATCTTTTTGTATCATTTGTTTAAATTTAACTTGTAACTATAATTTCAAATTAATTTAATCACCACTCACATTGTTCCTCGTGGATTCGACCCTGACTCCTAAGTTGGGTAAATATATTGACGACGACCAGTGAGTTCCCATCCTTAGGTTCGCTTGGTGCTGAATCCTACTCCTATCTGAATAGATACTGAACATGATTATCTAAATTTGACTAAACTGAATTCATGAAGTTCTGTTGATGGATGGATTATGTAACACCCCGTATTCAAGTACATGTATTGGCGTATTCAAGTACGTGATTGGTCTTATTTATATGGAATTAATTTTTTATTTTATTTATACCGGAATTTGCCCGTCGATGGCTCCATACGAAGGTTATTGAATAAGCTTTCCAACGATATAAAGATTTCCAAAAACGGATAAGTTTCGGATATAATTGAGCACGTTTGAAACTATAAAACGGTGGCCGGGATATGGTGAATAGTAAATGTACAGGAAAATTTCCTGCACACAAACTACTGAGGCCTCCCAGTTTTTTGGGTCAACTTTGAACGATCATAACTCCCTTAATATAATGAACTGGGAGGGATACGACCTATCAAAAGAAATATCTTTGAGTCTTCTTTCCAATGCAATTGGTTTCATCCAAATCCAACATCTGAGTAAGGAGTTATACTCGTTTTACTTCAGCCTCTCAAAACAGATTTTTAGGGTCAACTTCAAATGATCATAACTCTTTGTACAGGACGAACTGGGTGGCCTACTTTATATTAAATGAAATCCCTTTGAATTATATTTCCAACGATACTACTTTCACCCAAATCCGGTAACGGAGCAAAGAGTTATGGCCGATTTACTTTAGCCTATCAAAACAGTCCACCATGGACAGATTCGGATTTACTTAAAATTTTAAGGGCAATATGGTCATTTTCCATCACCTCATGGACGAAAATTGGTCATTATATACATATACTTAGCCTCATATCCGTCATTTGTATCCAAATTATTGAAGAATAAGGAAACCCTAGCCTAAGTTCAACTCCAATTATCTTGTGATTCAACCGTAGAAAATCCAAATTGATTCCGTAGTTGTGTTCACCGTCTTGAGGGCTTCGAGAAGCACCCCTTATTTGTGCCAACAGGACTTCGAAATCAAAAGGGCCATTTTATGGTAAGGATGTAAATTATGTTGGTGTTATTTATATGGATATGTATATATATGCATGTGAGCATAAGAAGTATGTTATTTGATTGTTGTTGAAAGATGATTGGAAATGATGTTGGATTATTCTTGTGCATGGTTGGATTATGTTGAATTGTGAAAGGATTTGGTGTGATGATGTGGTATTGAAATGATGATTATATATATATATACACATAAACCTATTGTTCAAGTTGGTTTTTGGAATGCTTTGCAAATATTGGTTGTATGGAATTATGGAAGAGAATTGTGGTGTTGGGTTGCTAATACTAGATGCCAAATATTTCATTGTAGATAAGTGATTTGTAAAGGTGGGACGTTGTGTTGAATTGGTATCCGAATCTACAACGAGGTATGTAAAACATACTCTAACAATGTTCTTTGGCATGAAAACACCAATGTTCCATCAAGTAAGATTCCGAGGTTGTCCAAAAACATGTATTGTTCTACATTACCAACGAAGTTGTTTCCATTCTATAAAGTGTCAAAATGTTTCGTTGATATACCAAAAGACTCCTATTTCATTGTTGTCATATTGATGATTCTGAAACACATTGTTGATGTACCATTGAGTCTTTATTACATCGTTATTGTATAGAAGGTCTATTACTTGGTTCCTATTGATGTATCATTGTTTCAAAGTATCAAAAATGTGGTGGCGACCGAAATAACAATCTCAAAGATTAATTGAACTAAGTGATGGAAGTTCTCTCTTATCGGGTGGTATCCCAGGGGCATAAGCCTAGCATGGGTCGATCCCTATTTATATGTTTATGGGTGGTATCCCAGGGGCATAAGCCTAGCATGGGTCGATCCCAGTTGATATGTACTGAGGCAGCCTAATGGTCACAGTACAGTACAGTAATGATTACAAAGATGATAAGAACGAAGGTAAAGTGATTGAATAAATGCAATGTACAGGTTGTCACAAGTTTTAGTAAGTGTGGTCCACTTCTATTACGCTTTATTCACTTGTTTCTGATTTCTATTGAGCTCCTATATCATATGTGATTATCTACAGCTTTACATACTCAGTACATATTTCATACTGACGTCCCCCATGGGGACCTGCATTTCATGCTGCAGGCACAGGTACCTCAGCTCATACACCGCAAAAGTAGGAGCCAGGTCATACAACTATTATTGGTGAGCTCCAGTTTGCTTCGGAGCCTTCCGAGTCGGTTCCTTATGTTTTGTTATTGTACAGGAGTCATGTGTGGGCGGGGGTTTGTCCCGACCCTAGTTATGTCATGTATATCCTGGAGGCTTTGTAGACATAAGAAAGAGTAAAGTCATGGAAGTTTATATAGTGATGTTATATTTGTATATGTGGTGGCCCCGACGGCCAAGTATTATATATATATATATATATTTGTGCGTGTTGTGCTGATACAAGTAATTAGACCCTTCTATATGCAACGAAGTGCTGTCCAAATTTTTGGTGACATGTAAGTGAAAGTACAGGTATTTGAACGGGTTCTCCCGGGCCTTCTCGGCTTCGGGTGCCAGTCCGGCCCGATGGGATTTTGGGTCGTGACAAATTATTACTGAGATTACTGAATCACTGAGTTTTCCTGAGTAACATGACTGACTGAGTTCTATGGATCATGGCTTGACTGAGGATATCGTAAAAATATGACACTGTCTCTAGGCACACAACTATATTTTTTGGGTACAAGTACCCCCAGGACTCGATAGAAGGAAACTGACAAAGCATGACTTTCTTGAAAACATAACCAATCATCAATAATCCATAGTACAATAAGTTGGGGATTTCATGAAGTACATGGTTATCATAATCTTGTACATGGATAGCATGCATATATCAACATGTCATAAGTTCATCAATCTAGTTTCATAACCAACCCATCAACAATCATAACACACAACAATATCATAGAAGTCATTGTGTTCACAAGGTTAAAGCATGCATTTATCAATTAGGTCACAATTTAACTATAATGCATGATTTCTAGTCTCTTAGGCATTTTATCAAACACCTTACATGCATAACTTAGGCATAGGTGTAATCATCAAATTATACATCATGAACAACCAAGTTTATATGTTTCCAACTCATATGATATCATAGATTCATAAAAACACATAAAGATTCCAACTTGGGAATCATTCAACAACAACAACATGATCATCAATATCCAACAATATAGACATCAAAATCTATAATTTAAAATAGGGTTCTTGAGTTTTATGGACGAAAGAAATCCATAAATCAACACAATGCATACCTTAGTTTGTGATTTTGTGAAGTTTCACAGAGAGAATTTCTTGTAATTGGAACTTCTATGAAAACCCTAGCTTATGTTCTTGAGAGGTTTTGAGAAAAAGAGTTTTGCTTCAATTGGGGCTAAATCCTGTGTTAGAGAGTATATATATGATGGAAAAATGACCAAATTAACCCTCAAGACACGGAGGTTGAATGTTGAAAAACTGGGCAGCATGCTATGTAGCGTGCGTCTCATACTCCATTACTTTGGACTGGAGCATGCTTCGCATGCTATATCGCATGCTAGGACCAGTGGAATGGACCATGTGAAGCATGCTAATTGCATGATGCTACTGGTTTGATATCTAAACATACCCTAAATGGATTTCAAAAATTTTGAAACTCACCCGAAATGTACTATTGTCTTGCCCCATTATAACACAACTTGAAAATAAAAAAATGGAGGTTGGGAAGGTCGTCAATTAAATCTCCAAAGTTTGAAGGCTAATAATGAGACTAAGTGTTGAATACTTAGCTAAAATTTTATAAGTGTTGGAGCTTTTGAGAAACTTTAGGAGCTTAACTAGTTGATTTCAACTTGCGATTTTGCGGGGTCTTACAATATCTCCCCCTTAGAAACATTCGTCGTCAAATGGAACTGACTAAGATGGGAGAAAAGACAACTGAGCATAAACTGAACATGAATGACTGAAACATGATTTCATAATTGACATGACTGATAAGCTGAATCCGTGCATTTCTGATGTATGAATGACTGGTTTATGAATGCATGACTGAGTGTTCTCATGAACTGAGTTTATCACAATGAGAATACATATCTGATGCATGACTATATGACTGAACTGATACATGAATGCACAACCGAATATACAATGGTACTTGATACCAATTTTATAATGAAATTCTGAACATGAAACTGAATGAGCTTAAGGAAGACTGTTACCTTGAGCTAAGTCTCAATTAGTAGAGAAGAGGTGAGGATACTTGGTTCACATATCTGCTTCTACATCCCAAGTAGATCCCTCAACAGACTGATTTCGCCAAAGAACTTTGACTAGATATACCTCTTTGTTCCTCAGTCTACGAGTCTGATAGTCAAGAATTTCGATCGGAATCTCTTCATAAGAGAGGTTGTTCTGAACATCTATGCTCTGAATAGGGACTATAATTGCTGGGTCACCTATGCACTTCTTGAACAAAGAGACATGGAAGGCTGGATGAACTGAGGCTAGATTTGAAGGCAATTCGAGCTCATTAGCTACTTTTTCAAAGCGACTGAGAATCTTGAAGGGACCGACAAATCGGGGACTGAACTTTTCCTTCTTACCGAATCTCTTCACTCCTTTCATGGGCGAGATCTTTAGATAAATATAATAGCAAAAATCAAACTCGATATCCTTTCTATGTACATCTGCATACAACTTCTGACGGCTCTGAGAAGCCCAAAGTCTCTCCCTGATCAACTGAACCTTTTCTAAGGAATCGAATACTAAATTAGTCCCTATGAATGTAGCCTCACTAACTTCAAACCATCCAACTGGAGATCTGCATCTTCTACCATAGAGAGCTTCGAATGGAGTCATCTTAATACTGAAATGATAGCTGTTGTTGTATGCAAACTCAATCAATGGCAAGTAGTTATCCCAACTTTCCTTGAAATCAATGGCACACACTCGTAGCATATCTTCTAATGTCTGAATGGTGCTTTATGCTTGACCATCTGTTTGAGGATGAAAGGCTATACTGAGATGAACTTAGGTACCAAGACCCTTTTGGAATGCTTTCCATAAGTGAGAGGTGAACTGGGTACATCTGTCTGAGATAATTGATAATGAAACACCATGCAATCTGACTAACTCCCTGATATAGAGTTTGGCATAATCCTCGACTGAATAAGAGGTATGGATTGGAAGAAAATGAGCTGATTTGGTCATTCTGTCTACAATGACCCAAATTGAATCATGCTGATGACGAGTTTGAGGCAAACCTATCACAAAGTCCATGTTCACTTCTTCCCACTTCTAAGTAGGAATATTGAACTCCTGCATGGGACCACTAGGCTTCTGATGCTCTATCTTAACCTGCTAACACATAGAGCACTTAGCCACAAACTCTACAATATCTCTCTACATCCCACTCCACCAATAGATCTCCCATAATTTGCGGTACATCTTAGTGGCCTCTAGATGAATAGAGTAACGTGAACCATGCACTTCTGCAAGATTTATTACCGCAAGTCATCTACACCTGGAACATAGAGACGACCCTGACAACGCAAGGCACCATCTTCCCCTTAAGAGAAAACCTCTACTTTCTGATCCTTGACTGACTCTTTCAACTTGAAAAGGCTGGTATCCCTATCTTGCTTTTCTTTCACCTTGGAAACTAGAAATGATTCTGAACTACTCTGAACCTATATATCACTCTCTTCTGTATCGACTAAGGAAACACCTAGTCAGGCAAGCTGATGTACTTTCTAAGCTAACTTCTTCTTACTGTCCTCAATATGATGACCTTATCATGCTGCAATAGGACACCTAAACCCACTCTGGATGCATCACAATACATTACGAACCCTTCTGGACCATTTAGAAGAGTCAAAATTGGAGCTGAGGTGAGTCGAGTCTTCAACTCCTAAAAACTCTTCTCGCAAGGGTCTGACCACTGAAACTTGACCTTATTCTGAGTTAATTTGGACATAGGGGATGAAATAGAAGAAAATCCCTCAACAAACCGTCTGTAATAGCCAGCCAAACCCAAGAAACTCCCGATGTCTAATGGAGAGACGGAACGAGGCCAGTTTCTTACTGCTTCGATCTTTTGAGGATCTACTCTAATGACATCACCAAAAATATATGACCAAGGAATGATATTAACCTTATACGAAATTTTTACTTACTAAATTTGGCAAACAACTGATGATTTCTGAGAGTCTGAAGTACTATTCTGAGATATTCTGCATAATCACTCTCACTGCAGGAATAGACAAGGATGTCATCTATAAAGATTATGATGAACATGTCTAAGTAGTACTTGAAGACACTGTTCATCAAGACCATGAAGGTTGCTGGAGCATTGGTTAGACCAAAGGACATGAATAGGAACTCAAAGTGACCATACCGAGTCCAGAAAGCTGTCTTCGGAATGTCACATTCCCTAACTCTGAGTTTATGATAGCCTGGTCTGAGATCTATCTTGGAGAAGTAAATGGCACCCTGAAGTTGGTCAAACAAGTCATCGATTCTGGGAAGAGGATACTTGTTCTTGACCGTGACTTTATTGAGTTTACGGTAGTCTATGCATATTCTGAGAGAACCATCTTTCTTGCGCACGAATAAGACTGGTGCACCTCACGGGGATATGCTGGGTTTGATAAATCCCTTATCTATGAGATCTTTCAATTTTTCTTTTAGTTCCTTGAGTTCTGCTGGTGCCATTATGTATAGCAAAATAGATGTAGGCGGAGTATCTGGAAGAAGGTCAATGCCGAAGTTTATTTCCCTTTCAGGAGGAATGCCTGGAAGATCTTCGGGAAAGACATCTGAATATTCATTCACGACTGGGACTGATTCAAGACTGGGATATTTTGAACCAAAGTCCTTAACATGCACAAGATGGTAGACACATCCCTTAAATATCATTTTCCTTGCCTGAAAGTAGGAAACAAACTGACCCCTGAAAGCTGAAGTACTGCCCCACCACTCTAAGATGGGTTCATTCAAAAACTAAAACTGGACTATTTTGTTTTTGCAGTCGACTATGGCATAGCAGAAATGAAGCCAATCCTTGCTGAGAATGATATGAAAATCAGTCATCTACAATTCGACTAAGTCTGCTGAAGTAACTTTTTGAAATATCAAAACCGGGCAGTTCCTGTATACCCGCTAGGCTTTGATGGTTTTACCCCTAGGGGTAGAGATTGAAAAGGTCTCTGCTAGAATTTTGGGATTGACTCCAAAATAGCCTACTATAAAGGGAATAACAAAAGACAAGGAAGTACCTGGATCTAGCAAAGTGTAAAAATGCACATAAAAGATCTGTAACGTACCAATAACTACATCAAGAGAATTTTCCTGATATTTCCTGGACTAAAGAGCATAGAGACGGTTTGGGCATTGCCCACTAGTAGCACTGGAGGTGGCACTCTGCTGATTTGGGCGACCTAACTGAGATGTGAAATGGTTCTGCTGACCCTGCACACCTGACTGCAGACAGTCTCTAACACTGTGACCTATCTTGCCATAACCGAAACATACATCACTACCAGATCTGCAAACACCCTTGTGGTTCTTACCATAAGTCTGACAAAAAGGATTAGTTCGGGCACCGCTAACACTGCCCTGAGACTGAGAGCCTGGCACCCTATCTTTGAACTTAAGAGTTGGAGCACTAGCTGAAGAAGGAGATGGAACTGATGACTTAGGATGAAACTGAGAATGGTTTTCTCTCTTTATTGGGCTGAACAAAGTTGAAACTACCTGTCCTTGCTTTCTTATTTTGCTTCCCCCCCATCTTAATCTTCTGCTCCTCTATCTGCTAAGCATGAGTCATAAGCCTGACTAAAGTCATGTCACTATTTAACATGGTAGATCTACACTCATTAACCACGCTATCATTCACTCCTAAAATGAACTTACTTATCTTGGCCCTGCTGTCTGCAACCACATAAGGGGCATATCTGGCTAATTGAGTAAACTTAAGAGGATACTCTTTCACCGTCATATTGCCCTGAGGTTAATGAATTCTAACACCTTAGCTTCCCTAAGCTCTTAGGGAAAGAATCTATCTATGAATGTCATGACAAACTTCTCCCACTCAACTGGCCCTGCATCATCTGATCTCTATGCTAACCACTGCTTGAACCAAGTGTGAGAAATATCCTACAACTACTATGCAGCTAGCTCAGCACTCTAACAAGAAGTAACCCCTATGATATTCGTGACCTTCTAAACTTGGTTAAGGAACTCCTGAGGATCCTCTTTTGACTTGGACCCAAAAAAAGCTGGAGGATTCATTCGGGTGAAGTCCCAAATCCTAGCTGCAGCTGAATTGGCCACTAGGTTGGCTGGAATGACTATTGTCCGTTCATTCTGTGCAGCAACTAATTGAGCGAGAGTAGTGAATGCAGCTCTGAACTTCTCATAAAAAACATGATCACCTAAAGAATCTTAGGGATGAGGGGCTGACTGATTTCTAGTTCTCTTCTTAGGCAGCATGTTCTATAAATGGAAGAGAAAAGGATTAGACTGAGAGATTAACTTGATATTATGTTCACTGGTATGACATGAATACTGAAAGAAGGGAAACTGTTCCTAAAACATCTTATAGCCTCCTGCACATAAATATGTCACACTACATACTCATGTAAAAGACTCTACTATATGCAACTTTCAGACTTCCTAGGACATTATTGAACTTAGGCTCTGATACAAGTTTGTAATGCCCCGAATCTAATACCCAAAATGCCACACAACGCTAACAATCCTAAAGGACCACTAGCTAACCCATGACTGATATCTGTACCTGAACACTGCATAATATAACATAATAATGGAAAATAAAGGCTGAAAGTCCATAAGGTTCACACTAAATCATAAACCAAATTATAATGTCTGAATAATGTGGTATATTTAAAACTGAATACAACTGAAGTCTGGATCAAATCTGAAAACACTATGGTCGTCTGAAAGCCTCTAAACTATCTGAATAAGGAGTTGAAAGAACATGTCTCCAACTAACTTCGTCTAGTAAAACTGAACTGAAATAAATGATAACATAAAGTAATAATCATGTCCTTAAAGGATGAGGACTCACTGCTAACTCTGACTGCAGAAACTGGAAAGCTACTGATGCTATAGAGCTCGTTCTTCTGAATCTATGGTATAGAATAAAACAACATAGCGTGAATACATAGTATGATTGAATGTACTGGTATGCATGTGAGATAGGCTAATGCATGGGGTTCATATGCATGAACAATACTGAATAATTGGCTAACATGAACATGAGAATGCATGCATGAATACATACTAACTGAGATCGTGATAACATAATAACTAAATCTAAAAACTGATAACATGAATACTGATGACAGGTATAACATGGGCAACTGTATCTAACAATCCTGACTCTGATGAAACTAGCTGAGTTCTGTACTGTACTGAGTTGACTGTATCTGACAACCCTGAATTTTGTAGAACTATCTGAGTTCTATTAGTAATCTAACCTACATGCCCTAAATGAGATATTAAAACTGGGTTGGGTTCTAATCCATGCCCTGATAGAAAGGGTGTCAATACCGCGCCACTGATAAGGATAAGCTGTGAGTACCCTGATCTGAAAGGTACTCTAATGAGAATGGTGGGACCCTAATCTGACAGGTTAAACCATCTCATCTATCCTCAATTAGTAGGGATGATGTCTCGACCTATGCTGGCTATGTAGTTGTGGAATGCAAGGATTACTTCTAAGAATCACACCCTAATTTGACCAGTGAGTTCTCATCCTTAGGTTCACTCGATTCTGAATAGACATTGAACATGATTAACTGAATTTGACTAAACTGAATTCATGAAGTTCCATTGACTATTGGATTACTACTGAGATTACTGAATCATTGAGTTTTCCTGAGTCACATGACTGACTGAGTTCTATGGATCATGGCTTACTGAGGATATCGTGAAAACATGACACTGGATCTAGGCACACAACTAAATTTTTTGGGTACAAGTACCCCCTTTAAGACTCAATAGAAGGAAACTGAAAAAGCATGGCTTTCTTGAATACATGACCAATCATCAACAATCCATAATAAAATAAGTTGGGGATTTCATGAAGTACATGGTTATCATAATCTTGTCATGGATAGCATGCATATATCAATATGTCATAAGTTCTTCAATCTAGTTTCATAACCAACCCATCAACAATCATAACACACAACAATATCATAGAAGTCATTGTGTTCACAAGGTTAAAGCACACATTTGTCAATTAGGTCACAATTTAGCTATAATGAATGATTTCTAGTCTCTTAGGTATTTTATCAAACACCTTACATGAACAACTTAGGCATAGGTGTAATAATCAAATTATACATCATAATAACCAAGTTTACATGTTTCCAACTCACATGATATCATAGATCCATAAAAACACATAAAGATTCCAACTTGGGAATCATTCAACATCAACAACATGATCATCAACATCTAACAATATAGATATCAAAATTTATAATTTAAAATAGGGTTCTTGAGCTTCATGGATGAAAGGAATCCATAAATCAACACAACACATACTTAGTTCATGATTTCACGAAGTTTTACAGAGAGAATTTCTTGTAATTGGATCTTATATGAAAACCCTAGCTTGTGTTCTTGAGAGGATTTTGAGAAAATAAGTATATTTTGCTTCAATTGGGGATAAATCCCGTGTTAGAGAGTATATATATGATGGCAAAAAGACCAAATTAATCCTCAATACAAAGAGGTTGAATGTTGAAAAACTAGGCAACATGCTATGGAGCGTGCATCTCATGCTCCATTTTTTTGGACTGGAGCATGCGTCGCATGCTCTATCGCATGCTAGGACTAGTGGAATGGACCATGCAACGCATGCTAATCACATGATGCTATTGGTTTGAAATCCACACATGCCCTAAACGGATTCCAAAAATTCCGAAACTTAAACGAAATGTACTATTGTCTTGCCCCATATAACACAACTTGAAAATCAAAAAATGGATGTCGAGAAGGTCGTCAAATAAATCTCCAAATTTTGAAGGCTAAAAATGAGACTAAGTATTGAATACTTAGCTAAAATTTTCTAAGTGTTGGAGCTTTTAAAAAGCTTCAGGAGTTTAACGAGCTGATTTCAACTTGCGATTTTTTGGGGTCTTACAAAAGACAAGTATATTTCATATATTGATCAACAAAAATGCAATAATAAAATTTCTTGTCAAGAGATAAGGCTAGTGATGGACCCGATAAATCACTAAAGATTATTTGAAGCGGTTTAGAGCTGCCTAATGATAATTGAGTAAAAAGATGCCAATCAGCTTTATTAGATAAGCAAGAATTACAATAAAAAGATTTGTCTCACTCATGAAATGGTAGCGAGAATTTATTTAAAATAAACTTACGAACTATAAAGTGGGGATGACCTAAATGTTGATGCCAAGTAGTAAGAGGAGTGGATGTGGTAGTCATGTGAGCTTGGGGATGTGAAATGGGCCACTCATACAAGCCATTGTTGGTCCGACCGTGCACCAGTGGTTTCCACATTTTCATATCCTTCACAACAAAATCAAAGGGAAAAAATTCAATGGACTTTGATTTATCTTGACAAAATTTTGAAACAGAAAGAAGCTTGCGTTTAATAGATGGGGCACGAAAGAATGTGAGTTAGCTTAAAAACATTGTTTGATGCATTTAATTGAGTCGAACCAGTGTGGGAGATGAGAATTTTATTATCATCACCCATGGATACATCCTCATTACCGTGGTATGGTTGTATGTTGTATGGCTCTGTTGTGATGTGATGGGTGTCTCCAAATTCGACTATCCAGGGATTGGTGGCAGCAGTAAATCCAGCAACATAGTTGGATTTGGCTTCTAAGTGATTGTGAGACTTCGAACGACAGACATTGGCGGTATGGCCAATCCTATTGCATAGTTGACATCGAGTGACAATTTTTTATTGGAGTTGGACTGCCACTATGGTTTAGTCTTAGGACGTGAAATTCTGGTGCCATTGTTGAGAATTATTATTTTTCCAGCGATTGGTAAAGTTATTGGTATTGGATTTGGTGGGAGTAGCGACCGCGGCAGTTATAGATTGGAAAGTTTCTTAACATCTTCATGACGAAGGAAGAGTGCATGGTCAAGTAGATTTTCAAACAATTTCTCATATGAGACAGCCGTATCACTTGCATGAATGGCAGCAGAGATTTCACGAAATTAAGGACCTAGACCGCTAAGTATCTTGACGATGAGCTCAGGATTGGACACAGGAGAACCGACAGTGGCTAACTCATTCCAAAGGGATCGAATAGTGTAAATATATTTGGTGATGGAGCAAGATTCCTTAGTGATGCGAGAAAGTTGATCACGTAGGTTGAAGACCTGGGTTTGTGATTTGTTTGCATAAGTGGTGTGCACAGCGTCCCAAGTTGATTTGGCAGATTTGGCTGCAGTAATGGTTGGAGCAATTGTGGGTTCAACAGATGCCATGAGGACATTATGGATGAGTTGGTCCTGACAGAACCAATTTTAAAAAATAGGATTGGGAAATATGTTATTGCCAATGGTGAGGGTGTGAGTAGGGGCAAGAGTGCTCCCCTCGATATGGCCAAATAGATTGTAAACATACATAAGCATGGAGAATTAAGCTTTCCAGGTGGCAATGTTGTGGCCACCGCTGAGTTTAATGGGTAATTGGGATGCAAATTTGAATTGAATGATAATGTTAGCACCCGTTGTGTTATCAACATTAACAACTCTGGGATTGTTGCCATTGTTGTTGGCCATTGCTGCTGATCTGTGTGAGGAAGAGAGAAGGAAAAAAATAGGATCGTTCTCGTTAAAGAGTATAGAGCGCTGATACTATATAAATGCAGAGTAAGTGCAGGAAAAAATTATTATTGAAGAATGCAGAAAGCATTTTAAATATAGTTACTGAGAAAATAAGAAGACTCCTAGACAAACACTACTAACGTAATATAACTAAACACTGAGTTGAAGGCAGTATCCTAAACAAAGTAGAATTGCTAAAACAATAATACTAACTAAACTAAACTATGGTGTAATAACTGAACTAACTAAACATGGGTTAATCATTTTGTGCCAATAAGTCATTTATCGCCTTCGGTGAAAACATCAAATATGAGCTTAGATTCAAATTATTCTTCTGAGTTAAGTATGAGCTTATGCTTCTTAGAAAACCTAGTGCCATCTCGCCAGTCTCAACACCGACTATTTTCAGCGGAATTTATACTTTTTTCACAAAATTCTCATTTTTCACAAAAAACTAGCTCACAAATTCACAGTTCCATGAGAAATTCAAAAAAAACTAACTCACAAATTCACATTTTCACAAAAAAATCATAAAAAGTAACTCACAAATTCACATTTCCATGAGAAATTCAAAAAATCTAACTCACAAATTCACATTTCCACAAAAAAAAAACAACAAAAAAAACTAACTCATAGATTCACATTTCCATAAGAACTTAAAAAAAAATTCACAATTTTACAAAAAAACCCGACAATTCACATATTCACAAAAAATTCAAAAGAAAAATATACTGAAGTAAATTTTGAGGAGTGGAAGTAGTACGGAGGAAAAGAGTAAGAAGCCAGCCGAGTCGTTTATCACCTTCGGTGAAGACATTGAATTCGAGCAGTTATTTGGAGTTGAGTATGAGTTTCTGATTCTTAGAAAACCTAGTGTTGTCTCACCAGTCTCAACACCGACTATTTTCATTGGAATTCAAACTTTTTTGATCAACTCACATTTCTCACAAAGACTAACAAAAATACCACACAAAATTCACATTTTCACAAACAAAAAAAATAAAATTCACATCAAAAACACAATTTCACAAACAAAAAAAAAATCAAAATTCACATTTTCACAATAAAAAAAAGAAAAAGAAAATCTTAGAATTCACATTTCTCACAAAAAAATAACATAACACACAAATTTAACATTTTTTACAAAAGAAAAAAAATTTAACTCACAAATTCACATTTCCACAAAAAAAAAGAACTCAAAATTCACATTTTCACCAAAAAAAATGAGGAGGAGTTGTACAGAGGAAAGAGTAAGCAACCAACCGAGTCATTTATTGCCTTCGGTGAAGACATCAAATCCGAGCTTAGATTAGAACTATTCTTTGGAGTTAAGTATGAGCTTCTGCTTCTTAGAAAACCTAGTGCTGTCTCGCCAGTCTCAACACCGACTACTTTCAGCGGAATTTATACTTTTTTCACAAAATTCACATTTTTCACATAAAAACTAACTCACAAATTCACATTCCCATGAGAAATTCAAAAAAACTAACTCACCAATTCACATTTCCACAAAAAATTAAAAAAACTAACTCACAGATTCACATTTCCACAAGATTTTTTTTAAAAAAAATCACAACTTCACAAAAAAACACGACAATTCACATATTCACAAAAAATTCAAAAAAAAATATAGTAAAGTAAAATTTGAGGAGTAGAAGTAGTACAGAGGAAAGTGTAAGAAGCCAGTGAAGAAATCAAATCCGAGATTAAATTCGAGTTGTTCTTCTGAGTTTAGTATGAGTTTTTTCTTCTTAGAAAACCTAGTGTTGTCTTGCCGGTCCTAGCGTTGGCTAATTTTAGCGGCGTTCATACTTTTTTCCGATGAGTACTCTGGCGAATTTAAATTGGAAATTTGTTGGTCTAAAAGAGGAAATTTTTTTTTTGGCTTTTGAGGTTGTAGGGGTGTTTTAGGAGGTACTCTTTCCAGTGCTTTCTTTTTTCTATTACTTTATTTTTTTTTATTTTTTTTGTTTCCCATCCGATGTCCAAATTGAAGCCCGATAAATCCAAATTCGCGTCGAGTAGGGTCCCATTCGGGGGTAAAACTCCTTACCAAGGATTTTTTCATACCCAAGGCTCGAACCCGAGACTTCTGGTTAGAGTAGAGCAGCTCCATCCACTGCACCACATTCTTTGGTATTAATACTTTATTTTATTTTATTTTTTGATTTCCCATCCGATGTTCGAAAATCGCATTGGAGCCCGACTAATCCAAATTCGCACCGAGTAGGGCCTTATTCAGGGGTAGCACTCCTTACCAAGAATTTTTTCATATTCAAGGCTCAATCCGAGAACTCTGGTTAAGATAGGAGCTCCTCCATCCAATGCACTACATTCTTTGGTGGTTACTACTTTATTTTATTGTTATTATTCCGTTCGTTTAAAAGAAATATATGTTTTTATTTGACACGAAATGAAATTAAGGAAAATTTTAAATTTTAAATTAAAGTTATATTAAATGTATCAAATATGTCATTTATTTTTTTGGTCTTGAATATGCTACATAAAAATTAAAACTAAAATGTTATAAAAAGAGAAGGTTCTCTCTTTTTAAAATAAAATAAAAAACAAAGTAGGTCACTCATTTTTAAAACGAAAAAAGTAGTAATTATTATTTACTTCGTCCAACAATATTTATCTATTATCCAAACCCATTGACACCCCCCTAAACTTGGCACGATCTTTCATTTTGGCACATCAAGTGGACGTAGTTGACTTTTGACACCTCAAGTAGCCATAAAGTATGTCATTTTAACACCTTTTGTTGATTCAGCAAAGACAGTGTATCATAGTTGATAAGTCGTCAATTTGACGACTTCTTAGCACCTTTTAAGCAATTGACGACTTCTTAGCACCTTTTAAGCCTAAATTATCATGTTTTTCCATTTATTTTGATGGTGCTCTCGTACTTAATGCTTTTTTATGTAGGTAAAATTAAAAATAAAAGATTGGAAAATCATGCAAGTTATTCAAGTCATCAAGAGATCAAATGTGAAGGAAAATAATCATCCGTGTCACATCCGCATTGCATCCGCTCAAGCAAATCACGAACAGTGGTAGTTTTGTAAATTCCAGTAAATATAGAGGCGTTTAAAAGGAGGATTTAGCCTCATTTTCTAACCTAATTTATCTATCTTGGGAGCAGCCTCCCTTGCAGGAATTTTCGGCTTCTCTCCTCCCTATTATCTTCTATCTTTAGTCTAGGATTTTTGTAATTTCTTAGAGCTTGGAGCAAGACTTGTACTAATTTTGAGCTAAGAAGACATTAGAGTAACTTCAAAGTGTAGATCTGACTTCACCCATTAAAGATTCATTGGATTCTAAAGTGTGGTTTGCACTCTCTTAATTCTCTTATGGATAACTTTGATAAAAATATTAGTTTATTTATGTTTATTATTATTATGATTTGCTAGATCTACCTCTTGGGATTATGTTTGAATAGGGTGCAAGTGTGTGGGTTGTGATGGATTTGTGTAGATTTTAGTTTGTTTATGATAATAGTTTTATTATTGCTTGATTAAATAGGCTGGGATTTGTTGGTGAAAGCCCCTATCACCCCAAATGGGTTTGATGGGTGAAAACCCTAAGCTCTTGAAAGCACAATGCCATCTTCGAAAGAAGGGTTTTGGGTGAAGTTTAGCAATCCATATCATCCTCGAAATAAGTATGTGAAAACCAAAGAAATGGTAGACAATTATGTGTGTAGTTTGGGAATCTATCACTATCTTAGACGTAAGGGTGGTTGGGAAGTTAACTATGCCATGGGTTTCATACTAGAAATATGGATTCCCAATTGAGGTATTGGGTGGTTTTGCTTGACACTTTTGTTAGGTGCTCAAAAGAGCCAATGAGGGATATCTTTGTGGTTTTGTCGAAAGTCTAGCCTCAAGGACGTTAAACCTAGCCTACCGTATCATCATAATTAGAATTTACATCAAATTGTCATTTTCCCATGCACATCTTGCCCCTAGGAAAGAATAGTCCCAAGATCCATTTTAATTGATTACACTCGAATTGCTCTTAGTATCGTATTAGTTCCTTAGAAGCCCAAGAATTGCATTCGCATTCGACACGATTAAAAACCCCCCATTTTATCTTTTTGTATCATTTGTTTAAATTTAACTTGTAACTATAATTTCTAATTAGTTTAATCACCACTCACATTGTTCCTCGTGGATTCGACCCTGACTCCAAAGTTGAAAAATTGGGCAGCATGCTATGGAGCGTGCGTCTCATGCTCCATTCCTCTGGACTGGAGCATGCGTCGCATGCTCTATCGTATGCTAGGACCAGTGGAATGGATCATGCGACGTATGCTAATCGCATGATGCTACTGGTTTGAAAACCAAACATGCCCTAAACGGATTCCAAAAATTCCAAAACTCACCCACAATGTACTATTGTCTTGCTCCATCATAACACAACTTGAAAATAAGAAAATGGAGGTCGAGAAAGTTGTCAAATAAATCCCCAAATTTCGAAGGCTAAAAATTAGACCAAGTGTTGAATACTTAGCTAAAATTTTCTAAGTGTTGGAGCTTTTGAAAAGCTTCAGGAGCTTAACGAGCTGATTTTGACTTGTGATTTTGTGAGGTCTTACAAAAGCCAAGTATATTTAGTATATTGATCAACAATAATACAATTTCTTGTCAAGAGATAAGACTGGTGATGGACCCCATAAATTACCCATGATTATTTGAAGTGGTTTAGAGCTGCCTAATGATAATTGAGTAAAAATATGTTGATCGACTTTATTAGATAATCAAGAATTACAATAAAATGGTTTGTCTCACTCATGAAATGGTAGCAAGAATTTAGTTAAAATAAACCAACGAACTATAAAGTGGGGATGACCTAAATGTTGATGCCCAGTAGTAAGACGAGTGGATGTGGTAGTCATATGTGCTTAGGGATGTGAAATGGGCCACTCATACAAGCCATTGTTGGTCCGACCGTGCACCAGTGGTTTCCACATTTTCATATCCTTCACAACAAAATCAAAAGGAAAAAATTCAAAGGACTTTGAATTATCTTGACAAAATTTTAAAACAGAAAGAAGCTTGCGTTTAATAGATGGGGCGCAAAGAGTGTGAGTTAGCTTAAAAACATTATTTGATGCATTTAATTGAGTAGAACCAGTGTGGGAGTTGGGAATTTTTTTATCGTCACCCATGGATACATCCTCGTTATCGTGGTATGGTTGTACGTTGTGTGGCTTTGTTGTGATGTGATTGGTGGCTCCAAATTTGACTATCCAGGGATTGGTGGCAGCAGTAAATCCAGTAGCATAGTTGGATTTGGATTCTAAGTGATTATGAGACTTCGAACAACAGAGATTGGCGGTATGGCCAATCCTATTGCATAGTTGACATCGAGTGACAGTTTTTTATTGGAGTTGGACTGCCACTATGGTTTAGTGTTAGGACGTGAATTCTGGTGCCACTGTTGAGAATTATCATTCTGCCGGCGATTGGTAAAGTTATTGGTATTAGATTTAGTGGGAGTGGCGACCGCGGCAGTTATAGGACTGGAAAGTTTCTTAACATCTTCATGATGAAGGAAGAGTTCATGGTCAAGTAGATTTTCAAACAATTCCTCATTTGAGGAAGCCGTATCACTTGCATGAATAGAAGCAGAGATTTCACGAAATTAAGGACCTATACAGCTAAGTATCTTGACGATAAGCTCAGGATTGGGCATAGGAGAACCGACAGTGGCTAATTCATTCGAAAGGGATCGAATAGTGTAAAGATATTCGGTGATGGAGCGAGAGTCCTTAGTGATGCAAGCAAGTTGATCACGTAGGCTGAAGACACGGGTTTGTGATCTATTTGCATAAGTGGTGTGCACAGCGTCCCAAGCCGATTTGGCAGATTTGGCTGCAGCAATGGTTGGAGAAATTGTGGGTTCAACAGATGCCATGAGGGCATTATGGATAAGTTGGTCCTGATGGAACCAAGTTAAAAATAGGATTGGGAGATACGTTATTGCCAATGCTGAGGGTGCGAGTAGGGGAAGAAGTGCTCCCGTCGATATGGCCAAATAGATTGTAACCATACATAAGCATGGGGAATTAAGCTTTCCAGGTGGAAAAGTTGTGGCCACCGCTGAGTTTGATGTATAATTGGGATGCAAAGTTGAATTGAATGATAATTTTAGCACCCGTTATGTTATCAACATTAACAACTCTGGGATTGTTTCCATTGTTGTTGGCCATTGCTGCTGATCTGCCTGAGGAAGAGAGAAGGAAAAAAATAAGACCGTTCTCGTTGAAGAGTATAGAGCGCTGATACCATATAAATGCAGAGTAAGTGATGGACAAAATTATTATTGAAGAACGCAGAAACCGTTTTAAATATAGTTACAGAGAAAATAAGAAGACTCCTAGACAAACACTACTAACGTAATATAACTAAACAATGAGTTCAAGGCAGTATCCTAAACAAAGTAGAATTGCTGAAACAATAATACTAACTAAACTAAACTATGAACTAACAACTGAACTAACTAAACAGGGGTTAATCATTTTGTGCCAATAAGTCATTTATCACCTTCGGTGAATACATCAAATCCGAGCTTAGATTCGAACTGTTCTTCCGATTTAAGTATGAGCTTATGCTTTTTAGAAAACCTAGTGCCATCTTGCAATTCTCAACACCGACTATTTTCAGCGAAATTTATACTTTTTTCACAAAATTCTCATTTTTCACAAAAGCCTAACTCACATATTCGCAGTTCCATGAGAAATTCAAAAAAACTAACTCACAAATTCACATTTCCACAAAAAATCATAAAAAGTAACTCACAAATTCACATTTCCATGAGAAATTCAAAAAATCTAACTCCCAAATTCACATTTCCATAAAAAAAAAAACTAACTCACAGATTCACATTTCCATAAGAACTTAAAAAAAAATCACAATTTTACAAAAAAACCCGACAATTCACATATTCACAAAAAATTCAAAAGAAAAATATACTGATATAAAATTTGAGGAGTGGAAGTAGTACAGAGGAAAAGAGTAAGAAGCTGGCCGAGTTGTTTATCGCCTACGGTCAAGACATCGAATTCGAGCTTAGATTCGAGTTGTTTTTCAAGTTGAGTATGAGTTTCTGGTTCTTAGAAAACCTAGTGTTGTCTCACTAGTCTCAACACCGACTGTTTTCATCGGAATTCACACTTTTTTGACAAAACTCACATTTCTCACAAAAAATAAAAAAAATACCACACAAAATTCACATTTTCACAAACAAAAAAAATAAAATTCACATCAAAACCAAAATTTCACAACAAAAAAAATAATCAAAATTCACATTTTCACAATAAAAAAAAAGAAAAAGAAAATCTTAGAATTCACATTTCTCACAAAAAAAAAAACATAACACACAAAATTAACATTTTTTACAAAATAAATAAATAAAAATTAACTCACAAATTCACATTTACACACAAAAAAAAAAGAACTCAAAATTCACATTTTCACAAAAAAATAAAATGAGGAGTAGTAGTACAGAGGAAAGAGTAAGCAGCCAACCGAGTTGTTTATCGCCTTCGAAGAAGACATCAAATCTGAGATTAGATTCGAACTATTCTTCGGAGTTAAGTATGAGCTTCTACTTCTTAGAAAACCTAGTGCTGTCTCGCCAGTTTCAACATCGACTATTTTCAGCGGAATTTATACTTTTTTCACAAAATTCACATTTTTCACAAAAAAACTAACTCACAAATTCACATTTCCATGAGAAATTCAAAAAAACTAACTCACAAATTCACATTTCCACAAAAAAATAAAAAAACTAACTCAGAGATTCACATTTCCACAAGAAATTTTTAAAAAAAATTCACAATTTCACAAAAAAACTCGACAATTAACATATTCACAAAAAAAAAAAAAATACTGAAGTAAAATTTGAGGAGTTGTAGTATAGAGGAAAGTGTAAGAAGCCAGTGAAGACATCAAATCCGAGCTTAGATTCGAGTTGTTCTTCTGAATTAAGTATGAGTTTCTGCTTGTTAGAAAACCTAGTGTTGTCTTGCTAGTCCCAGCGCCGTCTATTTTCAGCGGTGTTCATACATTTTTCGATGAGTATTACGGCGAATTTATATCAGAAATTTGGAGGTTTGAAAGGAAGGAAAAAATCTTTCGGCTTTTGAGGTTGTAGGGGTGTTTTAGGAGGCACTCTTTCCCTCGCTTTCTTTTTTCTATTACTTTATTATTTTTTTTTCACAATCCGATGTCCAAATTGAAGCCCGATAAATCCAAATTCGCATCGAGTAGGGTCCCATTCGGGGGTAAAGCTGATTACCAAGGATTTTTCCATACCCAAGACTCAAACCCGAGACTTCTGGGTATAGTAGAGCAGCTTCATCCACTGCACCACATTCTTTGGTATTACTACTTTATTTTATTTTATTTTTTGATTTCCCATCTGATGTTTGAAAACCGCATTGGAGCCCAACTAATCCAAATTTGCACCGAGTAGGGCCTCATTCAGGGGTAGCGCTCCTTACCAAGGAGTTTTCCATACCCAAGGCTCAATCCAAGACCTCTGGTTAATATAGGAGCACCTCCATCCAATGCACCACATTCTTTGGTGGTTACTACTTTATTTTATTGTTATTGTTCCTCCGTTTAAAAGAAATATATTTTTATTTGACATGATATGAAATTTTGGAAAATTTGAAATTTTAAAATTAAAGTTATATTAAATGTATCAAATATGTCATTTATTTTTGTTGTCTTGAATATGCCACATAAAAACTAAAACTAAAATGCTATCAAAAGAGAAAGGTTCACTCTTTTTGAAATAAAATAAAAAACAAAGTAGGTCACTCATTTTTAAACGAAAAAAGTAGTAATTATTATTTACTTCGTCCAACAATATTTATCTATTGGCCATACCCATTGACACCCCCTAAACTTGGCACGATCTTTCATTTGGGCACCTCAAGTGGACGTTGTTAACTTTTGACACCTCAAGTAGCCATAAAGTGTGTCAGTTTGACACCTATTGCTGATTCAGCAAAGACAGTGTATCACATTTGATAAGTCATCTATTTGATGACTTGTTAGCACCTTTTAAGCCTAAATTATCATGTTTTTCCATTTATTTTGATGGTGCTCTCGTACTTAATGCTCTTTTATGTAGTTAAAATTAAAAAGATAAGATTGGAAAAATAATGCAAGTTATTCAAGTCATCAAGAGGTCAAATGTGAAGGAAAATAATTATCCGTGTCACATCCGCATTGCATCCGCTCAAGCAGATCAAAAATAGTTGCAGTTTTGTAATTTCCAGAAAATGTAGAGGGGTTTAAAAGGAGGCTTTATCCTCATTTTCTAACCTAATTTAAGTATCTTGGGAGCAGCCTCCCTTGTAGGAATTTTCATCTTCTCTCCTCCCTATTATCTTCTATCTTTAGTCTAGGATTTTTGTAATTTCTTGGAGCTTGGAGCAAGACTTGTACTAATTTTGAGCTAAGAAGACATTAGAGTAACTTTGAAGTGTAGATCTGACTTCACCCATTAAAGATTCATTGCATTCTAAAGTGTGGTTTGCAATCTCTTTATTCTCTTATGGATAACTTTGATGAAAATATTGGTTTATTTATGCTTATTATTATTATGAGTTGCTAGATCTACCTCTTGGGATTATGTTTGAATAGGGTGAAAGTGTGTGGGTTGTGATGGATTTGTGTAGATTTTAGTTTGTTGATGATAGTTTTATTATTGCTTGATTAAATAGGTTGGGATTTGTTGGCGAAAGCCCTAGTTTTATTATTGCTTGATTGAATAGGTTGGGATTTGTTGGCGAAAGCCCCAATCACCCCAAATAGGTTTGATGGGTGAAAACCCCAAGCTCTTGAAAGCTCAATCCCATCTTCGAAAGAAGGGTTTTGGGTGAAGTTTAGGAATCCATATCATCCTCGAAAGAAGTATGTGAAGATCAAAGCAATGGTAGACAATTATGTGTGTAGTTTATGAATATATCACTATCTTAGACGTAAGGGTTGTTGTGAAGTTAACTATGCCATGGGTTTCATCCTAGAATTAGGGATTCCCAATTGTGGTATTGGTTGGTTTTGCTTGAATCATTTGTTAGGTGCTCGAAAGAGCCAATGAGTGAAATCTTTGCGGTTTTGTCGAAAGACTAGCCTCAAGGACGTTAAACCTAGCCTACCGTATTATCATAATTAGAATTTACATCAATTGTCATGTTACCATGCACATCTTGCCCCTAGGAAAGCATAGTCCCAAGATCCATTTTAATTGATTACACTCTAATTTCTCTTAGTCTCGAATTAGTCCCTTAGAAGCCCGAGAATTGCATTCGCGTTTGACACGAATAAAAACCCCCATTTTATCTTTTTGTATCATTTGTTTAAATTTAACTTGTAACTATAATTTCTAATTAGTTTAATCACCACTCACATTGTTCCTCATGGATTCGACCTTGACTCCAAAGTTGGGTAAATATATTGATGACGACCGGTGAGTTCCCATTCTTATGTTCACTCGGTGCTGAATTCTACTCCCATCTGAATAGACACTGAACATGATTAACTGAATTTGACTAAACTGAATTCATGAAGTTCTGTTGACGGACGGATAACTACTAAGATTACTGAATCACTGAGTTTTCCTGAGTAACATGACTGACTGAGTTCTATGGATCATGGCTTGACTGAGGATATCGTAAAAATATGACACTGTCTCTAGGCACACAACTATATTTTTTGGGTATAAGTACCCCTAGGACTCGATAGAAGAAAACTGACAAAGCATGACTTTCTTGAATACATGAGCAATCATCAACAATCCATAATACAATAAGTTGGGGATTTTATGAAGTACATGGTTATCATTATCTTGTACATGGATAGCATGCATATATCAACATGTCATAAGTTTATCAATCTAGTTTCATAAGCACCCCATCAACAATCATAACACACAACAATATCATAGAAGTCATTGTGTTCACAAAGTTAAAGCATGCATTTGTCAATTAGGTCACAATTTAGCTATAATGCATGATTTCTAGTCTCTTAGGCATTTTATCAAACACCTTACATGCACAACTTAGTAATAGGTGTAATCATCAAATTATACATCATGAATAACCAAGTTTATATGTTTCCAACTCACATGATACCATAGATTCATAAAAACATATAAAGATTACAACTTGGGAATCATTCAACATCAACAACATGGTCATCAACATCCAACAATACATACATCAAAATTTATAATTTAAAATAGGGTTCTTGAGCTTTATGGACAAAAGGAATCCATAAATCAACACAATGCATACCTTAGTTCGTGATTTCGCGAAGTTTCACAGAGAGAATTTCTTATAATTGGAACTTCTATGAAAACCCTAGCTTAATTTCTTGAGAGGATTTTGAGAAAAAGAGTATATTTTACTTAAATTGGGGCTAAATCCTGTGTTAGAGAGTATATACATGGTGGCAAAATGACCAAATTAACCCTCAAGACACGGAGGTTGAATGCTGAAAAACGAGGCAGCATGCTATGGAGAGTGTGTTGCATGCTCCATGTGAAGCATGCTAATTGCATGATTCTACTGGTTTGAAATGTAAACATGCCCTAAATTGATTTCAAAAATTCCAAAACTCACCCGAAATGTACTATTGTCTTGCCCCATCATAATGCAACTTGAAAATAAAAAGATGGAGGTCGGGAAGGTCGTCAAATAAATCTTCGAAGTTTGAAGGCTAAAAATGAGACTAAGTGTTGAATACTTAGCTAAAATTTTCTAAGTTTTGGAGCTTTTGAAAAGCTTAAGGAGCTTAACGAGCTGATTTTGACTTGCAATTTTGTGGGGTCTTACAATATCTTCCCCTTGGGAATATTTGTCCTCAAATGGAACTGACTGAGAGGGGAGAAAAGACAACTGAGCATGAACTGATCATGAATGACTGAAACATGATTTCATGACTGACATGACTGATAAGCTGAATCTGTGTATTTCTAATGCATGAATGACTGGTTTATGAATGCATGACTGAGTGTTCTGATGAACTGAGTTTATCATATGAGAATACATATTTGATGCATGAATATATGACTGAACTGATACATGAATTCATGACTGAATGTACAATGGTACTTGATACCAAGTTTATAATGGAGTTCTGAACATGAAACTGAATGAGCTTAAGGAAGATTGTTACCTTGAGCTGAGTCTCAATTAGCGGAAAAGAGGTGAGGATAATTGGTTCACATATCTTTTTATACTTCCCAAGTATCTCCCTCAACGGACTGATTCCACCAAAGAACTTTGACTAGAGGTGCCTCTTTGTTCCTCAGTCTACGAGTCTGATAGTCAAGAATTTCGACTAGAATCTTCTCATAAGAGAGGCTGTTCTGAAAATCTATGCTCTATATAGGGACTATAGCTGCTGGTTCACCTATGCACTTCTTGAACAAAGAGACATGGAAGGCTGGATGAACTGAGGCTAGATTTGAAGGCAATTCGAGCTCATAAGCTACTTTGCCAAAACGACTGAGAATCTTAAAGGGACCGACATACCAGGGACTGAGCTTTTCTTTCTTGCCAAATCTCTTCACTCTCTTCATGGGTGAGATCTTTAGATAAACATAATAACCAATATCAAACTCGATATCCTTTTTACGTACATTTGCATATGACTTCTGATAGCTCTGAGTAGCCCGAAGTCTCTCCCTAATCAACTGAACCTTTTTTAAGGAATCAAATACTAAATCTGGCCCTATGAATGTGGCCTTACTAACTTCGAACCATACAACTGGAGATCTGCATCTCCTACGATAGAGAGCTTCGAATGGAGCCATCTTAATACTGGAATGATAGCTGTTGTTGTACACAAACTCAATCAAAGGCAAGTGGTCATTCCAACTTTCCTTGAAATCAATGGCACACGCTCGCAGCATATCTTCTAAAGTCTGAATTGTCCTTTATGCTTGACCATCTGTCTGAGGATGAAAGGTTGTACTGAGATGAACTTGGGTACCAAGACCCTTTTGGAATGTTTTCCAGAAGTGAGAGGTGAACTGGGCACATCTATCTGAAATAATTGATAAAAAAACACCGTGCAATCTGACCAACTCCCTGATATAGAGTTTGGCATAATCCTCAACTGAATAAGAGGTATGAAATTAAAGAAAATGAGCTGATTTGGTTATTCTGTCTACAATGACCCAAATTGAATCATGCAGATGACGAGTTTGAGGCAAACCTATCATGAAATCCATGTTCAGTTCTTCCCACTTCTAAGTAGGAATAGTGAACTCCTTGTAACGCTCCAATTTTATGAACCAAAATGTTACACGGTGCTCATGACCCTGAAGGATCACAAGCTAATCCATGACTGATATCTATACCTGTAAACTCCATAATATCTCATAAAATATGCAAAAACATAAACTTTAAGGCCATAAGGTTCAATACTGATACATATACGAAAAACATGGTATAACAATACCAAAAAGAAACATAAATACTAAAGTCTGAATATCTAATCTAACATCCAGTCTGAAAGCCTCTAACTGAACTGAATAAGGAGTTAAAGGAACATGTCTCCAACTAACTCCATGAACTGAAAAACTAATTTGAAATACTATAATAAAGTAATAATAATATTGTCCTCGAATGAAGAGGAGTGTTGACTGCTGAAATCTGCAATGCTACTGCTGCTCTGAAACTCGTGCCTCTATACCTATGGCGTCAAATAAAACACCATAGCGCGAATGTTTTAGTACAACTGAATGTACTGAGTATACGAGTGAGGTAGGCTAACTTCAAAGGGTTTTATATGCATGAACAATGCTGACTGATATGAACGGGAGAATACATACATACATATGTAACTATAACTAAACTCGTGGTGATACTGACTACTAAGTATGAAACTGACAATATGAGTTTACTGATGCTGAGATACTAAATAACTGAGTTTACTGATATTGATATGTAATTCACTAATAAGTGAGGAAATGATACTGTATTACTGAATATTGGGAGACTAATCCTATATTACTGATAAAGGAATGATTGTTTCTGATAGTTCTGATTATGAAGAACTGATTTGATTGACCGTATATAACAGTCCTGAAACTGAGCTCGTGATAACATGACTACTGAGTATGAATATTGATGACATATATTTACTGATAACATATCATGAATGATAACTAAATTCTAATAATAAATATATCTAATAATATGAATTCTAGTAACTTATAGCATGAATGACTGTATCTAACAGTCCTAAATCTGATGGAACTAGATGAGTTCTGTACTGTTTTTGAGTTGACTGTATCTTATCCTGAAGAACTATCTGAGTTCTTTTACCGAGACTGATAGTGAAACTGTGGGAAGTAGTTATCTGACCGACATACCCCAAATACGCTATAATAGCTAAGCTAGGGTCCAATCTCTGCCCTGATTGGAAGGGTGTCAATACCGTGCCACTGGTAAGGACAAGCTGTGAGTGACCCTCATCTGGCAGGTATACTAATGAGAACGGTGGGAACCCATATCTGATAGGTTAAGCCACCTCATCTACCCTCAACTGACAGGTATTGATGTCTCAACCTATACTGGCTACATAGTTCTGGAATGGAAGGACTGCTTCTAAGAATCACACCCTCTACTGGCAGGTGAGTTCCTATCCTTAGGTTCGCTCAGTGCTGAATCCTACTCCCAACTGAATGACATTGAATTGATTATACTGAACTGATTTCCTAGTTCATACTAGAATTAACTAAACTGTTACTGATTGTTCTGTTTAACAGAACTGAACATGGACTGAGTTTATTGAGTTTCGATGACTAGTGGAACACTACTGAATTCTGTTAACTGACTAAATGCTACTGAGTTCTGTTAGCTGACTGAAGTCTACTGAACATGGCTTAACTAAGAGTATCATGAAAACATGACATGGCTCTAGGCACACAGCTATATTTTTCAGGTACAAGTACCCCCAGGACTCGATAGAAGGAAACTGACACTTCTTGACATTCTTGAATACATGATCAATATCAACCATTCATAATAAAATAAGTTGGGGATTTCATGAAGTAGTTGGGGATTTCATGAAGTACATGGTTAATGTAATCTTTTTCATGGTAGGAATGTATATAATCAAGATCATAATTTCATACTCTAACATCATGACATTCCAACAACATATTCATTGTACAACAATAGCATGTAAGCCATTCAAGCATAAGGTCAATGGCATGAATTCACCTTTTAGGCCATATTAATCCATACTACATGTTTCTTGTTTCTCTTAAACATTCAATCAAACACCTTTCATGCACAACTTATGCATAGGTGAAATCATAAAAATTTCACAAAGTATAAATCACCAAATTCATGGACTTCAACTTATATTTCAACATAGTTTCATGATTTCACATAAAGATCCCAACTTGGAAATCATTCAACACCAACAACATGATCATCGACGTCCAACTTGCAATTTCAAGAACTCAACATAAAGTTCATATGAATAATATTACAAAATAAATTAGTTTTCATGATTCTTGAGTTAACTCATGGAATTAAAAACTCAATTTAACATCATCAACATGAACATAATCATCCCACCACAAAATATTCATGATACAAAACTTAAAACTTGATTCTTGAGATTCATGGATGAAAGGAATCCATGGATGAACACTATGCACACCTTAGTTCTTCATTTTACGAAGATCGACAGAGAGAATTTCTTGAAATTAAATCCCCAATTGCAAACCCTCTTCTTGTTCTTGATGAATTTTGAGAGAAATCAAGCATATGTTGCTAAATTATGCTGAATCTCATGTTTGTGTATATATAGAGAGAGGTGGTAAAGACTAAAATACCCCTGGAGAAAGTGAGAAAAATGCAGCTGTCCTCTGTTTTTTTCAGGCTGATATGCTGAAGTAAATTGATCATAACTTTTTACTCCAATGTTCAAATTAGATGAAACCAATTGCATTGGAAACAAGACTCAAAGATATTTCTATTAATATATAGAAGACTCACAGTTCATTATATGTAGGAAGTTATGATAGTTTGAAGCTGACTGAAATTTTTGACTTGAAATGCACCTGAAATGCAGGAGCATTTCAAACCAGTGAGTTAACCACTAAAATGCGCCCAAAATGCGCTCAGAATGTGTCCAATAAGTACTAGGGACATTCCCCATAGCAACGCAACTTGAAAATCTAAAAACGGAGGTCAGGAAGGTCATCAAATAAATCCCCAAAGTTAGGAGGTCTAAAATGAGAGTAAGTGTTGAACTTGAACACTTAGCAAAATTTTTTGCTAAGTGTTGGAATCTCTCATGGAGCTTTACGAGCTGAATTTGACATACGATTTTTATGGGGTCTTACACTCCTGCATGGGACCACTAGGCTTCTGATGCTCTATCTTGACCTGCTGACATGTAGAGAACTTAGCCATAAACTCTGCAATATCTTTATTCATCCCAATCCACCAATAGATCTCCCTCAATTCGCGGTACATCTTAGTGACCTCTGGATGAATAGAGTAACGTGCACCATGAACTTCTGCAAGAATTCACTGCTCAAGTCATCTACACCTGGAACGCAAAGACGACCTTGACAACGCAAGGCATTATCTTCTCCTTGGGTGAAAATCTCTACTTTCTGATCTTTGACTGACTCTTTCAACTTGACAAGGCTGGCATCCCTATATTGTTTTTCTTTCACCTCAGAAACTAGAGATGATTTTGAACTACTCTGAACCCATATATTACTCTCTTCTGTATCGACTAAGCAAACACCTAGTCTGGCAAGATGATGTACTTCCTGAGCTAACTTCTTCTTAATGTCCTCAACATAAGAAACACTACCCATAGAGATCCTACTAAGAGCGTCAGCCACTATATTGTCCCTGCCCGGATGATAGAGAACACTCATGTCGTAATCTTTCAAGAGCTCTAACCACCTTCTCTGACAAAGATTGAGATTTTTCTGAGAAAAGACATACTGAAGGCTCTTATGACTTGTGAACACATCTATATGAACTCCGTATAGGTAATGTATCCAAATCTTTAAGGCAAATACTACTGCGGCTAACTCAAGATCATGAGTCGAATAATTCTTCTCATAGGGTTTTACCTGTATGGAGGCGTAGACTATGAACTTAACATGCTGCAATAGGACACGTAAACCTACTATGGATGCATCACAATATATTACAAACCCTTCTGGACCATTTAGAAGAGTCAAAATAGGAGCTGAGGTGAGTCGAGTCTTCAACTCCTTAAAAATCTTCTTGCAAGGGTCTAACCACTGAAACTTGACTTTATTCTGAGTTAATCTAGACATAGGGGATGCAATACAAGAAAATCCCTCAAAAAAGCCATCTGTAATAGCCAGCCAAACCCAAGAAACTCCTGATGTCTAATGAAGAGATGGGATGAGGCCAGTTTCTTACTGCTTTGGTCTTTTAAGGATCTACTCTAATGCCCTCACCGGAAATAATATTACCAAGGAATGATATTGACCTTATACAAAATTCACACTTACTAAATTTGGAAAACAACTGATGATTTTTGAGAGTCTGAAGTACTGTTCTGAGATATTCTGCATAATTACTCTCACTGCGGGAATAGACAAGGATATCATCTATAAAGACTATGACGAACATGTCTAATTAATACTTGAACACATGGTTCATCAAGTCTATAAAGGCTACTGGAGCATTGTTTAGACCAAAGGACATGACTAGGAATTCAAAGTACCATACCGAGTTCGGAAAGCTATCTTCGGAATGTCACATTCCCTAACTCTGAGTTTATGATAGCCTGGTATGAGATCTATCTTAGAGAAGTAACTGGCACCCTGAAGTTGTTCAAACTAGTCATCGATTCTGGGAAGATAATACTTGTTCTTGACCGTGACTTTATTGAGTTTACGGTAGTCTATGCATATTCTGAGAGAATCGTCTTTCTTGCGGACAAATAAGACTGGTGCACCCCACGAGGATATGCTGGGTCGGATGAATCCTTTATCTATGATATCTTTCAATTGTTCTTTTATTTCCTTGAGTTATGTTGGTGCCATTCTATATAGAGGAATAGATATAGGTAGAGTATCTGGAAGAAGGTTAATGCCAAAGTCTATTTCCGTTTCAGGAGGAATTCCTAGAAGATCTTTGAGAAAGAAATCTGAATATTCATTCACGACTGGGACTGATTCAAGAATGGGAGATTTGGAACTAGAGTCCTTAACATGCACAAGATGGTAGACACATCCCTTAGATATCATTTTCCTTGCCCGAAGGTAGGAAAGAAACTGACCCCTGAAAGCTGAAGTACTACCCCACCACTCTAAGAAGGATTCATTCAAAAACTAAAACTGGACTATTCTATTTCTGGAGTCGACTATGGCATAGCATGAATGAAGCCAATCCATGCCGAGAATGACATCAAAACCAGTCATCTCTAATTCGACTAAGTCTGCTGAAGTAACTTTTTGAAATATCAAAATCGGGCAGTTCTTGTATACCTGCTGGGATTTGATGGTTTTTCCCATTGTGGTAGAGACTGAAAAGGGCTCTGCTAGAATTTCGGGACTGACTCCGAAATCGCCTGCTATAAAGGGAGAAACAAAAGGCAAGGAAACACCTGGATCTAGCAAAGCGTAAAAATGCACATAAAAGATCTATAACGTACCAATAACTACATCAGGAGAATTTTCCTGATATTTCCTGGACTGGAGAGCATAGAGACGATTTGGGTATTACCCACTAGTAGCACTGGAGATGGCACCCTGCTGATTTGGGTGACCGTACTGAGCTGTGGAATGGTTTTGCTGACCCTGGGTAGCGCTCCTTACCAATGATGTTTCCATACCCAAGGCTCAATCCGAGACCTCTGGTTAATATAGGAGCACCTCCATCCAATGCACCACATTCTTTGGTGGTTACTACTTTATTTTATTGTTATTATTCCATCCGTTTAAAAGAAACATATATTTTTATTTGACACGATATGAAATTTAGGAAAAATTTGAAATTTTAAAATTAAAGTTATATTAAATGTATCAAATATGTCATTTATTTTTGTGGTCTTGAATATGCCACATAAAAATTAAAACTAAAATGTTATCAAAAGAGAGAGGTTCACTTTTTTTGAAATAAAATAAAAAACAAAGTAGGTCACTCATTTTTAAACGAAAAGAGTAGTAATTATAATTTACTTCGTCCAACAATATTTATCTATTGGCCAAACCTATCGACACCCCCCCCCCCCCCAAACTTGGCATGATCTTTCACTTTGGCACCTCAAGTGGACGTTGTTCACTTTTGACAACTCAAGTAGCCATAAAGTGTGTCATTTTGACACCTTTTGCTGATTCAGCAAAGACAGTGTATCACAGTTGATAAGTCGTCAATTTGATGACTTGTTAGCACCTTTTAAGCCTAAATTATCATGTTTTTTTCATTTATTTTGATGGTGCTCTCGTACTTAATGCTCATTTATGTAGATAATTTTAAAAAGGGAAGATTAGAAAAATCATTCAAGTCATCAAGAGGTCAAATGTGAAGGAAAATAATTATCCACGTCACATCCGCATTGCATCCACTCAAGCAGATCAGAAATAGTTGCAGTTTTGTAATTTCCAGCAAATGTAGAGGGGTTTAAAAGGAGGCTTTATCCTCATTTTCTAACCTAATTTATGTATCTTTGGAGCAGCCTCCCTTGTAGGAATTTTCATCTTCTCTCCTCCCTATTATCTTCTATCTTTAGTCTAGGATTTTTGTAATTTCTTGGATCTTGGAGCAAGAGTTGTACTAATTTTGAGCTAAGAAGACATTAGAGTAACTTTCAAGTGTAGATCTGACTTCACCCATTGAAGATTCATTGCATTCTAAAGTGTGTTTTGCACTCTCTTTATTCTCTTATGGATAACTTTGATGAAAATATTGGTTTATTTATGTTTATTATTATTATTATGAGTTGCTAGATCTACCTCTTGGGATTATGTTTAAATAGGGTGAAAGTGTGTGGGTTGTGATGGATTTGTGTACATTTTAGTTTTTTGATGATAGTTTTATTATTTCTTGATTAAATAGGTTGGGATTTGTTGGCGAAAGCCCCAATCACCCCAAATAGGTTTGATGGGTGAAAACCCCAAGCTCTTGAAAGCTCAATCCCATCTTCGAAAGAAGGGTTTTGGGTGAAGTTTAGGAATCCATATCATCCTAAAAATAAGGATGTAAAGACCAAATCAATGGTAGAAAATTATGTGTGTAGTTTCCGAATATATCACTATCTTAGATGTATGGTTGGCTGTGAAGGTAACTATGCCATGTGTTTCATCCTAGAAATAGGGATTCCCAATTATGGTATTGGGTGGTTTTTCTTGACACTTTTATTAGGTGCTCGAAAGAGCCAGTGAGTGAAATCTTTGTGGTTTTGTCGAAAGACCAGCCACAAGGACATTAGACCTAGCCTACCATATCATCATAGTTAGAATTTGCATCAAATTGTCATGATCCCATGCACATCTTGCCCTTAGGAAAGCATAGTCCCAAGATCCATTTTAATTGATTACATTCTAATTTCTCTTAGTCTCAAATTAGTCCCTTAGAATCCCAAGAATTGCATTCACATTCGACATGATTAACCCCCCCTCCCCCCATTTTATCTTTTTGTATTATTTGTTTAAATTTAACTTGTAACTATAATTTTGAATTAGCTTAATCGCCACTCACATTGTTCCTCATGGATTCGACCCCGACTCCAAAATTGGGTTAATATATTGACTAGGACCGGTAAGTTCCCATCCTTAGGTTCACTCGGTGCTAAATCCTACTCCCATCTGAATAGACACTGAACATGATTAACTGAATTTAACTAAAATGAATTCATAAAGTTTTGTTGACTGATGGATTACTACTGAGATTACTGAATCACTGTGTTTTCCTGAGTCACATGACTGACTGATTTCTTTGGATCATGGCTTGACTGAGGATATCGTGAAAACATGACACTGACTCTAGGCATGCAACTATATTTTTAGGGTACAAGTACCCTCAGGTTTAATACCCTATAAAATCCTAAGTCGAAAATTCAGCTATTAAAGCTTTTCATGCTTCAAGACTTAGAAATTTTTGCTAGGTGTTCAACACTTAGTCTTATTTTATGCTACCAAACTTTGGGTATTTATTTGAAGACCCTCCCGACCTCCATTTTTGGATTTTCAAGTTACATTGCGATAGGGTAAGGTCGTAGTACATCCCGGGTAAGTTTCAGAATTTTTCGGATAGCGTAAGGGCACATTTGGATTTGCAAAACAGTAGCATCACGTGATAAGCCCGCGTCGCTTAGCCAAGAGCACCGCTCTAAGTCAGGCGGTGCTTGCTAAAAGCGGTGGGCTAGACTAGGCGGCGCACGCTAAGTCCGGTGCTTGCCCAGTTTTTTTGCACTTGACACCCGTGTGGGTTTTTTGGTAATTTTGCCACCATATAAATACTCTATAACACGGTATTTAAGCCTCATAACACAAAATACATCCCTTTTGTTGATTTTCTCTCAAGAACAACCAAGAACAATCCTAGGGTTTATTTGGGAACTTCAAGAATCAAGCCGATTTCACCGTAAACTTCACAAAATCTTAACCTTAGGTATGCGTAGTGTTCATCCACGGGTACCCTTCATCTGTGGAGTTCAAAAAACATGCTTTTAAATGTGTATTATGAATTTATGATTATGATATGATCTTGTTCATGACTTGTAATTGATTATGGTGTTACTAAAATAATATTGTGATGAATATCCATAAAGTGTGTGATTGTGTTGGTTGAAACCCATGAAATTGGGGGTAGTAGATGGTGAAAAATGATGAACACACCTATGATTTACATATTTCATGCAAGGTGTTTGATAAAATGCCTAAGAAACTAGAAATCATGCAATATAGCTAAAATATGACCAAGTGAAGGGTTCATGATATGCCCCCTATGTTGCAATGACTTCCATGCTGATAATGTGCCTTGTAAATGTTGTTGGATTGTTCATGAACTAGTCTTATGAGATTATGCTATGCTTACTTGCAACTCCTACTTACGTATAAGATGTATGATAACCATGTACTTCATGAAATCCCCCAATTTATGATATTATGGATTATTGATGTTGTTCATGTACTCAAGTCAGTCATGTGTGTCAGTTTCCTTCCATCGAGTCCTGGAGGTACTTGTACCCAAAAACTATAGCTGTGTGCCTAGAGCCAGTGCCATGTTTCACGATACTCTTAATCGATCCATATTTAGTAGACTTCAGTTAGGCTCGTGACTTAGGAAAATTCATGTGAATTTAGTATCAGTCAGTCCTACTCAGTACTCAGAAACCCAGTAAATCTCAGAATCTCATGATCTTAGTCAGTATCAGATATTAGTAGTATTTCTCCAGTCAATGGAATCACAGTAGAACTTAGTTCATGTACAGTTAACTAATCATGTTCAGTCTCTTCAGTACAGGGTTGATGAGGTGGATAAGCACTGTCAGATGAGGGCCCCACCGTTCTCTTTCGGGGACACTGTCAGATGAGGATCGCCCACAGCTTGTCTTTACCAGTGATGCGGTATTGACACCCTTCCAGTCAAGGAAAAAATTGGACCCCAGCTCAGCTATATAAGCGTACATGGGGCATGTCAGTTAAATAGATACTTCCTATAGTCTCAGTCTCAATCTCAGTTCAAGAACTCAGATAGTTCCTTAGATCTTAGAACACTAGGACTGTCAGATATAGTCAACGTAGATATAGTATGAAACTCAGATCGTTCCATCAGATTCAAGACTGTAAGATACAGTCACTCATGTTACCAATTATCAAAATTCAGTTATCAGTCATGTTATGTATATCAAAAAACCATGTTATCAGTATACAGATTCAGTCTTCATGTTGTCACGATCTCAGTTTCTATGTTTGCACTCTCATGTTCATATTAGTCAGCATGTCCATGCTTATACCCCTTTGAATTTAGCCTACCCCACTCGTATACTCAGTACTCCAGTTGTACTGATGCATTCACGCTATGGTGCTTTCTTTTTATGTTACGCCATAGGTTCAGAGACACGAGCCCCAGATCAGTAGCAGCAGTAGTAGTAATACTTCAGTGCCCAGATTTGCAGTGAGTCCTCTTCTTTCAAGGACAATATGACTTTATTTCTTTATTGTTTTCAGTCAGTTTTCAATTTTTTGAGTTAGTTGGAGACATATTCCTTCAACTTCTTATTCAAATAGTATTTAGAGGCTTTCAGATTTATGATTTATGATTCAGACTTATGTTTAAGACTTTAGTTATTTCCAGTTGTTTTGGGTATTCATTACCCCTATTGATGTTGTGACTATTGAGACATTACTCTCACTTAAACCTTATGTCCTTTTACATGTTTTTTGTATTTCATGAGATGTGATATGTAGTCTATAGGTACAGATATCATTCATGGGTTAGAGTGTGGTCCTTTGGGGTCATGAGCACCGTGTAGCATTTCAGTTCAGAAAATCGGATCGTTACAAACTTATTATCAAAGCCTAAGGTTCAATAGAGTCCTAGGAAGTCTGAAGGCCGCATCTAGTAGAGTCTTGTGCATGGGTGTGTTGTGTGCCACATTTATGTACAAGAGGCTATAAGATGTTTTAGGAACAGTTTCTCTTCTTTTAGTGTTCATGTCGTGTGAGTGAGCATAATCTCAGTTTAAAACTCTCAGTCTAATCTGTCTCTTCTCTTCAATTACAGACCATGCCTCCAAAGAGAAGAAACTAACCAACTCCCCAACCTGCAGATCATTTGGGAGATCATGTTTCCCATGCGGAGTTCAGAGCTGCATTCACCACTCATGCTCAGTCTGTTACCACCTAGAATGAATGAACAGCAGCCGTTCTATCCAACCCAGTGCCCAATTCAGCAGCAGCGAGGATTCGGGACTTCACCTAGATGAATCCTTCTTCTGTCTCAGGGTCTAAGTCTGACGAGGAACCACAGGAGTTCATTGACCAAGTCCAGAAGGTCATAGATATCATGGGAGTCATTTCTTGTTAGACGCATACCAGTTACAGGATGTCTCTCATGCTTGGTACAAGCAGTGGAAGTTTGAGAGGTTGGAGGATGCAGATCCTGTTGAGTGGGAGGAATTTTTCACGGCTTTTTTAGATAGATTCTTTCCCTAAGAGCTGGGGGAGGCAAAAGTTTTAGAGTTTATCAATCTCAGGCAGGGAAATATGGCGGTTAAGGAGTACTCTCTCCGATTTACTCAGTTAGCCAGATATGCCCCTCATGTGGTTTCCAACGGCAGGGCTAAGATGAGCAAGTTCGTGTCAGGGGTCAATGATAGCGTGGTAAATGAGTGTAGGTCTGCTATGCTGATCAGTGATATAACCTTAATCAAACTCATGACCCATGCCCAGCAAGTAGAGGAGCAGAAGATTAGGACTAGGGAGAGGTAGAATAAGAGAGCAAGGTCAGGTAACTTCAACTTTGCTCAACCCAAGTCAGATAGAGGAAACCATTTATAGTTTCGCTCCAAGTCAGCAGTTCCAGCCCCTTCCTCTACCAGTTCTCTAATGCTAAAGTTTAGAGATGGCAATAGAGATAGAGCACCAGGCATCCAGTCTCAAGGTAGTGTTAGTAGTACCCGAACGAATCCCCTATGCCAGACTTGTGGTAAGAACCATAAGGGCGCATGCAGAGCAGATAGTGATGTTTTCTTTGGTTGTGGCAAACCAGGCCACAGGGTTACGGATAGTCCCCAGATGGGTCATTAGCGTTCTCAGAATCGTTCTTCAGATCAGTCCGTTCGCCTGAACCAGCAGTGGGCCACTTCCAGTGCCACCAGTAGGTAACGCTGTTCATGCATATACCCCTTTGCATTTAGCCTACCCAACTCGTATACTCAATACTCTAGTTGTACTGACGCATTCACGCTATGGTGCCTTTTTTATGTTATACCATAGGTTCAGAGATACGAGCCCCAGATCAGCAGCAGCAGTAACAGTAGTACTTCAGTGCCTAAATTTGTAGTGAGTCCTCTTCTTTCGAGGAGAATATGACTTTATTTCTTTATTGTTTTCAATTAGTTTTTAGTTTTCGGAGTTAGTTGGAGACATGTTCCTTCAAATCCTTATTCAGACAGTATTTAGAGGCTTTCATATTTATGATTTACGATTCAGCCTTATGTTTCAGACTTCAATTATTTCAAGTTTTGGGTATTCATTACCCCTATTGATGTTGTGACTATTCAGACATTATTCTCAGTTGAACCTTATGGCCTTTTACATGTTTTCCATATTTCATGATATGTATTATGCAGTCTATAGGTACAGATATCAGTCATGGGTTAGCTTGTGGTCCTTCGGGGTCATGAGCATTGCGTAGTGTTCCGGTTCAGAAAACCAAGTCATTACACCAGGACTCGATAGAAGGAAACTGAAAAAGCATGACTCTCTTGAATACATGACCAATCATCAACAATCCATAATACAATAAGTTGGGGATTACATGAAGTACATGGTTATCATAACCTTGTCTATGGATAGCATGCATATATCAATATGTCATAAGTTCTTCAATATAGTTTCATAAGCACCCCATCAACAATCATAACACACAACAATATCATAGAAGTCATTGTGTTCATAAGGTTAAAGCATGCATTTGTCAATTAGGTCACAATTTAGCTATAATGCATGATTTATAGTCTCTTAGGCATTTTATCAAACACCTTACATGTACAACTTAGGCATAGGTGTAATCATCAAGTAATACATCATGAACAACCAAGTTTACATTTTTCCAACTCCCATGATATCATAGATTCATAAAAACACATAAAGATTCCAACTTGGGAATCATCAACATCACCTACATGATCATCAACATCCAACAATATATACATCAACATTTATAATTTAAAATAGGGTTCTTGAGCTTTATGGACAAAAGGAATCCATAAATTAACACAATGCATACCTTAGTTCATGATTTCACGAAGTTTTATGGAGAGAATTTCTTGTAATTGGATCTTCTATAAAAACTCTAGCTTGTGTTCTTGAGAGGCTTTTGAGAAAATGAGTATATTTTGCTTTAATTGGGCTAAATCCCATGTTATAAAGAATATATATGGTGGGAAAATGACTAAATTAACCTTAAGATAAAGAGGTTTAATGCTAAAAAACTAGGAAGCATGCTCTATCGTATGCTAGGAACAGTGGAATAGACCATCAGACGCATGATGATACTGGTTTGAAATCCAAACATGCCTTAAACGGATTTTTAAAATTCTGAAACTCACCCGGAATGTACTATTGTCTTGTCCCATCATAACGCAACTTGAAAATCAAAAAACGGTGGTCAGGAAGGTCGTCAAATAAATCTCCAAAGTTCAAAGGCTAAAAATGAAACTAAGTGTTTGATACTTAGCTAACATTTTCTAAGTGTTGGAGCTTTTGAAAAGCTTTAGGAGCTTAATGAGTTGATTTTGACTTGTGATTTTGTGGGGTCTTACAATATCTCCCCCTTAGGAACATTAGTCCTCGAATGGAACTGACTGAGAGGGGAGGAAAGACAACTGAGCATGAACTGAACATGAATAATTGAAATATGATTTCATGACTGACATGACTGATAAGATAAATCTGTGCATTTCTGATGCATGAATAACTGATTTATGAATGCACGACTGAGTTTTCTGATGAACTGAGTTTCTCATAGTTAGAATGCATATCTGATGCATGACTATATGACTGAACTGATACATAAATGCATGACTGAATGTACAATGGTACTTGATACCAATTTTATAATAGAATTCTGAACATGAAACTGAATGAGCTTAAGAAATACTGTGACCTAAAGGTGAGTCTAAATTAGCGGAGAAGAGGTGAGGATACTTGGTTCGCATATCTACTTCTTCTCCCTAAGTAGCTCCCTCAACGAACTGGAGCTGAGGTGACTCGAGTCTTTAACTCCTGAAAACTTTTCTTGTGAGGGTATGACCACTGAAACTTGACTTTCTTTTGAGTTAATCTGTACATAGTGGATGGAATAGAAGAAAACCCCTTAACAAATCGTCTGTAATAGCCAGCCAAACCCAAAATATTCTTAATGTCTGATGGAGATATGGGATGAGGCCAAATTCTTACTACTTAGGTATTTTGAGGATATACTGTAATGCCATCATCGAAAATAATATGACCAAGGAATAATATTGACCTTATACAAAATTCTCACTTAAGTGACTTTCTGATATATCAAAATTGGGCAGTTCCTGTATACCCGTCGGGCTATGATAGTTTTACCCACTAGGGTAGAGACTGAAAAAGGCTCTGCTAGAATTTTGGGATTAACTCCTAAATCGCCTGCTATAAAGGGAGTAACAAAAGACAAGAAAACACCTGGATCTAGCAAAGCATAAACATGCACATGAAAGATCTATAACGTACCAGTAACTACATCAGGAGAATTTTCCTGATCTTGCCTGGAATGGAGAGCATAAAGATAGTTTAGGCATTACCCACTAGTAGCACTGGAGGTGGCACCCTGATAATTTAGGCGACCGAACTGAGCTGTGGAACAGTTCTGCTGACCCTACAGACTTGACTGTAGATAGTATCTAACTCTATGGCCTGGCTTTCCATAACCGAAATAGACATCGCTACCAGATCTGTAAACAACTTTGTGGTTCTTACCACAAGTCTGACAAAGGGGATTAGTTCGGGCACAGCTAGCACTGCTTTGAGACTGAAAGCCTGGTGCCCTATCTCTAAACTTAGGAGCTGGAGCACTACCTAAAGAAGGAGCTGGAATTGGTGACCTTGCTCTCTTATTCTGCTTCTCCCTCATCTTAATCTTCTGCTCCTCTATCTGCTGAGCATGATTCATAAGCCTGGCGAAATTCATGTCACTATTCAGTATGGAACATCTGCACTCATTAACCATGCTATCATTCACCCCTGAAATGAACTTACTCATCTTGGACCTGCTGTCTGCAACCACATGAGGGTCATATCTGGCTAATTGAGTAAACTTAAGAGAATACTCTTCAAGATGAGGAGCTAAATGATTTCTAATTCTCTTCTTAGGCGGTATGTTCTGTAAATAGAAGAGAAAAAGATTAGACAGAGAGATTAACTTGATATTATGCTTACTAGCATGACATGAATACTGAAACAAAGAAAACTATTCCTAAAACATCTTATAGCCTCCTGCATATAAATGTGGTGTGCTACACACTCATGTACAAGACTCTACTAAATACAACTTTCAGACTTCCTAGGACACTATTGAACCTTAAGCTCTGATACCGAGTTCGTAATGCCTCGAATGTGATACCTGGAATGCCACACAGTTCTAACAATCCTAAAGGACCACTAAATAACCCATGACTGATATCTATACCTGAATACTGCATAATGTAACATAATAATGTGTAATAAAGGATGAAAGGCTATAAGGTTCACACTGAATCATAAACGAAATAATAATGACTGAATAATATGGTATATTAATACAAAACAAAACTGAATACAACTAAAGTTGAATCAAATCTGAAAATATTGTGGTCGTTTGAAAGCCTCTAAACTGTCTGAATAAGGAGTTGAAGGAACATGTCTTCAACTAACTCCATCTAGTAAAACTGAACTGAAATAAATGACAACATAAAGTAATAATCATGTCCTCAAAGGATGAGGAGTCACTGCTAAATCTGACTATAAAAACTGGAAAGCTACTGATGCTATGGAGCTCGTTCTTCTAAACCTATGGTATAGAATAAAACACCATAGCATGAATGTGTCAGTACGATTGAATGTATTGGTATGCATGTGAGGTAGGCTAATGCATGGGGTTCATATGCATGAACAATACTGACTAATTGGCTAACATGAACGTGAGAATGTATGCATGAATGCATAATAACTAATACTGTGATAATATGATAACTGAATCTAAATACTGATAACATAAGTACTGATGACTGGTATAACATTGGTGACTATATCTGACAGTTCTGATTCTGATGGAACTAGCTGAGTTCCGTACTATACTAAGTTGACTGTACCTAACAATACTGAATTTGGTAGAACTATCTAAGTTCTATTACTAATACAGAGACTATAGGAGGTAGTCATCTAACCGACTTGCCCCAAATGAGCTATTAAACCTGCGTTTGGGTCCAATCCATGCGCTGATTGGAAGGGTGTCAATACCGCGCCACTGGTAAGGATAAGTTGTGAGTACCCTGATCTAGCAGGTACTCTAATGAGAATCGTGGGACCCTAATCTAACTGATTAAGCCACCTCATCAACCCTCAATTAGTAGGGATGATGTCTCGACCTACGCTTGCTATGTAGTTCTGGAATGCAAGGATTGCTTCTAAGAATTACACCCTAATCTGACAGGTGAGTTCCCATCCTTAGGTTCACTCGATGCTGAATCCTACTCCCATCTGAATAGATACTAAACATGATTAACTAAATTTGACTAAACTGAATTCATGAAGTTTCATTGACTGATAAATTACTATTAAGATTACTGAATCACTGAGTTTTCCTGAGTCATATGACTGACTGAGTTCTTTGGATCATGGATTGATTGAGGATATCGTGAAAACATGACACTGGCTCTATGCACACAGCCATATTTTTTGGGTACAAGTACCCCCAGGACTCAATAGAAGGAAACTGACAAATCATGACTATCTTGAATACAGGACCAATCATCAATAATCCATAATACAATAAGTTGGGGATTTCATGAAGTACATGGCTATCATAATCTTGTACATGGATAATGATACGCCCAAATTACACCTCTTTTACGAGCATGTAAGAGGTCGCTGTCAAATATAGAACCCAACTAGGTTGGGATCAAATCCCACAGAAAATAAGGTGTCAATACAAGTTATTTATGATGTAACCAAATGATCGTTAGTAATTTCCTGTAAATGAGGGGTTTGGATAATAGATAAAATGGTATTGAATATTTCAAAATAAAACTTTCTATTATGAGGTTTCAAATATGATATGATGGGAAACAAGGGTTATGGTTACCAAGATATTCAAACAGATTGGGTTGTAAATCACTTCATATTTCCAATGAACATTTCAATTGTAAGAAGAGTTGAATCCTATTATTTACCCATTTGTGTCCCGGCCTCAGTAGGTAGTGCACCCATTAATTCTCTCAAACTTAAAAGATGTGTTTGCTATTCAACTATGTTCTCCTGTAGGCAAATCCGGTTAAGACATTTGCCATTAAACTAAAGACTAACGTCTTTTGAGTCCATGTAACCCTTTATTTTCTTAACATACACTTTTCTCCCGGATAAGTGATGTTTGTGAGCTCTCCCTTCAATTGTAATTAAGAGAATCATTACAGTTCTCGACAAAAACCTTTCTCTCGGACAAGTGATTGCTTCATTAAAGTAACCTAACACCACCTTCCTCCCTACAAGTGATGTTCTAGTACTGACTCATCTAGTTTGCAACCATGGGCTTACCTTTCAAGTTGCAACTAAGAGAAATCATTACACTGCTCGAAAAACACTTTTCTCCCGGACAAGTGATTGCATCATTGAAGTAACTTAACAACACCTTCCTCTTGGACAAGTGATGTTGTAGTGCTGACTCTACTAAGTTGACACCAAGAAAGATCATTAAAGTACATAAAGGTTTATACAATATCAATTACTTATGGAACTTAAGTAGATTCACAACCCATACTAGTTATTTGCATCAAGGCTCCCATAAACCCAACTATGGGAGATTAGCCACACATTTCCATAGAAGAAGCAAAAAATATCATTATGTTGTTCATAAATAATTTAAGATCTATTTACAACAATGACAAGAATGTGTTCTTGAGTCTTCAATACAAATGAAATGATTAAATCCCAAAGCTAAAGCTTACTTCCCACAATATGCCAAGTTACAAAAGAAGTAGAAAAACAAGATACAAAAGAAGGGTAGAGAGCTAGATCTAGAAATATAGATCTCAGATCTAGCCTCCAAAAGAAAAGTCAAAGGTAGGTGGGAATGAAAGAAAAACACTAAGCTAAGAAGGAGGTTAAGAAAGTGTAGAAGATAATAATGAAAATGTACGAGTGTCTGAAATAAACCCAATCACCTAGTATTTATAGGACTCTTGAAATCAAGGTTTCACATTTAAAACTTGAAATTTGTAGCGCCAAGTGCAACAGTACACTTCGATGGTTCGTCGTATGTCCGACGGTCCATTGCACGTGACCGTCGCTTGATTCCAGTGTTGATGGATTTTTCTCAGCCATGACGGTGTCTTTTGATGGTCTGTCGTAAGTCTAATTGTCTGTTGCATGACATCGTCGCATGATTCCAGTGGCCTGGTCTTCTGTTCCTGCGCGACGATGGGTCCCAATGGTCCGTCGAGGTTCTGTCGATCTGTCAAACTCTCCATCGCACGTAATTTTCTTCTGGTTTTGCCCATTTTCTTAAGTAATTTATCCCACTTGGGTTTTGTCCTGAAAACACTTAAATACAATATCAAATATAACATTATTTGATCAAACATGCATTAATCTTAAGAAAAAGGCCTAAGATGTTCCGTCGGAAGCCGGAACATCATATAGCATGCATATATCATATTGTCATAATTTCATCAACCTAGTTTCATAAGCACCCCATCAACAATCATAACATACAACAATATCATATAAGTCATTATGTTCACAAAGTTAAAGCATGCATTTGTCAATTAGATCATAATTTAGCAATAATGCATGATTTATAGTCTCTTAGGCATTTTATCAAACACCTTACATGCACAACATAGGCATAGGTGTAATCATCAAATTATACATCATCAACAACCAAGTTTACATGTTTCCAACTCACATGATATCATAGATTCATAAAAACACATAAAGATTCCAACTTAGGAATCATTCAACATCAAAAACATGATCATCAACATCCAAAATTATAGACATCAAAATTTATAATTTAAAATAGGGTTCTTGAGCTTTATGGGTGAATGGAATTCATAAATTAACACAACACATACCTTAGTTCGTGATTTCATGAAGTTTCACAAAGAGAATTTCTTGTAAATGGATCTTATATGAAAACCCTAGTTTGTGTTCTTGAGAGAATTTTGAGAAAAAGAGTATTTTTGCTTTAATTGGGGCTAAATCCCCTATTAGAGAGTATATGTATGGTGGTAAAATGACCAAATTAACCCTCAAGACACGGAGGTTGAATGCTGAAAAACGAGGCATCATGCTATGGAGAGTGCGTCGCATACTCCATTCCTCCGGACTGATGCATGTGTCGCATGCTCTATCGCATTCTAGGACCAGTGTAATGGACGATGTGACGCATTCTAATCACATGATGCTACTGGTTTGAAATCCAAACATGCCCTAAACGGATTCCAAAAATTTCAAAACTCACCCCAAATGTACTATTGTCTTGCCCCATCATAATGCAACTTGAAAATAAAAAAATGGAGGTCGGGAAGGTCGTCAAATAAATCTTCGAAGTTTGAAGGCTAAAAATGAGACTAAGTGTTGAATACTTAGCTAAAATTTTCAAAGTGTTAGAGCTTTTATAAAGCTTAAGGAGCTTAACGATCTGATTTCGACTTGCGATTTTGCGGGGTCTTACAAAAGCCAAGTATATTTATCAACAAAAATACAATAATACAATTTCTTGTCAAGAGATAAGACTGGTGATGGACCCCATAAATTACTAAAGAATATTTGAAGCGGTTTAGAGCTGCCTAATGATAATTGAGTAAAAAGATGCCGATCTTCTTTATTAGATAAGCAAGAATTACAATAAAAAGGTTTGTCTCGCTCATGAAACGGTAGCAAGAATTTATTTAAAATAAACCTAAGAAATATAAAGTGGGGATGACCCAAACGTTGATTCCAAGTAGTGAGAGGAGTGGATGTGGTAGTCATGTGAGCTTGGGGATGTGAAACGAGCCACTCATACAAGCCATTGTTGGTCCGACCGTGCACCAGTGGTTTCCGCGTTTTCAGATCCTTCACAACAAAATCAAAGGGAAAAAGTTCAATGGAATTTGAATTATCTTGATAAAATTTTGAAACAGAAAGAAACTTGCCTTTAATAGATGGGGCACAAAGAGTGTGATTTAGCTTTAAAACATTGTTTGATGCATTTAATTGAGTAGAACCAGTATGGGAGATGGGAATTTCGTTATAGTCACCCATGGATACATCCTCGTTACCGTGGTATGGTTGTAGGTTATGTGGCTCTGTTGTGACGTGATGGGTGGCTCCAAAGCTGACTATCCAGGGATTGGTGGCAGCAGTAAATCCAGCAGATTAGTTGGCTTTGACTTCTAAGTGATTATGAGACTTTGAACAACAAATATTGGCGGTATGGCCAATCCAATTGCATAGTTGACATCGAGTGAAAGTTTTTTATTAGAGTTGGACTGCAACTGTGGTTTAGTGTTAGGACGTGAATTCTGGTGCCACTATTGAGAATTATCATTCTGCCGGCTATTGGTAAAGTTATTGGCATTGGATTTTGTGGGAGTAGCGACCGCGATAGTTATAGGACTGGAAAGTTTCTTAATATCTTTATGACGAAGGAAGAGTTCATGGTTAAGTAGCTTTTCAAACAATGCCTCATATGAGAAAGCCGTATTACGTGCACGAATATCAACAGAGATTTCACAAAATTAAGGACCTAGACCGCTAAGTATCATGACGATGAGCTCAGGATTGGACACAGGAGATCCGACAGTAGCTAACTCATCCGAAAGGGACCGAATAGTATGAAGATATTCGGTGATGGAGCGAGATTCCTTAGTGACGCGAGCAAGTTGATCATGTAGGCTGAAGACACGGGTTTGTGATCTATTTGTATAAGTAGTATGCACAGCGTCCCAAGCTGATTTGGCAGAGTTGGTTGCAGCAATTGTGGGTTCAACAGATGCCATGAGGGCATTCTAGATGAGTTGGTCCTGACGGAACCAAGTTCAAAAGACAGGATTGGGAAATATGTTATTTCCAATGGTGAGGGTGCGAGTAGGGGCAGGAGTGCTCCCGTCGAGATGGAAAAATAGATTGTAACCATACATAAGCATGGATAATTAAGCTTTCCAGATGGCAAAGTTGTGGCCACCGCTAAGTTTCATGGGTAATTTGGATGCAAGGTTGAATTGAATGATAATGTTAGCACCTGTTGTGTTATCAGCATTAACAAATCTGGGATTGTTGCCATTGTTGTTGGCCATTGATGTTGATCTGCGTGAGGAAGAGAGAAGGGAAAAAATACGATTGTCCTCATTAAAGAGTATAGAGCGATGATACTATATAAACGCAGAATAAGTGTTGGACAAAATTATTATTGAAGAACGCAGAAAGCATTTTAAATATAGTTACAGAGAAAATAAGAATCCAAGACAAACACTACTAACGTAATATAACTAAACACTGAGTTGAAGGCAGTATCCTAAACAAAGTAGAATTGCTGAAACAATAATACTAACTAAACTAAACTATGAACCAATAATTGAACTAACTAAATAGGGGTTAATCATTTTGTACCAATAAGTCGTTTATTGCCTTCGGTGAAAACATCAAATCCGAGCTTATATTCGAACTGTTCTTCGGAGTTAAGTATGAGCTTATGCTTCTTAGAAAACCTAGTACCATCTCTCCAGTCTCAACATTGACTATTTTCAGCGGAATTTATACTTTTTCACAAAATTCTCATTTTTCACAAAAAAACTAACTCACAAATTCATAGTTTCATGAGAAATTCAAAAAAACTAACTCACAAATTCACATTTCCACAAAAAAAAATCATAAAAAGTAACTCATAAATTCACATTTCCATGAGAAATTCAAAAAATCTAACTCACAAATTCACATTTCCACACAAAAATAAAAAAAACTAACCACAGATTCACATTTCCACAAGAACTTTAAAAAAAATCACAATTTCACAAAAAACCCCGATAATTCACATATTCACAAAAACTTCAAAAGAAAAATATACTGAAGTAAAATTTGAGGAGTGGAAGTAGTATAGAGGAAAAGAGTAAGAAGCCAACCAAGTCGTTTATCGCCTTCGGTGAAGACATCAAATTCGAGCTGTTCTTCGGAGTTGAGTATGAGTTTCTAGTTCTTAGAAAACCTAGTGTTCTCTCACCAGTCTCATCACCGACTATTTTCTTCATAAATCAAACTTTTTTGACAAAACTCACATTTCTCACAAAAAATCAAAGAATACCACACAAAATTCACATCAAAAACACAATTTCACAACCAAAAAAAAAATCAAAATTTACATTTTCACAACAAAAAAAAGAAAAAGAAAATCTCAGAATTCACATTTCTCACAAAAAAAAAAACATAACACAGAAAATTCACATTTTTCATAAAAAAAAAATTCACAAATTCACATTTCCACAAAAACAAAAAGCTCAAAATTCACATTTTTACAAAGAAAAATGTGGAGGAGGAGTAGTACAGAGGAAAAGTAAGCAGCCAGCCGAGTCGTTTATCGCCTTTGGTGAAGACATCAAATCCGAGCTTAGATTCGAACTATTCTTCAGAGTAAAGTATGAGCTTCTGCTTCTTAGAAAATCTAGTGCTGTCTCGTCAGTCTCAACACCGACTATTTTCAGCGGAATTTATACTTTTTTCACAAAATTCACATTTTTCACGTAAAAACTAAAAAATTCACATTTTTCACATAAAAACTAACTCACAAATTCACATTTCCACAAAAAATTCAGAAAACTAACTCACATATTCACATTTGCACAAGAAATTTAAAAAAAATTCAGAATTTCACAAAAAAACTTGACAATTCACATATTCACAAGAAATTCAAAAAAAATATACTGAAGTAAAATTTGAGGAGTAGAAGTAGTATAGAGAAAAGTGTAAGAAGCCAGCCGAGTCGTTTATTGCCTTCAGTGAAGACATCAAATCCGAGCTTAGATTCGAGTTGTTCTTCTGTGTTAAGTATGAGTTTCTGCTTCTTAGAAAACCTAGTGTTGTCTCGTCGGTCCCAGCACTGGCTATTTTTAGCAGCGTTCATACTTTTTTTCGATGAGTACTCCGGTGAATTTAGATAAAAAATTTGGAGGTCTGAAAGAGGGAAAAAAATATTTTGGCTTTTGAGGATGTAGGGTTGTTTAGGAGGTACTCTTTCCCCCTCTTTCTTTTTTCTATTACTTTATTTTATTTTTAATTTCTTTTTGTTTCCCATCCAGTGTCCAAAAACCGAATTGAAGCCCGATAAATCCTAATTCGTGTCGAGTAGGGTCCCATTCGGGGGTAACACTCCTTACCAAGGATTTTTTCATACCCAAGGCTCGAACTCGAGACTTCTGGTTAAGGTAGAGCAACTCCATCCACTGCACCACATTCTTTGGTATTACTACTTTATTTTATTTTATTTTATTTTTTGATTTCCCATCCGATGTTTGGAAACCGCATTGGATCCCGACTAATCCAAATTTGCACCGAGTAGGGCCTCATTCAGGGGTAGCGCTCCTTACCAAGGATTTTTCCATATCCTAGGCTCAATCCGAGACCTCTGGTTAAGATAGGAGCACCTCCATCCAATGCACCACATTCTTTGGTGGTTACTACTTTATTTTATTGTTATTATTCTGTCCGTTTAAAAGAAATATATGGTTTTATTTGACACGATATGAAATTTAGGAAAATTTGAAATTTTAAAATTAAAGTTATATTAAATGTATCAAATATGTCCTTTATTTTTGTGGTCTTGAATATGCCACATAAAAATTAAAACTAAAATGTTATCAAAAGAGAAAGGTTCACTCTTTTTGAAATAAAATAAAAAAACAAAGTAGGTCACTCATTTTTAAACGAAAAAAGTAGTAATTATTACTTACTTCATCCAACAATATTTTATTTATTGGCCAAACCCATCGACACCTCCCTAAACTTGTCACGATCTTTCGCTTTGGCACCTCAAGTGGACGTTATTCACTTTTGGCACCTCAAATAGCCATAAAGTGTGTCATTTTGACACCTTTTGTTGATTCAGCAAAGACAGTGTATCACACATAATAAGTCGACAATTTGATGACTTGTTAGCACCTTTTAAGCCTAAATTATCATTTTTTTCATTTATTTTGATGGTGCTCTCGTACTTAATGCTCATTTATGTAGGTAAAATAAAAAAAAGAAGATTGGAAAAATCATGCAAGTTATTCAAGTCATCAAGAGGTCAAATGTGAGGGAAAATAATCATCCGCGTCACATCCGCATTGCATCCGCTCAAGCAAATCAAAAATAGGGGCAGTTTTGTAATTTCCATCACATATAGAGGGGTTTAAAAGAAGGCTTTAGCCTTATTTTCTAACCTAATTTATCTATCTTAGGAGCAGCCTCCCTTGCAGGAATTTTCAGCTTCTCTCCTCCCTATTATTTTCTATCTTTAGTCTAGGATTTTTGTAATTTCTTGGAGCTTGGAGCAAGATTTGTACTAATTTTGAGCTAAGAAGACATTAGAGTAACTTCAAAGTGTAGATCTGACTTCACCCATTAAACTTTTATTGGATTCTAAAGTGTGGTTTGCACTATCTTTATTCTCTTATGGATAACTTTGATGAAAATATTGGTTTATTTATGTTTATTATTATTATGAGTTGCTAGATCTACCTCTTGGGATTATGTTTGAATAGGGTACAAGTGTGTGGGTTGTGATGGATTTGTGTAGATTTCAGTTTGTTGATGATAGTTTTATTATTGCTTGATTAAATAGGTTGGGATTTGTGGGTGAAAGCCCCAACCACCCCAAATGGGTTTGATGGGTGAAAACCCCAAGCTCATGAAAGCTCAATGCCATCTTCGAAAGGAGGGTTTTGGGTGAAGTTTAGGAATCCATATCATCCTAGAAAAAAGTATGTGAAGACCAAAGCAATGGTAGACAATTATGTGTGTAGTTTGTGAATCTATCACTATCTTAGACGTAAGGGTGGTTGTGAACTTAACTATGTCATGGGTTTATCCTAGAAATAGGGATTCCCAATTGAGGTATTGGGTGGTTTTACTTGACACTTTTGTTAGGTGCTCGAAAGAGCCAATGAGTGAAATCTTTGTGGTTTTGTCGGTAGACTAGCCTCAAGGACGTTAGACCTAGCCTACCTTATTATCATAATTAGAATTTGCATCAAATAATCATGTTCCCATGCACATCTTGCCCCTAGTAAAGCATAGTCCCAAGATCCGCTTTAATTGATTACACTCTAATTACTCTTAGACTCTAATTAGTCCCTTAGAAGCCCAAAAGTTACATTCGCATTCGACATGATTAACCCCCCCCCCCCCCCCCCAATTTTATCTTTTTGTATCATTTGCTTAAATTTAACTTGTAAATATGATTTTGAATTAGTTTAATTGCCACTCACATTGTTCCTCGTGGATTCGTCCCCGACTCCAAAGTTGGGTAAATATATTGATGAAGACCGGTGAGTTCCCATCCTTAGGTTCACTCGGTGCTGAATCCTACTCCCATCTGAATAAACACTGAACATGATTAACTGAATTTGACAAAACTAAATTCATGAAGTTCCGTTGACTGATGAATTACTGTTGAGATTACTGAATCACCAAGTTTTCCTGAGTCACATGACTGACTGAGTTCTATAGATCATGGCTTGACTGAGGATATTGTGAAAACAGGACACTGGCTCTAGTCACACAACTATCCCCAGGAACCGATAGAATAAAATTGACAAAGCATGACTTTCTTAAATACATGACCAATCATCAACAATCCATAATACAATAAGTTGGGGATTTCATGCAGTACATGGCTATCATAATCTTTTACATGGATAGCATGCATTTATCAACATGTCATAAGTTCATCAATCTTGTTTCATAAGCACCCCATCAACAATCATAACACACAACAATATCATAGAAGTCATTGTATTCACAAGGTTAAAGCATACATTTGTCAATTAGGTCGTAATTTAGCTATAATGCATGATTTCTAGTCTCTTAGGCATTTTATCAAACACCTTACATGCACAACTTAGGCATAGGTGTAATCATTCAATTATAAATCATGAAAAACCAAGTTTACATGTTTCCAAGTCACATGATATCATAGATTCATAAAAATACATAAAGATTCCAACTTGGAAATCATTCAACATCAACAACATGATCATTAACATCCAACAAAATAGACATCAAAATTTATAATTTAAAATAGGGTTCTTGAGCTTTATGGAAGAAATTAATCCATAAATTAACACAATGCATACCTTAGTTCATGATTTCACGAAGTTTCACGAAGAGAATTTCTTATAATTAGATCTTCTATGAAAACCCTAGCGGATGTTCTTGAGAGGCTTGTGAGAAAAGGAGTATATTTTGCTTCAATTGGGGCTATATCCCCTATTAGAGAGTATATATATGGTGGAAAAATGACCAAATTAACCCTCAAGACACAGAGATAGAATGCTGAAAAATTGGGCAGCATGCTATGGAACATGCATCTCATTCTCCATTCCTCCGGACTGGAGCATGCGTCACATTCCCTATCGCATGATAGGACCAGTGGAATGGACCATGAGATGTATGCTAATCACATGATGCTACTAGTTTGGAATCTAAACATGCCCTAAACATATTCCAAAAATTCTAAAACTCACCCGGAATATACTATTGTCTTTCTCAATCATAATGCAACTTGAAAATTGAAAAACGGAGGTCGGGAGGGTCATCAAATAAATTCCCAAAGTTTGAAGGCTAAAAATGAGTATAAGTGTTGAATACTTAGCTAAAATTTTCTAAGTGTTGGAACTTTTGAAAAGCTTAAGGATCTTAACTAGTTGATTTTGACTTGCGATTTTGCGGGGTCTTACAATACTTACTGAGAGGGAACTGAGCATGAACTGAACATGAATGACTGAAACATAATTTCATGACTGACATAACTGATAAGTTGAATCTGTGAATTTTGGATGTATGAATAACTGGTTCATGAATGCATGACTGAGTGTTCTGATGAACTGAGTTTCTCACAATGAGAATTCATATCTGATGCATGACTATATGACTAAACTGATACATAAATGCATGACTGAATATACAATGGTACTTGATACCAAGTTTATAATGGAATTCTGAACTTGAAACTGAATGAGCTTAAGGAAGACTGCTACCTTAAGCTGAGTCTAAATTAATAGAGAAGAGGTGAGGATACTTCGTTCGCATATCTACTCTGCTTCCCAAGTATCTCCCTCAACGGACTGATTTTACCAAAGAAATTTGACAAGAGGTACCTCTTTGTTCCTCAGTCTAATAGTCAAGAATTTCGACCGAAATCTCTTCATAAGAGAGGTTGTTCTGAACATTTATGCTCTGAATAGGACTATAACTGTTGGGTCACCTATGCACTTCTTGAGAAAATAGACATGGAAAAATGGATGAACTGAGGCTAGATCTGAGGGTAATTCGAGCTCATAAGCTACTTTGTCGAAGCTACTGAGAATCTTAAAGGGACTGATATATCGGGGACTGAGCTTTCCCTTCTTGCTGAATCTCTTCACTCCCTTCATAGGAGAGATATTTATATAAACATAATCACTAATCTTGAACTGATGTCCTTTCTACGTACATCTGCATATGACTTATGACGGCTCTGAGCAACCCAAAGTCTCTCCCTGATCAACTGAACCTTTTCTAAGGTATCGAATACTAACTCATGCCCTATAACTGTGACCTCACTAACTTTGAACTAACCAACTGGAGATCTGCATCTCCTACCATAGAGAGCTTCGAATGGATCCATCTTAATACTAGAATATAGTTGTTGTTGTATGCAAACTCAATCAAAGGCAAGTGGTCATCCCATCTTCCCTTGAAATCAATGGCATACGCTTCCAGCATATCTTCTATAGTCTGAATGGTCCTTTATGCTTGACCATCTGTCCGATGATGAACGGCTGTACTGAGATGAACTTAGGTACCAAGAACCTTTTGAAATGTATTTCAGAAGTGAGAGGTGAACTGGGTATCTTTGTCTGAGATAATTGATAATGGAACAGCGTGGAATCTGACCAACTCCCGGATATAGAGTTTGGCATAATCCTCGGCTGAATAAGAGCATAGACTGGAAGAAAATAAGTTGATTTGGTCATTCTATCTACAATAAGCCAAACTGAATTATCTTGATGATGAGTTCGAGGCAAACCCGTCACTAAGTCCATGTTTACTTCTTCCCACTTCCAAGTAGGAATAGCAAACTCCTGCATGGGACCATTAGGCTTCTAATGCTCTATCTTACTGTGCTAAAATGTAGAGCACTTATCCATAAACTCTATAATCTCTCTCTTTATCCCACTCCACCAATAGATCTCCTGCAGGTTATGATACATCTTAGTGGCCTTTGGATAAATAAAGTAACGTGCACCATATGCTTCTGCAAGAATTCACTGCCTCAATTCATCTACACTTGGAATACAGAGACGACCCTGACAACGCAATACACCATCTCCCCCTTGGGAGAAAACCTCTACTTTCTAATCTTTGATTGACTCTTTCAACTTGACAAGGATGGGATCCCTATCTTGCTTTTCTTTCACTTCGCAAACTAGAGATGATTTTGAACTACTCTGAACACATATATCACCCTCTTTTGTATCGATTAAGTGAACACCTAGTCTGGCAAGATGATGTACTTTATGAGCTAAATTCTTCTTACTGTTCTCAATATGAGAAACACTACCCATAGAGAGCATACTGAGAGCGTCAACCACTACATTGGCCTTGCCCGAATAATAGAGGACACTCATGTCGTAATCGTTCAAGAGCTCTAACCACCTTCTCTGACAAAGAATGAGATATTTCTAAGAAAATATATACTAAAGGCTCTTATGATCTGTGAACATATCTACATGAACTTTGTATAGGTAATGCCTCCAAATCTTTAAGGCAAATACTACTGTGGCTAACTCAAGATTATGAGTCGGATAATTCTTCTCATAGGGTTTTAGCTATCTGGAGGCATAGATTATGACCTTACCATGCTGCAATAAGACACAACCTAAACCCACTCTGGAAGCATCATAATATACTACGGACCCTTTTGGACCATCTGGAAGAGTCAAAACTGGAGCTGAGGTGAGTTAAGTCTTCCACTCCTAAAAACTCTTCTTGCAAGGGTCTAACTAACCACTAAAACTTGAATTTCTTTTGAGTTAATCTGGACATAGGGGATTCAATAAAGTAAAATCCCTAAACAAACCATCTGTAATAGCCAGCCAAACCCAAGAAACTCCTAATGTTTGATGGAGAGATGAGACGAGGCCAGTTTCTTACTGCTTCAGTCTTTTGAGCATCTACTCTAATTCTATCACTGGAAATAATATGGCCAAGGAATGATACTGACCTTAGCCAAAATTTGCACTTACTAAATTTGGTGAACAACTGATGATTTCTAAGAGTTTGAAGTACTGTTCTAAGATGCTCTATATGATCATTCTCACTGCGGGAATAAACAATGATGTCATCTATAAAGACTATGATGAACATATCTAAGTACTGCTTAAACACGTGGTTTATCAAGTCCATAAATGCTGCTGGATCATTGGTAATACCAAAGGACATGGCTATGAATTCAAAGTGACTTTACCGAGTCCAGAAAGCTATCTTCGGAATGTCACATTCCCTAACTCTGAGCTGATGATAGACTGATCTGAGGTCTATCTTGGAGAAGTAATTGGCACCCTGAAGTTGGTCAAATAAGTCATCAATTTTGGGAAGAGGATACTTGTTATTTACCATGACTTTATTGATTTTACGATAGTCTATGCATATTCTGAGAGAACCGTCTTTCTTACGCACGAATAAGACTGGTGCACCCCATGGGGATATATTGGATTTGCTGAATACCTTATCTATGAGATCTTTCAACTATTCTTTCAGTTCCTTGAGTTCTCCTAGTGCCATTCTATATGGCAAAATAGATATAGGCTAAGTATCATGAAGAAGGTCAATACCAAAGTCTATTTCCCTTTCGAGATAAATGCCTAGAAAATCTTTGGGAAATATATCTGATATTTATTCATGATTGAATGTACTGGTATGTATATGAGATAGGATAATGCATAGGGTTCATATACATGTACAATACTGACTAATTGGCTAACATGAATATGAGAATGCATGCATGAATACATAATAACTGAAACCGTGATAACATGATAACTGAATCTGAATACTGATAACATGAGTACTGATAACTGGTATAACATGGGTTACTGTATCTAACCGTCCTGATTCTGAAGGAAATAGATGAGTTTTGTACTATACTGAGTTGACTGTATCTGATAGTCCTGGATTCTGTAGAACTATCAGAGTTCTATTATTAAAACTGATATTAAGACTGTAGGAGGTAGTCATCTAACCGAGATGTCCTAATGAGCTATTAAATCTAGGTTGTGGTCCAATCCATGCCCAAATTAGAAGGGTGTCAATACCGCGCCATTGGTAAGGACAAGCTGTGAGTACCCTAATCTGGCAGGTACTCTAATAAGAATGGTGGGACCCTAATCTAACAGGTTAAGCCACATCATCTACCCTTAATTAGTAGGGATGATGTCTCAACCTACGCTGGCTACATAGTTCTGAAACACAAGGATTGCTTCTAAGAATCACACCCTAATCTGACAGGTGAGTTCACATCCTTAGGTTCACTATATGTTGAATCCTACTCCCATCTGAATAGACACTGAAAATGATTAACTGAATTTGGCTAAACTAAATTCATGAAGTTCCATTGACTAACAAATTACTACTGAGATTACTGAATCACTGAGTTTTCCTAAGTCATATGACTAACTGAGTTCTATGGATCATGGATTGACTGAGGATATTGTGAAAACATGAAACTGGATCTAGGTACACAGCTATATTTTAGGACTCGATAGTAGGAAATTGACAAAGCATGACTTTGTTGAATACATGAACAATCATCAACAATCCATAATACAATAAGTTGGGGATTTCATGAAGTACATGGTTATCATAATCTTGTACATAGATAGCATGCATATAACAACATGTCATAAGTTCATCAATCTAGTTTCATAAGCACCCCATCAACAATCATAACATACTACAATATCATAGAAGTCATTGTGTTCACAAGGTTAAAGCATGCATTTGTCAATTAGGTCATAATTTAGCTATAATGCATGATTTAAAGTCTCTTAGGAATTTTATCAAACACTTTACATGCACAACTTAGGCCATAGGTGTAATCATCAAATTATACATCATGAACAACCAAGTTTACATGTTCCAACTCACATGATATCATAGATTCATAAAAACACATAAAGATTCAAACTTGGGAATCATTCAATATCAAATACATGATCATCAACATACAACTATATAGACATCAAAATTTACAATTTAAAATAGGGTTCTTGAGCTTTATGGATGAAAGGAATCCATAACTCAACACAATGCATACCTTAGTTCATGATTTCAAAAAGTTTTACGGAGAGAATTTCTTGTAATTGGATCTTCTATGAAAACCCTAGCTTGTGTTCTTGAGAGGATTTTGAGATATGGAGTATATTTTGATTTAATTGGGGCTAAATCCCGTGTTAGAGAGTATATATATGGTGGCAAAATGACCAAATTAACCCTCAAGACACTGAGGTTGAATGCTGAAAAAACTGGGCAACATTCAATAAAGCATGCGTTGCGTGCTCCATTCCTCCGGACTGGAGCATGCGTCGCATGCTAGGACCAGTGGAATGGACCATGCGACGCATACTAATCGGATGATGCTACTAGTTTTGAAATCCAAACATGCCCTAAATGGATTCTGAAGATTCCAAATCTCACCTGAAATTTACTATTGTCTTGCCCCATCATAACGTAACTTGAAAATCGAAAAACGGAGGTCGGCAAGGTCATCAAATAAATCTTCAAAGTTTGATGGCTAAAAATGAGACTAAGTGTTGAATACTTAGCTAAAATTTTCTAAGTGTTGGAGCTTTTGAAAATCTTAAAGAGCTTAACGAGTTAATTTCGACTTACAATTTTGCGGGGTCTTACAAAAGCCAAGTATATTTCGTATATTGATCAACAAAAATACAATAATACAATTTCTTGTCAAGAGATAAGACTGGTGATGGACCCCATAAATTACTAAAGATTATTTGAAGCGGTTTAGAGATACCTAATGATAATTGCGTAAAAAGATGTCGATCAGCTTTATTAGATAAGCAAAAATTATAATAAAAAGGTTTGTCTCGCTCATTAAACGGTAGCGAGAATTTATTTAAAATAAACCTAAGAACTATAAAGTGGGGATGGCCCAAACGTTGATGCCATGTAGTGAGAGGGGTGGATGTGGCAGTCATGTGAGCTTGGGGATATGAAATGGGCCACTCATATAAGCCATTGTTGGTCCGACCGTGCACCAGTGGTTTCTGCGTTTTCAGATCCTTCACAACAAAATCAAAGGGAAAAAATTCAATGGACTTTGAATTATCTTGACAAAATTTTGAAACAGAAAGAAGCTTGTGTTTAATAGATGGGGCACAAAGAGTGTGAGTTAGCTTTAAAACATTGTTTGATGTATTTAATTAAGTAGAACCAGTGTGGGAGATGGGAATTTTGTTATCGTCAGCCATGGATACATCCTCGTTACCATGGTATGGTTGTAGGTTGTGTGGCTATGTTATGATATGATGGGTGGCTCCGGAGTCGACTATCCAGGGATAGGTGGTATCAGTAAATCCAGCAACATAGTTGGCTTTGGATTCTAAGTGATTATGAGGCTTCGAAGGACAGACATTAGCGGTGTGGCCAATCCTATTGCATAGTTGACATCGAGTGACAGTTTTTTATTGGAGTTGGACTTCCATTGTTGTTAAGTATTAGGACGTGAATTCTGGTGCCACTGTTGAGAATTATCATTCTTCCGGCGATTGGTAAAGTTATTGGTATTGGATTTGGTGACAGTAGCGACCGCGACAGTTATAGGACTGGAAAGTTTCTTAACATCTTCATAACGAAGAAAGAGTTCATAGTCAAGTAGATTTCAAACAATTCCTCATATGAGATAATCGTATCACGTGCATGAATGGCAGCAGAGATTTCACGGAATTAAGGACCTAGACTGCTAAGTATCTTGACGATGAGCTCAGGATTAGACACAGGAGAATCAACGGTGGCTAACTAATCTGAAAGGGACTGAATAGTGTAAAGATATTCGGTGATGGATCGAGATTCCTTAGTGACTCGAAGAAGCTGATCACGTAGGTCGAAGACACTGGTTTGTCATCTATTTGCATAAGTAGTGTGCACAACGTCCCAAGCCGATTTGGCAGAGTTGGCTACAGCAATTGTGGGTTCAACAGATGCCATGAGGGCATTCTGGATGAGTTGGTCCTGACAGAACCAAGTTAAAAAATAGGATTGGGAGATACGTTATTGCCAATGGTGAGGGTGCGAGTAGGGGTAGGAGTGCTCCATCGAGATGGCTAAATAGATTGTAACCATACATAAGCATGGAGAATTAAGCTTTCCAGGTGGCAAAGTTATGTCCACCACTAAGTTTGATGGGTAATTGGGATGCAGGGTTGAATTGAATGATAATGTTAACACCCGTTGTGTTATCAGCTTTAACAACTCTAGGATTGTTGCCATTATTGTTGGCCATTATTGCTGATCTGCGTGACGAAGAGAGAAGGGAAAAAAATAGGACCCTTCTCATTAAAAAGTATAGAGCGTTGATACCATATAAACGTAGAGTAAATACTGTACAAAATTATTATTAAAGAACACAGAAAGCATTTTAAATATAGTTACAGAGAGAATAAGAAGACTCCTAGACAAACACTACTAACGTAATATAACTAAACACTGAGTTGAACGCAGTATCCTAAACAAAGTAGAGTTGCTGAAATAATAATACTAACTAAACTAAGCAATGAACTAAAAACTGAACTAGCTAAACAGGGGTTAATCATTTTGTGCCAGTACGTCGTTTATCGCCTTCGGTGAAAACATCAAATCCCAGCTTAGATTCAAACTATTCTTCGGAGTTAAGTATGAGCTTATGCTTCTTAGAAAACCTAGTGTTGTCTCGCTAGTCTCAACACCGACTATTTTCAGCAGAATTTATACTTTTTTCACAAAAAAACTAACTCACAAATTCACAGTTCCATGAGAAATTCAAAAAACTAACGCACAAATTCACATTTCCAAAAAAAATCATAAAAAGTAACTCACAAATTCATATTTCCATGAGACATTCAAAAAATCTAACTCACAAATTCACATTTCCACAAAAAAATCAAAAAATCTAACTCACAGATTCACCTTTCCACAAGAACTTAAAAAAAAATCGTAATTTCACAAAAAAAAAACCGACAATTCATATATTCACAAAAAATTCAAAAGAAAAACATACTCAAGTAAAATTTGAGTGGAAGTAGTCAAAGGAAAAGAGTAAGAAGCCAGGCGAGTCGTTTATCACCTTCGGTGAAGACATCGAATTCGAACTTAGATTCGAGTTGTTCTTCAGAGTTGAGTATGAGTTTCTGGTTCTTAGAAAACGTAGTGTTGTCTCACCTATCTCAAAACCGACTATTTTCATCGGAATTCACACTTTTTTGACAAAACTCACATTTCTCACAAAAAAAATAAAAAATACCACACAAAATTTACATTTTCACAAATAAAAAAAGTAAAATTCACATCAAAAACACAATTTCACAACCAAAAATAATCAAAATTCACATTTTCACAACAAAATAAAAAGAAAAAGAAAATTTCAGAATTCACATTTCTCACAGAAAAAAAACATAACACACAAAATTCACATTTTTCAAAAAAAAAAAAAATTAACTCACAAATTCACATTTCCACAAAAAAAAAAAATCAAAATTCACATTTTCACAAAAAAAAAAAATTAACTCATAAATTCACATTTCTACAAAGAAAAAAAGAACTCAAAATTCACATTTTTACAAAAAAAAATGAGGAGGAGGAGGAGTACAGAGGAAAAGTAAGCAGCCAGCCGAGTCGTTTATCGCCTTCGGTGAAGACATCAAATCCGAGCTTAGATTCGGACTATTCTTCGGAGTTAAGTATGAGCTTCTGCTTCTTAGAAAACCTAGTGTTGTCTCGCCAGTCTCAACACCGACTATTTTTAATGAAATTTATATTTTTTTCACAAATTTCACATTTTTCACATAAAAACTAACTCACAAATTCACATATCCACAAAAAATTTAAAAAAAAAAAACTAACTCACAGATTCACATTTCCACAAGAAATTTAAAAAAAAATTCACAATTTCACAAAAAAACTCGACAATTCACATATTCACAAAAAATTCAAAAAAGAAATATAGTGAAGTAAAATTTGAGGAGTAGAAGTAGTACAGAGGAAAGTGTAAGAAGCCAGTGAAGACATCAAATCCGAGATTAGATTCGAGTTGTTCTTCTGAGTTAAGTATGAGTTTCTGCTTCTTAGAAAGCCTAGTGTTGGCTCGCCGGTCCAGCGCCGGCTATTTTCAGCGGTGTTCATACTTTTTGTCAATGATTACTACGGCGAATTTAGATCAGAAATTTGGAGGTCTGAAAGAGAGAAACAAAATCTTTCGGCTTTTGAGGATGTAGGGGTGTTTTAGTAGGTACTCTTTCCCACGCTTTTTTTTTCAATTATTTCATTTTATTTTTTATTTTTTCTTTCCCATATGATGTCCAAAAACCGAATTGAAGCCCAGTAAATCCAAATTCTCGTCAAGTAGGGTCTCATTTGGGGATAATGCTCCTTACCAAGGATTTTTCCATACCCAAGACTCGAACCCGAGAATTTTGGTTAAGGTAGAGCAGCTCCATCCACTGCACCACATTCTTTGGTGTTACTACTTTATTTTATTTTATTTTTTGATTTCCCATCCGATGTTCGAAAATCGTATTGGAGCCCAACTAATCCAAATTCGCACCGAGTAGGTCCTTATTCAGGGGTAGCGCTCCTTACCAAGGAATTTTTCATACACAAGGCTCAATCCGAGACCTTTGGTTAAGATAGGAGCACCTCTATCCAATGCACCACATTCTTTGGTGGTTACTACTTTATTTTATTGTTATTATTCCGTCCGTTTAACAGAAATATATGTTTTTAGTTTAAACGATATGAAATTTAGGAAAATTTAAAATTTTAAAGTTATATTAAATGTATCAAATATGTCCTTTATTTTTGTGGTCTTGAATATGCCACATAAAAATTAAACTAAAATGTTATCAAAAGAGAAAAGTTCACTCTTTTTGAAATAAAATAAAAAGCAAAGTAGGTCACTCATTTTTAATCGAAAAAAGTAGTAATTATTATTTACTTCGTCCAACAATATTTATCTATTGGCCAAACCCATCGATACCCCCCTAAACTAGGCACAATCTTTCACTTTGGCACCTCAAGTGGACGTTGTTCACTTTTGGCACCTCAAGTAGCCATAAAGTGTGTCATTTTGATACCTTTTGTTGATTCAGCAAAGACGGTGTATCACACATAATAAGTCGACAATTTAATGACTTGTTAGCACCTTTTAAGCCTAAATTATCATGTTTTTCCATTTATTTTTATGGTACTCTCGTACTTAATGCTCATTTATGTAGGTAAAATTAAAAAGAGAAGATTGGAAAAATTATGCAAGTTATTCAAGTTATCAAGAGGTCAAATGTGAAGGAAAATAATCATTCGCGTCACATCCTCTCATTCAGATCAGAAATAGTGGCAGTTTTGTAATTTTCAGCACGTATAGAGGGGTTTAAAAGGAGGCTTTAGCCTTATTTTCTAACCTAATTTATATATCTTGGGAGCAGCCTCCCTTGCAGGAATTTTCAGCTTCTCTCCTCCCTATTATTTTCTATCTTTAGTCTAGGATTTTTGTAATTTCTTGGAGCTTGGAGCAAGATTTGTACTAATTTTGAGCTAAGAGGACATTAGAGTAACTTCGAAGTGTAGATCTGACTTCACCCATTGAAGATTCATTGGATTCTAAAGTGTGGTTTACACTCTCTTTATTCTCTTATGGATAACTTTGATGAAAATATTGGCTTATTTATGTTTATTATTATTATGAGTTGCTGGATCTACCTCTTGGGATTATGTTTGAATAGGGTGCAAGTGTGTGAGTTGTGATAGATTTGTGTAGATTTTAGTTTGTTGATGATAGTTTTATTATTGCTTGATTAAATAGGTTGGGATTTGTAGGTGAAAACCCCAATCACCCCAAATGGGTTTGATGGGTGAAAACCCCAAGCTTTTGAAAGCTCAATGCCATCTTCGAAAGAAGGGTTTTGGGTAAAGTTTAGGAATCCATATCATCCTCGAAATAAGGATGTGAAGACCAAAGCAATGGTAGACAATTATGTGTCTAGTTTGAGAATCTATCACTATCTTAGACATAAGGGCGGTTGTGAAGTTAACCATGACATGGGTTTCATCCTAAAAATAGGAATTCCCAATTGAGGTATTGGGTGGTTTTGCTTGACACTTTTGTTAGGTGCTCGAAAGATCCAATGAGTGAAATCTTTGTGGTTTTGTCGAAAAACTAGACTCAAGGATGTTAGACCTAGCCTACCGTATCATCATAATTAGAATTTGCATCAAATTGTTATGTTCCCATGCACATCTTGCCCCTAGGAAAGCATAGTCCCAAGATCTGTTTTAATTGATTACACTCTAATTGCTCTTAGTCTCGAATTAGTCCCTTAGAAGCCTATGAATGACATTCGCATTCGACACGATTAACCCCCCCCCCTCCCCCATTATCTTTTTGTATCATTTTTTTAAATGTAACTATAATTTTGAATTAGTTTAATCGTCGACTCACATTGTTTCTCGTGGATTGGACTCCGACTCTAAAATTAGGTAAATATATTGACAACGACCGGTGAGTTCCCATCCGTAGGTTCACTTGGTGCTGAATCCTACTTCCATTTGAATAGATATTGAACTTGATTAACGAATTTGAATAAACTGAATTCATGAAGTTCCGTTGACTGACGGATTACAATTGAGATTATTGAATCACTGAGTTTTCCTGAGTCACATGACTGACTGAGTTCTATGGATCATGGCTTGACTGAGGATATCGTGAAAAAATGACACTAGCTCTAGGCACATAGCTAAATTTTTCAGGTACAAGTACCCCCAGGACTCGATAGAAGGAAACTAACAAGGCACGATTTTCTTGAATACATGACCAATCATCTACAATCCATAATACGATAATTTGGGGACTTCATGAAGTACATGGTTATCATAATCTTGTACATGGATAGCAAGCATATATCGACATATCATAAGTTCATGGCCAAAGGCATCGATAGGCTGTTGCCAAAATTCACTTAGACCTCTCAACTATGGCTCTTACCTATCAAGACCCTAATCCCCCCCCCCAAATTTTATTCCAATTAGGCCTTTTTGGCCTAATCAGCAACAAGCATAGAGTGTGTGTGATACACTCGCCTGACGTGGCAAAAATGGCCAATACTAAAAAAATACATGGCAACGAATTTTTTTAAAAAATTTATAAGTTAAAAATCCAATTAAATAATGACATTTTTCATGTGGGTCCAAAAATTATGAAAAAGAAAATTATTGTAAAATTAAAAAAAAAAAAAAAAAAAAAACTCCCCAGCCCACGCCCCCGCCCCCGCCCCCACTCCACCCCCACCCCCACCCCCAGAAGACTGTCTTCTTTATCGCCCCAGTAAAAAAACTTGAGAAAAAAAAGTAAGGATCCCCAACCCCCCTATGCCAACCCCTGCCCCCACCCCCAGAAGACTATCGTCTTCTTCATCTCCACCCCAAGTAAAAAACTAGTTTCCCCACTCCGCCCCCCTCTTCCACTCTTTTCATCATTTTTAATAGCAAAGCTATTAAATATTTAAGTTAAAACCAAATTTGGAATTACAACTATCTCAAATTTGTAAATCAACAATCAAATTACAACCATCCAAAATTTGGAATTCAACAATCAAATTACAACCATGTCATCTTCTTAATTGGTATTGAATTCAACAATCAAATTACAACCAAATTTGGAATCACAACCATCTCAAATTTATAATCCAATAATCAAATTACAACCATCTCAAACTCAATTCAAAACTTGTACTAGTTAGAAAGTTATCTCGTGAAGAAGGCATCACATAACTCCATTAACGAACATTCGAGCTTTGAGTTTGAATTTGCAGACTATGAGGTTTCTAAATTATTTTGGTTGAGTGTCGTTTCAAAAGCATGGGTACACTTTAAGGAGCTTACAAATCAGATTTGAAGCTATTTGTTCGAGATTAGAAGTGGTTTTGGCATGCTTTTAGTGGTAGATGAACAAATTTAAATTTAAAAAAAAATAAAAAAAATTGGGAGAAAGATGAGTCCAGGGGTATCGGATGGGGGGGTTGTGGGGAGGTTTTTTTTAAAAAAATTCTATTTTATTAAAAAAAATTGGGGCCCTCTAATACATTTTGTTTTATTAAAAAAATTTTGGGACCTTTAGTGTTTTTCAAAAAAAATTATTATTAAAAAAATTTTGGGGTCCTCAGTGCCACTTGGCATCTTTCTATTCGTGAATTAGTAAAAAAAATACAACTCACGCGCCTCTCATAATTACACTACACGCGCAGTGCCACAGGGGCAAAAAATGCCCAATTGGATCAAAATTTGGGGGTTTAGGGGCCTGATAGGTACAGGCCTTAGTTGAGGGTCCTAAGTGAATTTCGAAATAAGTTTGAGTGTCTATCGATGCCTTTGGCCTATTTCATCAATCTAGTTTCATAAGCACCCCATCAAAAATCATAACACACAACAATATCATAGAAGTCATTGTGTTCATAAGGTTAAAGCATGCATTTGTCAATTAGGTCATAATTTAGCTATAATGCATGATTTCTAGTCTCTTAGGCCTTTTATCAAACACCTTACATGCACAACTTAGGCATAGGTGTAATCATCAAATTATACATCATGATCAACTAAGTTTACATTTTTCCAACTCACGTGATATCATAGATTCATAAAAATACATAAAGATTCCAACTTGGGAATCATTCAATATCAACAACATGATCATCAACATCCAACAATATATACATCAAAATTTATAATTTAAAATAGGGTTCTTGAGCTTTATGGATGAAAGGAATCCATAAATCAACACAATGCATACCTTAGTTCGTGATTTCACAAAGTTTCATGAAGAGAATTTCTTGTAATTGGATCTTCAATGAAAACCCTAGCTTGTGTTCTTGAGAGGGTTTTGAGAAAAAAAGTATATTTTGCTTTAATTGGGGCTAAATCCCCTGTTAGAGAGTATATATAAGGTGGAAAAATGACCAAATTAACCCTAAGACACGGAGGTTGAATTTTGAAAAATTAGGCAGCATGCTATGGAGCGTGCGTCGCATGCTTCATTCCTCTGGACTGGAGCATGCGTCACATGCCCTATCGCATGCTAGGACCAGTGGAATGGACCATGAGACGCATGCTAATCGCATGATGATACTGGATGAAATGCAAACATGCCCTAAAAGGATTTCGAAAATTCTAAAACCCACTCGGAATGTACTATTGTCTTGCTCCATCATAACTCAACTTGAAAATCAAAAAACGGAGGTCGGGAAGGTCGTAAAATAAATCCCCGAAGTTCGAAGGCTAAAAATGAGACTAAATGTTGAATACTTAGCTAAAATTTTCAAAGTGTTGGAGCTTTTGAAAAGCTTAAGGAGCTTAACGAGTTGATTTTGACTTGTGATTTTGCGGGGTCTTACAATATCTCCCCCTTGGGAAAATTCGTCCTCGAATGGAACTGACTGAGAGGAGAGAAAATACCACTGAGCATGAACTGAACATGAATGGATGAAACATGATTTCATGACTGACATGATTGATAAGCTGAATCCGCGCATTTCTAATGCATGAATAACTGGTTCATGAATGCATGACTGAGTATTCTGATGAACTGAGTTTCTCACAATGAGAATACATATCTGATGCATGACTATATGACTGAACTGACACAAGAATGCATGACTGAATATACAATGGTACTTGATACCAAGTTTATAATGGAATTCTGAACATAAAACTGAATGAGCTTAAGGAAGACTGCTACCTTGAGCTGAGTCTAAATTAATGGAGAAGAGGTGAGGATACTTGGTTCGCATATCTACTCTGCTTCCCAAGTATCTCCCTCAACAAACTGATTCCACCAAATAACTTTGACAAGAGGTACCTCTTTGTTCCTCAGTCTACAAGTCTGATAGTCAAGAATTTCGACCGAAATCTCTTCATAAGAGAGGCTGTTTTGAAGATCTATTCTCTCAATAGGGACTATAACTGTTAGGTCACCTATCCGCTTCTTGATCAAAGAGACATGGAAGACTGGATGAACTGAGGCTATATTTGAAGGCAATTCGATCTTATAAGTTACTTTCTCGAAGCGACTGAGAATCTTGAAGGGACCGACATATCGGGGATTAAGCTTTCCCTTCTTGCAAAATCTCTTCACTCACTTCATAGGAGAGATCTTTAGATAAACATAATCACTAATCTTGAACTCAATATCCTTTCTACGTATATCTGCATACGACTTCTGATGGCTCTGAGCAGCCCAAAGTCTCTCCCTAATCAACTGAACCTTTTCTAAGGCATCGAATACTAAATAAGGCCCTATGACTATGGCCTCACTAACTTCGAACCAACCAACTGGAGATCTGCATATCCTACCATAGAGAGCTTCGAATAGATCCATCTTAATAATGGAATGATAGTTGTTATTGTATGCAAACTCAATCAAAGGATAGCAGTCATCCCAACTTCCCTTGAAATCAATGGCACATGCTCGCAACATATCTTCTAAAGTCTGAATGGTTCGTTCTGCTTGACCATATGTCTGAGGATGAAAGGCTGTAATGAGATGATAATGGGTACCAAGACCCTTTTGGAATGCTTTCCAGAAGTGAGAGGTGAACTGGGTACCTTTGTCTGAGATAATTGATAAAGAAACACGGTGCAATTTGACCAACTCCTTGATATAGAGGTTGGCATAATCCTCAGTTTAATAAGAGGTATGGACTGGAAGAAAATGAGCTAATTTGGTCATTCTGTCTACAATGACCCTAACTGAATCATGTTGATGACGAGTTCGAGGTAAACCCATCATGAAGTCCATGTTCACTTCTTCCCACTTCCAAGTAGGAATAGAGAACTCCTTCATGGGACCACTAGGCTTCTGATGCTCTATCTTAACCTACTGACATGTAGAGCACTTATCCACAAACTCTGCAGTATCTCTCTTCATCCCACTCCACTAATAGATCTCCCACAAGTCATGGTACATCTTAGTAGCCTATAGATGGTGTATACCCGCCGGGATATGATGGTTTTACCTACTGGGGTAGAGACTGAAAAGTGCTTTGTTAGAATTTTAGGACTGACTCCAAAATCGCCTGCTATAAAGGGAGTAACAAAAGACAAGGAAGCACCTGGATCTAGCAAAGCATAAAAATGCACATGAAAGATCTGTAACGAACCAGTAACTATATCAAGAGAATTTTCCTGATCTTGCCTGGATCGGAGAGCATAGAAATGATTTGGGCATTACCCACTAGTAGCACTGGAGGTAGCACCCTATTGATTTGGGCGATCGGACTGAGTTGTGGAAAAGTTCTACTGACCCTGCAGACCTGACTGCGGACAGTCTCTAACTCTGTGGCCTAGCTTTCCACAATCGAAACAGACATCACTACCAGATCTGCAAACACCCTTTTGGTTCTTACCATAAGTCTGACAAAGGGGATTAGTTCGGGCACTGCTAACACTGCCCTAAGACTGGGAGCCTGGCACCCTATCTCTAAACTTAGGATCTATAGCACTAGCTGAAGAAGACTTAGGATAAAACTGAGAACGGTTTTCTCCCTCTGATTTGGGCTGAGCAAAGTTAAAACTACTTGTCCTTGCTCTCTTATTCTGCTTCTCCCTCATCTTAATTTTATGCTCCTCTATTTGCTGAGCATTAGTCATAAGCCTGTCTAAAGTCATATCACTATTTAGCATGGTGGATCTGCACTCATTAACCATGCTATTATTCATCCCTGAAATGAACTTACTCATCTTGGCCCTGCTGTTTGCAATCGCATGAGGGGCATATCTGGCTAATTGAGTAAACTTAAGAGAATACTCTTTCACCGTCATATTTCCCTGCCTAAGTTTAATGAATTCTAACACCTTAGCTTCCCTAATATCTTGGGGAAAGAATCTATCTACGAATGTCACGAAAAACTTCTCACACTTAACTGCCTCTGCATCATTTGACCTTTCTGCTAACCACTGCTTAAACCAAGTATGAGCAACATCCTGCAACTGGTATGCAGCTAGATCAGCACTCTGACAAGAAGTAACCCCTATGATATTCGTGACCTTCTGAACTTGGTCAAGGAACTCCTGAGGATCCTCTTCTAACTTAGACCCAAAAAAGGTTAGAGGATTCATTTAGGTGAAGTCCCAAATCCTAGATGCAGCTGAATTGGCCACTAGGTTGGTCGGAACGACATTTGGCCATTCATTCTGAGAAGCAACTAACTGAATAAGAGTAGTGAATGCGGCTTTGAACTCCGCATGAAAAACATGATCACCCAAAGGATCTTCGGGCTGAGGGGGACTGATTTCCACTTCTTTTCTTAGGTGGCATATTCTGTAAATGGAAGAGAAAAGGATTAGATTAAGAGATTAACTTGAGATTATGCTCACTAGCACGACATGGATATTGAAAGAAGGGAAACTTTTCCTAAAACATCTTATAGCCTCCTTCACATAAATGTGGCGTGCTACATACTCATGTACAAGACTACTAGATGCAGCTTTCAGACTTCCTAGGATACTGTAGAACCTTAGGCTCTGATACAAAGTTTGTAACGCCCCGAATTTGATACCCGAAATGTCACACGGTGCTAATAATCCCGAAGAACCACTAGCTAACCCATGAATGATTTCTATACCTGAACACTACATAATATAACATAATAATGAGGAATAAATATTGAAAAGCCATAAGGTTCACACTGAATCATAAATGAAATAATAATGTTAGAATAATGTGGTATATTAATATCAAAACAAAACTGAATACAACTAAAGTATGAATCAAATCTAAAAATACTATGGTAGTCTAAAAGCCTATAAACTGTCTGAATAAGGAGTTGAAGAAACATGTCTCTAACTAACTCCGTCTAGTAAAACTGAACTGAAATAAATGATAACATATAGTAATAATCATGTCCTCAAAGGATGAGGATTCACTGCTAACTCTGGCTGCAGAAATTGGAAAGCTACTGATGCTCTGGAGCTCGTGCTTCTGAACCTATGGTATAGAATAAAACACCATGGCCCAAATGCGTCTGTACGATTGAATGTACTGGTATGCATGTGAGATAGGCTAATGCATGGGTTTCATATGCATGAACAATACTAACTAATTGGCGAACATGAACGTGAGAATGCATGCATGAATACGACCGTGATAACATGATAACTGAATCTGAATACTGATAACATGAGTACTGATGACTGGTATAACATGGGTGACTGTAACTGACAGTCCTGATTCTGATGGAACTAGCTAAGTTTTGTACTATACTGAGTTGACTGTATCTGACAGTCCTAAATTCTGTAGAACTATTTGAGTTCTATTACTAAAACTGATACTGGGACTGTTGGAGGTAGTAATCTAACTGACATGCCCCAAATGAGCTATTAAAGATGGGTTAGGGTCCAATCCATGCCCTGATTGGAAGAATGTCAATACCATGCCACCGGTAAGGACAAGCTGTGAGTACCCTGATCTGGCAGGTACTCTAATGAGAATGGTGGGACCCTAATATAATAGTTTAAGCCACCTCATCAACCCTCAATTAGTCGGGATGATGTCTCGACCTACGTTGTCTACGTAGTTCTGGAATGCAAGGATTGCTTATAAGAATCACACCCTAATCTAACCGGTGAGTTCCCATCCTTAGGTTCACTCGATGATGAATCCTACTCCCATCTGAATAGACACTGAACATGATTAACTGAATTTGACTAAACAGAATTCATGAAGTTTCGTTGACTGAGGGATTACTACTGAGATTACTGAATCACTGAGTTTTCCTGAGTAACATGACTGACTGAGTTCTATGGATCATGGCTTGACTGAGGATATCGTGAAAACATGACCCTGGTTCTAGGAACACAGCTATATTTTTTGGGTACAAGTACCCCCAGGACTCGATAGAAGGAAACTGACAAAGCATGACTTTCTTGAATACATGACCAATCATCAATAATCCAAAATACAATAAGTTGGGGATTTCATGAAGTAAATGGTTATCATTATCTTGTACATGGATAGTGATACGCCTAAATTACACCTCTTTTACAAGCATGTAAGAGGTTGTTGTCAAATATAGAACCCAACTAGGTTGCGGTCGAATCCCACAGAGAATAAGGTATCAATACAAGTTATTTATGATGTAACCAAATGATCATTAGTAATTTCTTGCAAATGGGGGGTTTGGATTATAGATAAAATGGTATTGAATACTTCAAAGTAAAACTTTCTATTATAAGGTTTCAAATATGATATGATAGGAAACCAGGGTTATAGTTACCAAGATGTTCAAACAGATCGGGTTATAAATCACTTTAGATTTCCAATGAACATTTCAATTGCAAGAAGAGTTGAATCCAATTATTTACCCACTCATCTCCCGACCTCAGTAGGTAAGTCACCCGTTAATTCTCTCGAACTTAAAGGATGTATTTGCTATCCAACTATGTTCTCATATAGGCAAATCCAATTAAGATATTTGCCATTAAACTAAAGACTAACGTCTTTTGAGTCCATGTAACCCTTTCTTTTCTTAACATTAACTTTTCTCCTGAATAAGTGATGTTTGCGAGCTCGCCCTTTAATTGCAATCAAGAGAATCGTTATGGTTCTCGACAAGCACCTTGCTCTCGGACAAGTAATTGCTTCATTGAAGTAACCTAACACCACCTTCCTCCCGGACAAGTGATGTTCTAGTACTGACTCTTCTAGTTTGTAACCATGGGCTTACCTTTCAAGTTGCAACTAAGAGAAATTGTTACATTGATTGACAAGCACTTTCTTCCCGAACAAGGGATTGCTTTATTGAAGTAACTTAACAACACCTTTCTCTCGGACAATTGATGTTGCAGTACTGACTCTACTAAGTTGACGCCAAAAAAGATCATTAAAGTACATAAAGGTTTATACAATATCAATTACTTATGGAATCTAAGTAGACTCACAACCCATACTAGTTATTTATATCAAGGCTCCCATAAACCCAGCTATGGGAGATTAGCCACACATTTCCATGGAAAAAGCAAAAGATATCATTATGTTGTTCATAAATAATTTAAGATCTACTTACAACAATGACAAGAATGTGTTCTTGAGTTTTCAATACAAATGAAATGATTAAATCCCAAAGCTAAAGCTTACTTCCCATAATATGCTAAGTTACAAAAGAAGTAGAAAAACAAGATACAAAAGAAGGGTAGAGAGCTAGATCTGGAAATGTAGATCTCAAACCTAGCCCCCAAAAGAAAGTTAAAGGTAGGCGGGAATGAAAGAAAAACACAAAGCTAAGAAGGAGGCTAAGAAAGTGTGGAAGATAATAATGAATAATGTAAGAATGTCTGAAATAAACCCTACCACATAGTATTTATAGGACTCTTGAAATCAGGGTTTCATATTTCAAAATTGAAATTCATTGCGTCAAGTGCGATGGTGCACATCGACGGACTGTCGCATGTCCGACGGTCCATCGCACACGACCGTCGCTTGACTCCAGTGTTGATAGATTTTGCTCAGCCGCAACGGTGTCTTTTGATGGACCGTCGTAAGTCCGACGGTCCATTACATGCCATCGTCACATGATTCTAGTGGCCTGGTCTTCATCTCCTGTGCAATGGTGGGTCCCGATGGTCCGACGAGGTTACGACGATCCGTCGAACTCACCTTCGTATGTCATTTTCTTCTGGTTTTGCCCATTTTCTTAAGTAATTCATCCCATTTGGCTTTTGTCCTGAAAACACTTAAATACAATATCAAATACAACATTAGTATCTCAAAAACATGCATTTTTCTTATGAAAAAAGCCTAAGATATTCCATCGAAAGCCGGAATATCAACACCCTCAACTTAAGACAATTTCTTGTCCTCAAGCAACTCATACCAGTTTTGCATATACGAACAACAAAATGACAGGCAACAGTCATGTCAACACAGCTATACAATTATTCAACCGCCCATTGGGATAAATGCTTTGACACATAAGGATCTATAACTGGCATCAACTACTACTCAGCATATTTATGGACATAGATACAATACCCAAAGAAATCAGCAGTCTAAGGATAACTTATGTGCTCTCACAGCCAAAGAAATCCACCTCTCATTATATATAATTACTTTGTGGACAAACCTAAGACTCTCACTCTCAGAACAGAAGTTGCAAATATAATGCACACCCATATGCTTGCCCATATCATCTAATGTTTCTTTATAACTAACTCGCCAAGATCAAGTAGGACTTTTTAGGATCACAAATAAGGTTTTGGGCTTGGTGAAGATAGTTATTTAGGACGACATGGCTAGACTCACTCTCTTTTACCCTTCTAATTAGCTACTCACCAAGACTAAAGCTTCATTTATTTATGTTATTTCAACATCATCCCAGTAGCCCAACTAATTTAATTTTTAAATTATGCAAGTACCAGCATCAACCACCCTCAACTTATACTGTTGCAGTCAGTTGAGGTGCACATTATCTACTTAGACATCTAACTAGACCAGGGTCGTATGCTTACTCACAATTTGACTTGGATCAAATGAAGTGAGTCCCTAGTGGCCTCACCGGTAAAAACGTTGAACCCCATGGTGGTGGGAGTACTCACAATCTCATCCTCAGTGGTCGGAGGTCTATCAACTCGAACAAGGCGTGAAATAGGGTCTGAATTTGGCCCCCTAACTGGGGTCGCACTAGTAGACACTCCAGTGGATGCGTCCCGGTTCCTTTTATCCTCTGGCTCAGTTGTCTTCTTTGACTTTTTAGTTGCCCAGTCCATTTAAAATTACTCCAGTTCCTGAGGTGTCATTTCTGCCATTCTTTGTTTTCGCTCCTCTCTCTTAGCAAATTTCCTACCTGCCCTTTCAGTTTGCTCATCTATCTCTACTGCCTTCTTACCTTTGTCCTTGATTGGACACACAAACAAATCAACCAAGCCTTCGTCATCATCACTGAGAATCTGAACTGGATCAAGGGTGGACTGCTATTGCTGCTGCTGTATCCTATCAACATCTTCCCGGAGTCACCGAACTTCCTCAATCAATTAGGCAAATTTTGGAATGGACATAGCATCTATGTTTTTGTTTATCCGCTCCTCCATATTGTCCTACCAAAGTTGGATATTTTGAAATGGGCGCAATACATCTGCAATAATTTTCTCCATGAAAGGATTGAAATCTTTGCCCCAAAGTGCAATCTATTTCTCCACCTTTTGGACAGTTTTTACAGTCTTTGAAAAGTTGTCAGGGTTCAGTCTGTAATCAATAGGTAGGGGTGGGACAGATGCAGATTCGGGGATCCCGCCCACAGTCATGGAAGTTGAACCTGTAGAGGTGGTAGGAGGTGCATAAATAGTTATAGGCATGGGCATACCTTCAAAAAAATCGGATGGCTCGGGCATTGGAGTGACTGAGTCTGCTGAGGTGGCTGCCTGTTTTTCCTCAAATTGAACCGCGATTCGTCCTTTGTCTTTTCAATGTCCTACTTCTGCAGTGCAGGAACTTCATTATCTACTCCATTAATCAAAGGATCATTTGCCCTTTTACACAGCTAGGTGATAAGGCATGGAAATGATAAGGCAGACGTAGTCCTGTGAGCCCGGAAGAACATCTCATCGGAGATAATATGGCCAAAATCCACTATAAAACCCTCGATTAAAGCATCCACGATCACAGCCTGAGTGAGCTCTAATCTATCATCACCTCCTGTAGGTGTCAACCTCAGTGACACGATCGCCCCCCAGAACTAGGCCCTGAAGCTTAAGGATTTCTTTGATATATGTGTAGGGGGGTCGTAAAACCATATAGGCTCACCTTCGTCAGTCAGGATCCTAGCTAACCATGGATTTTGTGCGGTTTGTGTGGAAAGTCAATACTCTAACTCAGGAACTAGCCTAGGAATCTGATATTTAGGCCCAAATAAGAACCTGTTCAGAGTTCGTGATAAAATATCGATATTGACTCCGCGCACAAGAAATGTTGTGATCTTTCTTCTGTCAGCAGCTACTTTACCTTTCGGCAGATCTTTTTTTAGCAATGCCAAATAATTGGCAAAGAATTCCTGAACAAAGTTAGGTTAGTATGAACCTAGTGGCCTACTCATCCATTGCAAGTGATACTCGTTGAACCTACGCTCGAGTTCAGGATATTCATAAAAGGTTGTAGTAATAATCTGGTGCTCCTCGAAAATTGCCCTTTTGATTTGTGACCTGTCTGTTGGTTCCAGCCCTTCGTTGAAAATCTTACTAGCACCCGGCACTTGCCATCTGATTGCTTCCCTGAACTGTTGATCCTTTCGTTAGATGACATTGGGATTCTCTTGTTCATAAACCTCCGTTTAAAAAAGGTTAGAAGTTTCAACCCCCACTTCAAGCGAAATAGAAATAGAGGTGTTGCTGCTACTGCTCTGAACCACCTCTTCAGTAGAGGAGAATGAAAAAACTACCAGTTGACGATTCTTCTTGGTGTTATGAGCCAGTGCTTTAGAACTTTGTGCTTGCCCGACACATTGGCTTCTGCCTCTGCCTCTGGATGGTGGAACACTAGGAGCCATAGTACCTAAAAATGTTGCATTTATCAATGTACAAGTTTAAGATAGCAAAAAGAAAAAATTTAGACCAGCGACGGTCCATCGATCTAGCGACGGTCCGTTAACCTAAACCATTGGGTCATTCCAGTAAGATCATTTATGAGAAACCTGTGACGGTTGAGGGTGATGGTCCGTTGGGCATGCGATGGTCTGTCGACTCCTACCATCGGGTTTATTCCAGTGAGTTAGTTTCTGGGTCAAGTGCGATAGTGACAAGCGACGATTCATCGGGACACCGACGGTCCATCACTAGTACTGTCGCCTGCAATTTTCAAGTTAACAACTCATTTTGTCACTTCATCGAACACCTAGTGTGCACCCTCTATTCAAGTGATTTTGATGGCATTTTAATCAATAATCTAACATCACAACATATTATTTTTGGTCCATGGGTTACTTAGACTTCCCCCCGGATAGTATATGCTAAATTTCGACTAAACTAAAAAGATAAACAACAATCACCAACAAAAGTAGAAAAGAAACAACATTTGTTCTCCTCATTTCAACCATTTTGATTTGTTCACATGTTGAAGAAACATAGATAGAGAAAGGGAATATGTACCTTGTTGTTTTAGTAAGAATGCGCTACTCAGACTTCACACAATGAACTTCAAACAACAGATGATTACTTGTTTATGTGAAGAGACTTTTGTTTCTTTATGATGAGAAGAGAAAGAGACAAAATAGGCCTTTAAATAGAGAGGGAAAGGAAAATGAAGAGGTGTGAAAAGGAATGAAAAGGCACAGGTTTTTTGAAATGTTGGAAGTTACTTAACCGCTCCAACTTATCCTTCTAAAAACATTTTGAAACATATAGGAATTAAAAATAGGTTATTAAAATCGATTCGACCCGGCCCGCTAAACTAGGGTTATGTGCGACAGTGTAGTGCGACGGTCTGTCACACATGCAACGGTCCATCGGTAGTACCATCGCGACTTTCCAGTGAACACACCTGGGTGAAATCTACGAAGGTGCAGTGCGACGGTCCATCACAGGTGTGACATTCCATCAGACTACTCCATCGCGACCTTTCCAGAGTCTTGGGTTTTGGACTTTTTGTGACGGTGGACCTCGACGGTCCGTCGATCAAGCGATGGTCCATCGGTTCACTCCTTCGGCTACCCTGAAATACCTTTTCATCAATTTTCCTTCATTTTAGTACCTGTACACTTACGTAAACCCTTCAGTTTGAACAAATTAAGCAAATACATAAAAATAATGCTATCCAACAACAAAAATGTGGGTTGCCTCCCACTAGCGCCTGAGTTATTGTCGCGGTATGACTTAGACATCTCGATTACTCAATTTCCTCGAAATTAATGTTAACAATACTGTTTATTGAGTCATTTGGACCGATATAGAGTTTAACAGGTTGTCCACTAACTTTAAAGACACTTCCATCTTTATTTTTAAGTTCGACTACTCCAGATGAGTAGACTTGATTTACCTTAAATGGACCTGACCATCTAGACTTGAGTTTACCCGGAAATAATTTGAGTCTAGAGTTGAAAAGTAGTACCAAGTCGACTTTCTGAAAGTCTCACTTTGTGATTCTATGATCATGGTACTTTTTCATCCGCTCTTTGTATAAATCGGCTCTCTCATATGCCCAAAGACGAAACTCATCCAACTCATTTGATTTCTCCACCCACACTTCAGTGGCATCACCATAGTCCAAGTTTATCTGCTTTAGCGCCCAAAGTGCTTTATGTTCCAGCTCAATCGGTAGATGACACGCCTTGCCATACACCAATTGGTATGGAGACATGCCAATTGGTGTCTTAAAAGGTATTCGATAGGCCCATAATGCATAGTCTAGCTTCCTATACCAATCTTTTCTGCTGGCATTTACCGTTTTGGCAAGAATAGCTTTGATTTCTCTGTTAGAGACTTCCACTTGCCCGCTAGTTTGAGGATGGTACGGAGTGGCTACCTTATGCTGTTTACCGCCATACTTTGCTAAGGCTGCCTTGAACATTTTGTTACAAAAGTGAGATCCTCCATCACTTATTATGGTACGTGGTACTCTAAAGGGAGAGAAGATATTCCTATGTAAAAATGCAACCACCCATTTTCCTTCATTATCTGCCAAAGCTACTGCCTCAACCCACTTTGTCACATAGTCAACAGCGACTAGTAAGTATTTCATTCCAAATGAGCTTACGAATGGCCCGATTAAATCAATTCCCCAAACATCGAATAATTCAACTTCAAGCATCATAGTCATAGGCATTTCGTGGTGTTTCGAAATGAACCCTTGCCTTTGACATTGGTCGTATCTCTTCACAAACTCGTAGGAATCTTTGAATAAATTGGGTAATAGAAGCCAATCTGAAGAACTTTTTTTTTTTGCAGTGTGATCACCCACATAGTGACCTCCTACTGGAGAAGCATGAGCCGATTCTAGTATACTCAATATCTCTGCTTCTGGAATGTATCATCTGATAATACCATCTGCACATTGTCGAAATAGATACGGCTCATCCCAGAAGTAATCTTTCACATCATGGAGAAACTTTTTCTTTTACTGAAATGACAGGTTCTCCGGCAGCATATCACTTACTACATAATTTGTGAAATCAGCATACCAAGGTATTTTCTCAAAAACTGCAACCAATATCTGCTCTTCAGGAAAAGAATCATCAATATCTAGCTCATCATTGGTCACTTGGTCGTTTTTTAGTCTAGATAGGTGGTCTGCTCCCTGGTTCTCGCATCCCTTACGATCTTTGACTTCAAATTCAAATTCTTGTAGCAGTAACACCTACCTAATCAACCTTGGTTTGCCATCTTTCTTTGCCATTAAACATCTCAGTTCTGCGTGATTGGTATGAACCACCACCTTAGTTCCCAATAGGTAAGCACGGAATTTCTCGAATGCGTAGACAACCTCGAGAAGCTCTTGCTCAGTAATCGTGTAATTTTTTGCCCCATTTAATGGCTTGCTCACGTAATAAATGGGGTGAAGCATCTTTTCTTTCTTTTGGCCAAGCATGGCCCCAAGTGATACCCTACAAGAATCATACATGATTTCAAAAGACATGGACTAATCGGGCGCAACAATTACAGGAGCAGCCATAAGTTTCTCCTTTAGACACTCGAATGCTTTCTTGCATTCATCGTCAAATACAAACTTGGATTTCTTTTTAAATAGTTTGCACATTGGATTTGTGATTTTGGAGAAGTCCTTAATAAATCAACAATAGAAGCCAGCATGTCCCAAGAAACTACGAACTTCCTTCACCGAGATGGGTGGGGGTAGTTTCTCTATCACCTCTATTTTTGGCCTGTCGACTTTAATAGCTTTGACGGAAATTCTGCCCCAGAACAATTCCTTTTTTACCATAAAATGGCATTTTTCCCAATTTAACACCAGGTTGGACTCCTCGCACCTCTGCAACGCCTTGCTTAGATTTACTAGACATAACTCAAATGAATCTCCAACCACCAAAAAATCATCCATGAATACCTCCAAGGTGTCCTCAACCATGTTGGAGAAGATGGACATCATGCACTGCTAAAAAGTGGTGGGTGCATTACATAGACCAAATGGCATTCGCTTGAATGAAAATGTGCCATATGGGCATGTAAATGTTGTCTTCTCCTGATCTTCGGGGGCGATTGAAATATGGTTGTACCCCGAACAACCGTCTAGAAAGTAGTACCAACCCCTTCCTGCCAAGCGATCAAGAATGTGATCCATGAAGGGCATTGGAAAGTGATCTTTCAACTTCCACAAATTTAACTTTTGAAAGTCCATAAAAACTCTCCACCCGGTGATTGGTATGAGTGGAATTAACTCATTTTTTTCATTGGCAAATACTGTCATGCCTCCTTTCTTAGGTACACCCTGCACAAAACTCACCCATTTGTTGTCAGAGATAGGGTACACTACCCCTGCATCAAGCCATTTGATAATCTTCTTTTTTACTACCTCTTGCATTGTTGGGTTTAGTCTCTATTGATGTTCAATAGTTGGATTGCAATCTTTCTCAAGCTGAATCTTATGCATGCAAATACCCGAAGGAATGCCAACAATGTCTGCAATGGTCTAACCAATTACCCTTTTGTAGTGCTAAAGCACGAAGATAAGTGCTTTCACCTGTTGCCCGCTCAAGTCAGCTACAATTATAATTGGTAATGTATTTCCATTGCCAGGAAACACATACTTCAAATGGCTCGGCAGCTCTTTCAATTCCAACACCGGTGGCTCTTCAATGGATGGTTTAGCCGGTGGTGTTGGCCGATTCTTCAGATCTAAATCTAGCTTTTTGGGCGCACATGAATATGACCCAATTCCATTCAATGCACAAATGGTCTCTTCATAATGCTCAATTCCATCACTATCAAAATTCATTAGAACTGCAGTTAGAGGATCGACAACAAGTTTATCCTCTATTGGTACCTTCTGCTCATCCTCATAGTAGACATCAACGATTGAAAACACACTCATTTCTTTATGTTTTTTCATCGATTAGCACACATCAAAATGAACTACCTTATCATTCAGCCTAAATAGAAGTTAGTTAGCTCTCAAGTCAATGAGCACACTACCAGTGGCAAGGAAAGGTCGACCCAAAATAATGGGTACCTCAAAGTCTACTTCAAAATCAAGTATGACAAAATCTACAGGAAATATGAAACTTGCTACTTTAACTAGCACATCATACAAGATACCCACAGAATATTTCACAGATCTGTTAGCCATTACTAGTCGCATATTAGTGGGTGTAGGATTTCCCAAACCTAACTTCTTCTAAACAGCTAGTGGCATAAGATTAATGTTTGCCCCTATATCACACGATGCCTTAGCAAAATTGAGAGGTCTGATCGTGCATGGAATAGTGAATTCCCCAGCATCCGCCTACTTTAGTAGCAAAGACCTTTTGGAAATAGCGCCACAATGATGAAGATTATCCTTTGCCTCGAGCTAACTGCCTATTTTTTTGTAACAAGGTCTTTCATAAACTTGGCATATCCTGTCATTTGTTCTAATGCCTATACCAATGGCAAATTTATTGTCAACTATTTAAGCATTACCATGAATTTTCCAAATTTCGTATCTTTGTCATGCTTTTTTAGTTTGTGTAAAAAGGGAGGTGGTGGTCTCGGGAGAGTGGTGACCACTGCTTTTTTTTCTTTTCTTCCTTCTTCCCTATGCCATTATTCGGCTGATGGTTAGGGTGATTATCATTATTATCCAGTATCTCATCTTCAGCTGGATTGTTTCCATCTTCATTATGATCTTCTTCGATCACATCATCAAGAACATTTTTGCCCACAGAAGGGCCTGCTAATCTCTTACCACTTCTAGTGGTAATTGCCATACATGAACCATTATTTCAAGGGTTTTGTACAGTATTACTCGATAGAGTGCCACTCTTTCTATGGTTGGCTGAGATAGATAATTGGTTTAGTTGTTGCTCTATCTGTTTTATCAAAGCAGAATGGGCTCCAACTGTTTGGGTCAAAGAGGATACATCCCTTTTCATCTCCTCATGGCTCTTAATGAATTGAACAAACAAGTCTTCCATGGATGGTTTCCCCGAACTAGATGTAGTAGCCTCTCTATTCCCAGGAGGAACATATAACCCACTTCTGTCATTTTTGCTTTTCCAATTTGCTTGGTCACAGTCCCTGTAACGAGATTTATCATAGTACTTCTGACCTTGGTTTCCTTGGCCATTGCCTCGGAAACCCCCCTGATTATAGAGATAGTTTTCTTCTTCCTCATCTTTAGAGTCATCTCGCCCTTGTGCTCTAACTACTTTTACTCTCTCTATCTTTCCAGTTAGTAAATACTTGGTCAGCAGATCCATCTATGTTCTCAAATGAGCCATATCTAGCTCACGTTCCTCTTCTCTTCTACGTTGTTCTAGAGTCATCCCAATAGATGCAGCAGGGCTTGCTACCATAGAATCCCTGGTATGCCAAGATCTACTTTGTTTTGTCATCCAGTCAAGCATCTATGAGGCTTCTTGGAAAGTAAGATCCACAAATGATCCACCAGATGCATTGTCCACAACCTGCCGTGTAATAGAATTGAATGCCCTATACAATGTCTCAATCAAGTGTAAATTGATCAAGTTATGATTCGGACACTACATCAATTTCTTCTTGAATCTCTCTCATGCCTCGTGGAGAGATTCGATTGGGAACTATCTGAAGTTACCAATTTCATCTTGTAACACCCCGTAAATTTTTTCGTACACTTATCGCGATTATATGGAGTCCTAAAGGCTTGCGTATGGGTTAAATTAAGTTTATGGTGTTCGGAAGTATCCCGTCAATAGTTGTATGTGTAGGTATTGGAATAAGCTTTCCAACGATATAAAGTTTGCCCAAAACAGAGGAGTATTTCATATAAGCGAGCACATTCGAAATTTCAAAACGGTAGTCGGGAAGCCTGTGAACAGTAAATCTGCAGGAAAATTACTGCAGCTAGGCAATTGTTTTTTTGGATCAAATTTAGACAATCATAACTCCTTGTACAAAAAGAACTGTGTGAGCTGCTATATATCGACGAAAATCACCGAGAGTTTTCTTTCCGATGAAATTAGTTTCATCCAAATCCAATGTCTGAGTAAGGAGCTATACCCGTTTTACTACACCCTATCAAAAAAAAACAGAATTGTGGGACAGATTTTTGGGTCAACTTTAAACGACCATAACTCCTTGTACAAGAAGAACTGGGTGGTATACTTTATATGAAAATGAAATCCCTTTGAATTATCTTTCCAATGCAATTGGTTTGACCCGAATCTGATACCGGAGAAAAGATTTATGATCGATTTACTTAAGCCTATCAAAACTGTCCACTGGGGACAGATTCGGATTTATTTAAATTGTTAGGGAAAAATGGTCATTTTCTATTACCTCTTGGACAAAAATGGGTCTTTATAAACCTACACTTAGCCTCATATATATCATATACCATCCAATTATTAAGAGAAGGTGAAACCCTAGCCTAATTTCAACTTCAAATATTTTGTGATTCAACCGTAGAAAATTCGAATTGGTTCCGTAGTTGTGTTCACCATCTCGAAAGCTTCGAGAAGCACCCCATGGTTATGTAAGGAGGATTCTAAATACAAGAGTTCATTGTTAAGGTATGAATATTGTTTATTCTTGATTCTTATCCATGAATAAGTATTGATAAAGGATTATGAGTATTGTCTAGATGTTGGAAGATAACTAGAAACATAGTTATGAATTGTTTTGTATAAATTGTTAGTAGTAAATTATGGAAGTTGTTGTATTGGATTATGGAGGATGAATTGTGGTGATGTATCATTATATTAGTGGTTATGTATGCCTAGTGTTCATGTTGGTATTGGATGGTGATTAAGAAGGGAAATAAAGGCTAAGAGTGATGTTGAGGGATATTTCATGAAAATGCATGATATGTGAATGTAATAAGAGTATAAGAGGATGTATGTAGCACCCTTATTGATGAGTTAAAGGATTACTTCCTAGACATTATTTGGTGAAGTTAATACCTAAATGGTAAGGTTTGGTTGCTAATACTAGTTTGCCACAAATGACTTATTGTAGATAAGTGTTCGAAGAGTACGGGAAGTCAAGTTGGACTTGTATTGAAGTGGTTATATCAAGGTATGTAAGACATACTCTATCTAATCTTTGGCATGAATAATGACCCATGGCACTCTCAAGTAAGCTTCCAACATTGTCCTACGACACATGACACATAATAACATCATATGATCTTCGACACTACCAATTGAACTTGTTTTCACTTTTAAGATGTCCGGCTAGTCAAAAAAAATGTCCATATACTATTGTTGACTCCGAAATGGTTTAATGAGGTATCCATGATTCTCTACTTCATTTTCATGATATGGATTACCTATTTACAAGTTTTCCTATTGAGGTATCATAGTTCCAAGTTCCATAAGGTGTGATCACAAAGTAACCAATCTCAAAGATTAATTGAATTAAGAAATGGAATGTCTGTATTTTAAATTGATGATATGATGTATTGTATTAGTACCACTGATAAGTTGGCCATTGTATTATAAAGTTTATGTATATATGCTATTCCAGGGGTGGTCCCTGATGTATTGTATTAGTACCACTGATCAGTTGGCCATTGTATGACATATGTTATGTATTGATAAGGATTATGGGAAGTAATGATATGAAAGTAATGTGCAGGTATCCCATCAGCTCTTTTAAGTGTGGTCTAATCATACTGTTTATTCACTGGTATCTGGGTTCTGTTGATCTTTTGTATCTCATCTTGATACTCACTGTCTTACATACTCAGTACATATTTCCGTACTGACGTCCCTCACGGGGGACCCGTATTCATGCCTGCAGGAACAGGTACTTCAGGTCGTACACCTCCGCAGTAAGAGCCAGGACATTCTGTTGTTAGTGGTGAGCTCCAGTTGTTTCGGGGCATCCCAAGTCGTTTCTATATGTATTTTTGGTATTTGTATAAAAGTCTTTTGTGGGCGGGAGTTTGTCCCGGCCCTAACTCAGTTGTGTATCTATGTAGAGGCTTTTGTAGACATATTGTACAGCCATAGGAGTGTTTGGTTGATAGACGTGATGGCTCTGACGGCCAATTACTGTTTATATATATATATTTATGCGTGTCTGCTGGGCTGATGCAGGTACTGTTTTCTTCTATTTAAAACGAAGTGCTGCCCAAATTTCTAATTTTCATAAGTAATGTAAATGTGAAAGTATAGGTTATGAAGGGGTTCTCCCGGGTCTCCTCTGCTACGGGTGCCAGTCCGCTCCAATGGGATTTGGGGTATGACACATCTCTCAGCTGGACTCTTTTGGAGAGTAGAAACAACTTTTCTAGGAAAGCATCTCTCAATTGCCTCCAGTCGGTTATAGAAGATGGCTTCAATTCAGTTAACCATAGTGTTAACTCTCCTGATAGAGAAAATAGAAATAATCGAAGGCGGATTGCATTTTGTCCAACTCTCAAAATTTTAAAAGAGTTGCATACGGTGACAAAATTCACTAAATGCATATTGGTATCATCTCCTGGAAATCCACCAAACAATCCCTTCAGATGAAGAAGTTGAATCATGGTCCTCGTGATGTTGAATTTGGAACCTAGTGCCAATGGTGGGAGAACAATAGCTCTTGTTGCTTTGACTCTGTCCATTTCATCTTCATCATCATACGGATCAAATTGTACCAGTTGACGATTTTGTCTTGCTCCATAAGGGTGATTTCTGTATGCATTTCTATTCATCGATGCAACTACATCCTCTGCATGCCTTTGATTTCCTGGCATCAACAATTCATCATCCCCCAGGTCCTTTTTCATCTGTGTTATGTACCCGACCTGTGTTAACTATGTTTTGTTGATGTAATTGAGCGTTAGCCAAAGCGTCTAATCTATCAATTTCTTGTTGATTTTCCATTCTACCGATCAATCGTAGTTTGGGATCAACTGGTAATAATGGTTCTCCTGAACTTATTATTTTTGGCATCAATAAGAATAATCCTGTAACTAACAAAAACAACAAAAAATGTAAAATTCATAAACTTAACTAATCAATCAATTTACACAAATAAACTTAATTGACAATAGTATTCCCGAGCAAAAGTGCCAAATTTTGATACGCCCGAATTACACCTCTCATATGAGCATGTAAGCGGTCGCTGTCAAATTAGAACCCAACTAGGTTGGGGTCAAATCCCACAGAGAATAAGGTGTCAATACAAGTTATTTATGATGTAACGAAATGATCGTTAGTAATTTCCAATAAATAGGGGGTTTGGAGAATAGATAAAATGGTATTGAATACTTCAAACTAAAACTTTCTATTATAAGGTTTCAAATATGATATGATGGAAACCAGGGTTATGGTTACCAAGAAGTTCAAATAGATCGGGTTGTAAATCACTTTAGATTTCCAATGAACATTTCAATTGCAACAAGAGTTGAATCCTATTATTTACCCATTCATCTCTCGACCTCAGTAGGTAGTGCACCCATTAATTCTCTCAAACTAAAAGGATGTCTTTGCTATTCAACTATGTTCTCATGTAGGCAAATTCAGTTAAGACATTTGTCATTAAACTAAAGACTAACGTCTTTTGAGTCCATGTAACCCTTTCTTTTCTTAACATACACTTTCTTCCTGAATAAGTGATGTTTGTGAGCTCGCCCTTCAATTGCAATCAAGAGAATATTTATAGTTCTCGACAAGAACCTTCCTCTCGGACAAGTGATTTCTTCATTAAAGTAACCTAACACCACCTTCCTCCCGGACAAGTGATATTCTAGTGCTGACTCTACTAGGTTGCAACCATGGGCTTACCTTTCAAGTTCCAACTAAGAGAAATCGTTACATTGCTCGACAAGCACTTTCCTCCTGGACAAATGATTGCTTCATTGGAGTAACTTAACAACACCTTCCTCTCAGACAAGTGGTGTTGTAGTACTGGCTCTACTAAGTTGACTCCAAGAAAGATCATTAAAGTACAGAAAGGTTTATACAATATCAATTACTTATAGAACTTAAGTAAATTCATAACCCATGCTAGTTATTTACATCAAGGCTCCCATAAGCCTAGCTATGGGAGATTAGCCACACATTTCCATAGAAGAAGAAAAAGATATCATTATGTTGTTCATAAATAATTTAAGATATATTTACAGCAATGACAAGAATGTGTTCTTGAGTCTTCAATACAAATGAAATGATTAAATCCCAAAGCTAAAGCTTACTTCCCACAATATGCTAAGTTACAAAAGAAGTAGAAAAACAAGATACAAAAGAAGGGTAGAGAGCTAGATCTAGAAATGTAGATCTCAGATCTAGCCTCTAAAAGAAAAGTCAAAGGTAGGTTGAAATAAAAGAAAAACACTAAGCTAAGATGGAGGATAAGAAAGTGTGGAAGATAATAATGAATAATGTAAGAGTGTCTGAAATAAACCCTACCACTTAGTATTTATAGGACTCTTAAAATTAGGGTTTCATAGTTCAAACTTGAAATTTACCGTGTCAAGTGCAACGGTGCACATCGACGGTCCGACGGTCCATCGCATGCGACTGTTGCTTGATTCCAGTATTGATGGATTCTGCTCAGCCGCGACGGTGTCTTCCGATGATCCGTCGCAAGTTTGATGGTCCATCGCATGCCATCGTCGCATGATTCCAGTGGCCTGGTCTTCTGCTCCTACGCGATGATGGGTCCCGACGATCCGTCGAGGTTTCGATGATCCATCAAATGCACTGTCGAATTTTATTTTATTTTGGTTTTGCCTATTTTCTTAAGTAATTCATCCCACTTGGCTTTTGTCCTAAAAACACTTAAATACAATATCAAATACAATATTGGTTGCTCGAAAACATGCATTTATCTTAAGAAAAAGGCCTAAGATGTTTCGTCGGAAGGCAGAACATCAGATAGCATGCATATATGAATATGTCATAAGTTCATCTATCTAGTTTCTTAAGCACCCCATCGACAATAATAACATACAACAATATCATAGAAGACATTGTGTTCACAAGGTTAAAGCATGCATTTGTCAATTAGGTCATAATTTAGCTATAATGCATGATTTCTAGTCTCTTAGGCATTTTATCAAACACCGTACATGCACAACTTAGGAATAGGTGTAATCATCAAATTATACATCAACAACAACCAAGTTTACATGTTTCCAACTCACATGATATCATAGATTCATAAAAACACATAAAGATTCCAACTTGGGAATCATTCAACATCAACTACATGATCATCAACATCCAACAATAGAGACATCAAAATTTATAATTTAAAATAGGGTTCTTGAGCTTTATGGACGAAAGGAATCCATAAATCAACATAACGCATACCTTAGTTCGTGATTTCACGAAGTTTCATACAGAGAATTTCATGAAATTGGATCGTCTATGAAAACCCTAGCCTGTGTTCTTGAGAGGCCTTTGAGAAAAGGAGTACATTTTGCTTCAATTGGGGCTAAATACCCTGTTATAGAGTATATATATGGTGGCAAAATGACCAAATTAACCCTCAAGACACAGAGGTTGAATGCTGAAAAACTGGGCAGCATGCTATGGAGCATGCGTCTCATGCTCCATTTCTTCGGACTGGAGCATACATCGCATGCTCTATCGCATGCTAGGACCAATGGAATTGACCATGCGACGCATTCTAATCGCATGATGCTACTGTTTTAAAATCCAAACATGCCCTAAACGGATTCTGAAAATTCCAAAACTCACCCAAAATATACTATTGTCTTGCTCTATCATAACGTAACTTGAAAATTAAAAAATGGAGGTCGGGAAGGTCGTCAAATAAATCTCCGAAGTTTGAAGGCTAAAAATGAGACTAAGTATTTAATACTTAGCTAAAATTTTCCAAGTGTTGGAGATTTTGAAAAGCTTAAGGAGCTTAACGAGTTGGTTTCGACTTGCAATTTTGTGGGGTCTTACAAAAGCCAAGTAAATTTCATATATTGATCAACAAAACTACAATAATAAAATTTCTTGTCAAGAGATAAGACTGGTAATGGACTCCATAAATCACTAAAGATTTTTTGAAGCGGGAGTTATAGGACTGGAAAGTTTCTTAACATCTTCATGATGAAGTAAGAGTTTATGGTCAAGTAGATTTTCAATCAATTCCTCATATGAGACAGTCGTATCACGTGCACGAATGGCAGCAGAGATTTCATGAAATTAAGGACCTAAACCGCTAAGTATCTTGATTATGAGATTAGACACAGGAGAACTGACAGTGGCTAACTCATCCGAAAGGGACCGAATAGTGTGAAGATATTCGGTGATGGAGCAAGATTCTTTAGTGATGCAAGCAAGTTGATCACGTAGGCTGAAGACACGGGTTTGCGATCTGTTTGCATAAGTGGTGTGCACAGCGTCCCAAGCTGATTTGGCAAAGTTGGTTGCAACAATTGTGGGTTCAACAGATGCCATGAGGGCATTCTGGATAAGTTGGTCCTGACAGAACCAAGTTAAAAAAATAGGATTGGGAGATACGTTATTGCCAATGGTGAGGGTGCAAGTAGGGGCAGGAGTGCTCTCATCGAGCTGGCCAAATAGATTGTAACCATACATAAGCATGGAGAATTAAGCTTCCCAGGTGGCAAAGTTGTGGCCACCGCTGAGTTTGATGGGTAATTGGGACGCATGGTTGAATTGAATGATAATGTTAGCACCTGTTGTGTTATCAGCATTAACAACTCTGGGATTGTTGCCATTGTTGTTGTCCATTGCTACTGATCTACATGAGGAAGAGAGGAGGGAAAAAAATAGGATAATTCTTGTTAAAGAGTATAGAGCGTTGAAACCATATAAATGCAGAGTAAGTGTTGGACAAAATTATTTTTGAAGAACGCAGAAAGCATTTTAAATATAGTTACAGAGAAAATAAGAAGTCTCCTAGACAAACACTACTAATGTAATATAACTAAACACTCAGTTGAAGGCAGTATCCTAAACAAAGTAGAATTGTTGAAACAATAATACTAACTACACTAAACTATGAACTAATAACTGAACTAACTAAACATGGGTTAATCATTTTGTGCCAATAACTTCTTTATCGCCTACGGTGAAAACATCAAATCCGAGCTTAGATTCGAACAGTTCTTTGGAGTTAAGTATGAGCTTATTCTTCTTAGAAAACCCAGTGCCATCTCGTCAGTCTCAACACCAACTATTTTCAGCGAAATTTATACTTTTTTCACAAAATTCTCACTTTTCACAAAAAAAACTAAATCACAAATTTACAGTTCTGTGAGAAATTCAAAAAAACTAACTCACCAATTCACATTTCCACAAAAAATCATAAAAAGTAACTCACAAATTCACATTTCCATGAGAAATTCAAAAAATCTAACTCATAAATTCACATTTCCACAAAAAAATCAAAAAAACCAACTCAGATATTCACATTTCCACAAGAACTTAAAAAAAATCACAATTTCACAAAAAACCCCGACAATTCACATATTCACAAAAAATTCAAAAGAAAAATATACTGAATTAAAATTTTAGGAGTGGAAGTAGTACAGAGGAAAAGAGTAAAAAGCCAGTCGAGTCGTTTATCGCCTTCGGTGAAGACATCGAATCCGAGCTTAGATTCAAGCTGTTCTTCGGAGTTGAGTATGTGTTTATGGTTCTTAGAAAACCTAGTGTTGTCTCATCAGTCTCAACACCGACTATTTTCATCGAAATTCACACTTTTTTGACAAAACTCACATTTCTCACAAAAAATCAAAAAATACCACACAAAATTCACATCAAAAACACAATTTCACAACCAAAAAAAAATCAAAATTCACATTTTCACAACAAAAAAAAAAGAATAAGAAAATCTCAGAATTCACATTTCTCACAAAAAAAATAACACACAAAATTCACATTTAAAAAAAAAATTAACTCACAAATTCACATTTCCACAAAAAAAAAAGAACTCAAAATTCACATTTTCACAAAAAAAAAAAGAGCAAGAGTAGTAGTACAGAGGAAAGAGTAAGGAGCCAGCCGATTCGTTTATCGCCTTCGGTGAAGACATTAAATCCGAACTTAGATTCGAACTATTCATCAGAGTTAAGTATGAGTTTCTTCTTCTTAGAAAACCTAGTGTTGTCTCGCTAGTCTCAACACCGACTATTTTCAGCCGAATTTATACTTTTTTCACAAAATTCACATTTTTCACATAAAAACTAACTCACAAATTCACACTTCCATTAGAAATTCAAAAAACTAACTCACAAATTCACATTTCCATAAAAAATTCAAAAAACTAACTCACAAATACACATTTTCAAAAGAAATTTAAAAAGAAAAAGAAAATTCACATTTTCACAAAAAATTCAAAAAAAATATATACTGAAGTAAAATTGGAAGAGTAGAAGTAGTACAGAGGAAAGAGTAAGAAGTCAGCCGAGTCATTTATTGCCTTCAATGAAGACATCAAATCCGAGCTTAGATTTGAGTTGTTCTTCTGAGTTAAGTATGAGTTTCTGCTTCTTAGAAAATCTAGTGTTGTCTCGCCGGTCCGAGCACCGGCTATTTTCAGCGGCGTTCATACTTTTTTTTGATGAGTACTCTGGCAAATTAAGATCGGCAATTTAGAGGTCTGAAAGAGGGAAAAAAATATTTTGGCTTTTGAGGTTGTAGGGGTGTTTTAAGAGGTACTCTTTCCCGCATTTTCTTTTTTCTATTACTTTCTATAATTTTTATTTTTTTTATTTCCCATCTGATGTTCAAAAACCGAATTGAAGTTCGATAAATCCAAATTCGCATCGAGTAGGGTCCCATTTGGGGGTAACGCTTCTTATCAAGGATTTTTTCATACCCAAGACATCCGGTTAAGGTAGAGAAACTCCATCCACTACACCACATTCTTTGGTATTACTACTTTATTTTATTTTATTTTTAATTTCCCATCCAATGTTCGGAAACCGCATTGGAGCCCGACTAATCCAAATTCGCACCGAGTAGGGCCTCATTCAGGGGTAGCGCTCCTTACCAAGGATTTTTCCATACCCAAGGCTCAATTCGAGACCTCTGGTTAAGATAGGAGCACCTCCATCCAATGCACCACATTCTTTGGTGGTTACTACTTTATTTTATTTTATTATTTCGTCCGTTTAAAAGAAATATATTTTTTTATTTGACACGATATGAAATTTAGGAAAATTTGAAATTTTAAAATTAAAGTTATATTAAATGTATCAAATATGTCATTTATTTTTGTGGTCTTGAATATGCCACATAAAAATTAAAACTAAATATTATCAAAAGAGAAAGGTTCACTCTTTTTGAAATAAAATAAAAAACAAAGTAGGTCACTCATTTTTAAATGAAAAAAGTAGTAATTATTATTTACTTCGTCCAACAATATTTATCTATTGGCCAAACCCATCGACACCCCCCTAAACTTGGCACGATCTTTCACTATGGCACCTCAAGTGAACGTTGTTCACTTTTGGCACCTCAAGTAGCCACAAGGAATGTTATTTTGACACCTTTTACTGATTCAGCAAAGACAGTGTATTGATGATAGGCGAATTTACACACCTATATCAATATATTTTGCCCATATTTGTGCCATGTTTTGAGAACAAATTATATATTTTATGCACTTTTAGTCCTTTTTCCTGTAAGTGAGCTAAAGAACATGATTAGCAAAGTTTCAGGTATAAATGATGCAGAATTCAGCATTTTGTGGATAACTTGACGCCAAAGAAAGCTCACGAAGGAAGGAAAGGGAGCTTGGACGCCTAAAGGACCAAAAGTGATGCATGGAAAATCTGTCCCGGGCTAAAACAGCATTTCTGAAGACTTTTGGGACTAGCAGTAACTTATTAGGATTAGGATAATGATACATTAACCTAGTACAATTGGGTTAAGTATTTCATTAGCTTATTAGGATTAGGATAATGATACATTAACCTAGTACAATTGGGTTAAGTATTTCATTAGCTTAGTAGGATTTGGTTAAGTATTTCATTGGCTTAGTAGGAATACGATATGGGTATTATAAATACCCTATCATTCTAGACATCTTCATACATTCCTCCCTTAGTGGAGAGAGACATTCCTCCCTTAGTGGAGAGATTCATTCACTTACTATTCCAACAATTCTAATTCTTCCATTAATTCTATTTTTCTTCTATTCTTCTATTAAATTCCACAACAAGAGAGACATTACTTAGCAAAGGACTTCACACCATCCTCACCCTTACACCTAACGTGCAAATCTTTATTGGGGTACAATGATCATGTTTATTGTGACTTCCTTCGCACTCATGGGTAACTAAACCTCTCTGTTGGGGTTATGGAAGCCGAATGAGATACTATCTATTGCTGTGAGTTTGTGAGTTCGTGACACGTATGCTGCTTATATCATTATTCTCTTCATCTTAATGCAAATTCTTGTGGCTGCAGACGCATAAAATAACGCCAGTATAACATTTAACTTGTTCGAAAGAAAGGTTATCTGTCTGGAAAAGAGATAATGTCAAGGTAGTAGGGTCCCATCCCCTATTAAAAAGATAGTGCCGTAACTGGATTAACCTCTTGGAGAATTCGTACCGGTAGACACGCTTTAAGCTCGAAAGAGTTAAAGTGAAATAATCCTCGAATAGGTCGAAAGATGCCTGGATTTACCATCGAATACAATTCTCTATAAGCACATGCATGTCGGAATTCGACACACTCATAGCCAATAGAGACGTATGACTCAGAAGGTGGACATAACCCCAACTCCTCAATTCTCATTGTTTCACAACCTACTAAACATTCTTTCCTTTTACTTTGCTATTTTCAGCTTTTACTTTATTGTTTTGGTTACACATTACAATCCCCCCTTCTTACGAGACTTGCACTAAAAGTCTAGTAATCGTTGCCTACTTGTTGACCAAGCTATTCCCTGTGGGATCGACACCCAACCCAGGTTGGGTTCTATATTTGCTAACGACCGCTTTACACTCCTACAAGAGCTGTAGATTGAGCGTTATCAAAAATTGGCGCCGTTGTCGGGGAATACGAGTGTCAATTAAGTTCATGATAATTACTAGACCCTTTGGTCAAAGATTCTCATACTTTTACTTTTAGTTTTTGTTTTTGTTTATTCAGGTTTGTTTAGTGCATCAATGGATGCACAACATGAAATTGAAAGGATGGTTGCTCAAGTGCATCAACAGAATATTGATAATCCAGGTCGGGCAACAAATCCTGATGATGAGGAACTGGGCGATGAGGAGCTACTAAACCCACGGCATACTGTTGAGATGGCGGCACCAATGCAGGGAAGAGATCATCAAGCTAGGTTTGGGCCTGAACGCCGAGCTATGCAAATACCGTTCGATGATGATGATGACGATCTGGACGAAGCTGGTGCCACAGGAGCCATTATTCTTCCACCATTAGCGCCCGGAGCCAAGTTCAACATCACTAGCACCATGATTCAGCTTTTGCAACTCAAGGGATTATTTGGTGGACTAGCAGGCGATGATCTGAATATGCATCCGATCAACTTTATTTCTACATGCAAGTCATTCGACAATCCTGGCGTTGGACAGAATGCAATTCGACTACGCTTATTTCCATTGTCTCTGTCTGGGGAGGCAACTCTATGGTTGAATGGGCTGACTCCTAATTCTATTACAAATTGGAGGCAATTGAAAGACGCTTTCCTAGAAAGATTCTTTCTGCCATCCGAAAGAGCACAATTAAGAGATGAAATCAGCAATTTTCGGCAGCTTCCAACTGAAGCCCTTCATGAAACATGGGAGAGGTTCAAGTCGAAGCTAATGAGGTGCCCAAACCATCACTTGACCAATGTCCACTTGATGGAGATATTGTACAGAGCTTTGAATTCGGTGACTAAGCCAGTGGTTGATAATGCGGCTGGAGGATCATTCACGGACCTTACCTTTGGTCAAGCAAGCAATATGCTAAATCGGATGACGAAGCAAAGTAGAGCTTGGCATACCAGGGATTCTGAGGTAGCATGTCATACCCCAAATCCCATTGGAGCAGACTGGCACCCGTAGCCGAGGAGGCCCGGGAGAACCCGTTCATAACCTATACTTTCACATTCACATTACTTATGAAAATTAGAAATTTGGGCAGCACTTCGTTGTAAATAGAAGAAAATAGTACCTGTATCAGCCCAGCAGACACGCATAAATATATATATGAACAGTAATTGGCCGTCAGAGCCATCACGTCTATCAACCAAACACTCCTATGGTTGTACAATATGTCTACAAAAGCCTCTACATAGATACACAACTGAGTTGGGGTCGGGACAAACTCCCGCCCACAAAAGACTTTTATGCAAATACCAAAAGTACTTATAGAGACGACTTGCGATGCCCAAAAACAACTGGAGCTCACCACTAACAACAGAATGTCCTGGCTCTTACTGCGGAGGTGTACGACCTGAAGTACCTGTTCCTGAGGAATGAATGCAGGTCCCCTGTGAGGGACGTCAGTATGGAAATATGTACTGAGTATGTAAGGCAGTGAGTATCAAGATGAGATACAAAAGATCAACAGAATCCAGATACCAGTGAATAAACAGTATGAGTAGACCACACTTAAAAGAACTGATGGGATACCTGCCCATTACTTTCATATCATTACTTCCCGTAATCCTTATCAATACATAACATATGTCATACAATGGCCAACTGATCAGTGGTACTAATACAATACATCAGGGACCACCCCTGGAATAGCATATATACATAATATTTATAATACAATGGCCAACTGATCAGTGGTACTAATACAATACATCATATCATCAATTTAAAATACAGACATTTCATTTCTTAATTCAATTAATCTTTGAGATTGGTTACTTTGTGGTCACACTTTATGGAACTTGAAACCATGATACCTCAATAGGAAAAACATGTAAATAGATAATCAATATCATGAAGATGAAGTACAGAATCATGGATACCTCATTAAACCATTTCGGAGTCAACAATAGTATATGGATATTTTTTTTGACTAGCCGGATATCTTAAATGTGAAAACAAGTTCAATTGGTAGTGTCGAAGATCATATGATGTTATTATGTGTCATGTGTCGTAGGACAATGTTGGAAGCTTACTTGAGAGTGCCATGGGTCATTATTCATGCCAAAGAATAGATAGAGTATGTCTTACATACCTTGATATAACCACTTCAATACAAGTGACTTCCCGTACTCTTCGAACACTTATCTATAATAAGTCATTTGTGGCAAACTAGTATTAGCAACCAAACCTTACCATTTAGGTATTAACTTCACCAAATAATGTCTAGGAAGTAATCCTTTAGCTCATCAATAAGATTACTACATACATCCTCTTATACTCTTATTACATTCACATATCATGCATTTTCATGAAATATCCCTCAACATCACTCTTAGCCTTTATTTCCCTTCTTAATCACCATCCAATACCAACATGATCACTAGGCATACATAACTACTAATATAATGATATATCACCACAATTCATCCTCCATAACCCAACACAACAACTTCCATAATTTACTACTAACAATTTATACACAACAATTCATAACTATGTTTCTAGTTATCTTCCAACATCAAGACAATACTCATAATCCTTTATCAATACTTATTCATGGATAAGAATCAAGAATAAACAATATTCATACCTTAACAATGAACTCTTGTATTTAGGATCCTCCTTACATTACCATGGGCTGCTTCTTGAAGCTTCCGAGATGGTGAACACAACTACGGAACCAATTTGAATTTTCTACGGTTGAATCACAAAATATTTGAGGTTGAAATTGGCTAGGGTTTTCACCTTTCCTAAAATTTGGATAAAATCTGATAAAATTGAGGCTAAGTGCAGGTTTTTAAGACCAATTTTCGTCCAAAGGTAATAGAAAATGACCATTGTGCCCTAAAAATTGAAATAAATCCCGAATCTATCCCCAGTGGACAGTTTTGACAGGCTGAAGTAAATCGATCATAACTATTTGGTCCGATATTGGATTTAGGTGAAATTGGTATCATTGTAAATATAATTAAAAGGGCTTTCATTTCATATAAATTAGGCCACCCAGTTCGTCCTGTACAAGGAGTTATGATCGTTTGAAGTTGACCCTAAAAATCTGTTTTGAGAGGCTGAAGTAAAACGTGTATAACTCCTTACGCAGATGTTGGATTTGGATGAAACCAATTGCATTAGAAAGAAGACTCAAAGATATTTCTTTTGATATATGGTATCTTGCCCAGTTCATTATATTGAGGAAGTTATGATCGTTCAAAGTTGACCCAAAAACTGGCAGGCCTCAGTATTTTCCTGCTAATTTACTGTTCACAAAAATCTGTTTTGAGAGGCTGAAGTAAAACGAGTATAACTCCTTACTCAGATGTTGGATTTGGATGAAACCAATTGCATTAGAAAGAAGACTCTCGGAGCTTTTCGTCTATATATAGCAGATCACACAGATCTTTTTGTACAAGGAGTAATTATCGTCTCAAGTTGGAGTGCCTAGCTGCAGAAATTTTCCTGCAGAATCACTGTTCACAGGCTTCCCGGCCACTGTTTTGAAATTTCGAATGTGCTCGCTTATATGAAATACTCCTCTGTTTTGGGCAAACTTTATATCGTTGGAAAGCTTATTCCAATACCTACACATACAGCTATTGACTGGATACTTCCGAACACCATAAACTTAATTTAACCCATACGCAAGTCTTTAGGACTCCATATAATCGCGATAAGTGTACAAAAAAATTTACGGGGTGTTACATAGCAAGCCCCACTTTATCTATTGGCATGACTGCTGAACAAAGGAGAAGAGAAGAAGAACATGATCAAGGCATGGCGCACATGAAAACACAAATGAATCTTCTTACAAAGCATCTATTATCAGGGAAGACCGAAAAAGTTAAGGCCGTGGTATCACATGGAAGAAACAAATCTGATTCAGAGGAAGAAGCCAACTACTTGAACAATCAGGGTGGTTTCCGAGGCAATGCCCAAGGAAACCAAGGTCGGAACTATTATGATAAATCTGGAAGCAAGGACCAAGGTAGTCGGAAGAACAACAACGAAAAGAGTGGTTTATACGTTCCCCCTGGAAGACGTGACGCCACCACATCTAGTTCTGGAAGTATAGAAGACATGATGGCTAAAATATTAAAAGGAGTAGAGGCAACTAATACGGGAGTGAATGAGGTGAAGAACAACTTGTCCTCAATGAAGCAATTGGTTGACTCGCATTCCACTTCAATAAAACAGCTGGAGCAACAATTGAGTCAATTATCTGCGGCATTCAATCAAAGAAAGGCTGGCACTTTACCTAGCGACACTGTGCAAAACCCAAGGAATTATGGGTCATGCATGGCCATTACTACCCGAAGTGGTAAGGTGCTGGAAACCTCAGCAAAAAGCAAGTGGTTGACGAAGTAGTGGACAAGGCGAAAGGGGAAGATGCCGCAACAGCTGATCCTGACGTCCATAACGTCACCCCTCACGATTTGCAACCTGAAAAAGCTGAAAAATGGAAGCAAGAGGAGAAGAAAGACGAGGAGAGAACAATCCCATACCCACCACCACCTTTTCCTCAAAGATTGAAGAAGGTGGCGGATGATACGAAGTTCAGCAAATTCATGAATATGTTAAAGCAGCTGACCATTAATGTTCCGTTGGTAAAGGCACTTGAACAAATGTCTGGGTATGCAAAATTTATGAAAGACCTTTTGACAAAGAAGCGGGCAGCAAGCTATGAGTTGAAAGATGATGTTCATCACTGCAGTGCAATTGCTACAAGATCGCTAGTTCAAAAAAAGGCCGACCCCGGTGCTTTCACTATTCCTTGCACTGTTGGATCTATGAATTTTTCCAAGGCATTGTGCGATCTGGGTGCTAGCATCAATTTGATGCCACTATCCGTCTATAGGAAGTTGGGGTTAGGCGATCCGACACCAACCAATATGAGGCTCGTGATGGTTGACAGGTCGGTAAAACGACCTGTGGGTATCTTGAATGATGTGTTGGTGAAGGTTTCTTCATTCATATTTCCTACAGACTTCGTTATTCTGGATTTCGAGGTGGATTCTGAAGTTCCTATAATCTTGGGACGTCCTTTCCTTGCAACTGGAAGTGTGCTTATTGACATGAGAGCTAATGAGCTTTTGTTTCGGTTGAATGACGAAGTGGTCCGCTTTGATATATGCAAAGCAATGAAGCAACCCAGCGATATGGATGTGTTCTCCGTAGCTTATGAGGATAAGAAAACATTATCTGTAGAGAAACAGCTTACTATTGAGTCATTGTCTGTTGCGCTGCTGAATGTTGAGCATGAGGATGATGAAGATTATGAAGAAACTATGTGTGCTCTAATAGGGATAGGGTCCTATTCTCATACTCCTAAGAAGTTGGACCTTGATCTTACGAATCAACCTTCACCAACAGCGAATACTTCCATTGAAGAACCACCAATGCTAGAATCGAAAGAGCCCCCCGATTATCTAAGGTATGTGTTCTTGGAAAGTGGAAGTATACTTCCGGTAAGTGTGACGGATGATTTAAGTGAACAGCACGTGGAGGCTCTCATCTCTGCTCTGATGAGGTACAAGAGAGCTATGGGTAGGAAGATTGATGATATAATTGGTATCTCTCCTGAGGTATGTATGCACAAGAGTCATATCGAAGAAGATTGCATGCCTACAAGTAAGTATCAGCGTCTTCTGAATCCATTCAGAAAATGATGCCCCATCTATCTCGATGAAGTCTAAGTAATCGAGATAGCTATGTCGTGCCGCGACAATAAATCAAGCGCTTGGTGGGAGGCAACCCATCGTTTTTAAATGTTTTTAATTGTTTTTGTTTTCTAAGGATTTTGTCGAGCCACAACCAAAACTAAGGCGCTTGATGGGAGGCAACCCATCGTACTAATCGTTTTTATTGGTTTTTAGCAAATGTAGGTCCAAGAGGTATAAAATGAGGAGATTGATTTCAAATGTCGATTTGGACGTATTGCATGGTAAAGGTGGTAAGTTAGGAATAAGGATGCATAAGGATATGGATTGAGCATTGCTCATGCCAAAATAGGCATCGAGGAAGGCTAGGCCTAGGTAAAACTAGGCCACGAACAATGCAAAACCTATCCTATAGCCCAAGGTCTCGAAATCTAGTGTGCTATACACTATGCGCCGCCCATTCTTAAGTGTGCTATACACTATGCGCCACCTATGCTATAGCATTAGGTCTCAGTATCTCAAATGTTATACACTATGCGGCGCATATGTCCCTAAATGCCATGACCTATGCGCCGCATATGTCCCTGCATGCCATACACTATGCGCCGCCTATACTATGACTATGCCAAGCATTATGTGCCGCATATAGGGCATTTTTGTCTCCAAAACCGTTTGTAAATGGGTCAAAACCCGACCCATTCTCTTCCTATATAAAGGGGACTTAGTCTTGAAACATAACCACATTAGAAATTGACCTAAGGGCGCCGCATACTCTCTCCAAATCATCTCAAACTTTTTCTTTTTACTCTTCCAATTCACAAGAACATCTCCAAAGGCTTTAATCACGTAAGTACTCTTGTATTCTTCATCTATTTCTCGTAAGTACTATGTTGCTATGCCTATTATGAATTGCTACATCTTGAAAGATTATTGGTGATGTTAATGTGTTTGGATTGTTGACACAAAACCATGTGAGTGAACATGTACGTTAGGATAATCTTAACTTGTTTCCGACTTGAATTTGGTTTTAATTGCATTGTCATACTCTTTGCGAAATTGCTATAGTCATGAACATTGCATAATATTGTCACTTGAATACTTGCATGTTAGAAGATCCCGTTCATCGGAATAAGACTTATAAGTGCCTACCGACATAGGAGGTTGTGATAGATACTATACCTTGATGTAATCCCTATGTAGTAGTCTTGCTATATCTAACATGAAAGTATTGCAAAGGTTCCAAGAAGTGATACATCTCTGATTTTCTTGTCGGAATTTAGCCCCTAAAACGTATGTCGATGAATTCTGAGTAATCGACCACTTTCACTTCACTAGTTGGTGCCAACAACCTAAGTGTGGGGTGGTACCTCTACTGCTTGTTTATAGATTGTATCCATTGAGATGATGCTAACATGACTCTATTGAGATCTCAGGTACAATGGCACCAAAATACAAGGCAAAGATAAGGCTACCACTTCATAAAAAGGCAAGAAAAAAGGCCAAAAAGAGCAAGGAGAACCCTCCTCGATGCAAACACCTCGACTCACTCTTAGAATTAAGTGGGATACTTATGAGGAACTTCTAAGGATGAAGAATTTGATGATGATTCCGATGCAAGGGGTATGACCCCAGACATAGAGAATGAGTCCGACTAACCAGGTTCTTCTTATTTATTTTCCACTGAGGACAGTGTGTCCCGTCTAAGTGTGGGGTGTTGGTATTTGCATGCTTTACTTCTCTATCCGCATTTACATTTGCATTCATGTTTGTTTGCTTAGTTTTTCATTTTTTTTGTTTTTTTTTAAGTAGTTAAAAAAAAATTTTAAACGTATCTTTGCATGAAATTATTCTAATAGGCAGCATGAGATTATAACAAGAGTATGTGCTACAATTATGACTATTGAGACGTTTAGGCTCTAATTGTGACTCACTATGTGATATTGTGTGGTTCAATTCCCTCATCTGTTGGGTCAAGAGTCTATACTACTCCCAATAAAGTCGACCATGTGCCTTGTGTGTGTGAGGATATTGTATATTCTATATTTGTGGCTGATGCTAGAACTTGCCTGGTATGTATGCAAAGCGAAAATAAGGAGTGTAAGTTTAGGAGATGATTTAGGCATTTCTTTGGCAACCTATACATGTTTACCTTCGTTTTACCTACCCATGGACATCATCCTAGTTAAACCGTTTTGAGCCTTTAGCCTATTTTCTTTGATGAACCTCATATGTAAGCCTAATCCATTTTTTTAAGACCGTAATTTGATCCAAATTCCTAAGTGCTTTAAAGTGAAAAAATCATGTGATGAAATAAGAGGAAATTGGGTGAGTATGATGCTCTAAATTGTAGTGGTGCTTGAATGAGTTATGAAAAAGAAAGTGCTATCATAAGAGGTATGTTATGAAAAGAAAAAGGAAAAAGAAAGCTGAAAAGTGAGTTATGCTTAAAATTGAAAAACAAAAGAGGAGAACAAGGGTGGTAGAATAAAAGAAAGAAGAAAGGTTGAAAGAAAAAAATGTCAATGATACAATGTGATGTATTAAAGTGCTTAGGAACTTAGTCACTATTTCTGGTCAAAATAGTCCTACCCGTCCCTTAGCCTACATTACAACCATCAAAAGACCTATTTGATCCTAATCTTAGCATTCTGACATTTAGTGGAGTACTACACTAAGGGCAAGCCTATGTTCATCAGTTGCTGCATACGAATTCTTTGTGAGAGCGAGAGCAAGGATATTTTGATACCCATGTTTGAAAAATATGCTATACTTATGAGTGACTATGGGTAATATATTGTGAGACACACATGGTTGATGAGTTTTGAATAGTTGTATATGATTCTTTGTGCCTTAACTTTTGAATATGAGTTGACCACCATAACGAGTCTATGCTAGAGGTTAAATGGTTTCTACTAATGATCGGAAAACTACTCTTTGTTGATAATTGTTGTGCTTGTCTTGACGAATGTTTTGTGTTGTTGCTGTGAAACCCTAAGTTGATGTTTAGAGGGACATGATATATTGTTCGAGGACGAACAAAGCTTCAAGTGTGGGGTGTTGATGATAGGAGAATTTACACGCCTATATCAATATATTTTGCCCATATTTGTGCCATGTTTTGAGAACAAATTATATATTTCATGCACTTTTAGTCCTTTTTCCTGTAAGTGAGCTAAAGAACATGATTAGCAAAGTTTCAGGTATAAATGATGAAGAATTCAGCATTTTGTGGATAACTTGACGCCAAAGAAAGCTCACGAAGGAAGGAAAGGGAGCTTGGACGCCTAAAGGACCAAAAGTGATGCATGGAAAATCTGTCCCGGGCTAAAACAGCATTTCTGAAGACTTTGGGGACTAGCAGTAACTTATTAGGATTAGGATAATGATACATTAACCTAGTACAATTGGGTTAAGTATTTCATTAGCTTATTAGGATTAGGATAATGATACATTAACCTAGTACAATTGGGTTAAGTATTTCATTAGCTTAGTAGGATTTGGTTAAGTATTTCATTGGCTTAGTAGGAATACGATATGGGTATTATAAATACCCTATCATGCTAGACATCTTCATACATTCCTCCCTTAGTGGAGAGAGACATTCCTCCCTTAGTGGAGAGATTCATTCACTTACTATTCCAACAATTCTAATTCTTCCATTAATTCTATTTTTCTTCTATTCTTCTATTAAATTCCACAACAAGAGAGACGTTACTTTGCAAAGGACTTCACGCCATCCTCACCCTTACACCTAACGTGCAAATATTTATTGGGGTACAATGATCATGTTTATTGTGACTTCCTTCGCACTCATGGGTAACTAAACCTCTCTGTTGGGGTTATGGAAGCCGAATGAGATACTATCTATTGCTGTGAGTTTGTGAGTTCGTGACACGTATGCTGCTTATATCATTATTCTCTTCATCTTAATGCAAATTCTTGTGGCTGCAGACGCATAGAATAACGCCAGTATAACATTTAACTTGTTCGAAAGAAAGGTTATCTGTCTGGAAAAGAGATAATGTCAAGGTAGTAGGGTCCCATCCCCTATTAAAAAGTTAGTGCCGTAACTGGATTAACCTCTTGGAGAATTCGTACCGGTAGACACGCTTTAAGCTCGAAAGAGTTAAAGTGAAATAATCCTCGAATAGGTCGAAAGACGCCTGGATTTACCATCGAATACAATTCTCTATAAGCACATGCATGTCGGAATTCGACACACTCATAGCCAATAGAGACGTATGACTCAGAAGGTGGACATAACCCCAACTCCTCAATTCTCATTGTTTCACAACCTACTAAACATTCTTTCTTTTTACTTTGCTATTTTCAGCTTTTACTTTATTGTTTTGGTTACACATTACAATCCCCTCTTCTTACGAGACTTGCACTAAAAGTCTAGTAATCGTTGCCTTCTTGTTGACCAAGCTATTCCCTGTGGGATCGACACCCAACCCAGGTTGGGTTCTATATTTGCTAACGACCGCTTTACATTCCTACTAGAGCTGTAGATTGAGCGTTATCATGTATCACAGTTGATAAGTCATCAATTTGACGACTTGTTAGCACCTTTTAAGTCTAAATTATCATGTTTTTCCATTTATTTTAATGGTGCCCTCATACTTAATGCTCATTTATGTAGGTTAAATTAAAAAGAGAAGATTGGAAAAATCATGCAAGTTATTCAAGTCATCAAGAGGTCAAATGTGAAGGAAAATAATCATCCGCATCATATCCGCGTTGCATCCGCTCAAGCAGATCAGGAACAGTGGTAGTTTTATAATTTCCAGCAAATATAGAGGGGTTTAAAAGGGTCTTTAGCCTCATTCTCAAACCTAATTTATCTATCTTGGGAGAAGCCTCCCTTGTAGGAATTTTCAGCTTCTCTCCTCCCTATTATCTTCTATCTTTAGTCTAGGATTTTCGTAATTTCTTGGAGCTTGGAGAAAGACTTGTACTAATTTTGAGCTAAGAGGACATTAGAGTAACTTCGAAGTGTAGATCTGACTTCACCCATTGAAGATTCATTGGATTCTAAAGTGTGGTTTGCACTCTCTTTATTCTCTTATGGATAACTTTGATGAAAATATTGGTTTATTTATGTTTATTATTATTATAAGTTGTTGGATCTACCTCTTGGGATTATGTTTGAATAGGGTGCAAGTGTGTGGGTTGTGATGGATTTGTGTAGATTTTAGTTTGTTGATGATAGTTTTGTTATTGCTTGATTAAATAGGTTGGAATTTGTAGGTGAAAGACCCAATCACCCCAAATGGGTTTGATGGGTGAAAACCCCAAGCTCTTGAAAACTCAATGTCATCTTCAAAAGAAGGGTTTTGGGTGAAGATTAGGAATCCATATCATCCTCGAAAGAAGGATGTGAAGGACAAAGCAATGGTAGACAATTATGTGTGTAGTTTACGAATATCTCACTATCTTAGACGTAAGGGTGGTTGTGAAGTTAACTATGCCATAGGTTTCATACTAGAAATAGGGATTCCCAATTGAGGTATTGGGTTGTTTTGCTTGACACTTTTGTTAGGTGCTCGAAAGAGGCAATGAGTGAAATCTTTGTGGTTTTGTCGAAAGACTATCCTCAAGGACGTTAGACCTAGTCTACCGTATCATCATAATTAGAATTTACATCAAATTGTCATGTTCTCATGCACATCTTGCCCCTAGGAAAGCATAGTCCCAAGATTCATTTTAATTGATTACACTCTAATTGCTCTTAGTCTCGAATTAGTCCCTTAGAAGCCCAAGAATTGCATTCGCATTCGACATGATTAAACCCCCTCCCCCCCATTTTATCTTTTTGTATCATTTATTTAAATTTATCTTGTAACTATAATTTTGAATTAGTTTAATCGTCACTCACATTGTTCCTCGTGGATTCGACCCCGACTCCAAAGTTGGGTAAATATATTGACGACTACCTTCTTGCACTAAATTGACGTGTAAGTTGAGCGTTATCAGAAATGGCGCCGTTGCTGGGGAACAATTTGGCGTATTAAGTTAGTTTGGAATTTTAGCTTACTTGCTTTAATTCAAACTTGTAAATATTTGTTTGTGATCTTCTTTGTTTCTTGTGTTAGGTAGATTTTCGTTATTTTCGGAAAGAGATGTGTGCACCGTCTGTCTCTTATAGGGAGTATGATTGTTCTTTATGTGGTGGTCGAGATGGACATTGGAGCGATTGTCCAAATGCCCCTGCTCCTCGGTATTCTAACCCAAATGCTAGTTCTTCTTATGATTTTGATAGGTCTTATGATCAAGAAAAGAAAGAACGAAGCACCGGAAAAAGTGGCATTGAAGCTATGCTTCAGCTAATTTTGGATCGTTTAGAATCAGTGAGAGATAACATACGTGATATGCATTAGGACATGGGGTATGTAATAAGGAAAGAGAGATGATAGAAGAGATGGATGTGGAGGTCAATCATTCAAACACCACAACTATTCCCGCTCTTCTAAATGAGCTTGGTGTTGAGGAATCCTCGGTGAATTCTTCACCAACCGAACCAACCATGAGGGATGATGTCAAGATTGAGGAAATGGTGCTAGAGTCAAAAGAAGAAACCAACCAAATCTCTTATGAAGACGCTAGCCCAATTTGGGGTGAAGATGTCGAGAAGGATGCAACCCCAAAATTAGGGAGAAGATCTCACTCCAACCACTTTTCAACATTATGCTTGGCAGATATGATGAAAGTCGAACCACCCAAGCAAATGATGAATTTTGAAGATGAGGAGGAAAATCCCTACATTTTGGAGTTTGTCATTATAAAAGGGCAAAATAAAGCCCCTCACTTGAAGGCCAATTAATGCAAAATTCGGTGTGTAACAAGTGAATTTTTAATGCTCTCGCCAATACCCAACGAGCCTATTAGAAAGTTTGTTGTGAAGTTGGGTAAAAGGTTTAAAACTTCAAGGTGGTGAGATAGAAAATATTTCATTGTGTCCTTACCTTTGCTTAAAATGCCTCAAAGATGTATTGATCTAAAGTTGGGCAGCCGTTTCAAGTCTTCCAAATGGAGACATAAATTTGATAGGCAAAAGGATATCGTGCCGCGACGTTAACTAAGGCGCTTCTTGGGAGGCAACCCAGGATTTATTTTTGATGTTTTTAATATTTTTGATACAAATTTTAGCTAAATTTTAGTTGTTGCAGGTGATTTTATGAAATTTGAGGTGTGAGAAGATTGATTCGGAGACTTGAAACTAAGCTCCGAACCAAATTTTTCTTAATGGGTTCTAAAGATTTTCATTCACATTTTAGTTTAGTGTTGTTTGATGCAGGTGATAGAATAAGATTTGGGCGCGAGAAACTTGACTCGGAGGCTCAAAACTAAGCTCCGAACCATGCACATGTGAAGGAAAGTTCAGTCTTAAAACTGGAACAACTTGCGCTGGGAATGCTTCAGCATTCCAGGCACAATTTCAAGGCACTTCAGACGTAGACAAGGCCATTGTTTCTGTGGTAATATGCGCTGGAAATGCTAGCACATTCCAGGCGCATTTCAAGCACATTTTGGGCGCAAATTGGAGCCAAAAATCTGGTCAGTTTCTTCCTGGAAATGAGATGGAAATGCTGCAGCATTCCAAGCGCATTCCAGACGTATTTCTATCACAGAAGTTGAGAAAAAAACTGGTCAGTTTCTGATTTGAACTGTGCTGGAAATGCTGCAGGATTCCAGGCGCAGTTCTGGCACATTTCAGACACAATTTTAAGCCAAAATCCAGTAACTTTCTGCTCCAATATGATCTGGAAATGCTATAACATTCCAGGCGCAGTTCACCTTAAAAGCTACTGTGATGTTGTAAAAATGGATTGGTTAAGTGGGACGACCCGACCCAGTCAGCCCAAACTCAATTTAAACGCTTAAAGAAAGCCCAAAACAGTGAAAATTTCCATTCTTCCATTAAAGTTATTTTCCAACATTCCCTTTCTCTCACACTAAATTTTTCTCTCTTTCTTTGGCAACAATTAAACTACCAAGAATTGTAATAACTCCTTTGGACTTGATCTTCATCTTTCTCCTATCTTAATTCAACAAAGGTATGTTCTTTCTTAGTTTCACTTTTAAAGCTCTCTTAAAGAATGACCAAAAAGATTCATACCTATTAATAATTGATGATCTAAGGTTGGTTTTTATGAGATTATTGAGGTTATTGACACTTGTTGGAATAATTGGATTGTCATTGGTGCCTTGTTTCACTAGCTTAACTCATGATACTCTCTTGAAGGAAACTAGTGCACCATGTGTTTGACAAAATTTCCATTAAACAATTCTTGCTTATTTTGTGTAGTGAATGACTCAAGTATGATAATGTGAGCATCTTGAATGTGTTTGGAGATGGTTTGGCGAAGTGATCTTGTTCTCTTGTGCTTTTATTCTCTTTCTCCAAGTTCTTAGTTAGCATTCCTAGCATGTGTTTGTTAAAATGTCAATAAGAGAGAATGTCTTATATGCTTATAATAGTCAATGTGATTTCCCTTAAGACATAATGTGGTCATTATCTATGTATCATTTTGAGTTCAATTGAACCTAAAAATGAAATATTTGATAGTCATTGGTTGAAGGAGTTAGTTGAGAAATATGGCATCCATGGTTCTTGTTGGTCACTATACCTAACCGGGAGACATGAATGCTTGCCTTGCCCTATGATAGATTGGATGACATTATTCTTAAGGGTATTGGTCATTCTTGTTTCCATTGGAGGTTATGAATGTCCTATGAGCTCATTTTGAGAAATGTGAATAATGTGAGACAATGTCATGCCCAAATGACTAAGTATTGTAATAAATGCATCTGATACGGGTGTCACGGGCTCTAGACCATTTACTAGAAGTCAAGCTCGGGAACTACAAAGGCTTCAAGGCATGTTTATGAAAATAGACGTGATTGAGCTTGTTGCAAACTCGCCCAAGGGAGTGTACGTATTGACATGTGGGGGCTGACATTAGGGGCCGAAAATACACCCCCAAGGCTTCCCCAAACACTCCACACCCTCCCGTTTCATTAAGGGCAAAGGGGTCCTTTTGCCATCTTTTTTGTAAAGACTATTTAAGATGTTTCTTTAGTCTTGTTCTCCTAGTTAGCTTATTTTAAAATCACTTTGTAACATTGAACACCATATTTTCTCTCAAGAAGAGAGTAGACCACCAAACATTTTAAGCTTCATAAGTGAAAGGTTCCACTTGTGTTGTGAGACGGATAGAAACGAGAGTGCTTGAGTGAACCGAGTTCCTCTTGTGTTCCCGTAAGAACTTGGTGCTTGTTAATGTGATTTGTAAAGGTTTTAGAGTTTGATACCCTCTTTAGTTGCTACATTGTATATTCTCTTTGTGTCAAGTTATCTATCTCCTTATTTTTCAAGTTTGTATGTTTGTTATTTCCATTTGATGTCTTGTACGTGTGGACTATTTTTGTGAGTTGTGGACTATTTTGAGCTCTTGTAGATACCGTTTGGTACCATCTGGTATCAGAGCAATGGCTGGTAGTGTTCTTACACCACCAATCTTGAGCTCTTCTAGTTGAAAAAGGCAAAAAAAAAGTGTTATCTGGTGACTTGTGTTGGCCGAGAAGTGTCTAGATTTAGGTGTTATTTTTACTTGTCTTAGTAGTTTCGTGTGTTAGCTTGTTGTCCCCCTAGCACACTTGAGTCTAAGGTCAAAGATTTAAAGCTTTGTTTAGTGTTGTTGAAGGGTTGGACAGTGTGAATATTGTTGTTGTTCACAAGTGTTCTTATTGTTCTTCATAATGTTCTTGAGGTGAATGTTTAACAAAAAGGGTGTTTGATTTGAAAAGAGGAAGAGAGAGGCTAGGTCTTGTGTTTGTCTTGGAAATAGTTTCAAGAAAACACCAAAGAGGCAAATCAGCCAAAGAACCCCAAAAGCTCCCTTACCAAAAGAGTGTCAAAGCCTTTTTCTAGAAGGACCAAAAGAGAAAAGGGATAAAGCCAAAACAAAAAGGTGCTTTGCCATTTCGGTGCAAGTTGGTGAAAAGTTTATTGACACCTTTTTTACCTTTGGAAAAAGAGTCCAAGGCCTTGTCTTGGTACTCCAAAACTGAAAATCCTCATCAACACACAAGATTGAACCCCTTAAGTCTTGAAAAAAAATCATACTTCACTTCAACAACAAATTCAAACGGCCAAAAAGAAAAAGAAGTGAGGGCCACATCAACAACAAAACTCAAGTCGTAGAACCTTCAAAGTTTCTTTTCTTGTCTCTACTAGTTTCCTTTCTAGTGACTCCTACACTAGTTGGAAACTAAGTAAGAACCTACTAAGTTGTGAACTAGTTTTCGAGTACGTCTTCGTGTCAACGTTCTTTGTGGCGCTTTTCTCATTTAAAATTCATAGTTGTTTTTTGGTTCAAGTGCATACAAAATTTCTTTGAGTATTCAAACCGAAATCCACTCCAACTCAAGAGTCGACTCATTTCCAAGTTCTCACAAGTTGATAGCCGGATTACAACACTTGAAGAACCAAGTGAGAAAGACGAGTGTGAAGATTGTATGAGCATATTTTGAACTAACGTTTGTTCATTTTGTAGGTACATTAGCAAATGGAACCATTACACATGGAACCCAAAACTTCCAATGCACAAAACGTGGACCAAAATGTTTTGAATGCTCTTGTGGCTAATCTTGAATCCTTGTCTCGGGATGTGGCTAGAGTGAATGCAGGTCTTGATAAGTTAGGGGTAGAAGTGGCCTCTATTAGTGGTCGAATGGAAAGGGTAAAAAGCCAACGGAGTTCTCGACCCTCAACTCCTCAAAACACATCCCCAACCATTACCCTCGAAGCCACACACCCAAGAATGCACCCACCAAATGCCATACCTCAAGCCAACTATTATTCACAAGGCCTAGGCCTTGAAGGACCTAGCCATTCTCTACATTACCAAGTCCCACATGAGGGACTTGGAACCCAAATGCAACCCTTAAATCCGACTCCTCCAAATCAAAATCATCCAATACAAAGACCCGACCACTAAATACCAATCCGCCATACCAAATTCCAAATGTCCAAAACCCGTCAATGCAAGAAGAGGGATTTGTGAGGGAGAACCGAAGGGGAGGGTATAGAATGTATGATGATCCTTATTTGATGGAAGATGGGATGAGAGGTAGAAGGGTAGAACCTAGGTAGAACCGAGGGCTTGAAGGTAGGGGTGGCCAAGGTGTTCGGGAAAGGGATGTTGGCCTCAACACCATAAAAATGGGGCTTTTGATCTTTAAGGGAGAAAATAATCCGGAAAGACTCTCTCACATGGGAGAAAATGATCCCGAAGAGTTTATCGCATGGGAATCCACATGCGAGAGAGTATTTCAAGTGAATGATATCACGGAGGAGAAGAAGAGCTGCTAAGCCATTACTTATTTTGAGGGATATGCTACCATGTGGTGGGAGTATGTCAAATGTTTTGGCAACATATTGATTGAGGGGAAACCCCCTCCTTGGTTTCGATTAAGGTATATTATGAGGCAAAGTTACCTTCCCGAAAGCTATCAACATGAACTCCTTGCAAAATTATACAACTTGAAGCAAGGAAACAAAAGTGTGGCAGCTTACTATAACGAGTTTCAACAACTCTTCTTGAAACTTGATCATAAAAGAGAGCAACTGAGAAACAACATCATCCGGTTCAAGGTCGGCCTAAATAAGGAAATCTCTATGCATATGACACTTCATAAGTTTGAAACTATTGAAGGGATCTTTCAAGCGGCTTTAGAGATTGAACGAGAGAACAAGGAAAGGTCGGCATACAAAACCAAAACCCACAAAGGGTCCTCGGGTTGGACCAAGGGGAAAGAAATTGTTTCGTCATCTTTGCGGTGGAACAAATTCAAGCAACAACCAGCCAAGACCCCACCCGTGATCAAGAGTGATCAACCACTTCCTCCACGGTTTGAGGACAAGCTGAATGTCTCTTCCAACATCAAGGGATTCCAATGCTTCAAATGCCACAGATGGGGACACAAGGATAGTGAGTGTCCTAATCGGAGCAATGTGATATTAATGGAAGGAAAATTGTATTTCTTAGGGGAAGAATTGGGGCTTGAAATGGTTGAAAATAAAGAAGTCGCTCAAGATGGAGAGGAAGGGGAGGCCAAGAGGCCTAGTGATGATGAGGAAGAGGAGGTTTGGCCTCAAGAAAGTGAACTTGAAGTACCTAATTATGTGCTACGGAGAGTTATGATTAGCAAAGCGTTGGATGATCTTAGCCAATGGTAAAACCTCTTTCATACTAAGTGTCTCATTAAGGAGAGTATGTCTCCTTGATTATTAATAGCGAGAGTTGTGCTAATGTAGCTAGTTCCTCGATGGTGGATCACTTGAAACTGCCAACTACTCCATATGTGAGTCCGTATAGGCTCCAATGGTTGAATGATTATGGAGAGTTGAAGGTGCCTCGTCAAGTGGTGATTCGATTCAAAGTTGGAAATTATCAAGATGAGGTGTTTTGAGACATCATTCCTATGCAAGCTTGTAATATTTTGTTGGTTCGGCCATGGCAATATGATAGGTCGACCAAGCATGATGGCCGAACCAACTATTACTCCTTTGAGTTCAAGGGTCGTAAGTACAACCTCCGACCACTATCACCATTACAAGTGTGTGAGGCATATCGACAAATGAAGAGTTTGCAGAGAAAGGGAAAAAAGGAGAAATAACCCATGGGTAAGGGGGAGAAACCCGAGAGTGGGAGGAGTGAGGGTGAAGAGAAAGTTTCAACTTTGAGGGGTAGGGATTCGACTATAATGTTGGCTCGCAAGGGAGACGTTTTCAAAAAGTATGATGACACTACTCCAATGCTATTTCTGGCTCATGTTTTTAATGCTAACCCATCCACTTCTCTTAGCCCGTCTTTTATTTCTAATGTTTTGCAGGAATTTGATGATGTATTTCCAAGGGAGTTGCCGCAAGACTTACTCCACTTCGAGGAATTGAGCACCAAATTGACTTTATTTCGGGGTCGCAATTACCTAACAAGCCGGCTTATAGGAGCAACCCCAAAGATACGAAGGAACTACAACGGAAAGTTGAGGACCTCCTCAACAAAGGATATATCAAGGAAAGCACGAGTCTGTGTGCGGTCCCAGTGTTGCTTGTGCCGAAGAAGGATGGGACGTGGCGAATGTGGGTGGACTGCCGAGCTATAAATGAAATTATGGTAAAGTATCGTCACCCTATTCCTAGGCTAGATGATATGCTTAATGAACTAAATGGCTCTTGTGTGTTTTCTAAGGTTGATCTTAGGAGCGGATATCACCAAATCTATATGCAATCGGGTGGTGAATAGAAGACCGCATTCAAGACCAAATTTGGTCTATATGAGTGGATGGTCATGTCATTTGGTCTTACCAATACTCCTAGTACCTTTATACGGCTAATGAATCATGTAATGAAGCCATTTATTGGAAAATTTATGGTCGTGTACTTTGATTATGTTTTAGTTTACAGTAAGTCTCTTAATGAACATGTCTTGCATCTAAAGAGTGTGTTTGATGTTCTTAGGAAATAAAAGTTGTATGCTAATATTGAAAAAGGCTTATTTGGTGTGGATAAATGTAACACCCCGTACGTTTTTTCGTACACTTATCGTGATTATATGGAGTCCTAAAGGCTTGCGTATGGGTTAAATTAAGTTTATGGTGTTCGGAAGTATCCCGTCAATAGTTGTATGTGTAGGTATTGGAATAAGCTTTCCAACGATATAAAGTTTGCCTAAAACAGAGGAGTATTTCATATAAGCGAGCACATTCGAAATTTCAAAACGGTGGCCGGGAAGCCTGTGAACAGTAAATCTGCAGGAAAATTACTGCAGCTAGGCAATTATTTTTTTGGATAAACTTTAGACGATCATAACTCCTTGTACAAAAAGAACTGTATGATCTGATATATATCGACGAAAAGCTCCGAGAGTCTTCTTTCCGATGAAATTGGTTTCATCCAAATCCAATGTCTGAGTAAGGAGCTATACCCGTTTTACTACACCCTATCAAAAAAAAAACAGAATTGTGGGACAGATTTTTGGGTCAACTTTAAATGATCATAACTCCTTGTACAGGAAGAAATGGGTGGTATATGAAATACCTTTGAATTATCTTTCCAATGCAATTGGTTTCACCCAAATCCAATACCGGAGCAAAGAGTTATGATCGATTTACTTCAGCCTGTCAAAACTGTCCACTGGGGACAGATTTGGAATTATTCAAATTTGTAGGGCAAAATGGTCATTTTCTATTACCTCTTGGACAAAAATGGGTCTTTATAAACCTACACTTAGCCTCATATATATCATATATCATCCAATTATTAAGAGAAGGTGAAACCCTAGCCTAATTTCAACTTCAAATATTTTGTGATTCAACCGTAGAAAATTTGAATTGGTTCCGTAGTTGTGTTCACCATCTCGAAAGCTTCGAGAAGCACCCCATGGTTATGTAAGGAGGATTCTAAATACAAGAGTTCATTGTTAAGGTATGAATATTGTTTATTCTTGATTCTTATCCATGAACAAGTATTGATAAAGGATTATCAGTATTGTCTTGATGTTGGAAGATAACCAGAAACATAGTTATGAATTGTTTTGTATAAATTGTTAGTAGTAAATTATGGAAGTTGTTGTATTGGATTATGGAGGATGAATTGTGGTGATATATCATTATATTAGTGGTTATGTATGCCTAGTGATCATGTTGGTATTGGATGGTGATTAAGAAGGGAAATAAAGGCTAAGAGTGATGTTGAGGGATATTTCATGAAAATGCATGGTATGTGAATGTAATAAGAGTATAAGAGGATGTATGTAGCACTCTTATTGATGAGTTAAAGGATTACTTCCTAGACATTATTTGGTGAAGTTAATACCTAAATGGTAAGGTTTGGTTGCTCATACTAGTTTGCCACAAATGACTTATTGTAGATAAGTGTTCGATGAGTACGGGAAGTCAAGTTGGACTTGTATTGAAGTGGTTATATCAAGGTATATAAGACATACTTAGTGTAGGGACGGCGATACGTAACGCCTGCATTCACTTAGGCAAATCCCACATCGGTAGTGAAGGGGAACGAAGTGTGCCTTATAGGTGCATGGATACCTTCAACGTATGTGACGCGTTTTAAAACCGTGAGGGGCCGAGTCTCCAAAGCGGACAATTTCGCATGCGCCGGTGGGCTGGGCTGTTACAGTTGGTATCAGAGCCAGCGCCGGTGCCGGTGGTGGGGCAAACCTCAGCGAGGACGCTGAGTCCCTACGGGGGGTGAGTGTAGGGACGGCGATACGTAACGCCTGCATTCACTTAGGCAAATCCCACATCGGTAGTGAAGGGGAACAAAGTGTGCCTTATGCATGGATACCTTCCACGTATGTGACGCATTTTAAAACCGTGAGGGGCCGAGGCTCCAAAGCGGACAATTTCGCATGCACCGGTGGGCTAGGCTGTTACAGTTGGTATCAGAGCCAGCGCCGGTGCCGGTGGTGGGGTAAACCTCAGCGAGGACGCTGAGTCCCTACGAGGGGTGAGTGTAGGGATGGCGATACGTAACGCCTGCATTCACTTAGGCAAATCCCACATCGGTAGTGAAGGGGAACAAAGTGTGCCTTATAGGTGCATGGATACCTTCCACGTATGTGACGCGTTTTAAAACCGTGAGGGGCCGAGGCTCCAAAGCAGACAATTTCGCATGCGTCGGTGGGCTGGGCTGTTACAATAAAGTTGTATTTTTAGGATTTGTTGTGAGCTCGAGGGGAGTGGAGGTAGACGAATCCAAGATAACCGCCATTAAAGATTGGCCGACCCCAAAAATTGTGGGTGAAGTTCAGAGCTTCTATTGGTTGGTAAGTTTTTATAGGAGGTTCGTCAAAGGATTTAGTACCATTGTCGCCCCTTGACCGAAATCATCCAAAAGGACCAACCTTTCCAGTGGGGTGAAGAGCAATCTAAGGCCTTTAAGACCTTGAAATATATGCTTATTTCGGCACCATTTTTGCAATTGCCTAACTTTGATAAGATGTTCAAAGTTGAATGCGATGCAAGATTTAAAGCCCATTGCTTATTTTAGTGAAAATCTCAAAGGAGCAACTCTAAACTACTCTACGTATGATTTGGAGTTGTATGCCTTGGTTAGAGCGTTAGGCAATTGGCAACACTATCTTTTGCCCAAGGAGTTCGTAATCTGAATGGATCATGAATTCTTGAAGCACCTTCGGGCACAAGATAAACTTAACAAATGGCATGCCAAATGGATTGAATTTCTTGAAACCTTTCCCTATGTGATTCAATACAAAAGGGGGAAGGATAATGTGGTAGCCGCTGCATTATCTAGGAAGCATGTTCTTGCGTCTAATTTGTCTTCCAAGTTAATGGGGTTTGAGAGACTCAAGTCTTTGTATCCCGAGGACCCTTACTTTGATCCTATCTTTAGGGAAGGTGAAGCCATGGGTGGGGAAAGGAGGCCCTCAGATTCTAGTGCTTATGCCATGTTTGATGGGTTCTTGTTTCGGGGGAGACGATTGTGTGTACCTTCTAGCTCTTGGAGAGAGTTGTTTGTGAGGGAGGCACATGACGGTGGTCTCATGGGCCACTTTGGAATTGATAATACCCTCGGGATATTGGAGGAGCAATTCTATTGGCCAAGGATGCGCAAAGATGTTGTCAAAATTTACGGCCAATGATGAATTGTAGAAGTGCTAAGTCGAGGCTCCTTCCTCATGGGTTATACACCCCGCTTCCCACTCCATCACACCCGTGGTTTGATATTTTTATGGATTTCGTGTTGGGGCTGCCACGTACTCAAAGGGGTCAGGATAGCATCTTTGTTGTCGTTGACCGTTTCTCCAAAATGGCACACTTTATTCCATGCAAAAATAGTGAAGATATGGCTAGTGTAGCTTCTTTGTTTATTGAAAATGTTGTTAAGTTACACGGCATACCAAGGACCATTGTAAGTGATAGGGATTCTAAGTTTCTTAGTCACTTTTGGAAGTCAATATAGGGTAGGCTCGAAACTAAATTATGGTTTTCTATGTCTTGCCACCCACAAACCGATGGCCAAATGGAAGTAGTGAATCAAACCTTGGCTTCCATTCTACGTTCCATTGCTAATGGTAAGTTGACATCTTGGAAATATCACCTACCTCTCATAGAATTTGCTTACGATCGGGTGATCCATTCGAGTACGGGCATTACGCCCTTTGAATGTGTCTATGGCTTCAATCCTCTAACCCCCTTGGATCTAAATCCTTTTTCAAGTGATGTTGTTATTAGCTTAGATGGAAAAAAGAGGGTCGAAGCCATGAAAATATTGCATGAGAAGGTGAGGATGCGGCTTGAGAAGAAGAAGCAAGAGGTGGCCAAACGAGTCAACAAAGGGAGAAGGTGTCTTGTACTTGAGCCGGGAGATTGGGTGTGGATACACCTACGTAAGGACCGGTTCCGCAACCAAAGAAAGGTTAAGTTGATGTCAAGAGGTGATGGTCCATTCCAATTTCTTGAAAAAATCAATGATAATGCTTACAAGATCGACTTGCCACCGGAATACCAAGTGCATAACACATTCAACGTGTGTGACTCTCACAGATTGATACCATTGAAGATGAATAACCCGTGAGTTTGATATCAAACTCCTCTCAATATGGAGAGGATGATACGGGTGTCACGATCTCTAGACCATTTACTAGAAGTCAAGCTCGGGAACTACAAAGGCTTCAAGGCGTGTTTATGAAAATGGATATGGTTGAGCTTGTTGAAAACTCACCCAAGGGAGTGTACGTATTGACATGTGGGGGCTGACATTAAATACACCCTCAAGTCTGCCCCAAACACTCCACACCCTCCCCTTTTACTAAGGTCAAAGGGGTCATTTTGCCACCCTTTTTGTAAAGACTATTTAAGGTGTTTCTTTAGTCTTGTTCTCCTAGTTAGCTTATTTTGAAATCACTTTGTAACATTGAACACCATATTTCCTCTCAAGAAGAGAGTAGACCACCAAACATTTTAAGCTTCACAAGTGAAAGGTTCCACTTGTGTTGTGAGACGGCTAGAAATGAGAGTGCTTGAGTGAACCGAGTTTGTCTTGTGTTTCCCGTAAGAACTTGGTGCTTGTTAGTATGATTCGTAGAGGTTTTAGAGTGATACACACTTTAGTTTCTACATTTTATATTCTCTTTGTGTCAAGTTATCTATCTCCTTATTTTTCAAGTTTGTGGGTTTGTTGTTTCCATTTGATGTCTTGTACGTGAGGACTATTTTTGTGAGTTGTAGACTGTTTTGAGCTCTTGTAGATACCATTTGGTATCATGCATCCCATGGGCTCTAATGTTGAAATTTCATTGCATCGATCAAACAAACATTTTATTTTCTTATCTTTCAATATTCCTTCTTAACATATAAAATTCTAAGAACATGTTTTTACCTTTTCTCTTTTGTTTTGTTTCTTTCCCATAGATATGTCTTCACGGAAGAACTTGCCACGAGAGGCTCCTATTGAGACAGTGAGATCAATCACCGACAGGGATTCGCGCGCCTACTGCGCCACAGGGAGTCTCTTCCCTCCTCTACTCTCTTTTATTTTTGCATTGGGGACAATGTTATGTCTTTAGCGGGGGTTGGGATACTTCTATATGATCGGTACTTACTGTCTCACTTTATGGCATGTGGTTTGATGGATTGTGGAGAGATATTCTATTCTATTATGTTGATGTTTGTGTACTTTAGTCGATGTTTTAGTATGTTTATAGCATTTAATTAATTATTCGCATTGCTCTTGTCGCCTATGTATATACGTGTCCAATAAACTCCTATGATTTTTTTTGAAACTCGGTTCTTTCCTAAGGAGTAAAAAGTTTTACTTTTTTTCTTTTTCTTTTCTTTTGATCTTGTAATTTTATTTTTAGTATAGTTTGTTTGTCGAACCGAGTGATAATTCACCCGTGATGAATGACAAGGCGACATCTTTAGGTGAAATATCTTGTCATTGTGATTAACTAGGAAGAAGCAAAAATTGAGAAACTTTCCAAAAGTCATTGGCAAAGAATAAATTGTTTTTGAAGAAAAATCAAAAATATAGTTTTAAGATCAAGGATGTTTTGAGCATTCTTTCGAGTGAGACCATTAAACTCAATTTTTGGATCTCTTTTTACAAGGATGAGTCATTGACTCGGAGTAACTTACGAAGCTCAAATTGCTCAAATTGATTGGGAAATTAACTTTTTACTCTATGAGTACGATGCCATGAGTGGTGAGATTTTTTCCATTCATTCTTATGCATATGTGGAGTCTAGAACTTTCCCCGAGTGTATTCAAAGCGAAATCCTAGACAAGCTTGGTTTGGAGGAAGACCTGAGGACCTTTTTGACCTATCACATAGCCAAATGCCCACCTTAACATTGTTCCCTAGCTAACCCATTTGAACATTTTTGCCCGTATTTCTTTCTTATTGTAATGATAACCATGCTAAAACACCTAAGACCTTTTCAAAATCTCTCTTTTGGCACCTAACCTCTTTTGATGCATTGCATGACTCAAAATATTGAATTATAGGCAAAATCCTAAGTTTGGAGGGTTGTGTGTTCAAAAGAAGAAAATCAAAGGAAAGATAAAAAAGGTGTATGTAAGGTTGTCACCACATGTGCTTAAAATGCAAGGGATGTATTTGTTGATAAATTTGAATAGAATGGTGGTTTTGAATTGTTTGATAAATGTTAAAGAAAAAGTAGGAAAATAAGGGAAATGATTCTGAAAAAGAATAAAATGGGTAGTTTGAAAATTTTGGGGTAGAAAGGGTTGAGAAATTGCATCAAAGGAGGTATTTTAGTCACTTAATCTATAGATATTCCTTCCCGTACCTTAAACGCAAGACCTTGGTGATTCCGAACTAAGCAAGTCTAAATTAGTGGCGAAAAACACAAAGGGCAAGCCTATGGTTCTACTCATTGTACTTGAATTTCTTTGTGAGAGTGAGTGTGAATTCTTTCTTCATCTGAGCTCCTATAAGAATCGAAATATCTTTTGTGTGTGGAGCAAACTCTTGCAGGTGAGCCACATCGGTACTTTTGGGTAGAGAGTGAAGTTTTACTATCGGTTTGGGTAAATGAGTGAAGTCAGTTGCATTGTGAAGATTGAGACAATCTTTGATGATTTTGTGTCTTATCTTAAGATGTTTGACGATTTGGAAAGTCCATTTCCTAGAAACTTGCATCCTTGATTCATAAATATGTGTTTATTGAAAAATTTTGGTTTACTTGATGCCATGACATATGTGGAAAGTGTTGTAGAGTTTTGTTAGCTTATCCCTTTAGTATAACTTTCCTCTAAGTGGATGTGAGTTAAATGCCTGATATCATTGAATACTTCTTGGTTGCTTGAGGACAAGCAGTAGTTTAAGTTTGGGGGTTGATAAGTCATCAATTTGACGACTTGTTAGCACCTTTTAAGCCTAAATTATCATGTTTTTCCATTTATTTTGATGGAGCTCTCGTACTTAATGCTCATTTATGTAGGTAAAACTAAAAAGATAAGATTGGAAAAATCATGCAAGTTATTCAAGTCATCAAAAGGTCAAACGTGAAGGAAAATAATCATCTGCGTCACATCTGCATTGCATCCGCTCAAGCAGATCAGGAACAGTGGTAGTTTTGTAATTTCCAGCAAATATAGAGGGGTTTAAAAAGAGGTTTAGCCTTATTTTCTATCCTAATTTATCTATCTTGGGAGAAGCCTCCCTTGTAGGAATTTTTAGCTTCTCTCCTCCCTATTATCTTCTATCTTTTGTCTAGGATTTTTGTAATTTCTTGGAGCTTGGAGTAAGACTTGTACTAATTTTGAGCTAAGAAGACATTAGAGTAACTTCGAAGTATAGATCTGACTTCACCCATTGAAGATTCATTGGATTCTAAAGTGTGGTTTGCACTCTCTTTATTCTTTTATGGATAACTTTGATGAAAATATTGGTTTCTTTATGTTTATTATTATTATGAGTTGCTAGATCTACCGCTTAGGATTATGCTTGAATAGGGCGCAAGTGTGTGGATTGTGATGGATTTGTGTAGATTTTAGTTTGTTGATAATAGTTTTATTATTGCTTGATTAAATAGGTTGGGATTTGTGGGTTAAAGCCCCAATCACCCCAAATGGGTTTGATGGGTGAAAACCCCAAGCTCTTGAAAGAGCATTGCCATCTTCGAAAGAAGGGTTTTGGGTGAAGTTTAGGAATCCATATCATCCTCGAAAGAAGGGTGTGAAGACCAAAGCAATGGTAGATAATTATGTGTGTAGTTTGTGAATCTATCACTATTTTAGACGTCAGGGTGGTTGTGAAGTTAACTATGCCATGAGTTTCATCCTAGAAATAGGGATTCCCAATTGAGGTATTGGGTCATTTTTCTTGACACTTTTATTAGGTGCTCGAAAGATCTAATGAGTGAAATATTTGTAATTTTGTCGAAAGACTAGCCTCAAGGACGTTAGACCTAGCCTACCGTATCATCATAATTAGAATTTGCATCAAATTATCATGTTCCCATGCACATCTTGCCCCTAGGAAAGCATAGTCCCCAGATCCGTTTTAATTGATTACACTCTAATTGCTCTTAGTCTCAAATTAGTCCCTTAGATGCCCAAGAATTGCATTTGCATTCGATACGATTAACCCCCCCCCCCATTTTATCTTTTTGTATCATTTGCTTAAATTTTACTTGTAACTATAATTTTGAATTAGCTTAATAGCCACTCACATTGTTCCTCGTGGATTCGACCCCGACTCCAAAGTGGGGTAAATATATTGACGACAACTACCTTGCACCAAATTGGCATATAAGTTGAGCATAATCAACAGTCGATCTTGTGTTGTGACTTTTTCCAGATGTGAGAATTTGGTAGACTTGCTTATGTTAGATATGGTCGATTTTTTATGTCATTTTGTGAATGAATTGATTGGATCTTTCCCATCCCATCCTAAATTGTTATACCAAGGTCGTGACTTTAGCTTCGCGGGGTTTACTAGGAATAGCTTGGAAGGGTGCACTTCATTCGGGTTCTAAGAGGGTCCAGGATCGTAAATTGGTTTATTGGGGATGTTTATCTTACTTGGCCCATATTCGCGATACCGGTGTTGTTTTGCTTTCTTTCTTAGATTCTGTCCGTGTTGTTCGAGATTTTATGGATATATTTCTTATGGATTTGCTTAGTATGCCTCCGGATCGAGATATTGATTTTAGTATTGATGTTGAGTCGGGAACCAAGACCATTTCTATTCTTCCTTATAGGATAGACCCAACTGAGTTGAAGAAACTGAAGGACCAGTTGTAGGAGTTGTTGGATAAGGGATTTATCTGACCTAGTGTTTCAACTTAGGGTGCGCTGTCTTGTTCGTGAAGAAAAAGGATGGGTCATGTATTGATTTTCAGTAGTTGAATAAGACGATGGTTAAGAATAAGTGTCCTCTTTTTCAAATTGATGATTTGTTTTATCAGTTTTAGGGTGCTGCAGTGTTTTTGAAGATAGATTTGAGGTTTGGTTATCACCAATTGAGGATTAGAGCTTCAAATATTCTGAAGATAGCTTTGCAGACTCGATATGGTCATGTCTTTTTGGTCGACCAATGCTCCTTTCGTGTTCATGGAGTTGATAAACTAGGTGTTTTGACCCTATCTCTACTCCTTTGTTATTGTATTTATAGATGGTATCTTGGTTTATTCCAAGAGTGAGGTTGAGAATGAGGAGCATTTGTATGAGAAGTTAGATGCTAAGTTCTATAAGTGTGAGTTTTAGTTGGAGTTTGTTTCTTTCTTGGGCCATATAGTGACTAAGGAAGGTATTATAGTTGATCCATCCAAGGTTGCAGCGATTCGTGATTGGGCTAGACCTACTTCACCCACCGAGATCATTATATGAGGCGGTGCCATTAGCTTAAGTTGCTTAAGGATTGTGACTTAATGATTCTCTACCATTTGGGCAAGGCTAATGTGGTTGCAGATACCTTGAGCCTAAGGATGCATATCGGGCGGTTCGGTTCGGTTTTAAAAATTATCGATTTTACTTATTCATTATCGGTTTGTATATATACTGAACCATTAAAGAACCGTTAAGATATCGGTTAATCGGTTATCGTTTATCAATTTTTAATTGTTATCGGTTCGGTTATCGGGTTAACCGTTAACATCAAACATATATAATTTGAAGTCCAAAACTAGTAAGGTACTGCAAACTTCCTACTGCGGACTGCCTAGTGCTTTTTTATTCACAAAGCCACAAATATAAATTAGAATCTAAAACATTCAAACTAAAGTCATAAATTAAAAACAGTCTACTGGTCTAGCATAGACAGTCTACTTGAATACCTCTTCTTGGAGTGAATACTGAGACTTGAGAGTGAGAGATGACTGAGTAGTGAGTACTGACGAGGATTCAAAATTGTGAAGTAGGCAAATAGGCAACTGGATTCGTTTGAACTTACTGCAAGAGGATCCTTGTTGTGAACCAGATGAGGATTCAATGTCAAACCAATAGCTCTAGTTGATGGATCAATAAATAGTATCCGAGCATTAACCTACACCACGAAAATAAAGTGCCCATTGGAATTAAAGAGATGACTTTTAACTAGAACAAAGCAGAAGCAGAAGAAAACTCAATATAAACCCTAAATTTTTTAAATATACAACCCAGGATAGACAGATTTGGCAACTCATTCATTTACCTATTAGCAAAGAAAAACTTTACTTAAAAAGAGGAAGAGTAAAATGAGGATGGACGTCTATCAATCTCACCCTCTCAAAACCCCATTACTTAGGGTATGTTGTTGTTTAACATTGAGCTTTACAACCTCACTAAATATCAATAAAGAGTATATCATGAAAGGCTAATTGAATTACACCATATGGAGGACAAGAAAACACTTTATCCTATATAGTGTTCTAGATCTGACCAAATACACCCCAGTGCACATTAAGGCAGTAAGCATCTCAATGATCTTGCCATTTTTGCTGAGACCAAACAGGAAAAGTGAACAATGAAAACACACCAATTGTAGTCAAGAGCAACTATGGGCTGCAACTGAACGGTTGGGTTGATAAACTCGGAGCTAACACCATTGTTTAAGTTTATGAAATTAATCTTAGGTATATGCTTCCTTCTTTCCTCTTTTTCACTATAAGGGGTAAGTAGGCAACTGAAGTGTTTTTGTGTTTGTGAATTCACAATTATTAAGAAACCCTAAGACCTAAGTGGCTAATTGCTTAATTTACTTATTATTTCACTGATAGAAGAAAAGAAATGGGCCTTTAGGCCAGATGGATTACTAATGGGAATAAATGGGCTGAGTCGCTTAGCAGTGTAATTGGGTATACTGTATTATTACTCTATCGGGTTATTGGGCAACCTGATAAGAAGGGTTAATAAACCGAGGCCCAAATCGATAACTCGATTTTGAAAAAATTTATCCCAAAAACCGATCCGATAGATAAAAAAACAAACCGTTAACCCGATAAACATATTATCGGTTTGGGTTAATGATTTGAACCGAAATTTTCACAGCCCTACTTGAGCCAAAAGTCGACTAGCATGGGTAGCTTGGCGTATCTTTTGACCCAGTAGAAGCCTTTAGCCTTAGAGGTTCAGTCTTTAGCTACCCAGATGGTTAGACTTGATATTTCAACACCTGGGAATATTTTGGAATTTGTGGAGTCTAGATCTTCTTTGATGAAGTAGATTCGAGCTCATCAGTTTGACGATGTTGGATTGAGGTTGATTCGAGATAAGATGTTGAGTGGGGAGGCTAAGGAAGCCTTACTTGATTCAGATGGAGTTTTGACGATTGAGGGCTGAGTTTGTGTACCTAGAGTGGGTGATTGGATTAGGTTGATCTTGGAGGAGGCCCATTGTTCCAGATATTCTATCTATCCAGGTGTGACTAAGATGTATCGCGATTTAAGACAACATTATTGGTGGACGGCATGAGGCGAGATATAGTAGATTTTATGGCTCGTTGCCCATGTTGTCAACAGGTAAAGGCCGAGTATGTGAGACATGGTGGATTACTTCAGAGGTTACCCATTCTCGAGTAGAAGTGGGAACGGATCATCATGGATGTTATGACTGGTTTACCTCGTACATGTTATGGTTCTGATAGTGTTTGGGTCATCATGGCGTTGTCGCTCTCAGTGGGTTGATTTGATGTTTCAGAGGTGATACGTCGAGGTACAGACTTTCTTTGTGATTCTTTGGATAGAGTTTGGGTTATTCACTACAGACGTAGAGTGGCTCAGAGTAGGCAGAAATGCTATGCTGATCGTAGACTTCGTGCCTTGAGATTTGATATTGGGGCTCATGTTTTCCTTCGAGTTTCACTCATGAAGGGTATGATGAGGTCTAGGAAGAGGAGCAAGCTTTGGTCCATTTGAGATTCTTCGGACTGTTGGTGATATGGCTTATGAGTTGGTTTTGCCCCCAACTATTCATCCAGTTTTTCATGTTTCTATTCTTTGTCGCTATATTTCAAATGAGTCTCATATTATTCGTTAGGATTCAGTTCATCTGGATGAGCAGTTGTTGTTTGTTGAGGAGCTGATCTCCATTTTGGCTAGGGATGTTAGGTGGTTGCGCTCTAGAGTGATCACTGTGGTTAAGGTCCAATATCGACATCGACCTGTAGATGAAGCTACTGAGGAGGTCGAGTGTGATATGCGTAGTTCTTATCCATATCTCTTTGTTGATTCAGGTATTTCTTTTGCCTTAGTTCGAGGACGAACTAGATTTTTAGGGTGAATGATGTAACGACCTAAAAATTTGGTGAAATATGTAAAATTTGTGATTTTGTGTGATTTAATTATTTTACCCCTCCCCATAGTTGCATTATGGTATTTCTGGGGTGTGGGTGATTGACATAGTTTTTGATGCATTTTGGTACCATTTATGCGATATTATTATTTATGATGGCTTCGAGAGCCTTATTTTGGACTTATGGGGATATCTTTTGATCCGTATGATGAATGGTCGAAAAGACTGCACCACCAGCTCCGTAATATCTATTTTAGGCTAGGTAAACCTTTGGTTTGGGTCCAGGTGCACCCGAGCTCATTTTGACCTATTGGTTGAAAAGTTGAAAAATTGAAAATATGGGTGTGGAAACCACATTTGGTCGAAACAATATCGAATGAAAAATCCTACTTCGTCAGAAGATCCGGAATGCCTATTTTAGGGTGTTAGCATATTTGGTATGATTTTACGACTTTTATATCACATTTCGACCCTCGATTTGGAAAATTATGATTTCGAATTTCTGGGGTCATCTTTGTGAAAATGATATTTTTTCAAAAATATGACTTCGCCAACGCGTTCATAATGTCAAATTTAATAAGGTTGCATAGTTCATTTGCACATATTGGACTCCAAATGAATCCTGGACACCCTATCAAAGTCCGGATTGGACTTAAAGTAGAAAAACCAACAGCTTTTCCCTTTTCAGTGCAGAGTTTTTGCACTAGTGAAATAACTTTTGGGTCATTTTGTTCATTTTTCATCTTGACTCTTGAGAGTTAAACCCTAAAATAGTAGGAGAGCTTAAATTTGAAGTTTGTGAGAGCTTGGAAGCTAGATTAACACCCATTTTTGTGGTTTTATTACAGATTTAAGGTAAGAATTCACTTGAATTTTAAACTCATTTTCACTTGAATAATGTTTTTCTTTTATAATTACTAGTTTTTCATCAATTTAACCTTCAAAACAACTCTGATTCTTGATTTAAAACCGGATTTCAAAGATTTTACCCAATAAAGCTCAAAAATGATTTTTGTTAGATTTGAACCTCGTTTTTTACTCGATTTTACTTGGGTTCTCAGCTGTAGGTTCCTAAAAATATGAGGAATATATTTTTGAAGTAAAGTTTTGATTTTTCCCTTCTTTTTTGGAAACTTATTTTAGGGGTCCGTTTTGACCCCAAACCAAAAGTAGTCAATATGGGTCTCATTGGTTAGATTTTATATTTGATATTTTTAGTGGAGTTCAAGATTTTTCGTGAAAAGTAAGGTAGCGGGTTCAAGTGTAGCGGATCAGTTTCGGCTTTTGAGATAGGTTATGACTCAACTCTTTCAGACTGGTTGGGTAGTAAATATGATACAAAATGCATGTTAAGGGTGGAAACTAATCATGAAAAATGGCTATTTATGTGTTGTGCCCGTGTGGGGGCCTATATGTGATGTAATTGTCGAAATTGATTTATTATGTGATATGTGTGACCGTGTGGGGTCTTATGTGATATTAATAGCCTTGAATACATGTGAATAATTATATTGTATTGTTAAGATGCTTAATATGGTACCATTGGTACATTATGATTATATTCATACTTTATTTGACATATGAGACATGTGAAAATTCGTGGATATTGGCTCATATGGTTGTGGAAATATATCATTGTGGTTGGTTGTGAAAATACTCATTGTGATTGGTTGTGAGCATTACATCCTCATATAATACTCATTCATGCAACATTGGTACCACTATGGCAATATCTGATAAACACTGGCAACACCTTTTTAAAACCCTCTCTGAGAGATGTGCCGAGGAGAAGATATTGTAACATCTTATAAAATCCTTTTCGAGGGATGTTCCAGGAATGAGATATGAGGTATGTGGATTGTAGATGGTTTGACGAACCCCTCATGGGTCCTACGTCGGAAAGATTTAGCTCTGTAGGTGTATACAGGGATTATACAATGATCCTAGAGGTTGTGCGACGACCTCGTGCATCATCATCATCGGCAGCAGCAGCAGCAGCATATACATTGCACTTACTTTATTGTTTTATGTTGTGTTATATTGGCATATTTACTTGTCATCTATGTATTTATCGTATCTTTTTTACTTGTATTTGATGATTTCGTATATGCAAGTTTCCCTTTGTTCTTCTTATATGTGATATAATACGTACTGTTGTTCTATCTTGGTGTGATGTTGCATTATATATGAGATATATTAGAACTGTAAGTGCAAGCGGTGTAGGCTACCGTTGTGGAACATTTTTTAATTGTAGGTGATGTGCCCTTAGTGTATATTTTGTATGCTTTATTTACTACTTTGCTTGGTAGGCCTATGATACCTACTGAGTACAAGTGGAGCGTACTTATGCCTACTGCGCCCTTTCGGTGCAGGTCCTAACTCGAGTGCGTCTCAGCTTGCTTGACTCGGATGATTGTTGAAGCTTCCAAAATAACGGTTGGATATTCATGCTTCTGAAGTTCACCTCTATCTTTCTATAGTAGTTATGTCTTTATTATATTCGGAGACGTATATTATTCCTTTGTGGTTATTTTTCTGATGTATTTGACTCCTGAATTGTATTAGTAGTTCTTACACTATTGACACCTGGTTTTGGGCATGATTGATATTTTGGATAAGTTCTTTTGCGCATTGTTATGATTACTTATATGGTTCGACTTCATTCTAGAAGCCTTACCTTGAGATATTTCTGTCTTTTTATATTTTGCATCAGTTTGGGTGATAGGCTTACTTGTCAAGATACGCCGCGACAAGTGTCATCATGACCCTCGTTTTTGGATCGTGACACATAAATACAAATAAAATAAAACCATAAAACATAAATACAATGTCCAGTCAATTATAAAATTCAAATACAAAATAATTCTTTAAAATACAAGTGTGAATTGTATAAAATATAAATGATGATGCGAACTAGCAAACACAAATACAAATGTGAATTATAAAATAAAATACAAATGTGAACTATAACATACAAATCCAAGTGTGAACTATAAAATACAAATATAAATGTAAAGTATAATATACAAATACAAGTGCAAATTATAGAATACAAATATAAATGCAAACTATAATATTATATATATATATATATAAATATATATATATATATATATATACAAAAACAAGCGTGAACTATAAAATACAAATACAAATATAATTGTATCAACGAATATAAAAATATAAATGATGATGTAAATACAAATAAATAAGCAATTATAGTATTTTTATTATTATTCGTAACTTTTACTCGAGTAGCCATATTTTTTGAAAATACAAAAAAATATAAGATAGATAAAAAAAAAAAAGGTACAATTTTAAAAAAAAAAAACAGAAAGAAAAATAAAAGATAGAGATAGAAAAAAAGAAAAAAAAGAAAGAAAAAAAAAACAAAAGCAAAAAACAGAAATATAAAAGAAAAGAAGAAAAAAAGATAAAAGTACAAAAAATGAAATAAAGAATCGAAAAAGAAAGAAGAAAAGAAATAAAAAATTAAAAAAATAAAAGAGAAAAAGAGAAAAAGAGAAAAGAATAAAATAAAAAAAAATGATGGTAAATAGACATACAATGCACGATTATGACATTTCCGTCATCTTTCATGTCTTGTATTCAATGTAGTCATATTTTTTAAAAATAAAAAAATATAAAATGTGATTAATGTATTTAATGTTTATATAAATACAGACTATTGAGTAAAACTGAATACAATGCACGTAAATTAAATACAACGACTATAAATGGTAATATTGTAAAGTGTGGGTATGAATGGTGAGTTTTGCAGCAAAGTCTTATTATTTCTGAAAGATTTCCAATTTTTTCTCCAAGCTTAGTTTTTGGACTCTTTTCTTATTTTTTGACATAAAAATCAGAGGAAAATATTTTCCTTCCAAATTTATTAGGTATTAGGACTTTTTAAAAAAAATAGAAAAGGAAAAAAAGGAATATCTTTTTTAATCTATCTATAATCTATGTCTATAATTTATAATCTATATATATTTATAATCTATAATATATTAAGGGGTCGTTTGGCTTGAATACAAGTTATGCTAGACTTAGTTATGATGGGATAAATTATGCTAGGATAAGTTATACTGAGATTACTTATGCTTGGATTAGCTTTTATTAAGTTTTTGGTTGGTTGTACTCAAAATAATATGCATGATATAATTTCTAAGAATAAATTATTGATTAAAAAAATATCCTCCACCATATTTAGCATTTTTTTAATTTAATTTCTTTTCAAGCTTTAAATATTCATTCTAAAAAAATAAAACTTCCATTCTATTTAGGTTAATTTTTTATGTGTGTGCATTTTCATAATTATGTCGTGTATTTAAAAATGAATCTTTCGTCTTATTTAGCTTAAATTTTTTTTTGTGTGTCCCTTCCCATAATTATGTCGTGTGTATTTAAAAATAAATCTTACATCTTATTTAATTTGAAATAAAACTTTCAACTTAAGTTTGTTAAAGTAAAAGAGGATTTGTTGTTTATGTCTCTTCATTTAAACACATATCACTCATTTACTATAAAATATTAAAATTCATTTTAATTGATAGATACAATATCAATTTTCAAGTGATTAAAAAACTATTCAATTTAAAATATATAATACGAGTCAACATTTTTATTACTCTTAAGAGAAATCAAAATATATAAATAAACATTGTAATTAGTCAAATAAATTTAACTATAATATATTCATAAATAAAAAATATAAATATAATTTTTTAATAAAAATATGAAGATTTATCATAAAATAACGAGTAGTGGAGGTTGTGAATGTTATTATAAATGGCATTAAAAATATTGTGAATATGCATGGATGTGAAAAGTAATTATAAAAAGGAGTTGAGGGGGGTACTTTTGTCATTTTAATTACTTTACTCAAGGATAACTTATCCTAGTATTACTATACCACCAAGAGGGAGGGATAACTTATCCGGTACTAATTAATAATCTCGGATAAATTATCCCAAGTTGTACAACCAAACAAGCAATTATGAGGTATTAAAATTTTATCCCAGCATTACGTACTCTTATCCCTCACACCAAACGACCCCTAAAAGTGGAAACCTTCTAATTCTCGCTAAGTTTAATTTGGATTAGTGGTTCTTCTTTTCTTTTTATACCCCCGACGTTCTGACATCACTTTTAATTGTGAGAACTTCATGATCGGATGACAATTTCGGACGTAGATTCCTTGGTTGTATGCATTACGGTGTGTGTAGTTATATTGGTTATCGATTTTTAGTCCCTAACGATTTGATTTTCGATTCAATCGATAAGAAAATACTCATAAAATAGAAATAGTAGTAACTAACATGAAAAGAAACTGAATCTTAGTAGCAACCAAAATCCTACTTTTATATATATATATATATATATATATATATATATGGGGTGTAAAACAATAATTTAGTATAATCTTATTGGGTTATCAGTTTATTTAATAACTCAATAAAAAAAGTCAAAATCGAATCAATAACCCAATAATTTTTTTTTTACAAAATTATTGAAAAATTGTTAACCCATTAACCATAAATCAATAATATTTTTATCGGTTCAATTTTTGTACACTAAATTGTGATTTCTTACTCCATTAATTATAATAAGAAGCGTATTTGTACATATGAGTCTCCTCAAAATCCTAATCGAAACACTAATAGGAAACTAATATGAAACACGAACCGGACAAAAAAATAATTTTATATTTTTAAACACAAGAAAAATATAATTTTTTTTAAATAATAACTTACTTGATCGAGAAAAATTCAACTTTTTACTATTTCAGAATAGAGAAAAACTGAAAAAAGTTTTCTACCCCGAACGTTCTGACATCACTTTTAATTCAACAACCCACTTTTAAAGACCTCTCTCAACAAAGAATACATTAAGCGTTATTGATATCTTGCTTATCCTTTTACTCTCACATTAAATTAAATCTCTTTGTTACAGGCACATTCAGGAGGAATACTGTTGAGGGTTACAAAATCAAATCTCTCTAAAAGCTGCTCAAGATTTAGTAAAAGGTAATTACGTAAAGTAATAGTCATATTTTTTCGTAATTATTTATTTGTTTATTATTGAGCCTTGAATATCATGTTATGTTTGTCTCTTTCATATGTTTCTATAATTTTCTAAGCATTTTTAATGACTTAATTTCGTGTTTAGATAACCCTGCAATTTCAAGTATCCGAAACCATTGTAGTTGCAATTTAAATTTTCTAATATATATATTATATTAAAAGTGTGAAGGGCCTTAAAATGTTGTTTGAACTTTTTGCACTTCATTAAAAGTCCTTGCTTTAGATAAAATCATCTTTTTACTATGTTCTTCCAATATTTAAGAGTTAAAAAATAATTAAATATATTTATGGTAAAATCAATGGCAACTAATATTTTTTTTCCATTAGTTTTAGAATTCTAAATGAATTAAATTTTAAAAAGATTCAAAAAATCTAAAAATAAATATAAAAGTGTTAGAATAAGAAAAATTTAAGAAATATCAAACTTTTAAAAGTTTTAAGTACGTCATAAGAATGTAATCAATAATTTTGTAAAGATTTTTTAAAAATAAGAATTTTTTTAAAATATATATATATATATATATATATATATATATATATATATATATATATATATATATATATATATATATATATATATATATAACCGTATCACAAATATGATTCAAATTAATCCATTTCTCTTACCCTCAGGCAGCAACAGAGAGAGAGAGAGTTGTACAACAAATATGATTCAAATTGATGCATCTCTCTTACTGGCCGCAAGGGAAAGAGATACTACATGACAAATACAAAAATGATGATCCATCAACCACTTGAAACTTCTAGTACTAAATTATATGTGCTTACACTAAAATACATGTTTATGTTCTCATTATTATATTAAAGTGTGACGAATCTTTGAAAAGTGATTTAAATTTTTAAACTTCATTAAAAATCTCCGCAGAAAATAAAATCATTTAATTTTAAATAATCAACCGTTACACGTGCATAGCACGTGCGATTAGACTGGTTACTTACAATAATGAAAATACTACTCCTAACTTTTGAGCTTTAGTTTGCTTCTATTAATTTTGTTTTCCTCTTGCCAATATTGCACCACCCCGCCCCCGACATTCTGATATCACTCATTGGATAGAGACTATTAAGTATAATCATTCAATACTTACATCTCACGCTTGTGTGGAGATTGATTATTTCAAAAGTGAGACGACATGGATGTTTAACACGAATAAGGGGCTCAACAAGTGTGGGTACACACCTTAGAGGCCTATAAATGGAGGTAATTGATGCCATGCATGGACATATTACTTTAGGTACGTAGTACTTCCTCCGTTTCAAAAAGAATGAGCTATTTTGACTTGACACAAAGTTTAAGAAAATAAAGAAGACTTTTGAATCTTGTGGCCTTAAATTAAAGTTGTGTCAAATATATCAAAATGCCCTTTAATCTTGTGGTCCTAAATATGATGTGGAAAGTTAAAATTAAAGTATTGTCAAAAAAAAAAATAGTTCATTCTTTCTTAAATAAAGGGAGTAGTGTTTTATAGTTACCAACATGATGGACCTATGCCAAGGTTTCAAACAGAAGGTAAAATATGAGACACCACAAAGATTAAATGAAAGAAACTAGAAGTGATAGTATGAGACAAAAGATTGAAATTGAAGTGCAAAGAGAACCAAAGGAATGCTGATGACGTGGAAAATACTTTTTTTTTAAATTTTAATTGGAGATTTAGGATAGAGTCCTAGGTATAGAATTAGGTTTATTAAGGAGCATTTTAATATTAATATATAATTATCCGAAACGATTCTAAAGGTAATTAATGCAGATATTGAACACTATAAAATAAAAGTGCAAAGTTGTTAGATTCAAATTTGAAGTTGAACATAAAGTGCTTTGTCCATGAATATATATATATATATGCAGAGTTGCGTTCTGAAAAATATGTTTGGCCATAAAAGTTTGAATTTTTTTTTTAGGTGAATTTGAATTTGAGGTTTAAAAAAAGTTGGAGACGTGATTATAATTATTAATTCAATAAAACTTGATAGCTTTGACCCAAATATAATTAGTTTAGCCTAAAATAAGCACCTATAACTTGACGAAAAATAAACAGAATATACATTTTGCAAAAGAGGAGAAGAGACCAAACTTGGATTTTAATGGGATAAAATCGTTTATATCCCAAATTTTGCTGTAAAAATCAAACACTCTCCTCAACTTTGAAAAATAATCATTCTCCCTCCTTTTTCCTAATTGATTTTTTAAAATACCTATTTTACCCTTATATTTATATCAAATAAAGTCACTACGCTTAATCATTTTCAACCTACCAAGTCACCAAGCATAACCACATCCAAAAAAAAAAATGCATTTAAAGTCCCTACACTTAATCATTTTCAACCTATCAAGTCACCAATCATAACCACATTCAACCTACCAAGTCACCACATTCAAAACAAAAAGACACCTTTAAAGTCCGTACACTTAATCATTTTCAACCTACCAAGTCACCAAGCATAACCACATTCAAAACACAAAAATAACTTTAAAGTCCTACACTTAATAATTTTCAACCTACCAAGTCACCAAGTATAATCACTTCCAACCTACCCAGTCACCTTTAAAGTCACTACACTTAATCATTTTAAACCTACCAAGTCGCCAAGCATAACTACATTCAACCTACTAAGTCACCACATTCAATACAAATAAACACCTTTAAAGTCCCTACACTTAATCATTTTCAACCTACCAAGTCACCAAGCATAACCACATTCAAAACAAAAAATTTATGCCTTCACTGAAGATGTTCATTTTACTATAAATTTATGCCTTCAGTAAAGGCATAAATTTTTTTTCATGCAGTGTCCAATGGTACCAACGGTAAGCAACACAGTGACATGGATAACTGTCACACCTCCATTTTTTCACCGCATCCGACCCCGCTAGGCAGTCGGTTTTTAGAGAAAATGAGTTTTTCCAATTAAAGTGACATTTTGAAAAGGGATTATTTTATTTACAGAGTCGCCACTTGGAATTGAGTTTGGATGTTCCAAGTCACCTTATTGAATCCCTATTCAAAAGGAAATGACTCTTTAATTTTTATTTTTTTTGGTCTGCGAACTAGAAATTCAGATAAAGGAATTCTGTTGACCGAGGGGAAGGTGTTAGGCACCCCTCGAGTCCCGTGGTTCTAGCACGGTCGCTTTAATGACTTACGTCTGGCTTAAATTAGTCTTTTGGATATATAATATTTGTTGGCCTAAAAGTGACTTCTATCCCTTTTTTAATTTATTTTGAAATTATTTATTAATAAACACGTCCTAAACACCCAATAGGAAAGTCAATTTATTACAGCTTAAACAAATAATTGTAAAGATATTGAATATTTAGAACTCATTTTCTTTAACTTTCATTAAAATAACAAGAAAGGTTTTATCACCTTTAGACAAAATTCAAACTTTTCAAATATATATGATTAACTAAAATTAATTAATATAAATACGATTATATAGTCATGAAGATCCGATAACCAAAACTAAAATTTCAGGTATGAACTAAATGTTACTTTGCAAATATGTGATAAATAATATATCATATATAACACCAATTGATTTTTTTTTTTAATTTCTTGTTTTGCTATTTCACTATTTTTTTTTAAGTCTTATGTATGTATTCCCCTTTTCTGTTCCTAAAGCATGCATGGTGTATGTGTGTGCATGTATTTATTTCAATTTTTTATTTATTTATTTTTTGCATGGATCATATCTTATATCAAATCTCATTCCAAATTTAATCATGACAAAGAGTTGAATGCTTTAATATCATAATAACAAATGTAAAATAAGAGCATCTCCATATCATAATATTGAAATTGAATTTCACATTATTGCGATATTACATTATTCAAAGAAAGATAGATGGTTACCTCTTGCGGGAATAATTCTTAACAACAAGAAGAAGAAGCCTCGAACTTAAACCGTGACCAAAACTCAAAGTCTTTTGATGTGAGGAATTTTTTGGTTTTTTTTTTTTTTGGTTTCTTGGTTTCTTTGGTTTGCCCTATGTGTTCTTCTATGTGTGCATGTGTGTGATTTTTTCTCAAATTAGTCCATATGTCTCTCTTTTCTTGAGTGTTTTATGTGTGTGTTTATATAGGGAGTGTGTGTGCTTGAGTGAGAATGGGAGTTAAGGGAATAATGGGGGAAAGATGTAGTGGAGGTAATGGGGAGGTTTAGTGGGAGAATGGGGAAAGTGGGGGTAATGGGAAGTAGGGTAGTTTTTAGTTTTAATGGGAAAGTTAGGGGAATGTTGGAGGTAATGGGAAAGTTAGGGGAATGTTGGAGGTAATGGGAGATATGGAATGTGGGGAAGGTTATGGGATGTGGGGAAAGTTAAGGGAATAAGTATGGGATGTGGGAAAGGTTAGGGGAATAAGTATGGGATGTGGGAAAGGTTATGGGAATAAGTATGGGATGTGGGAAAGGTTAGGGGAATGGGAAGATTGGGTAGTTTAGGATAAGTTTTTTTTTTTTTTTAATATTTTAAATAAAATAAACATAATAAAATCTGATAAAATACATAATAAGTTAACAACTAGTCTTAGAAATATGATTAAGAAATATTAATATCACTAGATTTTTTTATTAAAAGTTAAAAAAAAAATGTAATTTAGAAAATTTCCTTTTTCCTAAAATATATAAACAAAATAAAATTTATTAAAAAATGTGACTCTATTTTTTGTAGTTTTCAAAATTTTTAACGAACCTCAAAGTAAGATAAATTTAAAATACCTAAAATAAAAATAAAATAAAATAAAATAAAATAAAAATTAATTGAACATTAAAATGGTATAAAAATATTAGGTTTGGGTCAAAAATTAGGTGTTTACAGAATGCCCCTCTTTGCTTGGAAATATGAAGAATTTTCAAGCAAAGAAGTAAACAGAACTAATTTTTGGCTCAACCCTTTATTCAATATTAATACGTAAATAAGTGGGAAAGAGGTGTGACCTAGCCCTGGCTTTGGGCATCCTACATATCTCGGGTTATAAGAGAATCAGGTCACGTGTAGTTCAAATAGGTGTAGGAATGAGTGGATGAATTGGATAGTCGGTTTGAGGTCCCACTGAGTTTTCAGTTCGTGGCTCTTTTTATTACATCAGAAAAAAGAAAAATAAAACTAAAAATGAAAGATACAAAATCCTATCTATTCTAATTGTCTTGATTCTCTTTCTTCAGATCTTCTTCTTGGATCTTCAGTTATCGCCTCACCTTCTTCTGGTGGGTACCTCGATCCCAAGATTTGATATTGAAGTTAGGATTTGAGATTTGAACCTGCAACTTGGATTGAGTCATTGACACTCTGCCAAAGAACAGTCCATAGAATAATTTGGATGCTTATTCTCCTTATCAGAAGCTAAAAAGATGTCTCTTGAGATGTTGGGCTGCTACAGATACAGAGCTGACTCTAACTATCTTCAACCTGGTCATTCTTCTATATTCTGATCGGAGATGAAATTCCATTCTTGGATAAACCTGTGCTTCGCAGAAAACCTGCAAGCCATCAAAGAAGACGAAACAAAACAAACAAAATTTTCTGCCCCAGTTTACACTAGAAAAATTTTGTGAGTTATTAGAAAAACTATAATCTAGTTTAAAAATAAAAAAATGAATGAATGGATAGAAATTTAGTCTAGGAGCGCGATAAGATAAGGACCCTATTCTTAATGATGCAGCCAAAGAAAGTTATCCTAATGAATGCATGGGAAAGAATTAGGATTTTTGCTTATAAAAATGTGATGCGGGATTGTCATGCCCTGTAAAGACATGAAGAAGAAAAATAGAAAGATTTATTTCCTAAAATGGCAATTAGGGGATGGCGCCCTATGAAGACGAAAAGGATGTCAACTAGGGGGCGCCCTATGAAGACGAGATAAAGATGTCAACTAGGGGATGACCCTATGAAGACGAGATAAGATGTCAACTAGGGAATGGTACCCTATGCAGACGAAAAGGATGTCAACTAGGGGATGGCGCCCTATGAAGACGAGATAGGATGTCAACTAAGGGATGGTGCCCTATGAAGACGAAAAAGATGTAAACTGGGGGATGGCGCCCTATGAAGACGGGATAGGATGTCAAATAGGAGATGACGCCCTATGAAGACGAAAAAGATGTCAACTAGGGGATGGTACCCTATGAAGATGAAAAGGATGTCAACTAGGGGATGGCGCCCTATGAAGACGAGATAAGATGTCAACTAGGGGATGGCGCCCTATGAAGACGAGATAAGATGTCAACTAGGGTATGGCGCCCTATGAAGACGAAATAAGATGTCAACTAGGGGATGGCGCCCTATGAAGACGGAAAAGATGTGAACTAGGGGATGGCGCCCTATGAAGATGAAGTAAGATGTCGACTAGGGGATGGTGCCCTATGGAGACGAAAAAAGATGTCAACTAGGGGATGGTGCCCTATGAAGACGAGATAAGATGTCAACTAGGGAATGATGCCCTATGAAGACGAAAAAGATATCAACTAAGGGATGGTGCCCTATGAAGATGAAAAGAATGTCACCTAGGGGATGGTGCCCTATGAAGACGAAAAAGATGTCAACTAGGGGATGGTGCCCTATGAAGACGAAAAGAAGTCAACTAGGGGATGGTTCCCTATGAACACGAAAAGATGTCAACTAGGGGATGGTGCCCTATGAAGACGAAAAGGATGTCAACTAGGGGACGGTGCCCTATGAAGATGAGATAGGATGTCAACTAGGGGATGGCGCCCTATGAAGACGAGATAAGATGTCAACTAGGGGATGGTGCCCTATGAAGACGAATAAAGATTATGTTTTTTTTTCTTTGTTTGAAAAGAAAAAAAAAATGCCCCAGCCTTGAATATGAGGGATTTTATTATCATAATAATTATATTGATATGAACTTAGAATTATAGGAGTATAACAAAAAGAAAGAGAAAATTCAAGAAAACTTAACTTTGCTATACCTGTTTTTTCTTTTTTTCACTAAACTTCACAAGATTGCTTTGCCCCTGTTCAAGCAAAGAAAGAAAGCAAAAATTGTGAGTTTTAAATTTGGTAGTTGGTTTGTGGCCTTGAATCCTTTGGAGGTTTGCCTTATCCTTGCCCCAACTTGATATAGTTGATTCAACTAATTGGTTGGTGAGCTTGGTTCTTTGTCTTTCAAATTCTGCTGCATCTCTGTTTGTTTCAGTACGAGTCTACTCTTCATTTTTAAATGCTTCACTCGTAACACTTATCTTAACTGGCTCTCTATCCTTGTCAAGGTGGTGAACGTCGAATAATCTCTGCTCAATTTCACTGGGAGCCATGGTCAATTTTGCTCGTTTTTCTTTATTTTGTATTTGGAGCGAGACTTACCCATAAAAAAAACGTGTTAAAAAAAAAGGAAAAATCAAAAGAAGGAATGAAAGAATTATGTTTGAATAGTATTTATACCAGTAAAGTAAGAAAGCTTATTTGGAGGTGTCTATTGACTTCAATAATGCATGACACGCAATTTGGAGTAGATATTTGATCCTTCAAAACTGTCTAATCTCGAATTAGGCTGCACCTTTCAATCAAATCAAATCATCCTTCTTGATCTTTGTCCTGGCGATAAACTTTGTTTGACTAAAGTCATTTCTTCTGGGATTTTCTCAATTGACCTCTTTAATTTGGATTGTCTCGTTCATCATTGTCTTATGGCGCCCCTGAGGGTTTTCACCAATAAGATTTTTTTTTTTTGATTTTTTTTTATCTTGTGGTGCCTCCATGGGTTTTCACCTACAAGATTTTTTTTTTTTTTGGCACACAAGGCTTGACATTCTCAAAAATTGATCGGAAGGTCTTTAATGGACACAGGGAAAAGGATTTTTAGGGTAGATTACAACTTGAGAGCCATGTAAAAGTGACAATAGGATATATATCTCATTTTTTTTTTTAAAATACCAAGATTTTTTTTATTTTTATTTTGTCGGACCGAACCCCAAGACAGGGCTGCCTACGTATCCATTTAGGAATCAGGTCGAACGTAGTTCAATGGCAACTCATAATCTTTTTTTTTTTCGGATAAATTACAGCTTGAGAGCCATGTAAAAGTGACAATAGGATATATATCTCGTCTTTTTTTAAAAAAAAAAAAAAAATACCATGATTTATTTTTATTTTTTATTTTGTCGGACCGAACCCCAAGATAGGGCTGCCTACGTATCCATTTAGGAATCAGGTCGAACGTAGTTCAATGGCAACGCATTTTTTTCGGCTCTAAAGAGGGTGAGCAAGGAAAGGTAAATAAGGCTCGAGGGGCTGACAAGGGATTAATGACGTTTAGTTAAGTAGAATGATGGCCTTTCGTCATCTCAACTTGAGAATGTTAAGCACAAGTGTGTCAGATATAATATCTTTTGACTGAATCGGCATTGATAGCTTTTTCTGTCATTTTTCCGTCCAGATCCGCAAGTTGCAGAGCTCCATTTGATAGTACTTGTTTGACTATGTATGGACCTTGCCAGTTTGGAGCAAACTTTCCTTTAGCCTCTTCTTGGTGTGGAAGGATGCGTTTTAAAACAAGTTGGCCGACCTCAAATTTTCTAGGACGTACCTTCTTATTGTAAGCTCGCGCCATCCTCTGCTGGTATAATTGACCAAAGCAAGCTGCCGTCAATCTTTTTTCATCTATTAACGATAACTGTTCTAGTCTAGATTTGACCCATTCAGTATCGTCAATTTCAGCTTCACTAATGATTCGAAGCGAGGGAATTTCGACTTCTGCGGGTATCACAGCTTCAGTCCCGTAGACTAGTAAATAAGGAGTTGCGCCTGTCGATGTACGGATAGTTGTACGATATCCTAAAAGAGCAAACGGTAATTTCTCATGCCACTGTCGAGATCCTTGAACCATTTTCCTAAGAATCTTTTTAATATTCTTGTTTGCTGCTTCAACGGCTCCATTTGCTTTAGAACGGTAAGGGGTAGAACGGTGATGCACGATCTTGAATTGGTCACAAACCTCCTTCATTAGATGACTATTGAGATTAGTTGCATTGTCTGTGATAATGGACTTTGGTATACCAAAACGACATATGATGTTCGAATGAACAAAATCCACTACTATTTTCTTCGTGACTGATTTGAAAGTAGCAGCTTCTACCCATTTGGTGAAATAGTCAATAGCGACCAGTATGAATCGATGCCCATTAGAAGTTTTTGGTTCTATTGGACCGATTACATCCATGCCCCAAGCAACGAATGGCCAAGGAGCAGACATAGGATGCAGCTCTGAAGGTGGTGAGTGAAACAAATCACCATGAATTTGACACTGATGACATTTGCGAACAAAGCAAAAGCAATCTCGCTCCATAGTTAACCAATAATATCCTGCCCGCATAATCTTCTTCGCTAAAACATAGCCATTCATATGTGAACCACATACCCCCGAATGTACCTCATTCATGATTCTTTCAGCTTCCTGAATATTAACACATCTCAACAAGTTCAAGTCTGGGGTTCGTTTGTACAAAATCTCCCCACTTAAGAAGAAACCATTAGCAAGTCTCCTAATGGTCCTTTTTTGATCTACGTTGGCGTGTATTGGATATTCTTTTGACTTTAGAAAACGTTTGATATCATAGTACCAAGGTTCATTATCTGGTTCTGCATCAATTATATTGCAATAACCATGTTGATCTCGTATCTGTATCTCTAATGGGTCGAGATACGTATTTCCTGGGTATGGGATCATGGAAGCTAGGGTAGCCAGAGCATCAGCCAGCTCATTATGAGATCTGGGAATATGTCTAAACTCGATAGACTTGAATCTTTTGCTAAGGTCCTCTAAGAATTGTTTGTACGGAATGAGCTTAATATCTCTCGTTTCCCATTTGCCTTGAATTTGTCGAATGAGTAATTCAGAATCTCCCAACACCACTAGGTTGTGTACATCCAGATTTATTGCCATATTTAACCCCATGATGCAAGCTTCATATTCTGCTGCGTTATTAGTACAAAAGAAACAGAGTCGTGCTGTGGCGGGATGATGATGCCCAGTCGGTGAGATAAGAACCGCCCCAATTCCCACTCCTTTGATATTGACTGCCCCGTCAAAATATAATTTCCATGCATACATATCATCTTGAACTTCTTCCTCAATTGAATTTATCTCTTCATCAGGAAAGTAAGTTCGCAAAGGCTCATACTCATTGTCAACTGGGTTCTCTGCCAAATGATCGGCCAATGCTTGCGCTTTCATAGCAGTACGAGTAACATACACAATGTCGAATTCTGTAAGTAAAATCTGCCATTTTGCCAATCTGCCTGTGGGCATAGGTTTTTGAAAAATATACTTTAAAGGATCCATTCGAGATATGAGGTAGGTTGTGTAGGATGAAAGATAGTGCTTCAACTTCTGAGCAATCCAAGTTAGGGCGCAACATGTCTTTTCTAGAAGAGTATATTTTACCTCGTAACTTGTGAACTTTTTGCTCAAATAATAGATTGCTTGTTCCTTCTTGCCTGTGATATCATGCTGTCCTAAAACACCACCAAAAGAATTGTTCATCACTGACAGATATAGAAATAAAGGCCTACCAGGTTCCGGTGGGACTAGTACTGGAGGATTTACCAAATATTCTTTAATCTTATCAAATGATTCTTGACATTCGTTCGTCCATTGGATAGCAGCCTCTTTTTTTAGCAACTTAAATATCGGTTCACATGTAGTGCTGAGCTGAGCGATGAATCTGCTTATATAATTCAACCTTCCAAGAAAACTCATGACCTCAGTTTTATTCTTCGGAGGCGGCAATTCTCGAATGGATTTTACCTTGGCAGGGTCCAATTCAATGCCTCTGCGGCTAATTATGAAACCCAAAAGTTTTCCGGATGGAACTCCAAATGCACACTTGGCTGGATTGAGCTTAAGATTATACTTTCGCAACCTTTTGAAGAATTTCCTCAAGTCATCTACGTGATCAACTCGTGTCTTAGACTTGATAATGACATCATCAACATATACTTCTACTTCCTTATGCATCATGTCATGAAAAATAGTAGTCATAGCTCTCATGTACGTAGCTCCCGCATTCTTTAAACCAAATGGCATGACCCTGTAGCAATAAGTACCCCACGGGGTGGTGAAAGCAGTCTTATCTGCATCTGTTTCATCCATCAAGATCTGGTGATATCCGGCATAACAATCCACGAAAGATTGGATCTCATGTTTAGCACAATTATCAACAAGGATATGAATATTGGGCAGCGGAAAGTTATCTTTAGGGCTTGCTTTTTTCAAATCCCTATAATCAACACAGACTCTGATTTTGCCATCTTTCTTTGGTACAGGAACCACATTAGCCAACCATGTGGTGTACTGGGCGACCCTGATCACGTTCGCACTCAATTGCTTCATTATTTCCTCTTTGATTTTATCGCTCACGTCAGTTTTAAACTTTCTTTGCTTTTGCTGGACCGGTGAAAAGTCAGGGTAGGTAGGCAGTTTGTGGACTACCAAATCCGTGCTTAAACCCGGCGTATCATCATAAGACCAAGCAAAAACATCCTTATACTCGATCAAAATCTGAACAATATCATTCCTGATATTCGGATCTGCATGGATACTTATTTTTATTTCTCTAACCTCCTCATCAGTTCCCAAATTTATTATCTCAGTGTCATCTAAATTGGTTTTGGGCTTATCCTCAAATTGATCCAATCCTTTCTTGACTTCCTTATCAGCTTCACCTTCATCGTATTCATCTACCATCTGGCTTGCTGATTCGAGATTAGACAAATTTTTAGGATCTAAATGTGAACTCCACGTACATGCCATGTTATCGGAGCCAGTATTAACATAACTGAAATAAGATAAAAATAATAAAGATTAAAAGAGGGAAGAAAAGATAAATTTACTAGAAAGCTTGAATTTCATTTCATTGAATCGGAAAGGATAGGAGGGTTAACATAAAAGCAAAGCAACTAAACTATGTGGACTACAACCCTGAGAATAGTCCAAAATACAAAAGAAAGAAAAACGAAACAACAAAATAAACTACCAAGACTCCTTCCTTGTGGGGAGGGGAGTGGCTTCCCAGTTAGTGAGCTTGATATTTGGCCCGACGAACTGCACATCTGCATGGCTAGGGCCTTCACCCATCTTCACCATGTTTACTTCATAAAACATTTCCTTGAGGCCTTGACATATTTCATCCACATCCTTGTTAGTATATGGGCATTGATTTTCTTGCTTTTGAGCTTTCGTGAAAGATTGGCTAATGTGTGGAACTGGACTTGTCAATTTCCAAGCCTTCTTTTTCCGCTCTTTTGCCCATTTTCTATCTGCTGCGGTAGGCTCAAATCCTAAGCCAAAGGAGTTGTGGCTACCACATGGATCTACAGGGCTTGTAATGCCTTGCAGCGAAGCCCCTAATCCTTTTCCCGGTTCATAACCATTTTGTAGCATTTGGCTAGCCACCATGATTGAAGTGGAAGAGAGATAAGGTCCTGGAATTGGCGTACCTTCCATGACATGATCAGCTGTCACGATTTCAAAGGCTTGATAAATGGGAGATTCACAACCCTCTTTTGTTTTGATACAGGGTACAGAAGGATCTCGATATATGGGAAGGTCATTCTCTCCATGTATAATGATTTCATGATTGTTGTGTTCAAACTTAACTACTTGATGCAAAGTAGAAGGTATGGCTCTGGCCATGTGGATCCATGGTCTTCCTAAAAGTAGGTTGTAGGAAGTATCCATGTCTATTACTTGAAAGGTGATCATAAACTCAACTGGTCCAATAACTAAAACAAGATCTATGTCACCAATTGTGTCTCGTTTCGCACCGTCAAAAGCCCGAACACATACATTATTGGACCGAATCCTATCTGGGCTGATTTTCAACTTTTGCAAAGTAGAGAGAGGGCAGATATCAACTCCTGAACCTCCATCGATCATTACCCCTTTTATGTAATATCCTTCGCATTTGATAGTCAGGTGCAAAGCTTTGTTGTGACCAAAACCTTCTGCGGGTAACTCATCATCAGTGAAAGTGATTCTATTGGCTTCAAATATTCTATGAACCATCCTTTCTATTTGACATACCGTAGTTTCCTTTGGGACGTATGCTTCATTCAACAACTTAATCAATGCCTGACAATGTTCTTTAGAATGTAGCAGAAGAGATAATAATGAGATTTGAGCTGGAGTTTTTCTCAATTGATCGATAATGGAATAGTCTTGGGTTTTCATTTTCTTCAGAAATTCCTCAGCCTCTTAATTTGTGACAGGTTTTTTCATTGGCCCCTGACTATCTTTAAATTGTTTTGCTCTCCTTAATTCTTCTGGAACATAACATCTTCCTGATCGAGTCAAACCCCCTGTTTCATTGGTTTCTTCCATGACCTCTTTTCCTTTGTACATCACCGTGGTTTTGTTGTAGTTCCATGGGATGGTTTTCAAGTTTGTCACTGGGAGTTGTGATGCTTGTTTTATGACAATTGGTTCTGTTATTTTTTTCATGTTGTTGCGCTGTTGGTCGAACCCTACAGGACCACTTGAAACATATAGTTTTGGCCCATCTTGTGCTATTTCCTTTAGCTTTGAAGGAACGTATAATACCATCTTTTCTGAATCTCGGGGTCTTATAATGGAACTCGCTCCTTTTACGATTAGTGGTTTTCTTTGCATATACTTCAGTGCTTCATGTGGGTTCTCCTTCAAGGCGCCTATTTCCATCACTGCTTGGCTTGTTGGCCTGTAGTCTTTATCATTAAAAATCATCCCCACAACGTTTGTGTTACTGTGATTAGGAAGGGGATTATCAGTGACATTCGGTGCTTCTTCTTTTTGTATTACGATTGCCTTGCTTTCGATTAACTTTTCAATGGCTCTCTTCAAACTCCAACAATTTTCGGTACTGTGACCTTGGACGTTGGAATGGTACTCGTACCTTACATTAGGATCAAACCAACTTGCATTCGGATCAACTTTGAAAGGCAAAACAGGTTCAATCCATCCTAATTTGACCAATCTCCGCAACAGGCTCGTATATGATTCTCCAATTGGGGTGAAGTTTTCCTTTGGCCTCTGTTCTCTTGTATGGTCTGCCGGAACATACGGATTAAGAGGGGCTTGTAAATTTGGCTGCCGCGGATGAAAACCTTGTGGCGCAGGTGCCCGCCATTGTGGACGCTGAGGAGGTCGGGCATACAGTTGAGCGTTAAGAACAGCAGGTTGAGGTGTATAATAATGTTGAGGAGGGTTGGTTTGTCCCTGTTGGACATGAAAGTAAGGGGAGTTTCGTCCCCTTTGGGCATTGCCTGGCCCTGATGCCATCATGGATCCTTCCTCCTTCTTTTTTCGATTTCCGAAACTACCTGATCCACTTTGAATGGCTTGCGTTGTGGCCCTGAGGGCGGTTTGGCTCATGATCTTTCCTGATTTGATTCCATTTTCTACCATTTCCCCAATTTTTATTGCTTCGGCGAAAGGTCTACCAACTGCGGCTAGTAAATGATGAAAATAATCGGGCTCTTGAGTTTGGAGAAAAACTTCAATCAATTCTTGGTCCTTCAGTGGCGGCTTGACTCTAGATGCCTGTTCTCTCCATTTTATAGCAAACTCTCGAAAACTTTCAGATGGTTTTTTCTTCATATTAGCGAGAGAAGTGCGGTCAGGGATAATATTGAGATTGTATTGAAATTGTTGTACAAAATCTTGAGCCATATCATCCCAAACGTGCCAATGGGAGATGTCTTGATCAATAAACCATTCGGAGGCTATTCCCGTTAGGCATTCTCCGAAATAGGCCATGAGCAGCTCCTCTTTCCCTCCTGCTCCTCTGAGTTGGTTGCAATACCTTTTTAAGTGGGCCACTGGGTCACCATGACCACTATATTTGTCGAATTTTGGGGTCTTGAACCCTATTGGCAAATGAACATTAGGGAACATACACAGGTCTTTGAAAGAGACGCTTTTGTGTCCCCCCAATCCTTGAATGTTTCTCATACTCTGCTCCAGACTCCTCACTTTTCTAACTATCTCTTCTCGTTCTTCATTCATAATAGCCTTCTCAATCATGATACGAGATTCAGGCTGATGAGTGGGCTGATATGAATTTACGGGTTTGAATGCCAATTCAGGAGGATAGACTTGATCATGATTTAGTTCGTTGATAGGCTTCTGCATCATTGATGGAGGATTTATATTAGTTGTCACGGCCGGAATAAAAAGTGGGTTGTTCGTGAATGATGGATTTGGAGGACGTATGGTGGATGTGCCAGCAGCGCTAGACACATTAGCGTATGGACCAAACCCAGGCGGATAAAGTGGATCGTCGACTTGGGCTTGAGTAGAACTGGGATGATTTGCATCTGAAAGGCCAGGAATCGAGGAAGGCGGGGCTTGTCCATTTGCCCAGGCCTGATATATTTCCGCAATTTGTTGCTTTAATAACCTGTTCTCTTCCAAAGTTGCGAATTCTCGTGGAACTAACTGATCTCGACCTTCTTCATTATCAAATTCTGTTCCATCTTTTCGAGTCATCTTCCTTTTTCCCTTATATCTTGTGTTGTACGGGTGAGAGGCCAGCTTAACCACAACCAACCACCTTATTCTCTCTCTCTCCCCCTCTCTCTCTCTCTTTCTAAAATAGAAACAAATATGTTAGGGTTTAGAGCTTTGTAAAAATATTGACATATTTATAACTAACTCAAATGTCATGCACCTAAGTAATTCTCTTCCTGAAATGGACTTAGGAAAACCCTTTTGTTTCATCCCGGCTTTGGTGAATTAAATTTTTATTTATTTATTTAACGCCAACATCTTAAAATTATTACTTGAAACTTGAAAAAAAAAGAAAAATATTTGATCGCACCCGCCGAGGGTTGCCTACGTATCATGTTTTACATGAATCAGATCATCACGTAGTTCATGGGTATGGTAAATATTTTCATACATTTTAAACTGTTCTTAAAAAAAGCTTTAACGAAAGGAAAAATTATCTAAAACTAGAACAGACTCAGAATACTGTAGAAATACTAAAAAACCTATAAAGAAACTAACTCTAAGAAAACAAGGACTTTAATAATTATCATCAAGATGCCTTCCAAAGATGCCTTGCAACTTAATCCTCTCTCAGACTTGAGTAGATCCTGGATAATGCTTTCGGCAGATGTGGAGCGAGAGTACGTGCCTGACGGCCCAGATTTTCATCACCTTGGTGAAGATACTTAGCATAAACATTAATCAATTTTTCATTGAGCTGAAGTACTTCTCCCCTGGCCTCGATCATACTCTCATGGCAGTTTTGCACCCAATGTTGCGTAGTGCGGACGGTATGCTTTAGGTCTCCTTCTCGTTCATGAAGGTCATCAATCTGATAGTGAAGCGCCTGTCGTTCGGCCATCCACTGTTTTTTCTCAACTTCAACTTCCTTTTGAAAAGCCGTGAAGCGTCTCGCTATTTCTCTTTCCCGTTCCATGGAAGCTTTTAGTTGAGCCTGAAGCTTCGACTGTGTACTTGTCAGAAAGGCCTTCTCTTTCTCAAAATCACTCGATTGCTGCTCCATAGCACCGGTGACTATATCCAGGTCTTCTTGTAGGGCCTGCATGGCGACACAGTTCTCTCTTTCATTCTCCTTATGAACTGACCTAATTCTGGCCTCAAATTTCGCCTCATGGTGAACCAATTCTTCTCTGGCCCTTTTCAAATCGTTATTTAAGATGTGCAGAGTTGACTGATAGTTCTCTTCTACCTCTCATCTAGCTTGCTTAATTCTGACTTCGATCTCCGCTTCTCGGTCCACTGGCTCTCTGGCTGACCTTTCTGGCATAGCTTTAGGAAGAGGCTGGTCGTGAAAGCATGGCAGATACCAATAGTCTACCTCACCCTTGTCACGGTCTTCCACCATATGATCAAAACCTGAAAGTATGCATCCTCCCCAAATCTTAAGTATCTCAGTCTTCCTTAGAGGGATGTCAGGGAGGAACTCGTACATAAACTCTTTCATATTCTCGACTGGCGGTATACGCTGACGTCGACCGAATTGTCGCATGACCCTTAGTGGCACGTAGGGCTGAACACCTCGGAGACCCATTAAGACGATGAAGGGTCGGAAAGTAGACATATATATCACCTCTTTTGAGGGGAACCAATGATAATTCCACACTATCTTGTCCGTCGTCAACCCCTCCAAGTACTCCTTCCAAGCTCTTATTCCTTCGGGAAAGTTTTGGTTTTCCATCCTCTTCTCATGGCCCTTGATATAATCATTCCACTCGACTCGAAAATCCACAACAAATGGATGGTAACGTATATGCTCGAGCATCCATAACTGCAATAGAATGTTACATCCTTCAAAATAGTTCGCTCCATTTTTGCACATCGTTAGGGCCCGATAAATGTCTGCCAAAATCATGGGCACGAGGGTGACCTTAGGATTCTTCTCAAAAACGGTAATAAACGCAGCCAGATTGGTACTGATTTTTCCTCCTCTCTTTGGAAATACCATGATTCCCAAAAAGCTACTATGAATGCTTCAGAACTGTGCTTTTTCCAGGTTTGGTAGCATCCCCCGTTGTTAAGTTCTGATTTAAACAACTCGAATCCCCTTTCCTGACCATATCTTTCGTATAAAAATTCTAGACGAAACCATCCATTTTCTAGGCAGCCTCCCATGTTCTTCTTTTTTATGTGCAATAGCTCAAAAAATCTTTCGGGAGTGACATGCTTCGGTATCATGGGTTCTCCTCGGTGAAGGTTCTTTCCCTTTCCAATAAATGCTCCTATTTCCTCCAGTGTGAGAGTAAGCTCAAAGTCGGAGAATCGAAATAAGTTGTGTGAAGGATCCCAAAACTGTACCAAAGATTCTATCACATCTCTTCGTGGTTCCACATTCAACAGACTTCTTAAAAATCCCAAGTGTTTATACACTTCTCCTTGTCCATAGTCAGTCATATTGTTATACCATATCCGCAATAGCTTGGGAACTTTATCTAATACCATGAAATGGGGTACTTCATCATCCCTCGGCCTCTTGTCACTCCTTCCGACTGAGTTCATATTGCCCTTTGGATAATGATGGCAAATAAGAATTCTATTTTAAACATCCAAAAGCAGGATAAAGATAATTTTCGAAAGAAGTTGACGGAACGACACGAAAAAGGATTTTAGCATAATAACTGACAAAACAGGAAGTATCCAAGTCTTCTAGAACATCCTAGAGTAGATACAATTTGATGACGTTTGAACGAGATATATCAGAAATAATTAGATTATTAAAACAAAATAGTGGACCAAATTATATAACAAAATTTTAATTGTGTTTGACAAAAATGGACTCTATGATATTCTTAAGAACGATTTTAAAACCAAAGAAAACAGACATACTGAGACCATGACGTTAAAACGACTTAATTTCAATAAAAAAAATTCTATGTAAAATATTATAAAAAAAAAATTTATTTAACCCCGTTTTTTTAGATCAATTAATTCACTTGAAAGCCGGTCAACATTCGATATGGCATTTCCTATAATGCAACAAGTAGCACATAAAATGCACATGATGGTCTCAATAGGCGACACCTGACCTAGACGAACCCGACCCCAGGGTCGAGCCCCACTAAGTCAAAAAATACACGTGATATAAGTAAAACACAGTCTATTAGGGATAGCCATGTCTAAGCTCCGGTTATGCTAGGTTCAACCTGGTGGAGTTAGGTATCTAGACTGTCAATGAAACGAGCGGACAACTCGAGTCGGCAAGGGACAGCTTTACCGGTAGCAGGGCTTTCCGGCCTCACTGTTGGTCCCTTTCCGTCCTAAATCATGGGTGACTACAGAATCCTTCCCAGGAGCGTTGCCGCATCTCTGGTATCTCAAGCTCGGGAGCGTATACCGCATCTCCGAATATACAGTATCTCAGAAGACTCAGATGGGTGTGCGAGAGAAGACAGTTTATATTGCAATTCAAATAATATCAAAGCGATAAACATGTAGGCAAAGAACACATTTAGGCCAACAATATACAATATCAAAATTAAATAAAGCCAAAGAAGTCAATATGAAAGCTCGAATTCTGGTTATATCCCCAGCAGAGTCGCCATCTGTCACACCTCCATTTTTTCACCGCATCCGACCCCGCTAGGCAGTCGATTTTTAGAGAAAATGAGTTTTTCCAATTAAAGTGACATTTTGAAAAGGGATTATTTTATTTACAGAGTCGCCACTTGGAATTGAGTTTGGGTGTTCCAAGTCACCTTATTGAATCCCTATTCAAAAGGAAATGACTCTTTAATTTTTATTTTTTTTGGTCTGCGAACTAGAAATCCAGATAAGGAATTCTGTTGACCGAGGGGAAGGTGTTAGGCACCCCTCGAGTCCCGTGGTTCTAGCACGGTCGCTTTAATGACTTACGTCTGGCTTAAATTAGTCTTTTGGATATATAATATTTGTTGGCCTAAAAGTGACTTCTATCCCTTTTTTAATTTATTTTGAAATTATTTATTAATAAACACGTCCTAAACACCCAATAGGAAAGTCAATTTATTACAGCTTAAACAAATAATTGTAAAGATACTGAATATTTAGAACTCATTTTCTTTAACTTTCATTAAAATAACAAGAAAGGTTTTATCACCTTTAGACAAAATTCAAACTTTTCAAATATATATGATTAACTAAAATTAATTAATATAAATACGATTATATAGTCATGAAGATCCGATAACCAAAACTAAAATTTCAGGTATGAACTAAATGTTACTTTGCAAATATGTGATAAATAATATATCATATATAACACCAATTGATTTTTTTTTTTAATTTCTTGTTTTGCTATTTCACTATTTTTTTTTTAAGTCTTATGTATGTATTCCCCTTTTCTGTTCCTAAAGCATGCATGGTGTATGTGTGTGCATGTATTTATTTCAATTTTTTATTTATTTATTTTTTGCATGGATCATATCTTATATCAAATCTCATTCCAAATTCAATCATGACAAAGAGTTGAATGCTTTAATATCATAATAACAAATGTAAAATAAGAGCATCTCCATATCATAATATTGAAATTGAATTTCACATTATTGCGATATTACATTATTCAAAGAAAGATAGATGGTTACCTCTTGCGGGAATAATTCTTAACAACAAGAAGAAGAAGCCTCGAACTTAAACCATGACCAAAACTCAAAGTCTTTTGATGTGAGGAATTTTTTGGTTTTTTTTTTTTTTGGTTTCTTGGTTTCTTTGGTTTGCCCTATGTGTTCTTCTATGTGTGCATGTGTGTGATTTTTTCTCAAATTAGTCCATATGTCTCTCTTTTCTTGAGTGTTTTATGTGTGTGTTTATATAGGGAGTGTGTGTGCTTGAGTGAGAATGGGAGTTAAGGGAATAATGGGGAAAAGATGTAGTGGAGGTAATGGGGAGGTTTAGTGGGAGAATGGGGAAAGTGGGGGTAATGGGAAGTAGGGTAGTTTTTAGTTTTAATGGGAAAGTTAGGGGAATGTTGGAGGTAATGGGAAAGTTAGGGGAATGTTGGAGGTAATGGGAGATATGGAATGTGGGGAAGGTTATGGGATGTGGGGAAAGTTAAGGGAATAAGTATGGGATGTGGGAAAGGTTAGGGGAATAAGTATGGGATGTGGGAAAGGTTATGGGAATAAGTATGGGATGTGGGAAAGGTTAGGGGAATGGGAAGATTGGGTAGTTTAGGATAAGTTTTTTTTTTTTTTTTAATATTTTAAATAAAATAAACTTAATAAAATCTGATAAAATACATAATAAGTTAACAACTAGTCTTAGAAATATGATTAAGAAATATTAATATCACTAGATTTTTTTATTAAAAGTTAAAAAAAAAAATGTAATTTAGAAAATTTCCTTTTTCCTAAAATATATAAACAAAATAAAATTTATTAAAAAATGTGACTCTATTTTTTGTAGTTTTCAAAATTTTTAACGAACCTCAAAGTAAGATAAATTTAAAATACCTAAAATAAAAATAAAATAAAATAAAAATTAATTGAACATTAAAATGGTATAAAAATATTAGGTTTGGGTCAAAAATTAGGTGTTTACAATAACCAAGGTCCAACCCTTATAAAATCCCATCCGAGCTCTCTCACACCCTCTGGTATCGAGGGTCGGAGCTAGCCCTTTGGCAGGGGTTCGTTCGAACCCCCTTCTATGAAAAAAATTTATCTTTTATACATGATTAAATTTACTTTTTATGTATTTATAGTAGGTGTTGAATACCTTCATCCATAATTTTAGGTGTGTCCAAATTAAAATTGATAAATTTGGAGGGAATGAGAGAAAGTTAAGAACAATAATCGAGAGGGAATATTGAATAAGCAGTCTATTTTAGTTGATATAATATATTTATTAAATTAATCATGGTTAAGGATTTAGTTTGGAATAAATTAAATCTTTTTCATTCAATTTTAATTAGGCCATGTGTCATTAATCAGAATGACAACTTGAAAAAAATGGAGAGAATGAAAATGAAGAGGAGCCAGATCCATATGACACCATAGTCTTTCATTACCCACAAATGAAAAGTTTTATTCTCATTATGATGAACATAAAGCATTCCTCCTAACACTGATACACTCACGGACGTACCTAATGAAACTATCGCAGGTAATGATATCTCTCCTCACATCTCATTAGAAATATTAAATGAAACCAAAATGCACCTTGATTTCCATCCTATCCAATGAAGTGTTCTATGTACAAATGCCAGACCCTTCATTTTGTATATGAGTCATATGAACTATATGATGTTTCATCAATCTTCTTCCAGGCACCACTTTTCAATACGAGAATATCATCGCATGTTTCAGAAAACCCATCAACCCTAACGACTTTGTAGTCATTACTAGTCGTGTCATATCCTAATCCATAAAGAGAAAATTCTATTGGCTCCAATTCTAAACGAGAAAGTACTATTGATTCTCTTGTGGCGGGGTTCCCTAGCAATAATATCGAAGGATATTTCTCCTCAGAGTTGCTCCAAATCTGGATGAGAAACAAGCCATCGCAACAACAACAAACCCTAGTATGAATAGCTTTAATACATTTTAAAGGCCAATCAAGTCGTTGTCTATCCTTAGCAAGTTGACCGAGGATAAAGAAGATGTGTAAAAGGTAAAAGGATGATAATAAGCCTCATCATCATAACCACCAAAATCACCTATTTGGCTAATAAGCACTTTTGGGGAATCGCGATTCTTCTTGAGATGTTCTTCTTAAAGTAAGGTTCGAAAATTAATGTCTTTCAAGATTTCAAAACACACTTGAATCGAAGAAGAGACTTCCCGGATAGTCTGCTAAGTATTTCCTCTTGGACATAAACTTCCATTGCTTTAACGAAGAATTAACAATAATTGAAGTTTTCGAAATAGGGTTATGTTAATTAATGTATTGATTCTATTTATAAAAACCTTTTTTGTCAAAGAAGAATTATTATATTAAGAATATAAATTCCTTGTACATGTAAAACTTGATTATGTAGGGACCCCTTTTTGCCATGGGCTTTATATATTCGATGTGTGAATCTCACTTTACCCCTAATAATATTTAAGGTTTGGGAAATAATACCCTTTCACATATTGAAAAGAAAGATAATTTCTTATTTAATATTTTCTGGTGAGAAAAGAAAATTGAAGTGTTTTTTCGAAATAGGATTTATCATTAATGTAGTGATTTTATTTGTAAATATAATAAAAACTTTTTTGTCAAAGAAGAATTACAATTTGATTCCTAAAGGAAAGGATTACGAAAAAGTAGGTCTCGGTAATATGTTCAAGTACTTAAACTTGTAAGGATTTAACAGATCGTTTGACATAAACAATCTAATACATAATCCTAATTATTTAGGAACGTGGAACTACACAATTTTCACATCAATCTAATTACAGTAATTTATGGAAAAATACATACCTGAATTCTCCATTGTTTTGCGGAAGCACCACATTTTTTTTTCTCTCTCTTAACCTTATGTTTCAAAATAAAATATGATGGAGCTTATTCTGCTTTTGACAGAGAGAGGACCCCTTTTATAATACAGGGAATAGTCAGTTATATTTTTATGTTCCATCAACGTGATTAGTGGATATAATAATTATCCACTGACAGTCAGTAATTATTCTACTAGGAATCAGTAATTATCCTACTAACAGTCAGTAATTATTCTACTAGGAATCAGTAATTATCCTACTAACAGATTAGTCAGTAGTTTAATCCTACTAAGTAACTTCCCCATACAGATTTAGGATTTAACTTATTCAATTATTATTAAACCAGTAAATAAATTAATTATGCAGGCCATAGAAATTTACATTCTCCCACTTGGCACACACAATATTAATTTAATTGTTTAATATGTACGTCAATCATGTGCACTATTAGCGTTAAATCCAACATCATTTGTCATCGTTAAATAAATCAACTAAAATGAGTCATGACGGTTGTACATCACTTTATTGACATAGTTCCTTTTATGTACTACAGTATTAGTCTATTACCTAACATAACCTTTCAAATACATAATGGGTTCAACGATAATACTTAGAATACTTTATCTAAGTTAAAACCTTTCATCATTATTTACAATAGTATGTATACAAAAGAAAACAGGTAACAACAGAAACATATATAATTTAAGCTCAAAGTGTCAATCACATAAACCTAATAAAGTCTTTACATAAAATCATTTATTGCTATCAATAAGACCCATCTTTTCAACATGTTCAACAAATATTTTGGGCAGTATTCCTTTCGTCAAAGGATCAACAATCATAAGCTTGGTGCCAATATGTTCAATTGGCACTTTATGTTTCTGGACTTCTTCTTTAACTGAAAAGTATTTCAATTCCATATGGTTTTTACCTTTTGAATAATTATCGTTTTTAGAGAAGAAAACTACGGTGGTATTATCACAATAAATTTTCAGTGGTCTGGCTATGTTGTCGACTAATCCAAGTCCTGAAATAAAATTCTGCAGCCAATTAGCCTGGACTGTCGCCTCAAAGCATGCCACAAACTCAGCTTTCATAGTGGATACAGCTATAACAGACTGCTTCGCACTCTTCCATGATATTGGTCCTCCAGCTAACAGAAGCAAATATCCAAATGTAGATTTTTTTGTATCCACACAACCAGCATAATATAAATCTGAATATCCAACCACATTTAGATGATCAGATCTTCTATAAGTAAGCATATGATCTTTTGTTCCTTGTAAGTATCGCAACACTTTCTTTGCAGCCTTCCAGTGATCCATTCCAGGATTACTTTGATATCGGCCCAGCATCCCAACAGCAAAACTGATGTCTGGTCTTGTACATGTTTGGGCATACATAAGACTCCCAACTATTGATACATAAGGAATATCTTTCATTTGCTTTCGTTTCAAGTCATTCTTTGTACATTGGTTGAGACTAAACTTATCTCCTTTTTGAATTGAAACGGGACTTGATGAGTATTTGTTCATTCTAAATCTCTCTAATACTTTATTAATATAGATTTTCTGAGACAATCCCAACAATCCTTGTGATCTATCTCGAAATATTTCTATTCCAATCACATAAGATGCCTCATCCATATCTTTCATTTCAAAGTTATTAGAGGGATATTTCTTGGAATCATGCAACAAACCAAGATCATTAGTATCAAGCAAGATGTCATCAATATACAAGACTAATATAATAAACTTACTCCCGCTGATCTTCAGATATATACACCGATTAACGGTGTTTTCTTTAATTCTAAAGGTGACAATCATTTCATTAAACTTAAGATACCATTGTCGGGAGGCTTGCTTAAGTCCGTATATTGACTTCTTAAGTTTACACATCATGTGTTCCTTTTCTTTAATAAAGAACCCTTCTAGTTGATTCATATAAACTTCTTCCTCTAAATTTCCATTCATAAAGACTGTTTTCACATCCATTTGATATAGCTCTAGGTCATAATGAGCTACCAAGGCCATTATAATTCTGAGTGAATCTTTTCTATAGACAGGTGAAAACGCCTCTTAATAATCAATGTCATCCTTTTGAGTGAAACCTTTGGCAACAAGTCTGGCCTTGTTACGTTCGATGTTGCCAGTTGAGTTGCGTTTGGTCTTAAAGACCCATTTACACCCAACTCTTTTGCAACCTTCGGGTAGTTTAACAAAGTCCCAAACTTCATTATGTTTCATAGATTTTAACTCATCTTTCATAGCATTTATCCATTATCAGAATTATTGCTTTCAATGGCTTATGAAAATGAAACTGGATCATCATCAATTCCCAAGTCAGTTTCTGACTCGTGTAGATATACCAAATAATCATCAGAAATAGCAGATCTTCTTTGTCTTTGAGATCTTCTTGATGCTACTTCTTGTGGTTCATCTACTACAGGCTCATCAATTATGGCTTCATTATGATTAGTAGGAACATTAATTTATTTTTCTTGTTGATTACTTTGTACAACAGCTTCAAGAACAACAAATTTAAAAGAAGTACAGGATAGAGGAATTTGCACCCTAACTTCTTTAATTTTCACATTACGTGGTTCTTCACTCCCACTAACTTCACCATTCTCAATGAATCTAGCGTTTCCAGTTTCAACTATTCTCGCACTATGATTAGGACAGTAAAATCTATACCCATTTGATTATTCTGGATAACCAATGAAGAAATCACTAATTGTTCTTGAATCCAGTTTCTTTTCTTATGGATTGTATACTCTAACTTCTGTTGGGCAACCCCAAACATGCAGGTGCCTCAAACTAGGTTTCCTACTAGTCCACAGTTCAAAAGATGTTTTTGGAACTGCTTTACTAGGAACCTTATTTAAAAAGTAAACGACAGTCCTTAAAGCATACATCCATAATGAAGGAGGTAAAGATGAATTACTTAACATACTCTTAACCATACTCATTAATGTACGATTACACCTTTCTGCCACACCATTTTGTTGTGGTGTGTCAGGCATTGTGTATTGAGCATATATGCCACGTTTTTTGAGGAATTTAGCAAATGGACCTGGATGTTGTCCACTTTCATCATATCTTCCATAATATTCACCACCCCTATCAGACCTGATTATTTTCACCTTTCTATCTAATTGTCTTTCAACTTCAGTAATAAATACCTCTAAGGTATTAATCGCTTGAGATTTTTCATGCAACAAATAGATATATCCATAACTTGAAAAGTCATCAATAAAAGTGATAAAATATTTTTCTTTATTGAAAGATGTGATATCAAAAGGACCACATATACCAGTGTGTATAATTTCAAGAAGCTGTGTGCTTCTTGTAGCTCCTTTCTTTGTGTGTTTTGTTTGTTTTCCTTTAATACAATCTACACAAATATTAAGGTCAGTAAAATCTAAATCTGGAAGAATTTCATTCTTAACTAATCCTTCCAGCCTTTCTTTAGATATGTGACCTAAATTTTTATGTCACAAGTAAGCGGATTGTTCATTTATCAAACTTCGTTTGATTCCAACATTATGATGCAGAGTTAAGAGTGTTTCGACAAATAAATTATCAAGATTCAGTTTGTATAAATTATCACAAAGAGTACCAGTACCAATGAGATAATTATGCTTAAACAAACTAAAACATCCATTACCAAAATTAAAAGAACATCCAGTCTTATCCAACTTAGACAAAGAAACTAAATTTCTCGAAAAAGAAGGAACATAAAAAGTTTTAACTAAATCTAAGTGACGCCCAGATCGAGAATCAGATGATAAGTCCCGACAGCTTCAACTAGATCCTTCACTCTATTCCCCATGTAAACAAATCTTTCATTCTTGTTTATGGTTTGGATTATAAGGATTCCCTGCATAGTATTAGAAACATGAACAGTACAACTAGAGTCAATCCACCAAGTATTATAAGGAACTTCAGTTAAATTTGATTCGAGATATGTAAAAGCACAAGGCTTACCTTTCTTCTCAAATCATGCCTTACGTTTCAGGAAATCTTTCTAAAAGTGTCCAGACTTTTCACAGAAATGACACTTTCCATTCTTGTTTCCTTTCTTACGTACTTGAGATGAGGACTCATTAACATTAAGTTGCTTCTGTTGTCCCTTACTATGCTTCTTTCCTTTCTTTTTAGCTCCTTGATGATTTATAACATTAATGGAGCGGGTTTCTTTATTCTTCAGCCTCGTTTCCTCTTGAACTAGCATACTATGCAATTCATGCACGTTTCATTTATCTTTTATGGTATTGTAGTTCATTTGAAAAGGACCATACTCAAACGGTAATGAGTTGATGATAAACTGCACAAGGAAATTCTGTTCCACTTCCATTCCCAAAGACTTAAGTCTTGCTGCTATGTTTATCATTTCAATGACATTCTCATGCATAGTACATGAACCATCAAACTTCATGGTGGTCAAAGTACCCATTAGTGTCCCAGCAAGAGACTTATCAGAAGTTTGGGAAGACTCTTCCACAAGTTTCAGAAGTTCTTTTGCATTTTCAATTTTGGGAAGCGTAGTCTTAATGTTGCCCGCAATATTCATTCGCATAAACATTAAGCCTAATCTGTTAGACCGATCCCAATGCTTATAATAGGACTTTTCTTCATCACTGCTAGCTTCAGTAATAGCAGTTGGCTTCTCAGAATAAAGTGCAACGTCAAGATCTAAGACCCCAAGATGGAATCTGATCTGTTCGCACCAATCTGAAAAGTTAAGGCCATTAAAAGTCGTAACAGAGGCAAAATGCAAATAAAGAGCAAATGTTGCAAATAGAACATGCTCATTTGTTAATGCTTTGAGTTATGAGATTAAACACATTATCAAATTCAGAAATGGCTAATTTTCTTAAATGTATATTGATGTTCTCCTTTGGGTGAAACATCAACATACAATTTTAAACATAATGATACTTAGAAGTATATTTAACACAAATCGATAATATTTAATGCATCAATTAATAATATTTATTATCTTTGGATAAATAAATAAAATTAACGATGCATCAAAATTATCTCTTTAATATTTATTGGTTATAAGAACAAATAATCGACCTTTGGGTGATTCATAAATGTCTTATAATCAAAAACTTCAATTTACCCATAAATGTCATTTCAATTATAAGCATAAAAAATAATGAGTAATTGAATTTTAATTTAATTGTAAGTTTGAAATTAATTATTCATCAAGGTTCAACCACTTTGATGATTAACGAATCTCATCTAAATCAATTCAATTATACAATTATTTCTTACATTAATTAATTAGGAAAGGCCAACGACTGCCTGCTGCTTTGATTTAGACAAAAATATGAAACTTGTTCACGGAAAGCAAAAAAAAATATGTATTGAGCACAAATCTGGTGATTACATCTATACATATCACTATCATAATCTCTTAATAAATAAATAGTTATTTTGACTTTGTAAAAGATTCCTGCAGTAAGAAGATTTTATTTCATATTTAATGCTTGGAAAAATGCATCATTTTCACCTTAAATTATACTCGAAAAGTCAAAGATACACCTAAACTATTAGAGTGACCTAATACATACCTAAACTATAAAAAAGTGAAACTATTTACCCCTTGAAATGTCATAACCAGATTTTATCTTGAATGTGCATACACGCGTTGACACGTGTCAAACACATATTTTTCACCTTTTTTTTTTCTTTTTTCCTAAATTAATCACCAGCACGCACACACCCTTTTCATCTCCACCACCTCTATCCATCAGCATATATATATACACACTACAAAATATCATCTCCTTCAATCCTTCTTCTTTTAGTTAAAATCTGGGTAAAGTCCATTTACTGATAAACAAACGGATTCGATTAGATCAAAGTAATTCGAATCCGACAAATAAAATCACTTCAATCCTTCCACCGTTTCACAATCTTCGCCATTTTTTGTGAAATTCTAGAAACCCACAACCCAATTCGATAAAATTTGAGCAAATCATAACCCAGGCCGTAAAATGCAAACACAGAACTCAATTCTTGAAAATTCAAGAAACCCACAACTCAGTTCAATAAAACTCAACTAATTTACAATTCAATTCGTAAATGCAAGAAACCCATAACTCAACTTCATAAAATTTGATAAATTTAGAATTCAATTTGCAAAATTCTAGAAACCCACAACACAATTCAGTAAAATGCAAGAAACACAGAATCCAACTCGTGAAATTCAAGATTCTCACATTTCAATTTTGTAAAATTCGAACAACCCACTATCCAACTCGTAAAATTCAAGATACCCATGATCCAATGTTGTAAAATTCAAAAAACCCACAATCTAATTTAAATTAAAATTGAGTAAATTTCATCTAAATAATATCCAGATTCACAGAGAAATGTCAATTATAAATTGGACAGAACACATTAATATCAAATTAGATTCGTACTGTTTTTTTCTAACAAAATCAAAAGGACATAGCAATAATAACAAATTTCTTCCAACTTGTAATAATAAAGGGAAAAAAATAAAAGGGTAAGTGAATTTGTGAATTCATTGATGAATTGACGGAGGTTGAGAGGAGATAAGGAATAAGAAATGGAGTTAAGGAAGAAATGAGAAAACAAGAAAGAAGACAGAGATAAGAGTAAAAAAGGAAAAGGAAAAACAAATTAAAAGACAAAGAAAGAAAATAAAAATTATATAAATATAAATCAAAAACTAATTAAATATAATTGATTGATAAAATGTAATTGAATAATGACACATTTACGTTTTAATAAGCTTTTAATTTCCTTTTTCTGCTTTTCATGCTCCTGTAGGAATTTGATGTCACATTCTTTGCCAAATCAATTTGGAGGGATAAATAGTTTCACTTTTTTATAATTTAGGTGTGTATTAGGCCACTTCAATAGTTTAGATGTGTCTTCGAATTTTTGAGTATAGTTTAAGCTAGAAATAATGCATTTTCCCTTTAATGCTTTATATGCCACTGAAACAAAATTCCACCAGAACCGATTCTCCATAAAAGAACAAAACAACACATTCCTTACACCAATTATGGAATCATTATAAAAGAAAAATTAATGCCATAACAAATTAAAATTAACGGCATTACTGCAACTAGAACATCTGAGAAATATAACAATTATGAAATCTCTAGTGCATAATAACTTAAATTATACATTGAACATTGTATCACATATTATTAGGGTCATAAAATTGAAACTACGTATTAATTCAGTGGAAAATCATTAGTCCCATAAACCTTTTTCTGATACCATATGTAAGGATTTAACAGATCATATGACAAAAACAATCTAATACATAATCCTATCAATTATTTAGAAACGTGGAACTACATGACTTTCACATCAATCTAATTACAGTAATTTATGGAAGAATACATGCCTGAATTCTCCATTGTTTTGCGGAAGCACAAAAGTTTTTTTTTCTCGCTCTTAACCTTACAGAATAAAATATGATGGAGCTTATTCTACTTTTTGGCAGAGAGAGCACCCCGTTTCACATCCATCAACGTGATTAGTGGATATAATAATTATCCACTAACAGTCAGTAATTATCCTACTAACAACAGATTAGTCAGTAATTTAATCAGTAAATAAATTAATTATGCGGGCCATAAAAATTTACAAAACTTACAATTATTTAATTATCAAAACTGTGAACATATAGAAGTTTAATATAAACACGAGGAATAAAATTGGAAGACTGTGAAATCATTCGCCATGCAATCTTTCGGATTATGCAAGTTTTAATAAGTGAAGCAAAACAAATAAAATTTTAAGGAATGAGACTATCCCTTTTGGTAATATGCAGTGACTGCCTGAGAATTTAGAAGTCGTGGGTACATAAAATTAAAGATTCGAACATATATATTGGCGTCCTTACAATGTGTTTGATCGTTTTGAATGTCAAACGATGCTTTTGACAAAAATAATATTTGATGTCTCAATCTCTTTACGACAAAGATAATATGTTATACACATTTTAAATGATACACTTTAGAATTTAGAATATAATAACCTCTACAAAAACTAAAGGATTGGACTTGTCTGAAATCATCTGCATTCAAATACGTGATATACACATATTTTAAAGAATTGCATCTAAATAAGTAATATACATAAATTAATTTAATATAAATATCGGATGCGAGTAATATTAATTTTAGAGGTGAGTGGGACACAAGTGCCAATAAAAGGAAAACGTGTTAGATCATCCAAGGAAAATGAAACAACGTTCTTGTTGGAGAAAAAATATATTAATATTTGATTTATAGTAATCAATACACTCTCAGTATGTTTGTTAATGTTTTGGATTATTCAAGAATCAAAATCACTACTAATTTTTAGTACTAGTATTTTTGTTTGTTTATCCAATAATAACAGTGTAAAGAATTGTTCGTATTATCAATTTGTGAATTAAGTTATATACATATACTGATAAAATGTCCCAACTTTTTGACACGAGGAGCATAGTCTTAACGTATTTAATTATATTCAGTTAGTTATCATTTTCAACAAGTAGTCTAAATAATATGTATTGTTTATCATAATCTTTTTGTTGTAATTATTTTATAAGTGATATATTTTTCTAACTTATTTGATTTGTTGTTAAAGAAAATTTATTATATCACCCTTATTATTAATAAGTCATCTAAATATGGGGGAACGAATACTAAAATTTAATCCCTCAGATAAAATAGACAAATAATAATAAATTATTTTTTGATTTTTTAAATTGAACAAGTAAAATTGAACATATGTAGACCAAATTATCTGGGAATTAATTATAGTTTTGAAATTATAATTCCTAAACTAACTTATCCCATATATATATAAGAGGTGGTATAAAATAATCTCATATTAAATGGGATAAAATGAAATATACCATGATTAAGTTTGTCACAGAGGAGTACTAGATTTATACCATGTTCATTGATGTCATAAATTTGTCCCCAACCAAACATGCATGTTACTATAAATTTAGTACCAAACTTAATCATGACATATTTTACCTTATCTCTTATACCAAACAACCCCTCAATATACTAGACAAATAAAGATGATCGTGTATATTTCACCTTATTCAACATACCAAACAACCCCTCAATATACCAGAGAAATAAAGATGATGAATGCATATTTCACCTTATCTGTATACCAAACAACCCCTCAATATACTAATTAAACAAATAAAGATGAACGCGTATTTCACCTTATCCCGTATACCAAACAATCCCTTCATATACTAGACAATTAAAGATGAATGCGTATTTCACCTTATCCCGTATGCCAAACAATCCCTCCATATACTAGACAATTAAAGATGAACGCATATTTCACCTTATCCCGCATACAATCCCTCAATATACTAGACAAATAAAGATGAACACGTATTTCACCTTATCCCACATATGAAATAACCCCTCAACATATTAGACAAATAAAGATGAACACGCGTTTCACGGTGAAATTTTCACCTTAATTAGACGGCATACCAAACAATTCCTCTATATACTGGATAATTAAAGATGAACGTGTATTTCACCTTATCCCGCATACTAAACAACCCCTCAATATACTAGACAAATAAAGATGATGAACGCGCATTTCACCTTATCCCGCATATCAAACAACCCCTCAAAATACTAGATATATAAAGATGAACGTGTATTTTACCTTATCCCGCATATCAAACAACTCCTCAATATACTAAACAAATAAAGATGTACGCGTATTTCACCTTATCCCACATAGCAAACAACCCCTCAATATACTAGACAAATAAAGATTCCGCATATCAAACAACTCGTCCGTCTACTAGACAAATAAAGTTGAACGTGTATTTCGCCTTATTCCGTATACCAAACAACCCCTCAACATTCCAGACAAATAAAGATGAACGTGTATTTCATTTTATCCCGCATATCAAACAACCCCTCAATATACTAGACAGATAAAAATGAACGCTCATTTCACCTTATCCAGCATACCAAACAACCCCTCTAGAAAAATAAAGACGAACACGCATTTCACCTTATCCCTCATACCAAACAATCCCTCAATATACTAAACAAATAAAGATGAATGTGTATTTCACCTTATCCCGCATATCAAACAACCCCTTAATATACTAGATAAATAAAGATGAACGCATATTTCACCTTATCCCGCATACCAAACAATCCTTCAATATATACTAGACAAATAAAGATGAACGCGAGTACATATTTATTATAAGGGACCATTTTGAATGTAACGTAAAAGATGATAGATGATATTTGTCATTTTTGTGAATATAGGTAGTTGGAAACCGAACAATGTGTTCCACAACGTGCCCCCACTTCACGTCATGTTCATAATTGACTTAGTTTCCCCTACACATTTTCCTATCTATATTCTTTCTCTCTAACAATATTACCCTTTTTCTTCTTCTAACAATTTTTTGTTTAGACAAAAAAAAAAAAAAAAAAAAAAAGAAAGGAAAAAGTGAGAAATCTTTTTTTTCTTGTCAAATATATATATATATATAAAGAAGGTTGAATCTTGAAGAATAACCTTTTTTCATTTGGCTTCTAAAATGCTTTCTTTATTACTTTAAAAAAAGTTGACATGATGAAGCCATTTGCAAGTTCATTATTCTTATTTATTTGAATGAACATGAAGCCATTTGTAAGTTTTTTTCCCCCTTCTTTTTTATATATTTCAATGTATTTGCATGTAAGGGTCTATCGGAAACAGTTTATTTAATTTACGTTCACGAGGTAAGGATAAGAATCCATACCTGTGGGATTATATTGATTGTTTATGTTGTTGTTGTATTTGCATGTGCTTAGCATTGATCAATAGTTAAGTTCATGCAATGTTGTTTGCATAATTAGGATTTAGATTTGAAAGGTTTAATATTCTTATGATCAAAATATTTGTACTACTGAAATTATAGGTTCTGAAATTTAATGTTTGTAAACAAAATTAGCATTTTTCATATATAATATATTACATTTTTATGTCGAAAATGCTAGATTCAGTTGAAACCGTTTGGCAGTGGTGAAGCCATGATTTTGACTAAGAGGGGGTAAACATACGAAGAAGCCAAAGAATTCAAAGCTATTTATATTTTATACATTAAAAAAAAAAAAAGCTTCCCGCCCATGTCAAATCCTTCAAAAATACACTACTTTTGGAGGATCCAACATGCACCTGACAACATTTTTGAAGAATCTTAGCAACATAACGCGATCCAAGACTTTTGTAATGGACAATTAGTTGTGGGGAGGCCAGTTCTTGTGTCCTGTTCTTTCCTTAAAACTTCCATTTTGTAGTGTTGTAGGAGGTGATTAGGCATGATATGGAGTAGTTAGCTTATGGAGGATATGACCCTTGATAGAAAGGTGTGGAGGATGTGGATTAGGGTAAAGGGTTAGGGGTAGGTGTGAGTCGGTAACAATAGGGAAGAGTATTGTGTTTGTGTCTGGAGTCTCTTGTTCGTGGTGGATGAGTGATGTCTATGATTTCGAATAGATAATTTATCGTATTATCTTGTGGCTGTATTGTTTCTCGTATTAGCTAGCAGTGTTAGTTTATTTTGCATATTGTATTAGCTTATATGCATTTATGTTTTGTGTTTGTTATACTGTTATCGGTCCTGAGCCGGGGGTCTATCGGAAACAGCCTCTCTACTTCACCTGAGGCAGTGGTATGGCCTACGTACACTCTACCCTTTCCAGACCCACTATGTGGGAATACACTGGGTATGTTATTGTTGTTGTTGCTGTATTATATTGTCGTATGAAGAAGGAGATCCTTTGTTCTGAGAACTTTAAGTAAAAAAGTAGCTTGTTGTTTGCAATGTTCAGTTCAATGTGTAAAATGAGACTCTTTGTTGGTGTTTTTAGGTGTCACTACTCAAAGATCAAAAAATCAGGAGGTCATGTATCTGCGCGGTCTTTCCTGCAGTTTCGTTTTTGTGTCTGATTCTCTTGTTAGGGAGCAGCTTTACAGAAAATCATAAAGAGGTACATGTCATATTCTCTTGATCTCTTGGACATGCATATTTGGTTGAAGTTGAAGTTGAAACAGAGTACTCTTTTGTTTGTGTTTAGACATGAATCGCTTGGAAAAAGGTGAAGTTTCGCGAGTAAAAACTATGATTTACTTGAAAAAGTTGAAATAGTGAACAAAATGGTAGAACAAACATCAATTGCATATGAAATGTATGTCCATAGCGCTTCTAAGCGATAACAATCTGTTCTAACTTCATAGTGTCTGACTTACTTACAAAACAAACTTGGTGTACTTTTCGAGTTTTGGTAAATTGTTGCACAAAATGATGCACAATGGGAATCGATAATCATATGAACTCTACTGTGCAGAAAAGTTTGCTGTGGAAAGTGCGAAGATCATGTCAGGTTTGTTCTTCTTAGCATGGAAATGTTATCAACTAGTCCCTATTAATTCATGAGTTTTGCACTATTCGTTGGTTTCTGAGTAACTTGATATATTCATCGCATAAATAATTTGTGTCATCCGTTTTAGAATCAATGCAGGCCTGATGGAAGTGAGACATTACCTGAAGGTATTATCGCGAAGACTTCTAACTTGGAAAGACGGCCTTTATGGGGTTATCCAAAGGTTAATTTCATGTCCATCTTTCGATGTTCCTCATGAATTCTACGATGCAGAGTTGAATTTTATGTAGCTCGAGAACATAACACTGACATTGTCCTGATATCGATTTTTCAGCAGCGCGAACAGCCACTAACATGTTCTTACTTTTTAATTGTGATTTAGCAGAAAAGAAAGCCTTCAAAATACCTGTTTGCTGCAGCTGTTGGGATAAAGCAAAAGGAAACAGTAAACGAGATGGTACAAAAGGTGAGCGTTTAAATGACTTGCATACTTTATGACATACAGTTACCATAAGTTCACTCATTGAATTAGTTCGCAGTTTCTATCAAGTGATTTTGTGGTGATGCTTTTTCACTACGATGGTAATGTCGATGGATGGAGGAGTTTTAACTGGAGTAACAGTGTAATACACATCTCAGCTTTGAACCAAACGAAATGGTACAGTTTCTATGCTTGCTTTAGTAGCGTAGAACATCTTATGCTTGCACGAAACTCTCTTTGACATCTTCGACTGTCATGAAAATAACAGGTGGTTCGCAAAAAGATTCTTACATCCAGATATCGTTGCTGAGTACAGTTATATCTTCCTCTGGGATGAAGATATCGGAGTAGAAAATTTCAACCCAGAACGGTATGTGGAATTTGGTATATACTCAAGAATATAGGAGATGGTAGAGTACTATCTGAACTATTTTGCTGGAGCCATTTACGGTATTTACTTAACCTGACATGCATTATCCTTGTAGATACATATCTATTGTGAAAGACGAAGGTCTGGAGATTTCACAACCAGCACTAGATGTTGGAAAATCGGAGGTGCATCATCAGATTACTGCTCGCGGGAGGAGATCACGAGTGCATAGGTTTTCATTGACAAATTTCTGTCTTAATATGCTCTTTCATATGTTTCTTATTTCATTTTGAGTGTACAAGAGTTGTTAGATATTGCGATGTTGGAATTAATTGATTTTTAACGCGTTACATTGCAGAAGGACTTATAAGGCTGGCGATACTAACACTCGGTGTGACTATACCAGTACGGCTCCTCCTTGTACAGGGTAAATTTTGTTTTATGCCGCTCGCGTAGCTCTTCATGGGAAATAAGTAGGAACATAAATTGGAATTGTTACAGCAACAACCTCCAATCTCTGCATGAAAAAGGTAGAAACTCAGTTACTTTAGGGAAATCATAAGGACTCTCGGATATTGCAGGTGGATAGAAGTAATGGCTCCTGTGTTTTCCCACACTGCCTGGCGCTGCGTCTGGTATATGATCCAGGTTTTTCCTTTTAGAAATGCTGTATTGTTGCTAGTAGTTACATATGCCGCGCTATATCTGCATTACGTATATTTGAAAGTTAAAGTTCGTCTTTGATAAAGAGATATATAGTCTTCCCTGATTTATCTTATCAAGGTAGATAATATCAAGTGCTGAAATCATTCAATCATTCAGTCATTCAGTCATTTTCACAGGGCATAACACGTAAATAAACGCTCAAACTTGGCCTCAATTGTCAAGTTAATGCTCAAACTTCGTGTATACACATCTAGACACCTAAGCGCATCTCCATTGTATCAGTTGAACACTCCAACTTACAAAATGATCATCTAGATACCTCCAAAATCTATGTGTCACGTCAGCGTCAAGTGAATACGAGACACAATAGGGATGAGTTGGAGTCTAGATGTGCACTCTCAAAGTTGAAGTTCTTATTTGTCAGTTGATGCCAAGTTTGAGTGTTTGTTTATGTATTACGCCTTTTCACTGGCTGACGACTTCACCTTAATCGTTGTTCTAATCCGCTGTTTAGTTCAGTTCATCAGGCATAACTGCATATTCATCTGTAATAAGATAATCAATCCTTACTCTTATTCCTTCTTGTTTCACAGAATGACTTGATCCATGCTTGGGGTTTGGACATTCAGCTTGGTTACTGCGCACAGGTAGTTCTTGATGTGGGACACGACATTAAATTTTCTTTTGTTAAAGCGATAGCTCGCTTATGTTACAGTCATGAGGTGCTGATGCTCCTTGGTTCATTTTTGTGATAGGGAGACCGAACTCAAAATATTGGAGTTGTCGATGCTGAATACATTGTTCATTATGGTCTTCCAACACTAGGAGAACCTGAAAAGAAGGTAAACTACGAACACTAACAAAACAAGCACATAAAAATGCTTAAAATGAACTTTGAAAACTGCAACAGACACACTAAAAAATTATTTGCAAACCAATAATGAAGCAGTCGCGTTAACTTGATGTTCACACCTGATCGACACTCTGTACTAACACAATCGCTCCTTTAAGTCGACTGTTAACACAATGCTTTTTCCTTCAACATGATATTTCCTTTTGTAGTTTCCTGTAAAAAAAAATTTAGCAATAGGCAACAGCAAAGTTTCCTTTCTATGTGTAACCTGTTATGCTTGTGGTCCGCACTTATCGCATTCTTTTGAGTCATGTTACAGATTTTTAAATTGTCGCTTCTTATGGCAGCCCAGTGTACTACAACTCCTGCTATGTATGTGGTCCAGGAAAGGGACGGACCACAAGGGTCTATTGTACACAGCCTTACCTTGCATTTCTGCAAGAGGCTGTTTCCATGGCTTGAACACATGATCTCCTAATCACATGACAGCAACTTTACTAGCTACTCCAAGGCTCCCCTTCAGTCATTTCTTATTTGTCAAACAACTAATTTTCCTGAGATTTATGCATTTAGTGAACTTGCTACTCCTCTTCAATTTCTAACTTATTCATGTTGATGTCAATCATGCAGAATAATTTGACAGTGGGTGAAGAGAACATCACAACCCTTGGAAAAGAAGTATGTGTTAGTAAACTTATCCAGTGATGATATGTATATTAGAAATATTCGATAGCTTACCTATCGCGTCCACCATATTAGATGTGTTTACTTATGAGCTTTCACGCGTTTTTTCTATAAATTATTTTCACGGATGCAGGTACCATCACAAACCAGCACTCTCAATTTCAGAGTGGAGGTATGCTTCTAGTTGGCCTTAGAGTAGCATACGCTTGACACTTTCTATGTTCATTCAGAATCGCGAACCAGTTTTGTATGTGAGTTTCTTCAGGTGAGAAGACAATCCTACAACGAATACAAGGTCTTCAAAAGACGATGGAAGAGGGCAGTCGAGGAGGACACATGTTGGGTGGATCCCTATGCAAAGCCGAAGAAGTAAAGCATTGCTCTACATGGACTTCCAGTGCATCAGGTTCGCGTGGAGGTGGCAAATTCAACTCATTTCTTAGTAACTCAACCTTGTTTTGACCCGCTCAAACTTGACCCAACCGGACCATTTTCCACGTATAGATTCTTGAAAAGAATGAAATGAGCGTGTATGCTGCAGATTCAAGAAACTGAGATAGGCAAAGTTTTCGCCTTAACGGAAGGAAGGGCCTCAGATTTGAGAGTATACAGTTTACAGAATCAAATATATATCATATGATCATAAAAAATGTAAAGTGAAAGAATTTAAATTATAGAATATCAAAATTATACAGTTCCTATAAAGTTGCAATATTGATAGATAAATATACTACTCAAAAACTTGAAGTTGGAAGTGATAAAAATTGTTTAGTATACATGTGTATAACCAAGTAATGGATGTTACACATTTTTTTGAGCAATATACTTGATCGAACCAAGCCTCTACAATTTCAGAATCTCCATGTTAATGGCCTGTTCTCCCCGGCCGGAATTTGGGTAAGTTTTACCCTTTTAATGATGTCTAGCATGTTTTTCTTTTTGTTGGAAACGAAAATATTATATAGCAAAAAGGAACAGAAGTATTCGTTTGCTATACGAAGTATCTTAATTTTAATCAAAATTTGTACTTCTAGTTCCTTTATGAAGAAATTATGTTATTTGCGGATAATGTAGAGTGGTATGTAGTACAAGCCTGATATAACACGTAAAAAAATTAAGTGGTGAACCGATTCATAACTGTTATAAATTTGTGAATATTCGTTAGCAAAGGAATCAAAAAATGGATTTTAATTAATTAAAATTAAATGTTTTTATTGAGATTTTATAGAAATTAAAAAATTTCAATGATTGAGGGAATCAATATTCTTGTTGGCCCTTATATAAAAGGTAAAGAGTACAAAAATTTCAAACAGAAAAGCACATGTTTCTTTTGACTTACATTTCTATTTAATCCAAAATAATACACATATGGTCCTCTTTTTTGAAAAAAAATAAATATTTTTCCCACTTGTTTGCTCTGATTTGGTAACATATTTTCCTTTTAACCCTAGACTCATAGTAGTATTTTAGCATTGTACATTTTTCTCCAACCTATTAGTCCTATTAAGCTTTTTGAAAATATTCAATTAATGTAATTTAATGCCCTCTTTTCCAATGTAATGACCCTTAAAAAAATCTTTATAATTTCTTACTCCTCACCCAAAAAAAGAAAAGGAAAGAAGACAAAAACACCATAGGTTAGTCTAGGGGTGTGCATGATTGATTCAATTTGATTTTATGTATTATTGGTTCGGTTTATTGATTTAATTTTTAAATATGTTAAATCAATAATTAAATTAATAAAATATCTTTTATCGATTTTCGATTTATCCGTTTTTAATCCTTTACAGTTCGATTTTCGATTTAACCGGTAAGAAAATAATCATCAAATAAAAAAAGTAGTAACTAACATGAAAAGAAACTGAATCTTAACTGCTAATCAAAATCTTACCTAATCTATTTTAATTTACAAGAATCTTCAAATATATATATATATAGGTGTAAAATTTTGATATATTCTTATTGAATTATCGATTTATCCAATAACCTAATAAGAAAAAATTAAAATCAAACCAATAACCCAATAAAAAAATTTTATAAAATCATTAAAAACACATTAATCCAATAACAAAAAATCAATAGCATTTTTATCAATTTAATTTATTAATCGATTTAATTTTTACGCACCCTCGTTACTAGTATACATTTAAGTCCATTATCTTCTCTTTGATGGGAAGACAACCACTTATTCAAATCAATTTTCTTTTTACCATTTATTTAATTCATTTGATATCTACAACTAATTCAAATTTGCACACATAGAGGAAAGACTTTTTTATCAAGAATTTCTACATTTTCAAGGGTTGAACTTTGAACCTCGAACCTCTGGCTAAGGATAAAAGAATTTTATTCATATCGTGTAAGGTCTACTAAAAAGAAAAACACTTCCGATTAAGAATTTCTCCGTTCTCAAGACTCGAACTTGAACTTGTGATTAAAAATTTTAAAAATATTAATTCATCCCACCACATCTATTGTTGATTAAAAATACACTTCAATTATGCAAATGGAGAAAATACAAATCTTCTTACTTTGTCCCAAGGAAGGACATGTCACATGGGTTTCCAAAAAAATAATTGTCTTAAATTCAAGGTCAATTAGATTCCATACACACTGTAGATTCAGATTTGGATGGCCAATACAAGTCCCCAACCCATTCACGTTCTTATTCACTCACAAGCATAGTTAGTGTCATCAAAAATTTCGATGGATGCATGTCGGATCCTTAAAAAATAGTGTGTTTCAGAGAATCTGATACGAGTGCAGCAACATTTTGAAGAGAAAATAGTGTGTTTTAGAGAATCTGATACGAGTGCAGCAACATCTTGAAGAGTCTGAGTAACATAACTAATAGTAGGAGGAAGCAAATAACCTGAAGGACAATCAGAGGCGAGGCCAAGATTCCAGCTAAGGGGATTCAAAGTTTGAAGAAAAACTAGCTGAAGGGGTTCAACATCTAATATATATATATATGAACATAAAAAATAATTTGTCATGCATAAATAGTAGTATAAATTTTCGCCGACAGGTTCATCCGAACAACCTTGTCAAAAGCTGACTCCGCCCCTGAGGACAATCAAGATCCACACAAACTGACTCGAAGATGACACCATTGTTCTTTTTGAAAAAAGGACTGTTAAATGTGCACACCACATGCTTATTTACCATCTATTATGTGGTAGTCCTATAATATATCCACTACTTCCTTTTCTTCTTGAGGAAAGGTGAATTTGACACAAGTCATAATTCACAACTCTAAATAGGTGATCACAAGAGTCAAAACTTAAGTTGCATGGACTCTTCATTTTTATGCCGCACCCATGTCAAATTCTTCAAAAATACACTAATTTTGACGAATCCGACATGCGTCCATGGACATTTTTGAGGAGTCTGAGCAACAAAGGTCAAAACAGTTGTGCATTTGGGTAACAAATACAACTAAATTGATATCGGCTGCATGAATCCTCACTGATCATGTCGCTCATTAACTCACCAAATACTAGAAGTTTTCTGTATTTTCTACTGGCATATAATCTCCAATAGGACTAAAAGCCTCCTAGAAAATACATGACAAACTTATAAATGCAATGGACATAGAATCTACTACTCAACAATTGAACAATAGTGTATTATTATGGTAGCTGAATTTAACTACCCTACCCAACTTCCACCCACCATAATTGTTAAAGTTTGCTTACATTGACAACAACCCCATTCATTCTCTTTTCCATAAGCAATAAAAGCCCATCTAATTTCTTTATTGCTTAAGGGTAAGTGAAAGCTCCTCTCCCAAACTTTCCGCTTCTTTCCCTTAATACATAATAGGGACTTGTGGGGGCTGCTTCATTTGTCAAAGAGTGAACCAATATCACATGAAGACCCTCTCAACATCAACAATAAACAACAATTGTCCTACTCTTAAATAATAAATTCAGTACACCATTTTCTCCATTGACTAGCTGTTATGACAGCGGCCGGTCCGGTGCACTAAGCTCCCGCTATTCGTCTAACCTTGCATTTCTGCAAGAGACTGTTTCCACATCTCGAATCCTGTAACCTCCTAATCACATGACAACAAGGCTCCCCTACCAACTAGCTGTTATGACAACAAGAGGAAAATTCAATCTTAGGTTGAGTGTTGAAACTATCATTTTCTCATTATAATAAGGTTATCCATACAGTACACAATTAATTAATGACCAAAAACATTGAGACAATAAACATAAGTTTAGTGACAGTAATGAATACCTCAGTAGACATCCTCACTAAGCAAACAATATTTTTATAATGACACACACTATCAACATCAATAAAATATATACTAACAAGATCACTCAATAAACAACTTCAGTAAACTTCATTAAGATAAAGAGAGAGAGAGAGAGAAACACTTAATGGATAAATGTATTATACTTCAATCTGAAACTAGTACTTCATCCAAGTTTTTTGCTACTTAGAAAAAGAATCACATTTTCTTCAATACTGAAAGAGTAAAAACTAACACTACTGCTAGGGGCACAAATCCCATCATGAAGTAGCAAAAGATTACCTGGAAATAGCTGTCCTTCAAACAATTATAAACAAATCAAATCTAAGAACAGATATTCCTCTCCCCTTTCAGACTCACGGTAAACACAAATCACATACCAAAAAAAGATCTAATTTGACTTACAACTTTCCTTCCCTTCTTTTCTATTATAGAAAGAGAGATACTTTTTTTGATATCTTGTGGATTTAGTAATGGCATCCAAAGCAATTACAAGTTTTGGGAGTGAAAGAACAGTAACCAAAAGGCCTGTTTGGTATGTTGCAATTGATAGCATAGCAACAAGGTGTAGGCAAACATACTGCTTTTGCCCCACCACAGCAAGTGCAAAGTGCACAAATCTGAAAACTCCCTAGCTTCCTCCTTGTGTTATTCAGCATCATCATCATCATTTTCTCTGCCTTCCCTGGCTCAATTAGAGGCACCATCTCAGACCCTTTTGCCTACACAAGCAAAATCATATCTCAATATTCCATAAAAACTCAATCTTTATAGATAACATCTCATACACTTTTGCCTACAGAAGCAAAATATAGCTCAATTTTCCACAAAAACTCAAATCTTTATGGTCACCATCTCAGAACCTTTTGCCTACAGAAGCAAAATACAACTAAACATTTCATAAAAACTCCATCTTTATAGACACCCTTTTGTCTACAGAAGCAAATATAACTCAAACATTCCATAACAATTCAATCTTTATGGACACCCTTTTGCCTACAGAAGCAAAATATAGCTCAATGTTCCACAAAAAATCAATCTTTATAGTGACCCTTTTGCCTACACAAGCAAAAATATAGCTCATTATTCCATAAAAACTCAATCTTTATAAGCACAATCTCAAACCCTTTTACCTACAGAAGCAAAATATACCTCAATATTCCATAAAAAATCAATCTTTCTAGAAACCCTTTTGCCTACAGAAGCAAAATATAACTCAATATTTCATAAAAAATCAATCTTTATAGGCACCAAGTATTGCTCAAAGGTCCATTTATAGTCACAATCCCACACCCTTTTGCCTATATGACCAAATTTAGCTCAAACACACCATAAAAATTCAATTTTCATACCAACAACTTTGATAAGATCTATCAAGAAACACTATTAAGAAAGAACAAATGACTAAAAAAAGATCACTTACTTGGGAAATTGGAGCACCAAGAAAACTCATAAATAAAACAAAGAACATAAAGGGGAATAGAACCCCACTAACACTAACAGACATCTTTGTGCTATATTCCTCACAATTTTTTAGTAAAGAAAAGAAAATGTAGTAATCAAGAAGGATGATTCTTGATCTTTAAGCAAAGAGGGATTTCACATAAATAAAGTAGTTAGGAAGAAGAACAAGTGGGGAAATGGATTAATGGCAATGAACTGTCAAGAAAGAGTTAAAATTAGGAGAAGGGAAAAAGGCAAAAAGGGAAAATTGGAGAGTTTGGGAGAAGGAAAGAAAGTGAAATGAGTGGTTTGGTTGGCGTCACAGGCAGCATTAGTAGTGAGTAGTGTAGTGGGTGTATATGTATACATCTTTTTTTCACTTTTACTTATTATCATATAAACTTTGATCAATGTGTTAAAAGATGTATAATTTAATCTTTTAACTTTAAAATTTAAATTATTTAAAACGACATGAAAAATGTTATAAATTGTAATTATTTATATATTAATATAATTAAAAAATATAAATTAAAATATTAATTAAAGTTCATATTATTTGACCTCGAGAAGCCAAATGATGACAAGTAAGCAAATGGAGAGAGTGTACATATATAGGGGTATAGGTAGTTTGAATTGATTTAGTTTTTCGTTAAGAAATTATGAAATCAATTATGTCGATTTATTAAATTAATATAAAGATGGGCTTTTAGTTTTGATTTTAGTAGGTTATCGTGATTTTTTTGATTTCTTCGATGGTTATATAATTAGATTGTAAGTGAAAGTGTAATTTAATTATACAAATTTTAAAGGAAAAAAACAATCAAATCAAGAAACTATCCATAAATTCAATACATACAAAGCAATCATAGTGCATTAACACTTATGCCAAGAAATATTGTAGGTAGAAAATCAAATAGAAACTTCTCAAAAAATATTTTGGGGGTGTTTGAAAACGGAAAAGGAAAATTAGTGGTTTGGTTGGGGTCACATTTAGCATTAGTAATATAGTAGGGAAGTCACAGGCATAGCAGTGACTATGTGAGTGTAATTATGTTGGTCATTATTGGCCTCTTACCTATTTTTGAAGAATAAGTTTCTCATGACAGATGACTCATTTGTATTAGATAAATAGAAAAGTTTTCCCAAACTTACTAAGGTCCTGTTTGGCCATGAAAATTTTTTCTTTTTTTTCAAAAAAAAAATTCAGAGTTGGAAATTGTGGTATTTGGCTATGAAAATTTAAAGAAAAAAATCTGAAAAGGTAAAGCAGGTTTTTGATGTTTTCATAATTTTTTAACTCCAATTCTAACTTTTATTATTATTACATATAACCCCAATCTTATAAATTTTTACATAAAACTCTTCTTAACTACCAACAAACAATTTGATACCCCAAACAACTTATCCTTCTGTTTTGATTTGCTTAATGAGATTGATAAAGGATTGAATTTCCAATTGTAATATTTTAATGCCGGAACAAGGAATGAACATGCTTAGTGGCAAGAGTATGTATGTGTATAGTGGCAAGACTATCTCAACACTTTGTTCAGTATAATGGACTGTTATGGTGCTACACACTTTTAAGCAATGGGACAAATTAGCTTGTTTCATGACATTTTTGACAATCATTTTTACATTTGTTCTCGAGTGTTATTTTCTTCGTTAACGCAAATTTGATTCGAGAAATGGAAGTGTCTCTATAAATAAGAATCACTTGTATGTTAGTAAGTAAATTTTAGTTGGGTGATTTTGATAGTTTGTAAAAGTTGGGGTATAAAATCATATTTTAAAAAAATTCAAAAGTCAAAAATCAAAAAAGACATGGTCAAACACAACTCCAACTTCAACTCCAACTCCAGAAAATTTTAATTTTCATGGTCAAACGGCTACTGAGTAAAGCATTCAGTACTTCTCAATTATAATCAAATTTGTTATGGTACATTTTAATTTTGCGTGATCTTTTTACCTGTGAACTATATTTTAGCATAGTTTTATCAACTTTTTTAGCTAGCGTGACACTTTTTGTCAATCTTTTTAGCTTACGTGGCACCTTTGACGTGGGCTTCATTTTATATAATAAAGGTGTCACGTCAGCACAAAAATACGTTAAAATTGAGTTCAGAATAATAGGACCCCTATGAAGTTGGAGTTGTCGTAGCAATTTTGACCATAGTTCAGAAGGTGTTGAATGCTTATCTCAAACTTAATCAAGTGAATAGCTTTACAAATAAATTTTACCCAACTCAACTATAAAAGTTAATTTAAGAAGGAAAGATTTTCAAAGCCATTAAGCAAATTACCAGCTCATGCTCTTATAATTCATTTGAACACTCCCTTCATGTCAAAATCCAACTAAAGCATGGATCGAGAGTTCAAAATAGACGTCAAAGTCTAATTGGAGTGTAGACTGGGAGCTCAAAACGAGAACAGATATGATTCTATACCATGAAAAATTAGACATATGAGCCTAACTTATAAGGGGACGATTGTTCAACTCATGATAACCAAACCACTTATCTATCTCCCAACTGATGGGGGACTTTAACCCACTGTAAAAATCCCCTTCACGCTCAGGTCCAACAAAAGCATGGATCAGAAGCTCAAATGGGAATGAACCTGACTTTGATACAATATAAAATATGATGTGTGAGTTTAACTAAACCTTAAGAATTAGCTCATGAAGGCAAAATTGTCAAGTCCGTACAAGCAAAAACATTTTTGATAAAATATACTTGGGGCATCTGGCCTTGAAAATATTTTTTTTTCCGGTGTTAAATTTCGAAAAAGGTATTTGGCTATAAAATTTTGAAAAAAATTCCAGAATTCAACTTAGTAAAACTTATTTTCACTCCAATTTACTCTCAAAAATTCAAAAACAACCTCAATTTATCTTCATGGTCAAACACAACTTCAACTTCAATTTAATTTTCATGGCCAATCGCGTACTTATTTACTCTCAAAAAATTTAATCAAACACCTTATGTTTTTTTTTAAAATAAACACTTTTAAACTTTCATATATTTCGCCATCCAAACAGGCTATTAATCAGCTAAATAAACAACCCCTAACTATTATTAGTAAATTTAAGAACATTCAATTCAAATTTTTTCCCATCTTCATTTTATTTTACTCAAAAACCTATTTTTGGTTTACCATTTTCTTCAATGTGAACCCAAAAAAAAAAGGAAACAATTCTGATGGTTATCGTACTGGTCGATTTTAACTTGGTTTCAGCTGCATATACATCCTTCAACCTAGCATGTACATAAGTAGATGCGTAAACTATCATAAAATTAAGTAAGTCGATATACGTGTATGTGATAAATCTCACGTGATTTGATGTACAGCTAATCCATCTCATGCGATTTGTCACAAAGACATCTTTATATATTATGTCTTCTCTTTGTTTATTGAACTCCATTATTTTCATTTTTGAAATTTTTATTTTTTGAAATATTTCTGTTTTTGATGATATATTTTATGAATTTTCCACCGAATTGTTTTAGAATTTTGGTAGTGTCCATCAGCATTCTTGCTGTTTAACCCTACGTCAGCTATTTAATCAATCACACTAACCATTGGAAAAAGAATGTTATTTGCTCGAACTCTTTAAAAATGTTGTCGCACTTGTGTCAGATTCTTTAAAAATACATTATTTTTGAAAGATCCGACATGCATCCGTAGATATTTTTGAAGAGCCCAAACAACTTAGATTTGCATAATTGCATAATCTTGGGTACACCCTCTGGCACCCTAGACCGATCCGTAATTCAAGGGTATATGGATAGATAAGAAGAAAACATCTAGTGTTTTTGTCAGCCGTAATTTGAACCTGAAATGAAAGTAAATCGCAGTTCATTTCATTGACTACTGGGCGACTTCTCGGCATGCACTAGTTAAGTTATGGATCCCAAGAATAATTGTTAGTGTAATGCAACACATGATGCATGGATGAAGCGCATGTCATGAGTTCGAACTTTACTGTTGAAAAAAAGCCTAATATTTAAATGGAAAAGGATAGAGATGTTGATATATTAACCACTAAATTTCGAATCGTGAGCAAGCTGGTCTATTATTATCTATCGAATTTTGAACTATGCACGACCTAACTCGCCCACGATTCAAAATTGAAAGCTAATTTGCGCGACCCCATGTTCGATTCTCCCTAATTTTGGAGAACCTGACACGCATCCATTGACATTTTTGAAGAGTCCGAGCAACATAGCTTAAAAGCAGTATACATTTTTATTTATCAGTTATCAACCTGCTACTGATCATGTGAAGAAGTAGTGTCCTCTACTGTCTCTATCTCTTGATATGCATCAAATTGTTAAGAGAGAGTTGATAACTAAGTCTACATGATTAATCCAAAAGAGTTTTCAAGTGAGCAAAACTGCAAAAGAAGTAGAATCTCAACATAGACCACACCAATGTAAACATGTTTCTTATGCTTTGTTTATCACATTGTTCTGCTCTCTATGTTTTATAATGCTTTCTCTATTAGTATTTGTTATGTCTTATTCAGCTCAAGGTAAGACTGCGTACATACACCCTTGTGGTGGGGCCCTTTCCTGAACCCTGCGCATAGCGGGAGCTTTAGTGCACCGGGCTGCCCTCTTTTTTTTAATTATGTCTTATTCGCTCTGGCTTGTCATATGTTACTTGAGCCGAGGAACTTTCATAACAGTCTCTGTCATATGTTACTTGCGCCGAGGATCTTTCATAACAGTCTCAGTCATATGTTACTTGAGCCGAGAGTCTACTCTGAGTTTGTGCAGAACAAATTGATGGCAATGATTGTTCCATTTTATGCATCTCGGTTGCTGCGCTCCCTGCAGATAATGGGCAAGAGAGTGAATAATGGATGATCCACCAAACTCAAAGAGTGGTTTGAGTTTGACTCAAGCGAGTGATGAAAGGCATGGCAAGAGAGCAAGTTCGACTCAGCGAGTTAACAGCAAGTGATATGGTATTTGAAAAGGTAAAATGAGTGGTTTGGTTGGGTCACAGTTGGCATTAGTAGTAGGTGGGAAGTCACAGGCAGCAGTGACTCTGTGAGTGTTATTAGGTGTCATTATTGGCCTCTTAGCTATATTTACACAAAGTTTCTCATGACAGATAATTCATCTGTATTGGAAAAATAGAAAAGTTTACCCAAACTAAATCAACTAATTGATCTTCAAAATATCTCATTACCAAAATAGAAAATCTAAAACAGTTACCTGTTTTGACGTTTTTCCTTTAGCAGAGGGTCTACTGAAAACAATTACGAAGATCTTGACGATTCAATTTCATCACAACTGATTACTTATAAGGTACAGTTGGTATGACTTTGATGTTTGACATTATATAATAGGATGTTCTGGATTCATGTTTTTTCTTGTTTTCCCTCTCCAGACATCGCGGCCCGAGTACAATCAGATATTGCTGAATACAGCCAAATATGATCTCCACCTGACCAGAATACATGTACATCAACCTAATGCAGCACATATCTTTCTCTGAAATAAATCTTGCTACTTTCCGCGCTAACATGAAGACTGGAATTAGTAAACTCCCAAAATGATGCGATGTCAAGAAGCTGAGAACAGTTTTTCAATCAATCTATAATCTGTTGAGTAATAGGTGGCGGTAGAGATACTGGTTCTATTGAGGCAGGGCCGGACCTAAAGTGTTGTCTACGGGGTCACATGAACACCGTAATTTTAACCAAATCCAGTAGGCAGTAAGAAATTTATCAATATACCTAGGAATAGTAAACTGAATTAGTGTTGTTAAGTTGTCTTAAGAACGTATATAAACTTTAAATCCTGAATCGCCCTCTGCATTGTGTGGGAGTCAGTGAACGTGTGCGAGCTTCTTCAAAAGGAGCATTATTATCAAACAAAGAGCAACAGATACCAAAGGAGTAAAAGAGACTGACAAGTATATGAACTACTGAAGTCTCAGGCCAGAAGAATGTTAATGTATGAAACATGCAATTGCAGAACCCTGTGAACCATCCAGTCTTTGAACGCAAGTTGTGCCGGAAGCAGTTGGGTGAAGGGCACGTCTACCTGGGCATCGAGGTTTGGTGATGGAAAAGAAAAAGAGTATAAACCACGCAGAGGTTGGAGTTAAATAGAGATCAACTGATCAGTATATGGGAAGGCAGTCAGCACAGCAAATATTTGTACAGTAAATGTAATTGTGTCTCTCTGAGAGGATGTAAACAACGACAACATATCCAGTGTAACCCTACAAAGTGGGGTCTGGAGAGGGTACACTACAAAGTGAGGTCTGGAGAGGGTACAGTGCATGCAAACCTTACCGCTACTTGAAGGTAGAGAGGTTGCTTCCGACGAAACCTCGGCTCAAGGAAAAATAGTTCAAAGCAGTTGGGGGAAAAACAAAGGCGGTGACAAAGCCATGGCAAAATACTATAGAAAGCGCGACAAAGCAGGACGATGTAAATTCGACATTCTGGTACCCACTGGTATGTCAGGATCCAACATGGCCAAAGAAAGAAAGAAAAAAAAGAATCTTTTCCTTCTACTAATCGTAGAATAATGACCAGAACTACTAATGTTCCTTCCATTTAAACAGAAGCAATGTATCCTAATCCAACAGATTTGACTCTATAAATCTCACAGAGACATCAGACGAGCATGCTGCTTAGATCAGTCATGTTTTTACCAAACTTCTCACAAAATGATCCATGCATATTTGCACGTCGATATGGATGGATCAACATAGTCAACGAGGCTAAACAAAGCTATCAAAGGGATGTGCCACGGGCTAGGAACATCCTTCTTTCATACCCAAGAGTAGCCCTATCTCTACTAGGAGCAATACGAGCATTAATTAGTACTAACTCAGATCTCAGGACCTTGTTTTGCTTTTGTACCTTTACATATCTATGTGCAATGCAGTCCACTAGATTAATTCAACTCCAAATAAGAAATTTACCTAAAGAATACAAAATGGCATAAAGGTAATACCAAATCTACACATCTCATCTTTATGAGTCATGTTTTCAACAAACTGCCTCACTGTCTGCAACAACAATGACATACCCAGTGTGATCCCAAGTGGAGTCTGGGGAGTAGAGTGTACGTAGACCTTACCCCTACTTTGGGAGGTACGGAGGCTATTTCAGATAGACCTTCGGCAAACTGCTCCGTTGTCTACACGTACAAATTACTGATGTAAGCACCTCAATTTGTTTCTTGGTTCTCACTGAAATGTAAGTCTTATCATTGGGACAGAGGAGAGAAACAAACACAACTCCGAACTTCTTAAGTAGACTCCTCACCATCCTGAAATATAAGTTCGGAGTTGTGTTTACTGGCTCCTCATATCAAAATACCAGGTGGTTTGTCAGGTAGAACTCCCTGAACTACTATTTATCCTATTCAATAGCTGATAGGTAACAATTCTACGACTATCTCTTCTCAAAAGATTCAACATGAGCTGGTGGAGTCAACAAGTCCATTTATTACCAATTCACAAAACTGTCTTTTTTTGGTCAGAGACAAGTTAGAGTTTACATCTTCCTGACAAACCCCCATATTCATATTGGACAATAGGCTACTAAGTTGAATATCTTTTGGTTACAGTGTCAAATTGCAAGGTTGACTGCTTCAAAATTGCAAGGTTTACAGTTGAATATCTTCACATCTTTCTTAGTTCACCAGAGCTGCAGCTTCCTATTAGTTAGTTGTGCACAGTATGTAAAATGTGCTGCTGCAACCAAGAAAAGTAATATCTTCCTATTTGCACAAGTTGTCATTTCAGTACCACATACCCTATCATATTCTTCAGAGATGATCGTTTCCACAAACATGTTCTGCCTAGGGATACAGCTATCCAGTGACGAGATCCACCATCTTTCACGAGCTTCTTGTAGTCTTGTCTTCATAAAAAAAAACTTGTGGTAATCCTGTAGCCTACAACATAAAAATACTGAACGTATATCATGTGAATTATAAAATCTTTCAAACAAATTCCGTCTAGTATTGAGAAAAACAAATATACATGGCAATCATTGGAAAAGTTATAACACGATCATTAAGGAAAAAAAGTAAAGGTAAAAGAAAGAAGAATTTAGAGGTTACATCCCTTCTCCATTCTTAACTGCCTTCCTGATGGAATGTACTGCCGCATACACATGTTTCCTCCGTACACGGGAGAAAGAGCTTCCATAAGGAAAACTGTTTAACATCCCTACATACCATGTATTCTTCAGCGAGCACCTGACAAATCCAGTTTACCAGATAATAATGCAATGAACAGACAGAGAAAGATCCATTTATTTGACAAGAGTTCTGTTTGTGATAACACATGTTACCTCATATAAAACCTGCAAAGACAATATACATCTACCAAAAATAAAAGAGAGAGCTGGAGCAAAAAACTCAGTTAATCATAGTACTGTTAACTGACAGATTACTAAAAACCATGAGTTACACTTAAAAACCTGGAGGTTGATAATAATTATAAGCAAAGCACGGCATTGACATATGTCTACAACAACCGCAAGTTACAAGAGTTCTTCCTCAAAAAAATAAAATAGGAACAACTGCAAGGTACGGCAGTAGGCTTTTGGATTATTACAAGTTTACAACATTTTCAGATATTCACAAAAGCTTGGATGCTATTGAGGAAATTAATGGTTCATAGCAGGAGATTAGGGGGTTAAATTGATTCACAAAGAAAAATGTAGAGGGCTGTAGGCAGTTGAATAATTAACAGTTGGATTCACCAATTTGTGCCAACATCGGCAGATTTATACATCGCTCCAAAGTGAAAGTACAGATATGTCAACCTTGTCAACTGAAATGTATTTTCAGAAGAATAAATTGACATTTACTGGATTCTGTACATTTCTACCGATGGAAAAGAATTTACAGGCAACTGTTATTTCAAAAAGATAGAAAATGATGATGCTGGCTGGTAATTTGGGAATAAATATCACCCTTCTCTGTCAATGTTGTTATCACCAGACGGCATCTTTCTTGTTTCTGTGAGTGACAGTCGCCTGGGCTTCGTTGAAACTGCTTCAACAAGCCCTTCTGAAGTCAAGTTCAATGCACTGGTTCCTGATGATGAACCCAATAGACGCTGAACTGTAGGAGCATCAGTAGTTGATGATGATCCTGAGATACTATAAGTGAAAACCGTCATTGGGTGATCAAACTTGCAACTTGGGCCAAATTTACAGATCCCATATCTGGAATAGAAAATACACAACGGTTCTCCCTGCAAAACAAATCCAACAAAAGAAATCTTTCAGCTCGCCAAGTTTCCACATTACCAAAAAGGTTTTTGGAGGGAAAAGCATGAAAAGATAACCAGTCTTGAGCTCATTTCGACTTATGTTTTTCCCTACACCTCACTTCTCTTCCTTGATTCTTCTCCCAAATATGTTCCAGGACTGTAGCAGTCGTGCAAATTATGATACTCTCGACAATAACATTACTCCTTCACCTTCCGTGATACACTTCAGTTCAGTAAGGCAGTGTTGGATAAGAAATCATTTGAATTTTGTCTTTGAAGTTGAAGGGATCACCAGTTTTTTGTGTCAAAAGAATTGTTTTCCAAGAATAGTTTTTTGTTCTTCTGTTTCCCTTTCGCTTTCTATAAATAGAAACAACTGCTGTTTTGCTTAGAAAACAACGGAATCTCGGCCAGAAAAGCATACTAAGAGTTCGAAGAAGCTTATCCCAAACTTAGTACGTAGATGCTGGTTTCTTCATTGATAACATCTTTAAGCTTGACAAAAAATTCACAAAATGACTCACACGAACACTAAACAATAAGTAGCTTGGTCAAAAACTAGTCTTTGGATTCCAACATATGTTCGTACAGATTCCCACAGATTTAAAGTCCTAATCAAGACAAGATTTTTTACTTTCTTTATTTTTTAAACAACACTCGTTCTCATCTCCAAGTAGAAAAATAACGAAGACACCATTTTTTCAAAAACATGAAACCTGTGATGTCAACTAATCAACTAGGGGCACTTAGTTCGCGGTGGTAACGAAAAATACATTAACAGAATTGGGAGAGGACCAACTTTCCAGATTAATTACCAAGCACATCAAGCATGAGAAGAGAAACAAATACACCAACACTGACTCAAGCGTCGAAGCTTTAAATAACAAAATTTTCTACTTACAGGGCGTAAAGGAAGTCCAATGGGACTCAGCAGACAATCAGGAGGAGGAATCATCCTTTCCCTTGGATGATGGAATCTACAAACAGCACCAAACTTGCAGTCTCCAGTCTTCATGTAAAACTGGCATTCAGGCTGTCCAGGTCGTTCAGGGAAGACATTCTCCCCTTGCAATGCATAGTATCCCATAGGAGCAGAAGCTTGACGATATGGGGAGGTGACTCCTTGGGATCCCATGGTTGCTGGATCACCGGATCGTGAAGTTCCATAGACCTGGTTATTTCCAGCTGCCTGTTGCTGGCCCTCCGGAGAAGAAACTGAGCCCATCTGACCCTGAAAAGGATTTTACTTCACATGTAAATTGAGTTTGTATGCACGTAAAACAAAACCTCAAAGTAGATATGGCACAGCTCACGAGCTAGAGCAATACGAGAGTATTCAAAACACTTGAGCATAAATGGTTGCAACATCTTGCCCCAATACTGCCACATAAAGGGCAAAGAGATCAAGTTCATTTTGTGAATACTCCAACTGGGGACTAAGGTCAAGTTCAAACTCAGCCAGCTCCACTTCCAATTGCATACTACTTCTTCCTCATCGAATAAAAGATGGTTATTCAGAAACCATTATCTCACGAGTTCATTTTAAACATATTTCCACCTAGATATCGCCACAATAAGAACTTACTATCATATGACTACAAGAGTGGTCTGTTGCTTTATCTCCACGAAATAAAGGTGGTGATTAGGCTCCTTGAAACTAGTTCACAAACTTCTCTTGCCTATTTCAGAATTGAGGAAGCAATAATCTTAACATCCCACAAAGAATTATTCACTCAAATAGCATAGGAAGAAGGCATGACTTCAGTATCTAGTACCGGTGGCATCGTCGAAGAGAAACAGATGAGAACTTCATCTTGAGAGTAACGATTACCAGGATATTGTTAAACTGAAGTGAAATTGATTTTCCATGTTGTAGAGTGTGATGACTCTCGAGTATATTACTGTTGAGAACAGAACCTTTGTATTTAGAAAGGAATCTTGGTATACATAACTAGGAGGCAAAAGAACAGATTTATTTTATTCATCCCTCAATAAATTTAAATATTCTAGAGAAGGTAAAGTAATTCACAAAGAACGAACATAGCAAGAGGTTATAAAATCATAGCGATGATCAGTTCAAGACTAGAACTCCTTGATCAACAAGCAAATTTGGAACCCCGAGTTATAAGAAAGATCAGGATGCAACAAATTCTGGTTTCCATAATAACAAGCAATTACAAAGTTAACTCATACATAACAAGCAATTGCAAAAGTTATCTTTCTCAAAAAATCAAAAGAAAACAAGCAATTGCAATCTGCAAGGTATTATGTGGAAGCTTACACCATATGCAAATCCTGGAACTGATACTACTCCCTGAGGCACTATCAGTGGAGTGTAACCTGAAGGACCTTGCCAGCGTGCACCAGGGATAAAAGAACCTCTGGACAAGGGATAAGACAGCTGACCAGGAGTTGTTGCAGAAGGAACGGTAGGATAAACAGGGGAACCACGTAAGGAGACCATCATGTTAGAAGGTTGGGGATGATGAAATTTACAGGTACTTCCAAACTTGCACTGTCCGGTTCTCATGTAATAAGCACATTCAGTCTCATTCTGCAGGCGGAAAAAAAAAGGCATTACATATAACCACAGATCAGAAACATGTCTCAAGGAAGAAGCCTCGATCAACCATTTCCTTAATCATAACACACCTAGCAAATCCAATGAATCAATGCATGTATCCGTGAATTTCAAACAAAATGTAAAAGGAAATATATTCATTTATTAGCTTTATCTTCTATGTTAACCATAAGTATGGCTCCCCTCAATCAGTACAAGTGAGCTTATATAACTTTTACCAGCAAGCATGTGGATCAAAAGAAATTGCAAGTGCCCTGTCAAAAGATATGGCAATTGACAAGAAAAATGCAGGTCAAGATTCATTAGTCATTGTGAACATAGACCATTTTGCACGCATTATAAAATAAATCTATTAAGTTGGACAAATAGTTCTGGCAATGAAGTCAAACCGCGCGAAGTGGATAGCCCAAGACATTTAGGGTAACTCTTCCAGCAATCCCAGCCTTGTCTTTAGGATGATGAAATTTGCATGTGGCTCCAAATTTGCAGGTTCCCGTCTTCAAATAGTACTGCAGAATTGCTAAAATCATTCAGTTCATGAGCTAAATAGGTTAAAGGGAATTAGCAAAGACGAATGAAAAGCTACCACGGGAAAGCTCACTTGGAGTACGACTTGAAGAGTCAGAAAAGGATTGAATTTAAGAAAGATGATCATATCAAAAGTTAAATGCCCAAGTCTAACCCTAAAACTAGTCATTAATGGTTAATAAACATTCAAACCATCATTTTGAGTCTTGTGCATGGTAGTCTAATGCTCTGATTCACTTACGAGTTAAGAATGAGAATCAAAAAGCATCATAAATAAACACTCTCTTCTATTTGATTAAAATTTTGACAAATAATCTACCGACAATCCATATTCATCTATCACTTGTTCACTGAAGACTTGCAACAACGTTGTGTTTATACAATATTATATCCTGATGAATTGTGTGAACTACCTCATCAAAAAATTTAAGCAATCAGAGAGGGGACAATTATGTTTATTTATTTCAAGAGTAAAATAGGCCCCTCATATGTGGCTTCATTCGTTTTCTTTTTCTTTTGGTCAAACACATGGAAATATTTTGTTGATAGCTGGTGTTGATACCAAAGCACCTCTGCTTGCTCTAATGCCATGTTAAATTGAGTGAACCCCCTCACCTATAACATTTTTTGTTTAGTTATTCTACGTATAAAACAAAGATAAACTTTTACTTCAAGGTAAGAGATTAAATCGCATCATAGGAGTACGTTTCTTTTATGTGACTCAAGATCTAGTCATGCAGGGAGAAAGTGATCTAAAAAGGTGATCAGACGGTGAGGTAAGCTTCCTTTTTTAAGCACCAAGCACTGGTTTTGGGACAACTAAATTTATTAACCAACAACTATGGCTTAATCCAAAGCAAGTTGGGATTGGCTATATGAATCCTCACTTACCATGCTGCTTCAATTAAATTCAAAAGTAAATTTATTAACCAGAAAAATTAAAATTACAAGGAGAAAATTTGCGGTATTTAGAAAATGATATCTACAGAGAACGGCATAGATATATCAAACCAAATATTTAATATCCAAACAAGACATAATTCATTCTCTACCCTGAATTGAAATTTAATTGTTGGGTATGGAGGAAGCAACTTTAGTCACAGAGTTCATTATGTAAAAACCAGTTTACTTCCAGGATTTACTGCGACTCAGAAACAGGCCAGGAGTCGATGAATCTTATATTTTAGCGGACAAAAGACATGGACCTGGCGCATACCTGGCATTCTGGTTGTCCTGCTCTTTCTGGATACTCTCCTTTCATCCTTGCAGTGGCGATGGCCTACATCAGACACTTTGCATACCATCAGTTCCAAGATACAAACAAAAGAGTAAAAAAAAAACTAATACATAAATTTTACGGATCCATGTAACTCAAATTCAGCGACAATTATTGAAGTTTTAACAAGAAGACAGCATACACATTATACATCTAGTAATTATCATGAAGAAATAGGATCCCAACTGAGCATGGGAGAGTACAATCCCAATATTTGTCTAAGCCTTAGCGGGTAGAGTTACCTTGTACCTGTGCTAGCAGGAGGTAGCAGGTAGTCGGTGGAATAGCTGAGGCACCACAGATTGAACCAGATGCCACCATTAGCTGAATATCTCGACAGTGCACAGAGATGTTTGTTGCAGTACGTTCAAGGAAGATTATGCCTAGTATACATAATCTATATAAACTACGGAAGCAAAGTTTCAAAAACCTATGACGAGAATTTTCACACGCCTACTTGAACATAGAGTGCAGGTTCGACCTTTGATACTTTGTTTATGATAAAACGGAAGGGAGAACCTTCTCTAACCTGCCCACTTTCCAAGTGCTGCACAAATGTGCTTACAAAGAATATGACCTTGTCATGGAACATTTTCAGTGAAAGAGACAAAGAGTCGCGGAGCAGAATAATATTTGTCAGTTCAGGAGAGACAAGTCTTGGAATCTCATCTATAAACAGTTATTCAAGTTCCAGTAAGTAACATATACGGGCTCTATATAGAAGGACTTAGGATCCTAATTCATGAAATGATTAATTATGAAGTGCCTTACCAGTTTCCTATTAGGAGGATGGTTGAATCGGCAAGTTGATCCAAACCTACACAGACCAGTTCTGATGTAGTAGGAACAATCTGGTTCGCCTTCACGGACAGGATAATGTCCCGACTCAATTGATTCCCCTGATCTCAAATTCATTTGCCACAAAGTGTCTGAAAAACCGAGGAGTGATCATTAAGTACTACTATAAATGATACTAGCATTAATACCGGATACTAGCATTAATACCAGCTTCATAAACTTCTTCCAAATGCTCCAACATCACATTTACAAGTTAATAGCTTCTGCAGGAATTAAATTCAAGATAGACACGTTGTGCATTCCTCGCTTAATTATTACCCTCTCTATTTCAATTTGTTTATATAACTTTCCTTTTTAGTACGTTTCGAAAAGAATGTCTTTTTTCTTTTTTGGCAACTCCGTTATTCTAACTTTCCACATGGCATCTTTAAGATCACAATATTAAATGGCACTTTAGTACATTCTACCTATCTTTTGTTTAAGACCACAAGATTTAAAAGTCTTCTTTACTTTCTTAAACTCTGTGTCAAGTCAAAATCATACAAACAAAAATGTACAAGAAAGTTGATGAGTACAACCAAAAGTACTTTTGGTCATCGGCATCATTAGCCATGCTACAAATTAGATATCACGTTTTACAAACGTTATTTTTTATATGGCTTTATTCATGCTTTATAAAAGTTATCAAGAAACAAGAAAAGCACCCAACTTTATCATCAAAGCATCTTTGATTGTTTAAGAATTCCACAAGAACTCTTATGTTCTATGTTGCTCGGACTCTCCAACAATGTTGCCACGCCCGTGTCATATCCTCCAAATATGCACTAGTTTTTGTGGATACGAAACACACTCGGGGGAATTTTTTAAAATCCGAGCAACATAGCTTATGTTAACCATATCAGTAAGTAAAATTCTGATTTTAGTTCTTGTAATATTTGACAAAGCACATTTAACCTTCAATCAATTAAAATGTGTGTTTTTGGTAGCACATTTACCCTTCAATCAATTAAAATGTGTGTTTTTGGTCCATTTATGCAGGAAATATGTCATATTTGGAATATTTTCAGAACTACATTACCGTCGAATACTTAGTAGCACAAGTTTAAGATAACATATAGTAATTAGGTGGGGGAATAATAGGTAATCATACTAAATTTGTGAATATTCACCTGCGCGTTTCAATTAACTAAAGGTCAATATGATTAGCCAGATACCACAAGGATTAGAAAACAAAATTGTCAATAATCGAGGGACCAAATGTGTTATTAACCCAAACATCACATATCAAATGAAGCAACCATATACAGCAAACCTTGGGCAAGACTTTCCCTTTTGATCAATTTTTGAAAAAAAAAATAGTATGCAAAATATATATTCAATGAAAATGTAAAAATAAAAATTAAAAAATTGCAAAATATGTGAACTTGCAAAAAGGACAATAATATCATATATGCACTCTGACAGGCTCAGAGTAATAAAGTATTATACTACCATATACAGCAAATCTTGGGCAAAGATGGAAGCTTTTTCCCCAAAAAAGAAAAATCCCAATTATAAAAATCACATCTTTATTTCTTCCCTTGTTTAATAATCAAGAAAAATCCAGAAAAAGAAAAACAACAAGTCAAATTACATTATATAAACAGGTGGAGCAACAATCCAAGTTAAGCTTTTGGCAAAACTCAATAATTTTACTTATATTTGTATTTAGAATATTCATTGCTATTTATATTTACAGTGATGATCCAGAAAATCTCAGTAGCTCAGTTGATTGGCGACCACCTAAACTTTTACTTTTTTGTAAGTGCGTTTGATTTCCCACCTTGTAATCCTCTCACATTTTCCCCTTCCCCACCCCATGATCCAGTTCTCGAGAAATATTAGCAGCATATTTGATTAGCTACCTAAAATTTATTTAACCCCGATGAGAATTCAATTTTCCACCTTATAATCTCCGCCTTATTTCCCCTTCCCCACCCCCAATCTTTACAAAAATGATCCAACATCACGAATTCAAGCAGTGAAAATAACATTTTACATTAAAAGAAATATGTATACAATAAACACTTGTGGTCTTGCCCTTGTAGTCCAATTCTTTCCAGACCCCACGATAAGAAAAGACAGATAAAAAATACAATAGACTCTTATAGTCCGGTCGTTTATGAACCTCACGAGCTTAAAGAAAAGACATATAAAAAGTACGAATAGACCCTTCTAGTTCAACCCTCCCGAACCCCACGAGATTAAATAAAAAGATTTCAATAGACCCTTATGCTCCGGTACTTCTCCGGACCCACGCATAACGGAAGTTAAAAAAAAAAGAAAAACAGATAGAAGCACAAACAGTACCTTGGTCGAGAGAGGGTGACAAAGAGGAAGGTCCTTCAGTAACAGACAAGGAAATTCCGGCATCAAAATCCATGATTATGATCAATGATGATAAATTTTTCTTTATAATCCTTATTATCCTTGTATCAAAAACAGCCCATCACCGGAATTTCCATTTTTTTTTTATTTTATTCTTTTTGCTGCGACCAGTGATCACACACGAGAATATAATCCAAAATGCAACAAAGAAAAAGAGAACAAAAGAAAACTCAAAAAAAAAAAAAAAATTCAAAGAAAGTGAAAAAAAGAGAGACAAAGAGAAAGAGGAGGAGAAAGAAAAGGGGAAGGTGAGAGGTGTTTTTTCCTCTCCACACAAAAAACCGAAAGAGAGAAGAAAAAGAAAAAGAAAAAATAGAGAATGAGAGTGAATATGAACCAATCAACCATTTTGAGGAGAAGGCAAAAATATTATTGGAAATATAATATGGAATCACCAATCATATTTTTACACATAAATTTTTTGCTTTTTGACAAAGTGTGACAAGTGCTTTTCCTTATTATACTTACTTTGTTTTAGTTTCCACTTGGGGTTGGGTATATTAATTCGAATTTATATGTCTGTATATTATGTGTTAAGGTATAACGAGAGGGGTATTTTTGAATTGAAAGTGTAACGAAGGTTGTACGTAGATTATTTTAAAAAATATATGTATATATTTGATCTTTTTTCGTTATTTGTTTTGGTTTACATTTGGGATTGGGTATCGACTCTAAAGTTCGATTAATTCAAATTTGCATGCCCCTGAACTATGTGTTCAAGTATAACGAGAGGGGTATATTTGAATCGAAAGTATAACGAAGGATATACGTAAACTATATTCAAAAATGCATGTTTATATTTGACTCTTTTTCGATATTTGTTTTGGTTTTCACTTAGTGTTTGGTATCGACTAATTTGAATTTGTATGCCTTTATATTATGTGCCAAAGTATAACGAGGGGATATATTTGAATCGAAAGTATAACGAAGGATATACGTAAATTGTATTCAAAATTTCATGTGTATATTTGACCCTTTTTCGTTATTTGTTTGGTTTCCACTTAATGTCCAGTATCGATTTTAAAGTTCGACTAATTTAAATTTGCATTCTGTTGAACTATGTACCTAAAGGATAATAATGAGTATAAGTAAGCTATTTTCAATAGTACCACGATATATTTGACCCTTTTTGTTATTTGTATTGGTTTCTATTTGATGTCTAATATCGACTTTGAAGTTCAATTAACACGAACTCACATGAAAAAAATCATTTTGATGAATAAATTTCTTCATATGAAAGATGATGTCACGCCTTCACTGTTTCTTTTTAGTATTTTTATTTTTGATTTTTCATATATGTCCTGAGACCCGATTAATTCAATTTTACTGAAAAATTCAACCTTGAAGTAAAGCATTTTCAATCAAAGACAATGTTATACCTTCTCTTAGCACTTTATTAATATTATAACAATAATATACTCAGTGTAATTCATAAAATAAAGCATAAGAGTGTAAAAACAAAAACAAAAAAAGTATAAAAAATAATAAATAGCCATAGAACAAGATTATAATAAAATAATAGGATAGCCAAACTACAAGATTACACTCAATCGCAACAGAAATTAAAGGTCAAAAATTATAGAAGTAATATTATTTTTATATTGTTGTTTGATTTTAATAATGTTAAGTTTTAAAGTTGACTTTGACACGTGCTCTTTTTCTTTGCTTTCTTAATAAGATACTCCCACCTTTTTATGTGCAAAATACTATTTTAGAACTTTCTTGGTTTAGTTTATTTTTTATTTATTCTAAAAGGAATCAAAAAAACTATACTTAAATAATGTAAAACAGAATTACCCTTAGTTAGAAATTGATTTTACCCTTCTTTTATTTATATTTTTTTTTAAAAAAAAAAGTCATGAACGACATTTACATGAGGACATTGACCTAGGCATAAACGGGCAATTTTTTAGTTAACACATATTTATTTACTAATACTTTAGCTAAAGGCTCTTTACGCCCTTGAGATAGTATTAAGGTTTGCATACACACGATATTCTACAGATCCTACTTAAAAACTATACTAAGTTACTGTTGTTGTTGTTATCAAATCTCATATATAATTTTTAAATCATTATTACGTTTAGTTCATGAAGTTAATGTGAGTTTGACATTTTCACGATAGCTTTAATTACAGCCATGTATAACTGATTTACATGCACTTACTGCAGTCAACCACCACCGAACACCTTGTTTACTAATTACTGACGTGCAACCATATTTTTTCGTCGATTTTTGTTGTACAATTAATATTACCACGAGCTCTCGCCCCCAACTGCTAGCAGCTTTAGGTTGTGTTTAAACTGATTTTATGCTACGATTATGTAAGTGCAAATAAAAAAATGTATCAAAAATTATTTGTATCTTTTAGACATTGATCTTTGTTTCACATCTAGATACCGATATAACACGTGTCTAATTGAGCATGTCCTGACGATATTTATAATGTGAAAAGATTCATCGTGAAGTTGACTAGTTTTACGTAGTTCTAATTTGTCAGCATTGAGCATAATTTTCAACCTTCTCATCGACAATGCAAACGAGTTCATAAAAATAATATTTGAGATAACTAATAAGTAATATTAATCTACTATTTTGATTAAATATTTTGAATCCTTAATACACTTCTTTTTTTTCAACTGAGAATATAACATCAATACATACTCCAATAATTAAAGATTGTTGCTGCATTAAGAGATTCATACATATTTATATTTTGTTTAAACAAAAGTTTTCTATCTTGTAAAGATCAAAATGATTTACTAATAAAGTTTTAGCTTTTTAAATTTTGTGTACTTTAAATATTTCTTTTATCTTTTATACCATTATAAAAAAAAAAAAATTACATTTTAGATAGTTCCAAAAATTAATCAAATAAAATTTATATATAAAATATTGTTATACGTGTATGATAATAAATCACTTTAAAAAAAAAAAACAGAACAAACGAAATTATTTATAAAAAAAATTGAATATATATATCTCGTGAAATTAGTACGAAGTGCAAAGGACCCACATTTTATCAAATTTGACATTTGTAATATGTTTGTTTTTGTCGGTGAGGGACCAAATAAGAAAAATGTGAGAAAAAGTTGGACCAAATCAACAACTCAAATCAAGTGCAAGGTCCATTTTGGTGATTTACACTGTTTATTTCCAGGAAAAAGCTTAAGGGCGTGTTTGGTAAGTAAGAAAATATTTTTGATTTTTTTCATTTGTGATTGATAAAGTTTTAAAAATGCTCTTTCTAATTTAGAAAATCCTGTTTAGGGGGTGTTTGCATGAATTTTTTAAGTGACTTAAAGACTAAAAGTTAAAAATAGGTAGTAATCTATTTATGGCTTCTTCTTTTTTAAAAAAAAAAAAAAATTAAAATAAAGTGTTTAAAAATATTTTTTGTCTTTATCAGACACCTCAAAAAATAAAAAATATTTAAAAATAAGTCGATTTAAACACTCTCTTAGAAGTTAGCATCTACTCTTGCCCCAAAATACGTGGAGGGGAAGCACCAATGAAAGTGAACCTTTATTGTTTCGTTTCCTTTTCTCTTCTCTTCCTTCGTTTACAAAAAAAGTTTTTTTTTTTACTTGACACAAAACTTAATAAAATAAAGAATTTTTTTGAATCTTATGACTATAAATTAAAGTTATATTAAATTATCATAATATACTTTAATTTTGTGATCTTAAATATATCACGTGAAAAATTGAAATCAAAATGTTACTAAAAAGAAAAGGATAATTCTATAAACGAAAAAAAAAGTAGTCATTATTCGTCATTTTTCTTTTAATGCAGAGAGTTAAAAAAAAAAAACTCAATAAAAATAAGGGAATTAAATTTCATAAGTGTCCATTCTCCGAGACATTTTAATTTTGTTTTCACTCCATATTCAAGATTTCAAATTTATGAATTTTACAATAATTTGTGTCAGTATATTATAATAACAAGACTAACATTATTATATTAATTCGTTGTAGTTATTATTCAATATGTTTTATTATGCTTTTATATTCGTTATTATTATTTTTTAAAATTATTTTGATTTATTTTTTTATTGACCAGAGTTTATTTAAAATAATATCTGATAAAATACATGTATACCTTCCCAAAACTCTATGGTGTGAAACTACACTGTCTAGTACTTCCTCCGTCTCATTTTACTCGTCTCAATTTGAGATTGCATATTGATTAAAATAATAATTACTAACATGGTTACTTTATCATAGTATCCCTATTAAATGGTATTTACATTATAATTTGAAGAAAAAACAATTAATACTAAGGGCAAAAGAGGAAGAAAAGAATTGTCCTGTCTTGATTAATGAAAAATAAATAAAATGAGAAATCAAATTAAAAAATTTGAGACGAGTAAAATGAAACGGAGGAAGTATTGTATATGGAGTTTAAGCAAAGACTACTAATTCAAGTAAAAACACACCCAACATACTAGATTTGCTATATCTTCCACTCCTGCCCTCCACCACACCTCTCATGATATTTATCAACATCTAAAGAGAAAAGACACCCCTCAACTTGTCCGGTTTTTTAAAAAAGATATCTAAATTATACAGGCAATTTATTACCCCATGAAATTAATTCTAACGATAACAAATACACACTTTTTACTTCAGCGGCCTTCTCATGTTAGGAGCGTGTGTTTCACCTCCTATTTATCACTTTTTTCTACCCGTTTGATAAAAGATCGGTTAAAAACTCAGTTTTTTTTCACATTTTAGCCTATTTCACTTTCCATTCTCTTTTTTTTCCCCAATAAATCTCATCATTCCGGTGAATTCCACAACCCATTTCACTCCCCCCTATTTTTTTTATTTTACTGCTTGTGTTTTTCAATTCAAGCTCTTTGATTTGCGTATTTCAAAATTTCTTCTATTTCTTCACTTCTCCTTCATAGTTTATATGTTTTGATTTTTTATCACATTTTAGAAGTAGGAAGTGTCATTAATTTTTTAACATAATGAATTTTAGTTAAAAATTTGTTTCGTTTATATTTCAAGTTTCTTTTTATTTTCCTTCAATTTTGGTGCTCATATATACACTTTGTTTTCAATTTTGATTGTGTTTAAGTTAGGCATTTGAACTTTTTTTTTTTTTTTTCGTTTGTTGTTTTGTTTGAAGTAGATATTGAGATCAACTTGTAGTTGGGAATTAATGGCTTCTTTCTTTCTTCTTGTTTGGAGAAGATGAGTTGTTATCAATGAAGATTTTGGAACTATTAGTGGAAGTTTTGAGGCTATAGAGTGAAGAAGAATTTTTTTTATTGATAATGTCATGTGGTGACTTTATATTGGTTTGGGGGTATAATTTAATCATTCACGCGTACTTTATCCGTTGACACTACATTTGCTCTGAAAATGCATCAAAGTGGTGTATTTATTGTAGTTGAAATTAGTTTGCCTGTATAGTTTAGGTGTCTTTTTGAAAAAAATCGGACAAGTTGAGAGGTGTCTTTATATCTGTTCTCATATCTAAATTTTATAACAACAACAATAATATCGCGTAATCTCACAAGTGGATTATGGAGAGGATAAAATATACAAAAATCTTATTGCTACTTCGAAAAGTTATTTTCGATAGACCCGTAACTTAACTAGTACCTGCCAATCAGCCTGTAAAAGGAGACACAAACATGGGGCAATCACAATATAAACTAATCGAATAGAAAATGCTACACAATACATAATATAGAGAATGATAGCGAAAATAAAATAATTGAATAATCAACATAAAAGCATTAGTGAAAGCTGAAATCAAGGATCAAGGTACTACAAGCATAGTGCTAACAATACTGAAAATATGGGACGTCAAAGACTGACTGCCGAACCTATCTCACAAGGAAGCGAAAGAACGCTCAAGTAACCTAATACACGACCTCCAAACTTTCCTACCTAATGTCATGTCCTCGATAAGGTCAAGATGGACCAGATCCTATTTGATCATTTTCCTTCAATACTTCTTCGGCCTGCCTCTACCTCTTATGACGACAACTACTGCCAATCACTTACACTTTCTAAGTGGCCTCATCGCACGCCCAAACCATTTCAGTTTCGCTTTCCTCATCTTGTCCAACACAAAATTCACTTCTACCCTGTCACATATCTCGTCTTTCTTAAAATTGTCTCTCTCAGTATGACTACATATCCACCTCATCATTCTCATCTCAACAACGTTCAACTTCTGAACATGAGCGTTTTTAACATGTTAGCACTTCGTCCATACAGTATAGTCGGTCTAATCATCGTTTTATAAAATTTACCTTTCAACTTAGGTGGTACATGTTTATCATATAAGACCCTAGAATCTAGCCTCTAGTTTGTCCTTTACGCACCAATACATCCGGTGTCATTCTCGTCGATCTCGATCTAAGCTACTTAAAATATACTCTCTTAAAATGACTCGAGACTCAAGCCTTACTTCCAAACCACTGAACTTATATTTCAAATATCCAGTCTCGATGCTGCTCAACCTAAATCATATCTAAACAATATAATAAAAATTTCATTTATTTTCCTATATTTTTTTTTTTCCTACTAACACAACCAAAATATTGTGTGTCAACATTGCAATTAAAATCCCACTTGCAAAGGTCCAGCTTAGGTGGAGATCTTGCTGGCAATTCTTTCTCTTTTTGCCCTCTCCTCCTCTTCTTCCTTCTTTCCTTTGTAATAATAATAAATAAATAAATTTAGAAATCTACGCGTTGATCCCAAATTTCCCTTTTTCAAGATCCATTAACACCCTTTTTCAATTCCTTTTAGAATAAACTCTCTCCTTCCCCCCATTAATTTTGCTTATTTACTGAAGAATTTTTCAAGAAAGAAAGAAAAACACAGTATGGGTTTGTATTTAAACCCAAAATACATATGGATCTTGTTACTTCTCATCAGTATTCCATTGATTTATGCTCAGGTAGTGTAGAAGTGAATTTTTTAAATCAGTTTTGTTTGGGTATTAGTAATGAGTGTGTCAAGAATTTTGATTTCTGCTCAGGTAGTGTAAAAAGATTGTTTGTTTCTTTAATAGTTTTATTGAGTTATGAGTACTGGGTGTACCTAGAATCTTGATTTCTGCTTAGATAGTGTAGAATCTTGTTTCTTTAATAGTTTTATTTGGGTAATGAGTAATGGGGTGTGGCAAGAATCTTGATTTCTGCTCAGGCAGTGTAAAAATTTGTTTCTTTAATAGTTTTATTTGGATAATAAGTAATGGGGTGTGCCAAGAATCTTGATTTCTGCTTAGTTACTGTAAAAGTTTGTGTTTTTAATTAGTTTTGTTTGGTTATGTGTAATGGGTGTTCCAAGAATCTTGATTTCTGCTGTAGTGTGAAAATTTGTTTCTTTGATAGTTTTATCGGGTTAGGAGTAATGGGGTGTGCCAAGAATCTTGATTTCTGCTTAGGCAGTGTAAAATCTTGTTTCTTTAATAGTTTTATTTGGGTAATGAGTAATGGGGTGTGCCAAGAATTTTAATTTCTGCTCAGGTAGTGTAATGGGGTGTGCCAAGAATCTTGATTTCTGCTCTGGTAATGTAAACATTTGTTTTGTATCAGTTTTATTGGGTTATGAGTAATGGGGTGTGCCAAGAATTTGATTTCTGCTTAGTTACTGTAAAGGTTTGTGTTTTTAATTAGTTTTGTTTGGTTATGTGTAATGAGGTGTGCCAAGAATCTTGATGTCTGCTGTAGTGTGCAAACTTGTTTCTTTGATAGTTTTATTGGGTTAGGAGTAATGGGGCGTGCCAAGAATTTTGATTTCTTCTCAGGTAGTGTAATGGGGTGTGCCAAGAATCTTGATTTCTGCTCAGGTTGTGTTATAACTTGTTTCTTTGATAGTTTTATTGGGTTAGGAGTAATGGGGTCGGGTTATGCGGAGAATCTTTACTTCTGCTCAAGTAGTGTAAAGTCTTGTTTCTTTGATAGTTTTATTGGGTTATGAGTAATGGGGTGTGCCAAGAATCTTGATATCTGCACATGCAGTGTAAAAAGATTGGTCTTTTATCAGTTTTATTTGGGTATGTGTAATTGGGTTTGCCAAGAATCCTGATTTCTGCTCAGCTAGTGTAAAAGTTTGTTTGTTTATTTATAAGTTTTATTTGGATATGTGTAGTGGGTGTGCCAAGAATTTTGATTTCATCTATTGTTTATGGTGTTTGTTGTTACTGTTTCATACTTTGATTTCTGCTCAGGTAGTAGTCCTTTTTATCAGTTTTATTTGGTTATGAGTAATGGAGTGTGCCAAGAATTTTGATTTTTTGCTTGTTTTTGGCTTTATTTAGGATGCTGGAGATAAAATTGTTGAGGAAGGCGGAAGGTTAAAAGATCTGGGTAGGCGGAGTAAAGTGAGTATACTCTTTTTGGCATAATACACATGCATGATCTGTAAGTTGGCCTCAGCTGACATCTATGCCCTTCAATTTTGGGCGTGACACTTAAACTTGTATAAAGTTGAACAACTAGTTAGACATGTCCTACGTGGCATCTACGTAACAATCTCAAGCGAATTACACATGCATTTATGTTTTTTTGTCTGCGTTGAGGTTCGGAAAATTTCAAGTGTGTGGGTAATTTTTATGCATATAAAGGTACAAAATTAGTTTGAGGTGCATAAATATACAGAATTTCTGTAATTTTAATGCATTGAAAGGTACAATATTAGCTTGATGTGCTTGCACGTGTGTGTACATAGTTTTTGGTTACTGTTCTTCGTTGCTGGAAGCTGCTTATAATAGTGTGCTAGACAGAGGTGGATCCAGAATTCAGAGTTAGTAGGTTTGGAACTCCATTAGTGTGGATGTACTTTTGAAGTGATGGGTTCGGCTGAACGCACTTCGTCTACACAAAGTCTGCCCCTGATGCTGTAGTAGTATGCCATGGGATTATGCAAAGAGTGGAAATAAAAGATCTTGTGGTTAGTTTTTGGTTCTTTTGTCCATACCTAACGAAGCTTGGCATCAAATGCTGAAGTAAATCTTAAATATTTGATGGAGCTAAATTGAGACACAAATGGTTTACCAAGTGTGTAGGGTGACATGTTATATGCACCGCGTGAGCATCCATTAGAGAGAGTGCCAATTAAATTGATAAGCTTTTAATTGGAGCAATAGTACCTGAATCAACGATTCAGTTGGCTATGTATTACCGAGTCAGGTAAATTAGTTGTAATAATTTTCTCATAAAAATTGTGTGAGAACTCAATAAATAAAAGATTTTGCCTAATGTTTGTGCTAACTCGTAAAATCCTAATGTTGGAGGAACATGTAAAACCTTGGGACTTCAAATAGCAAGACCAAGTTCATCAAAAAGTCGTCTCTGTCATTAGACTAGTATTAATTTTGCAGTAAAGATTTATGAGAGAAAGATGCTGAATAAGATTGAAAATCCAATCGATGCTATAATTAAGTAATGGCTCCTTGCCACTTTGAGATAATCTACGTAAACTTTAAAGCACACAATTTTTGCAGGTGTAGCTAGTGCTTTTCTTGATAGTAATAGTTTTTCCCGACTAAAAAGAACAATCTTTTATCCTATCAACTTAAAGGTGACAAGTGAGATACAGCCTAGTGGTAGAAGTCTTCCACTTTCAACCTTAAGATTAGGGGATTTAAGTCATTAAGGAGCAAATGGGGAAAGGGTCATTCTTGGGCTTATGTTGTTTTATTTTTTTTGAGGGGGGGGGGGGGGGGTTGATATCACTAGTTGCAACATCTTCAAAAAGCGGTATAGCCTGTGAATTATATGATTGAATTGCTACCTGTTTGTACCTCTGCTGATAATTGATGTATATATATGTTGTGTTGAGATTGAAAAATGGAAGGAGTTGCAAATAAGAATTGGTTCCTTCTGTTATGCAAGGTTTGAAAACCAATTGGTTACCAATAATTCGATGTCATATATAATATGACACTATTGGAGGACCCACGGTGTTAATTCTACTTGTGTTGTATATTAGTAATTTATAAGAATATTAAAATAGGAATTGGGAAGTTAACCTTATTGAAATTTCATATCAAGTTTAAACTTGTTTCTTCAAATGAATTTTGATTTTAAGACGTGTAAAAGTCATATAAAATAGCAATATAAAACAATTGAATGGTGTCACACATTTTGGTATTTCTCCAACTAATAGGAGCTTGTTGTTTGAATGGGGACGAGAGAAATAATACTTATCACTTAGCTTAAATGACTTTCCCTGGCATTTCTACCACATGGATTTCTTATTCAGTTTGTTGAATTTGCATTTATTTACTGCACAGATTATAGTCGAGAAACTTAAGACTGGTGTTGTGAGGGGCGACGATCCAGATTCTTTTGAAGTTGGTCTCAACCTGGACTCTAATCTTGGCACTCTCGATGCCTTATTTGCTAGTTTGTCGATGATCCTTGTCAGTGAGGTTAGTAACTCCGCCGTTATATTCTTTTACTCCGCCACTATATTCTTCTACCCCTGCTGTTTTCCCTTGCAGTGAATTTTTGGTTAGTTCTGCTCTTCATGACAGAAGTTGTATTAATTTGTGGTTTTCTGCTCCATACGGTATTAATAATGACGACAATGAGATTATCTGTTGAAAATGTTTAACCTAGAGATAGATGGTTGGAGACTTTCACTGGAGCACCTCTTCTCGAACCAAACTGCAGTTTGGCGAAATGAATTGTTCATTTTTGCAGTGCCCTCATCAAGATATTGCCTTACTCTCCATTTAATAAGTGTTTTATGGATGGCTATGCTGCTAGATTGGTGATGAGACTTTTATCATAGCAGCTTTGATGGCAATGCGTCACCCCAAATCGATCGTTTTATCCGGTGCTCTCAGCGCCTTGTTTGTTATGACTGTAAGTTGTTGAATTCCGTGTCCTACTTTGCTGAGCATGCAGCATTTCTCTCCCGTTCAGTGTGTTCAATTTTTTGTCCTACATTTAAATGTTCTCACTCTTAGTATGCGCAAATATGACAGTACTAACTCTACGTCTTTCTCCATATAACTAGATACTTTCTACCGGGCTTGGTAGGATAGTGCCAAATTTGATATCAAGGAAGCATACAAATAGTGCAGCAACAGGTTGGTATTTTACAAATTGCTGTTATGTAATTGTCTCGGTTTACTTAACAATGTGATACCTTTCTGTTGATTTTGAATTTTTAGCTCTCTCTATAAAATCTCACTTGAAACCCAATAGTATTTTTCCAGTATTGTTATACCAGTTTCTTGCCAGATTTTCTATCCTTTGTGCAAAGTTGAACTAGTGAATAACTACTTATTCTTTCTATGCGACGTGATGTAAACTATGATTTCTCATTCAATTGCAGTACTACTACAATACTAAGGGAGCATTTGGCAGTGACATTTTTTACTTTTTTCCGGAGTTCACTTTTTTTTCCAGAGTTGAAATCCAGAAAATACGTTTGGCAATAAAATACTGGAATTCAACTTGAAGTTGGATTTTGAAAGTTTTTCAGGAATTTGAACAAAGAAAAAGCTGTTTTCACTTTTTTCGCTCCACATTACTCACAATAGTTCAAACACCACTCCAATTTTCAAACATCATTTTTCACTTTGAAAATGAAAACAACTTTTTTTCAAACATCATTCTATCGTTCTCATCCTTTGTTCTTTCAATTAGATAGTTACAAAGTTCTATTTTTGTGCAGTTCTTTATCTCTTTTTTGGGCTTCGGTTGCTCTATATTGCATGGAGATCATCAGATTCAAAGGCTTCCCAGAAAAAGGAAATAGAGGAAGTATGTTCCCCCATTCTATTATTTAGATGTTTTATATTGCTATATGTTCTTGCTTAAAACTCTGCAGTACGATTTTTTGGTTTTCACTTTGCCTAGAGATGCTGGTAACATTTGACCCCTCGGTGAATATGAAAAATCTCAGGTGGAAGAAAAGCTTGAAGCTGGACAAGGGAAAGCCGCTTTCAGGCGATTCTTTTCTAGATTCCTTACACCCATATTTTTGGAGGTATATCTTTGCATTTCATTCAGAGGAATGTTCTGTTACTTCTAAATTTCACTCAGTTTGGATCAAACAACTCATGTCAATGGTTCAAATGCAATCATTGACGGATAGAAATATGAAATACTTTGAAGAGGGAATTTCATGCTCTTTTCCTCAGTTTTTCTTCGATAGAAGGTGGTGGTGGACACAGATTAGGGCAGGGGGTTAGCAGGTAGTAGTAGTAGTAAGTTGTCTGGCTATCCGTCCATACTGATACTAGTAGTCGTAGTATTACTCCTGTACTTTCTGGTCATTCGGTTTCTGTTACTATCTGCTGTTTCTTGTACTTCGATTATCGTATTATTTTGTTGTAGTCAAGTCAGAATGCTTTGTTATGCTTTCCCTTTTTATATTTTTGCCGAACTGCTTTGGATGTTTTTCATTGAGCCGAGGGTCTATTAGGAAAACCTCTTTTACTCTAAACTCTACCCTCCCCAGATTCCACGTTGTGAGACGACACAGGGTATTTGTTGTTCCCCTTCGTAGTTTTGAACGAGTAGTGCAAATAAAAAGCTAGATTCATTGGATTGCTTTAAGTAGCCAAGGAAAAGGGAATTTCCCAAGGTTATATATCCAATAAGCGGACCAGAAAATTATGATGAGAGGCCCTAAGTAATCAGATTTCCTCTTAATTTCGTGTAGACTAGTAGTTTTTCCTCCATCTAAATGAACTTGTAAATTCTAATCATGGAATTGACTCGATGATCGATTACCCGTTATCTTGCTTCCTTTAAATTGTGTCAAAGCTGTATTTTGTTGGAACGGCGATCTCAGTTTAGTACATTACAACCCTAGAATCTATATTCCGATTTTCTCTCATCTATCCGGAGTTCAGAAATAACTAATATGAATGTAAAACATTCCCTATGGGTGTTAGCATTTAAACGACTAAACCTTAAATGTTATTTGTTGTTGTCTGTGCAGGCCTTTATCTTGACCTTTCTAGCAGAGTGGGGAGACCGTAGCCAGATAGCAACAATTGCTGTAAGATATTCTTATTCCCTTTTGATTGTGTCTCATAAAAAGCCGTCTGCTACTTTTATTATCACGTGCTCGTTAATGTCGCTACAGTTTAACTCGCAAAGTTGATCTTCGTCCTCCCTTAAAACCTTAACGATGTTCAAGTGATGGTACATTAATGAGCTAGTGCATAATGTTAGGACCCCAATGAAAGTCCCGGTGTCTTCTAACGAAGTAAAGAAGGTTAACTGTTGGAGAAGGGTAGAGGGGCGGGCTCATTATCCAACGAGATTAACTGATAATTACGCATTATTAGAAACATTCAAGGATGTCTTAATTGATTATAATCTTCGTCCTGCAGCTAGCTACGCACAAAAATGCAATCGGAGTTGCTGTCGGGGCAACAGTAGGACACACTATATGTACTTCAGTGGCAGTTGTAGGTGGAAGCATACTCGCGTCCAAGATCTCACAGCGAACAGTAGCTACAATCGGAGGCCTTCTTTTCCTCGGGTTCTCCTTGTCATCGTATTTCTACCCACCTCTATGATTTTGACTTCATACGATCTTTTATTCTTCAGGAATCGCGCTGCTCCATCTTATTTGGTTATTTTTTCGTGTAAATGCAAGCATATTGAATATGTTCTTAGCATGTATCAGAAACATTGCTGGAAATTTGGAAGTTGTCTGCTTTTACATTGTTGTAGAGGTACGAAAAATCGGGCTGCGTAAGGCCTATTTAAGCGCTTCCTAAAATGATTCTTTTCATACTTAGTTTTTGAACCCGAGATATCTGGTTAAAGGTGTACGCTCGCGATTTGTTTTTCTTTTTTATGAGATAGAAATACCAAGTGCTGATAACATACAATGGCCTAAGAAGGTTAATAAACATAATTTTTTTTGATATTATCTTCTGTTTGGAGGAAAATAATCTTTTCTGATTATTGAATTTCAAATAATTTGTATTTTAAAACCATTTTTGTTGTTCAATTGAAGGAAAAATGTCTAAATCTATCTATGTGTTCGTTGGATATAACAGAAGCTAATTATGTATCTTGACAGATTTAATCGGAAAAAATGTATCGGGAGCTAATTTTGTATCTTTACAAGTAAAAATTGTATCTTTGTTAGTTGTATTATGTTTTTTGACAGACTCAAAATTATAACTTTTAATAATTATGTAAAAAATATTAAAATTTTCTATAATAAAGCTCTCAATTATTTGGATTTATTAGAAACATTGATCAATTTCGAAATATGATTAAATTCTAATGTTCTTGCCAGTACTTTTTGTTTCAATGATGGCCACCTTCCTCCAAAAATGATACTTAATTAATTGATATTTTCTTTATTCTAATGATTATTTTCAAACTAAATTTTGACTGAAAGTTGTTAGGTCTTCTATCTTTGTTTCATTATTAAAAAGAAAAAAAAACATAAAACATATAATATAAATTTCAATGAAAAAAATGATTTCTTTTACTACCTTTCAATTTTTTTAATTTTAGTTTGTCAACTAACAGATTGTATTAATCACGAAAGAGTTAATTGCAAAGCTATAGTCAAGCTAAGATATAACTCTTTATCAACTCGACATCGTCGTCATCTGTAAGATAAGGTCAAAATTTTAATTTTACTAAACAAGCAAAAAAATCCCTTTCTATCATATTAGTCAAGTGCGCTAGCTACAATTAAAAACAACGCTGACTAGAAATAAAAACCACTAAAGAAAGACAGCATATAAGTTTATGAATATATAGCCTGCTTAATCCCCCTAGTCAATGGTGTACCTACATGTAGCAGAGAGTGGCCAGTTGAACCCCTTTCACAGAAAACTATAGGCTGAAAATTATTTTTTATACGTATACATTAAAGTTGAACATGTTTTACGAAATTTCTACCTTTCTTACTACTAGTAGTAGCTTGAACTTTACAAATATAGACTGAAATTTCTATCTTCGTTACTACCCCTAATAGCTTGAACATTACAAATCGACTGAAATTTTTGTCTTCGTTACTATCCCTAGTAGCTCGAACATTGCAAATACCCCTAGTAACTCGAACATTACAGATCTAGACTGAAATTTCTGTCTTCGTTACTACCCCTGGTAGCTCAAACATTACAAATACGCCTATTAGCTCGAACATTATAAATATAAACTGAAATTTCCGTCTTCGTTACTATTCCTGGTAGCTCGAACATTACAAATACCCCTAGTAGCTCGAACATTACAAATATAGACTAAAATTTTTGTCTTCATTACTAGCCCTGATAGCTCGAACATTACAAATAACCCTAGTAGATCGAACATTATAAATATAGACTGAAATTTCTGTATTTGTTACTACTCCTAGTAGCTTGAACATTACAAATACCCCTAGTAGATCGAATATTACAAATATAGACTGAAATTTCTATATTCGTTACTACTCCTAGTTGCTCAAACATTACAAATACCCTAGTAGATCAAATATTACAAATATAGACTGAAATTTCTGTATTCGTTACTACCCCTAATAGCTCGAACATTACAAATACCTCTAGTAGTTCGAAAGTTACAAATATAGACTGAAAGTTTTGTCTTTGTTACGACCCCTAGTAGCTCAAACATTGCAAATACCCCTAGTAACTCGAACATTACAGATCTAGACTGAAATTTCTGTCTTCGTTACTACCCCTGGTAGCTCAAACATTACAAATACGCCTATTAGCTCGAACATTATAAATATAAACTGAAATTTTCGTCTTCGTTACTATTCCTGGTAGCTCGAACATTACAAATACCCCTAGTAGCTCGAACATTACAAATATAGACTAAAATCTCTGTCTTCATTACTAGCCCTGATAGCTCGAACATTACAAATAACCCTAGTAGATCGAACATTATAAATATAGACTGAAATTTCTGTATTTGTTACTACTCCTAGTAGCTTGAACATTACAAATACCCCTAGTAGATCGAATATTACAAATATAGACTGAAATTTCTATATTCGTTACTACTACTAGTTGCTCAAACATTACAAATACCCTAGTAGATCAAATATTACAAATATAGACTGAAATTTTTGTATTCGTTACTACCCCTAATAGCTCGAACATTACAAATACCCCTAGTAGTTCGAAAGTTACAAATATAGACTGAAATTTTTGTCTTCGTTACTACCCCTAGTAGCTCGAACTTCAAATATCCCTAGTAGCTCGAACATTACAAATATAGACTGAAATTTCTGTCTTCGTTACTACCCCTAGTAGCTCGAACATTACAAATACCCCTAGTAGCTTGAATATTACAAATATAGACTGAAGTTTCGATCTTCATTACTACCCTTAACAGCTCGAACATTACAAATACCCCTGGTAGCTCGAACATTACAACTATAGATTGAAATTTCTGTCTTCGTCACTGTCCCTAGTAGCTCGAACATTACAAAGATAGACTGAAATTTCTATCTTCGTTACTACTCTTAGTAGCTCAAACATTACAAATTCGCCTAGTAGCTCAAATATTATAAATATAAATCGAAATTTCTGTCTTCATTACTACCCCTAGTAACTCAAAACACTACAAATATAGTCTATCTTTATTTACTTGGTCCATCAGTAGTAAGTAATATGTCTTGTAAATGTAGTCATAAAGTAATACAAACTTAGTAAAAATTTTATGATATTAAACACTTCCATTGAACACTCCCTTTCTAATTACCTCATTATTTAATTCTACCTAGCATAATGGATAATATAGCCATTTTGTTAGGTTTGTTATTTTCCAGTCCCCACAAGTTGTCTGCCTCTATGCCTAACTTTGGTAAATGTCCAAATCAAAGCACACACAATTAGGAAATTAAATTTCACAAGGACCATGACCTTAAGGAATGTTTTGTTTTTTTCATTAAAAATAATCTTTTGATGATTTTGTATCTATTTTTTTAAGTTTCTCATTCGATATCTGGTACTCGTATTGAGCATTCGATTAATTTAGATTTGCATTACATAAGGCAAGTTAAGGTGAAAACACTCTCTACCTAATTTGTTTTTTATATCTAAAACTCAAACCGAGACTTTTGATTAAGAATAAAGGGATTCGTCCTATCCAACAACAATATTTAAATATAACCATTCATAATAAAAGAAATTTAAAAGTAAAAAGTAATAAATGCAAGCAACATTTTACAGTAGATGAAATTGCATTGATTATATATTATCATTTCATTATGAGTGGATATGAAACAAATCAATTCATACATGAATAATTCAATGCAAGACATGATTTGGACACTAATTTAGTTACACTAATATCCTACATTTGCTTGTAATACACTCCATAAAGGTGGAGTCCAATTTAAGTATATGAATGAAAAAAAACACAATATTCAACTAGAAATGAAATGAAAGAAAATGAAAAGAGAACTTATGTCATTGGACTGATCATTATTACTATTGTTTGGTATATGATCTTTCCAACAAAAATAAATGGTGACTTCTCCTCTAAGAGTGGCAAGTAAAAAGATTAGACCCCACCATGCATTAGCCCATCCCCCCACCCCACCCCCCAAATAAATTTTAAACTTATATACACCGATAATTAATATAATAACAACAATAACATATTCAATGTATACTCAAGGCAGACTGGTAGGGGTAAGACTTCGTATACATTACTCTTCTTGGACTCATCAAGGTAGTATGTAAAAGATTTAGTTCATACATTATCATGCAATTAAATAATTTGTTGTAACACATCTACCTTATTTTCCGTGTTATATATAACATTATCAGATAATTGCTAATTTCTGACAGACATTTCACAGAAATTTAGCTCGTCGACGAGTGGTTTCCTACAAAAAAAAAGTTGTTGAAAACGTTGTTGACAAGCCAAATTTCGACGGATTCTATCAGAAATTCCTATTAATCGATAGTAAATATAATAACAATAATAACATACCTAATATATATATATATATATATATATATATATATATATATATATATATATATTAGACCTCGTATACACTATCCTTTCTGGACTCATCAAGATAGTATGTAATAGATTTAGTTTATACATTATCATGCAATTAAATAATTTGTTGTAACACATCTACCTTATTTTTCGTTTTATATATGACACTATCAGATAATTGCTAATTTTTGACAGACATTCCATAGCAATTTAGCTCGTCAACGAGTGGTTTCCTACGAAAAATCGTTAGAAACGTTGTTGACAAATCAAATTTCGATGGATTCTATCAGAAGTTCCTATTAGAAATTAGTGATTTTCTGATAGTATCCTTTATGTCACAGAATTATTATTACATCTGCTTCAAATTTTTTTGTCTTACCTTCTTTTTAAATTCATTTCAAAAGAATATTTCTTTTCTTTTTTGGTAATTTTGTAATTCTAACTTTTTGCATGTTTAAGATTACAAAGTTAAACGACATTTTATTTCATTTTACATATCTTTTAATTTAAAACACAAGATTCAAAAGTTTCTTTACTTTCTTAAATTTCGTACCAAATCAAAATCAACCAAATAAATAAAAACGAATGAAGTAATTATTAGTTAAATAAAAATTATTTCTAATCTAACTTGTATAAAGAAAGAAAGAGAAAGATAAAGACATGAAGACCAAATACGGATTGTGGTGTACTGGTGGAATATTTCTATCCTTAATCAGAGGTCTCGGGTTGAGTTCTTAGTATGGAGAAAATACTGTTAGGAGTATCACCCCCAGAATGAGCCCTGCAGTGCGCGATTCAGATTAGTCGGGACTCTAATGCAGATACCGGACACCGAATTGAAAAAAAAAAGAGATAAAGACATGAAGAATTAATGCACAGTTGTGATATCTTGATTATATAGTAAATATGTTTTATGATTTGGACATCCTAAGTTCTTTTTTCATCATCTAAATATTTTTTGGTTATGGACTTTTTAAATTAATACTGTACAATTATTCTGACTTAACAACAAAGGCAACTACCATTTTGCATTATATAACAAACTATTGTCTTTCACCAACCATCTTCTTCTTCCTTCATCAACTTTCAAGAAAAAGAAAAAGATTATACAATTTTTGATAGTGTGTGTGTGTTTTCTTTTGACAAAAATGAGGTACAAAATGGAAAGATTTGTGTTACTTCCATTTTCTGTAGGTTGTATCTCTGAATCAAGTGTTGCAATTGGTCATCAGCAGCAGCAACAACATAAAAGTTCAAGCCTTCATCAAGCTAACTTTACCCCCATAAGTTTGTTTCTCAATTCTTCCTCTTGACATATTCGTCATGATTATCTCGTGTAAAAGTTTAAGTTGTTACATGAGATATCAATATGGTTTTTATTCTCTTTAGTTATGTCTTCAACGTGCCACCTAGCTTCCTCATGTGTTGTTTAGATTCTTTTTAATGAGCCAAACACATGAAAATTATCCTTCTAATCAGAGGCGTATCTAGGATTTCGTTTGAGTGAATGAGTGAAACACGTGAAGATTCTTTCTGATTAGAGGTGCATCCAGGATTTCACTCGAGTGAATGAGTGCATTATTATAAAAATAATTCGAGCATGGATTCACATATCTGTATTCAAATATGTTCAGAAAAATATAACACTACTATATGTGATCTAGAGGGGAGAGCATGGGTTTACGTGAACCTGGTGGCCCCTACCTAGATACGCCCATGATTCTGATAACGAGTGATGGTGGTGAGCCTCGAATTAAGACCTTTGTATGCTTTGTTGATTTCATGTTGAATTGTTTGATCGATCATCATGTCATCTAAAAATTTAAACGGTTAGTATAATCTTGAAACTTTTATTTTATTAATCATGTTTTCAATAGATGAGCTTCTTCATGTAATATACTTTGATTTTTTTTTATGAACTAAACACGTAAAAATTCTTTTTAATAACAAGTTGCGGCGAGAATCAAACATAAGATATACATGCATGCTGTAAAATCATGTTGAATTATACGGTCATTTCATTAAAATCATAAATGTTAAGATCTTTTTGTTAACTTAAGAGGCGGTAAGACTCGAATAAAGAGGATCTTTGTCTGATTCGACATTATGTTGAATTGTGTAATCATCTCATTTAAAAATTTAAACTATTAGAATTTTAGAATGGATGACTTTTATTTTCATACTTATGTTTTCATTATCCTAAGTCCCTCATGTGTTAACCTGATTCTCTTTCATCAGCCAAACATGTGAAAATTCATTTTAATAACGAGTTGGTTGTGAGGCTCGAATAAAGGATTGTGTTATTATCTCATCTAAAAATTTAAACGATTAGAAAATTAACATTTTTATTTTCTAAATTTATATCTTCAACAAATCACATAAATAAATTAACATAAGAAGTGATACAATGCAGGAAGGGAAGAAGAAGAGAAGGAAGAAGAGGAAGATGATGAGAAAAACTTGGAGGGTGAAAATTTGAAGAGCCCATTAGGCCTTCCCAAATTTCAAAGGCTATTTAAGAATTTCAAGAACTTGTCTCACTTATTTGGTGAGTATACACTCTTTTGAACACTTTTATTTTTTTTAATAAAAAAAATAAATAAATTAGTATAATACAATAAAGTATAATTCACTTCATTTAACCCACAATGATGATAAAGTTACAAAATTTAATTTAAACAAACTTAGGTATTAATGTGATTGTAATATAATCTATGAAGTTTTGTGTTATAGTGAGTAAAGTTCAACTATATCTTAAAGTCATACAAAAAAAAAAAATATTTTCATTTTGTTGTTATAGTCGATAGAGATACATTTTAATTGAACAGAAATATTATCCAACTCTGATCTATTAGTAAATAAGTTTCAATAACCATATGCGAGCCATGTAGGGTATAACTTAGAGAACTATCATAGCTTCACCCTAATGATGAAAGTTCGAATTCTTACTATTTGTTTGTATCCTCCTTCCCAAATCACACCTATATATCCCCCCTCCCAAAAAAAAAAAAATAGATAAAAAATAAAAATCGCATTCGTGATATCTAATTGTGCCTCGAAGACACGGTAGAAGCACGCCCATCCAATGTGCTTCCTTCATGACATGCTATAGCTCTGGATGTCTTCTGGTGGTCTTATAGCCTTAGAAGACGTCGTGCCCGCCCCGAACATCTGCACCGTCCTCCTTTGATATTCTAATTTTAGAGAATTAAAAGACTGACTCATTCGATGACTTTCACGATCGCCCTTATTAAACCAATTTAAATCTGAACTACGATTCAGATCTAGTCTTATCAAAATTGAAATTCCTCATATGCGAGATTAACTCATCTACCACTGATCCTACTGAATAAATATTTTTGATTTACCAGTCAAATGTGTAACTTTCTTTTTTTTTCTGAAACAGTGGATAAGGACCAAATGGAAGAAGAAGATGAAGAAATGGGGATGGAAATAGGATTACCAACAGATGTGAAACATGTAACACACATTGGAATTGATGGTGATGATGAAGCTACTTCATTAATCTTTAATTCAACAAGGACTAATTGGGATTATCTTAATCTCAAATCCCCTAATAATCATGATTTACTCACTAAATTCTCTTTTGCCAATATGGCTAATCACTCCCCTAATCACACATCCATGGCTGCCTCTTCTTAATTAATAATATTGTATAATTCTACTTAATTACTACTTAATACTTTTGGTTCTTATCGAAAGTAATTGTACTATGTTGATTACTTGCCTATGTAGCTTGTTGGGTGTGGGAAAAAAAATTCCAAATGTATATTTTCTCCTCTTTATTATTTTTTGTTTTACTTTGCTAAAAAAAAAACAAATGAACTCATTAATTAATTAATATTATTATTAGTGTTTGTGTGATTTGTGTAGAGGCGGATCCACAATAAAAGTTGAAAAGTTCACAGAATTTAATAGCTACTATGTATTTGTATGAAGAAAGTCACTTACTATATATTTATGATAAATGAAAAGCGATCGATCCTAAATTAGCATATGATGTACAACAATCAATAATCAATTACGATATTATTTCTTCCGTTTCATTTTAGTTGATCCTCTTTCTAAAAATATTTGTTTCAATTTAATTATCCAATGATGAAATCAAGAGGATTTTAATATATTTTTTTTAATAATACCCTTATCATTAAATGACTAAATAAGTTGTATATATTCAAATTTATATTTCAAAGCATAATTAATAAGGTTAATTTGGTAAAATAAACCCTTAATAAATATTTTTCTTAATGGGTGTGCCAAGTTTATAGGGATCAACTAATACGAAATGGAGGGAGGGAGTAATAAGTAAAGTGGGTTATGATTCAAAATTCTAAATTCATTTTTGTATGTATGCACATTTGAATAATGAACAAGAAAAAGATACACTATAGAAATTATCAAAAATTTCAACAAAAGGAACACAACAATCATTGAAACGACATCCGAAATATATAATTCTGACGGATAACTACATTGCAAATTCAGCTAATCGAATTTCGAAATGACATTTTTTTAAAAAGAAAAAAGGTTTTACATATTTTTTTAAAATGCTTTTCAACATGTATGTATTTGTTGGTGATTTTTTGTCTATGGATTTTGTTGGTTAGATTTTCATGAGTTCAAAGTTCAATACTCGCTTTGAGGTTCAATTAGTTCAGCTTCATCTTAAAGTGCTTTGTTTTGAAAAAAAATAATTTTCTATACAAGCGATCTTATTTACTCCAGAGTTTGAAATCAAGATCCGTGACTAAGGAGTGGGGAGTATTATCAATTCCAATCACAATAACTTTTTTTAGATGACTCTCATTATCAATTAGATACAGATACAGTGTTAGACAATAGACGTAAAATTTAGTTGAAACCTTTTATTTTTTCAAAAAAAAAAAAATAGAATGGTAGTTGATAGAATAGTTGGTAAATGATTGTGACATTGTTTAATTTCCTTTTCAACCTCTCGGAAAGCAACTTTTGAGTACAAAGCCAAGCTAGGTATACAAGAGTAAATAGTTTTGAAAGTTCTTTTAGTCTACAAGAATTTTACTCCGAAAATTCGCAGACTTCGTCAGGTCACCCTCACCCGCTCCATACCCTAACGGGGGTCGTCGATCAATTTTTGTTTCAAACTGTGCCCGAGACCCGGGCCCACCCAGACAATCGTGGGCTAACACCCATGGATTGACCCGAAAAGGAGTACCAAGAAAACGAATGAGGTAGACAAAATCAAATTTTGAATTTAAAAAGTGATTTTGAATCTCTTAGGATGTAAGAAGGTGAGACAATCACTAAGTATTCTGACAGAATTTCTTTAATTGTCAATAGAATCAGGTTTTTTGGCGAAGATTTTAAAGATAATAGAATAATAAAAAAAAATTTGATTACTATTCCTGAGGTCGCTTACGTCGTTTCAGCCGTTTGACCACCGAAATCATTTATGAAGAAGCCCTTTTTACCCAATATTAATTTGAGCTTCAAGTTGAAATGGGAAGTGACAAAATGGATCTTCATTTAACAATCATTTTTGAAGTCGACATATTTGATTGTGAAAAATATTCATATTAAATTAGATATTGTTTCCTTGAAGGAGAACCACAACTATCACCACCAAAATTTAAATACATCACCCACAAAAAAAAATATATTTTGGAAAATTATTAAATAGAGAATAGAATATTTTAAAAAAGAACTTTTGGTAATAAATATTCAAATATTTTCTAATTGTAAATAAGGAGAATAAATTCTTTAAAGTAAAAGTTGTTAAGCTACCTCATTATGGTGCTCTTTCACACATTTTCATCTACACCATTTTTTCGAATTATTTAGAAAATTATTATTTATCCTGAAAATAATACAGTTGAACTTGTATATAAGATCAAGAATATGCATATTAAATATAATCATGTTTACGTCCGTTATCAACAGATTAATTGTTTATGTATTGAAAAATAATGCATAAAACGTAAGAAAAGTAAAGATAACAAAACATATCGACGTAGCGAAATTTTTAATCCATCGTCAACAAGAATGCCTTTCAAGAGAACAAGAGTGCAAAGATGATTCATTTTGAAAATTACATTATTCCATTCCTCTTCTCCCTCTTTTTTTTTTTTTTTGCACCCGCCCCCCGCCCCCCGCCCCCGCTTTTTTTTTTTTTTTAACTTTTTTCTTGTTGAAGGTGAAAAGCCAGTATATAGGTAAGACATTATTTGTGATACGTGAAGTCTACTCATTTCACGCTAAAAGTTTTTTATGATCTGATTTTTTTTTAAAATTTTGTATATAACGAGAATCTTAATATATCGAACTGTCCTTTTATTATAAAAATACAGCAAGACATATTTTTTTTTTTTTTTGATTTTTCATCCGGTGTTTGGTGTCTGCATTGGAGTCCCGACTAATTCAGATTGCACATTGCAAGGCCTATTAAGGTAACAACACTTTCAATGGAGTTTTTCTCCATACCCAGAGATATAAAAGTTTAAAACGAATATAAATTGAGTAATTTATAATATTACATAGCAAAATTCTAAACAATTATTGAATCATGTGCACACATTTTTATGTCACTCTTCTATAAAGAAATCAAACAAAATAAAGAACTGATATGGAGATTGGAAGCAACTTGAGTTGTTGAGTAGGGTCCCAAATTAATTAGTAGAAAAAGATAAAAAAGAAAAAATATTACTTTAGAAATAGGTTTATTAGCCACTTTTAGCCAAGTTTGAGAAAATAACTACTTTGCTTTTTATAAAGTTTCATATTCTTTTTTTTCTTCTGATAAACTAAAAGTTTCATATTCTATACTAGGTGAAACTTCATGACAATATCATAAAATTATACGATAATAATTATTTTTTATCTTAATTTATGTGATATTTTTTTTAATTGATCACCAGAAAAAATTATTCTTTTATATATATTTAATAACTTTTCGATTCATATGATCAATTATCTTCCTATAACTTAAAACAAAGAGTTAATTACAAAATGTGGTCATTTGTAATTTTAATCTTATTGGGTAGTTGGAATTTGGTCAAATGTCCACGCCCTGGATTGCTACTGCTGCTGATATTCTTGTTATTGAAGGAGTTGTTTGGTAATGGTTTCGTGAAATTAGTTATCCTATCGTATATATAAAATAAGTTATTTCGATATTAATACATAATGAAATAACAATAATAATATATCTAGTAAAATTTTATAAATGAAATTTAAAAAGCACAGAGTATACAAAGCCTTAACTAGCTCGTGGAGGTTGAGAGCCTGTTTTCGAAGGACCATCGATATAAGTACAAAATAAGTATAAAAAAAACTGATATTCTTGGCAAATGAAGATAGTAAAATAAATAATCTCAAACTTAACTAATACTTCCAACTAATCAAATACAAAAATAAAATACTCATAATCTCATAAAGTGATGTTTGAAAATGATAGAATGCACACAAAAATTTATCCTAAAAGTGAGATAAATAAGTTATTTCCAAAAAATCTTTGACTCACTAACAACTCAAATATAAGATAACATAATCTTCTATTTTATTTAGAAATTATTATTTCTATTTTATCTTTCCTACCAAACCAACCCTTATATGGTATCCCACCAACACTCGCCAACTTTTCTCAATATTTCTAGTTCTACTTATATCCTCCTAACCTAACCTCACCTCTCCACTTTTTTTTTTTTTTTCAATTTTTCATTCGATGTTTGGTATCGCATTGGAGTCTGACTAATTTGAATTTGTGTCGTGTAAGGTCTATTTGGGAGAAGCACTTTCTAACTAATTTTTTTTCATATTCAGAACTCAAATTCAAAACCTTTGATTAAGGAAGGAGCGACCCCATCCACTGTACCACCTCTCCACTTGCTCCACTCTAACAATAACAATACTAAAATTATAACCTCATAATAATTTAATCGGCATATTACATAACTTTTAATCTAATTTTTTAAAATAAAAAATAAAGCATAACTCATAGTGTATATATAAAAAAATTATTTTTGATAAATCTTTGCTCACCAAAAATTTATTTTAAAATATTTCATCTTATAGGCTACCAAACGAATTCTTCGAAAGCTCGCTTGGTATGATAGATAAGAAATTTCCTTATGCCGATATATTAATTTTGAGATAATTAATTTTAAATAGCTTATTTTCGAATCAAATAAACCCTTGTATTGATAGCCCATCACCAACTTTTTTTTAATCTCCTAACCTCACTTCTCCACTTACCCCATAAATTAGTCAAGTAATTATAATCTGAGAACAATTTAATTCATATATTAAGTGATTCCTATTTAATCTCTCAAAATAAAATATAAATTTCTAAAGATAAAAAAAATCTATTTTTAATAAACCCTAACTAAACAAAAAATAATTTTAAAATATCTCATCTTATTCCTCTTACTAAACGAACCGCATAGTGGTACCCCACCACCACTCACCAACTTATTTTTTTTCTCCAAATTCTCTACTTATATCCTCCCAACCTCACTTCTCCACTTGCCCCGCCCCTCTGTACACCCCCCCAAAAAAAGCTTCAATTTTTATTCAAGATTCTTGGCAAAATCTTGAATCTTGAACACCCATTTCCCCAGAAATCAACAAAAAATGAAAGTAATTGAGAAAATCCAAGAAGCAATCAAGAATGACAAAGTAATATTTTCCTTTGAATTTTTCCCACCAAAAACAGAAGATGGTGTTGAGAATCTATTTGAAAGAATGGAAAGAATGGTTACACATGGTCCATCATTTTGTGATATAACATGGGGTGCAGGTGGTTCAACTGCAGATCTAACACTTGAAATTGTTAAAAGAATGCAGAATATGGTGTGTGTTGAAAGTATGATGCATTTAACATGTACTAATATGCCTGTTGAGAAAATTGATCAGGCTCTTGATACTATTAAGAGTGATGGTATTCAAAATGTTCTTGCACTTCGTGGTGATCCACCTCATGGTCAAGATAAGTTTGTTCAGGTTGAAGGTGGTTTTGCTTGTGCGTTGGATCTGGTAATTATTAATTCACTACTCTTTGATATGTTATGCTATGCTCTTTTGTTGTTTGATGTTGGATCTAGTTGTTTGTTATTATGTTGTAATTGTGTCAACATCTCATTTGAACCTTATGGGGTTGTTTGGTCTTGTTTGGAAGTGAATTATGCTGGCAATACTACGTTTGGTGGCTAGTCAGGAGAAAGTGTATGCCTTCCAATTTAGAAACCCGCATAACTAGTACATTTTCTTGGATCTAGTTGTTTGTTATGATGTTGTAATTGTTTGAATTGTGTGAACATCTCATTTGAACCTTAAGGGGTTGTTTCATAGCTGGTTTGGAGGTTAGTTATGCACGTAATACTATGACTTGCAATTTAGAAACCTGCATAACTAATACATGTTCTTGGATCTAGTTGTCCACTATGGTATTGTAATTGTTTGAATTGCTGTGACCATCTCATTTGAACCTTAAGGGGTGTTTGGTAGCTGTTTTGGAGGTTAGTTACGCACATAATACTATGTTTGGTAGCTAGTCAGGAGAAAGTGTATGACTTGCAATTTAGAAGCCCGCATAACTAATACATGTTCTTGGATCTAGTTGTCCATTATGGTATTGTAATTGTTTGAACTGCTGTGACCATCTCATTTGAACCTTAAGGGGTGTTTGGTAGCTGGTTTGGAGGTTAGTTATGCAGGTAGTACTACGTTTGGTAGCTAGTTAGGAGAAAGTGTACGACTTGCAATTTAGAAACCCACAAAACTAATACATGTTCTTGGATCTATTTGTCCATTATGGTATTGTAATTGTTTGAATTGTGTGAACATCTCATTTGAACCTTACGGGGGTGTTTGGTAGCTAGTTTGGAAGTGAATTATGCAGGTAATACTACGTTTGGTAGCTAGTTAGAAGGTAAGTTATTCATGTATAAAATTTATGTTGTGTATGACTTGCAATTTGGAAACTTGCATAACTAATACATGTTCTTGGATCTAGTTGTCCATTATAGTATTTTAATTGTTTGAGTTGTGCAAACATCTTATTTTAAACCTTAGCTATAGACTGAATATATATGGAGACACCTAAAGTTGACATGATTTTTAACTTTGACACCTTATCTAAGACATGTTCCTGCTGAACACAACCTACATTTAAGGATTAACTATACTCACTTTGTTTCATCTTACTTGGCCGTTCTACCAAAAATAGATGTTTCATTTGGCTTGTCAATCTTTAGCAAAGCAAGAGAGTTTATTTTTCCTCATACCATTCTTAGTATTAAATAACTACATAAAGTAGTAATAATTAAGTAACTACATAAAGTTAGTCTAGTAAAATATATTTGTAATTGAAGCTTCTTAAGGGTGTGTCAGATCAACAGGAGCCAAGTAATGTGAAACGGGAGGAGTATTATGTCTCGGCATGTTCCTAACATATCTAAAAGTTTAAGTTGTTAGTGATTACATTTTTAATTACTTAATTATGTAATGCCTCAATATGTGCGTTCACGTTTTGGCCTGATTCTTGGACTATATTTATTGGAACGTGATAAGTTGCTTGCTCTGGTAACATGTTAAATTGTGTGACCACCTCGATTAAAAGGTTCGGCTTTTAGACATATTTGTGGTAGTAGTTAGAGCGAGAGCACACTTTCAATTACTTATTATATCTCAACATTTCCCTTTATGTGTTGGCGACAATTTATTGGAACATGTTTGCATTTTGGGTGGTGATGAGATTTGAACTCAGAGACAATTTGCTTTCTCTCATACCACGTTAAATTGTGCAACTTCCTTGTCTAAAAGTTTAAGCTTTTAGAGATTATCTTATGGTTACTGCAATACTGCAATATTTGTAGTAGTAGTTAGAGAAAGCATACTCTTCATTACTTAATTTGTATTATGTCACATTTGGCCTAATTCTCGGACCCAATTTGTCCAAATGTTTTTGCTTTTTGGGTGGTGATGAGATTTGAAATCAGGCTCAGTTGCGTGCTTTGATACCATGTTAAATTGTGCTACCACCTCGTGTAAAAGTTTTAAGTTATTAGAGATTATGTTATGGCTGGTGCACTTTTTGTGTTTGTATTAATTGATTTTCTTTTTGGTTTTAGGTGAAGCATATGCGTGCCAAGTACGGGGATTACTTTGGAATAACTGTTGCAGGTTATCCAGGTTGGCGGCTATTACTATCTCGGGCTTTGAGACTTTGAATTATTTATATAGACAAATATGGACCTTGATTTACTTATTCCACATTAATTTTTGACGCAGAAATGAGTTTTTTTTTTTTTTTTTTTTGTTGTTTGTGTGCTGGTACTGAATACTAATTTGATTCTTTGTCAGAGGCACATCCTGATGTTATACCTGCTAATGGAATAGCTACAAAAGAGATTTATGAAAATGACCTTGCTTACCTCAAGAAAAAGGTAGCCTATTCCCAGCATTACGTTTTTCATATGATGAATGTAATATTTGTTGTATTAATATGGCATCAAAGGGGATATTTAGATGCTTTTTGTTTCATTTGTGAGATTGTGGTACTTATGTTAACTTTTATTCTACAGGTTGATGCTGGAGCTGATCTTATTATAACTCAGCTCTTCTATGATACTGATATTTTCCTCAAATTTGTCAATGATTGCCGCCAAATTGGAATTAATTGCCCCATTGTTCCGGGTATCATGCCCATTAACAATTATAAGGGCTTCTTGCGCATGACTGGATTTTGCAAAACTAAGGTATCCTCGTATTTTGGAGTACAGACTTTACCTCTTTGTTTATTTGTATGTTAGCTTGTGTGCCGTATTGCTTCAATCCTATTGGTAATAATGCATGGTAATCCCTAACATATTGATATGTTATATTACCCGAAGATCAGTTAAGTACCATAAAGCTGGTGCCTTTTATCTTCTGTCTTAATGGTATGCTTTCTCAATGTTGTGTATGTGTGCTTAAACCTTCCTCAATCACAACATATTGTTCCATTTTCCATCAATGCATGCAGCCACCTTGTATCGTTTCCTTGTTGATTCCGAGGATTTGATTTTGTGCAACACCTAAACATGCTAATTAGAAGCTGAACTCGGTTTGACTACATATGTTCTGTTGAAAAATTTTCATCTTGTTCTTTCTTATTTTCAGTTGTTCACATTTTGATTCCGTGCCTACAGGGTCGTGTACTCCTGCTTTCCTTACCCGTTATTATGTTTTACATTCAGTAATGATGTTGCTGATTAAGACACCAAGTTGTTCATGTTTGATGTTTAAAGGTTGATTACTCAGTTTTCTTTAACTCTGTTGTAGATTCCAGAAGAGATAATGGCTGCCTTAGAACCTATTAAGGACAACGAAGAGGCTGTCAAAGCTTATGGAATTCACCTTGGAACCGAAATGTGCAAAAAGATTCTAGCCAATGGCATTAAGCAATTGCATCTTTATACATTGAACATGGAGAAATCAGCGTTGGCCATTTTGATGGTTTAATCTCTTACCTTTGAACTTTCTACTTCGAAATTTATGAAATAGTCATGATCTATAATATAGGGAAGACTGCAATTTACAATTGTGAGATGTCTTGGATATGCAGAATCTTGGATTCATCGAAGAGACCAAAATTTCTAGGCCTTTGCCTTGGAGACGTCCTGCAAATGTTTTCCGTGTAAAGGAGGACGTTCGTCCTATATTCTGGTATATAAATATGTGAATTAATGTTAGAGTACAACTTTTGTATTTTGATGATAATCTGATCTTTCATCGTCTATAATGGTAGGGCGAATCGTCCAAAGAGCTACATCTCAAGGACCATAGGTTGGGATGAATATCCACATGGTAGATGGAGCAATGCTCAAAATCCATCATATGGAGCACTTACCGACTATCAGGTAATTGCAACTTATTCTGTTCATATAACCTCTCCTGGGAAACAGCCTCTCTACCTCTGAGGTAGAGGTAAGGTCTGTGTATACTGGTATGTTGTTGTCGTTTACGAATAAATATTTGAAGAGTTGTTATTTGGACTTTTGGTACATTTGTTATCTCTAAATAGCTTCTTTTGGATCTCTACAGTTCATGCGTGCACGCTCAAGAGATAAGAAGCTTCAAGAGGAATGGGCTGTTCCTTTGAATAGTGTGGAAGATATCTATGAGGTATGATTTACAATACAGTTCATTCTCTTCAAAATCAAAGAATGGTTCCAAAGGGTTGGTACTTAAAGAATTTTCATATCAGAGATTTAAAGACTACTGTCTTGGAAAGCTGAGAAGCTGCCCGTGGTCTGAATTAGAAGGTCTTCAGCCAGAGACGAAGATCATAAACGAAAAGTTGGGTCATGTCAACACCAAAGGTTTCTTGACTATTAACAGCCAACCAGCAGTTAATGCTGAGAAGTCCGACTCTCCTTCCGTTGGTAAGTTTGGTTCCTAAGTCTTCCAGGTGACACAAGCACAATTGTTTTCTTGTTTTACTTCCAAATTAATGAACCTAGAATTTTTATTTGGATATAGATGTCTATAGTGTGTTCCGTAAGAACTTTTGCCAAAACGTCTTTTTTGAAGTTGAATTTTTTAATTGCTATGATGGGATAACCTCTTCCATAGCATTATACAAAACTGTACATATGTTGTTCCATTTCCTGCTTTAAATGTAATGTTTCTGCAGGACTCTTTCCGGCCCTCTACCTTTCTCTACTTAAAAGCTACGGTTTTGTCTGCGGTAGGGGTCGAACCGTGACATCTGCTGAACCACACACGTCACGCATTTTGCTCTTACCACTAGACCAAAGCCGTGGGGGCCTATTTAGCATCTCTGCTCCTTTTCTGCTTGCCAAGATAATCGGGTTTATTTAAGACCCTGTCCAATCCTTATGGCAACTTATCACCATAAAACCTTTTTGTTGCTTTCCACCATGAAATGGACCTATTAACTTCTACTGACTGGTCAAAGTTCACTTTACTCCAATAAATGAAATTTTTCGGGATTTCTTGTTGATAAAACCTCCAACTTAATATAAACTAGGCGATACACCATCGAGAAAAAAAGAAACTAGTAAATACATTCTCGAAATGAGATACAACTATTGCTAAAGAAACAAGTATTGGACATGTATGCTGATTTCTTTATTACCACATGATGGGCTTCTCGACGAATAATCTCTTTTTTACTTTATTTTTCTGTTTCCGGTTATAGCAACCTTTTCATTGACCGGCTTCTCAACCTTTTTATGCAGGATGGGGTGGCCCTGGCGGATATGTTTATCAAAAGGCTTACTTGGAGTTCTTCTGCTCTCAGGAGAAGTTGAATGCGCTTGTTGAAAAATGCAAATCTTTCCCTTACCTAACGTACATGGCTGTAAACAAGGAAGGTAACTGGATCTCCAACGTCAACCAAACTGATGTCAATGCGGTGACATGGGGAGTTTTCCCAGCTAAGGAAATTATACAACCGACAGTCGTTGACCCTGCCAGCTTCATGGTATGGAAGGATGAGGCATTTGAGATCTGGTCAAGAGGATGGGCTCAATTATACCCAGAGGCTGATCCATCAAGAAAAGTTCTTCAACAAGTATGTATTTCGTTCCACACTTAACTTTCTTTGTGTCTCAATCGATTTTAACAATTTGTTCTTTTTTCATTAAGGCGTTTGGCCGTGTCAATTTTTATTTCAAACTTCAAATTCTCTATTTCAAGTTTCCATGCACAAAACTTCACAACTTTTTTTTCCAAGTGAAATTCATGTACAAACAAGGTAAGCCTAAATATGCTATTTCTAACTTCAATTCAGATACTCATTTTTATTTGGCATAATACTCAAATTTGAGTATGCATATCTAACAAGTAAACACCCCAACCTTGAGTATGCACATCTAGACCCTCAACTCGTCTCTGTTGTCAGTTGAACACTCCCATCTTAGAAAGATTATCTAGACACTTCCAAAATTTTTGCATCACGTTAACGTCTGGTGTCCATTCGACACACTAGGGACGACTTGGAGTGTTTAGTTGCCAGTTGAGACCAAGTTGACGTTTCTAATGTGCACTCTCAATTTTGGAGTGCTTACTTGCCATCCGACGCCAAGTTCGAATGTCTGTTTTGTGTATTCTTCAAATTTCATCAATATTCACAGCCAAAAAGTTGGGCTTGACTTCCACTTGTAAATAATGAAGTAATTTTATCCAAGTTGAAGTTTGGACATCAGTTTTTGCAAATACTGAACTTAGCATCTGAAGTCTCAAACTATGTTGCTACCTCTTTTTAAAAATGTTGCCGCACTTGTATCAGATCCTGAAAGGTTAGGATGCAAGACACATCCATTGACAATTTTGATGAGCCTGAGCAACTTGTTTGAAGAGTATTTCAAGTGAAATAATGGTTTTCGCTCACAATACCTCAACTTTTTCTCACGAATGAACTACACGTCCAAATACTCTTTTCTGACTTCACTTCACATACTCATCCTTTACAACTCCAACCAAATATTGTCCGATCGCTTAGTTTGAGTTATGCAGTTGCTCTTGTACTGACCGATAAATATGGCTCTTTTGGTTTTTCTTTACAGGTTCAGAACAGTTACTTCTTGGTCAGCCTTGTCGATAACGACTACATCAATGGTGATTTGTTTTCCATCTTCAAAGATGTCTGAACTAAGCAACAAAACTCAGCTTCTCATCCTTAGTCCCCATTCAAACACAAGAATTTTTCTTGTTTTTTACTGGATGTTATCATTATTTTATAATTGTTGTTGTTTTATGGTCTTGTAATAGGAATAATTTAAAGGGATTTGTGCCCATTCAATTATTTGTAACTCTGCATATTTGATGTATGTTGCCCTTCAAGGCTTCAATCATTGCAAATTTATAATGAAATATCCTTCCACACCTATTGTTCTAAGTGCAATTATTTATAGCGAGTTACATACACATTTGGTCAGTTGGTTAAAAATAATTATATTCGTTAGTCAAATGTACAAAAATATAAACTATTACCCTTCAAAAGTGCATATTTTATGTATATTCGTGTGGCTGGTCCTTCGGGATGGCTCAGTTGGTTTGGAGAGTGGTTCTCAACACGGATGGTCCGAGTTCGATCCCCCTCAATGCCTTGTTAGTCGAGTCTATCGCATAGGGCTTGCCTACGTAGTGGGGTTAACCCGGTGCGTACAAAGTGCTCACTAAAGGGCAGAGGATGTGACAGAGGTTGTAGCGGCTACGAGTTATATTGTCACCTATTATCAACTGCTATTAGTCACAACCACCATCTTGGTCAACTACACTCGTTACAAATTTACATTTATCACTATCAACCGTCATTACAGTTACAATCAATCCCCCACCAACACCATATATCGTCAATCACTACTACACACCACTATTAGTTAAGCTATCACCATCAACCATCACTACAAACCACTATTACCAGTTTCTACTTGCAACCACTATCATCACCAACCACAACCCTAGTCAATACTCACGACTACACCCACTAATCATCACCACCATCAATCATCAGACCTTTTTGCCATTGGAGCCTACGAATCACTCGTAATCCTAATAACTTCAATAAACTAAAGATTTCATTATTTGAAAAATTTGTCCAATAATCCTAGCCCCACATTTGTCATCCATCTTAAATGGGAAACATCTGGATACGTATTCGCATGATCAATCAATGGATGGGAGAATTGCGTGAATGATGCTCTTAGTGGATGAATCATTTCATTCGCGATGCACTGATAGGATGCGTACTCGCCTGATCAATCGATAAACGGAGAATTGCGTGAATGATGAGACCGGCCTAACCTAAAGTCAAGGCTCTTCCCTTTGTTGTTGACGGTGAATCTTGATTGACTGACACTAGGCATCGATTCAAAAAAGAAGCAGCATGACATGAAATAGTGGTGGATAAATTTCTGATAGTGGACATTCCACTTGACTCTATGGAAAGAGGCTCAATGGCATGTAATAACACTTTTACATGGCTATAATATTAAGTATCCCACATCAGAAAATAGAGGGTAATTGGTCTCTTTATATGGACTTGGACAATCCTCTACTTTTGAGCTAGCTTTTGAGGTTGAGTTTAACAGTTGTCCCATCCAGAAGCTCAAGAAGCAATTAAAGGAATTGAAGGCAAATCCCCTGGATGTGACGGCATAAATTCCTACTTCTTTAAGAAGTCTTGGCAGGTAATTGGCGAAGATATTACTAAAGCAGTGTTACATTTCTTTGACTCAGGAGAGAGGTTTACTTCTGTGACTTATTCCGAAAACAAAGAATCCTTCTACGGTTAAGGAATACAGACCAATATCATGTTGTACAATTCTCTATAAAATCATCTCCAGAATTACCACAAAGAGGATGCAGGATACCATGGATTGTATTGTGGACTCTAGTCAAGTTGCTTTTGTTCCTGGCAGGATGATCACTGAAAATATATTATTGATTCATGAAATGGTCAGGGGGTATGGAAGGAAAAATATCCCACCTAGATGTATGTTGAAGATTGATTTGCAAAAGGCCTACGATAGTTGAATGACCCTTGTTAGAGAAATAAAGTTTTGATGATTGACATATGAATGAAACATGCTATTCATGTTGGTCCACACATGTGAAGAAACTTACGGGCAAGGCTGATGAAAAAATAAAGTGGTTGAAGTCAGAAGTGGATAAGCAAGCAAAATTCAAAAATGCTTTCTACATTTATCACGTGCAAAAAAGAAGTTGAGGAGAAGATAAATACAACACTTAAATTTGAGCTGATAAAGGAATCCTACCATGACAAGGAGTCATAATACAACAAGGAGTTAGCTGATATAGTCCTATTGAATAAAGAAGACTACATCATTTGAAGGACTTCATCAAAGTTGGCTTAAATAGAAGAGACGACTTTCAAGAGTTTCACTCATGCATCGATAAGAAAAGCACCAATCAGTAAATTAGTTCAACAGCTTGAAGAAGTCATAAGTAGAACCTATTCCTTTACTTAGAGTTAAAGAGTCATAGACTTTGTGTAATAGGTTGGTTCTAGAGTTGTAATGAACTTTAATTCTAGGATCAGTGAAGTATAAACTGAGTTAGAATTAGTGTCTTCAAGTTGGGGAACTCGAAGACTTGGGAACACTTATCTTGTTAAGATTTGTGTTATTGTAGAAATAGGAGTTAGGGTTTAATTCCTAATTTACAAGTGTCTTGTAATTTATTGATTGTTGAGGCGTAAGAGTTTTAGTGAAGTTGGGGTTAAATTCTGTAGAGGTACAGGTCGTGATTTTTTACACCTCTTTGAGCTGGGTATTTTCCATGTAAAAATACTGTCTCTTTATTTACTCTGCTTAAGTGAACCACGTTAGCTTACTTGTTTCACTGATAGGCAACTACTAGAGTAAAACAGCTAAATCAGTAGGGTACGCACTCTAACAAGTGGTATCAGAGAGATGCTGTCTTAAATAAGGTTAGCACCTAAGAAAAGATCACTACGATGAATTCCGTACCACCCACTGGTCACAGTGAAGGTCAATTAACCACTAGACCTCCACTCTTTGAGGTTCTCACTTCATCTGGTGAAAATCCAGGATGGAAATGTTTATTCAAGGAGAAGACTACGAGCTGTGCGACAGGATCACTGATGGCCCTACTATTCCAATGAAGTTGGTTGATGGTGAACAAGTCAAGAAAGTGAGAAGTAAATTTACTGCTGACGACTTGGTAGTATTAAAGAAAAATGCTAAGGCTGAGAACATCTTGGTCTGTGGACTAGGGCCACCTGAGTACAACCGAGTGTCAATTTGTATCACTGCTAAGCAAATCTGGGATGCCCTGGTCAATGCATATGAGGACACATCTCAAGTAAGGAAGTTCAGAATTGCCCTTCTCTTTACTGAATATAAGGCTTTCAAGATGAAGAAAAATGAATCACTTCATGAAGTGATGACAAGACTCACTGCTTTAACAAATGAATTGACCTCCTTGGGCAAAGACATTCCTGTTGAGGAACAAGTTGAAATGGTGTTGAGGGTATTGCCTAAGTCTAAATGGGATGTTAAAGTCATTGCTATTAGGGAGGCAAAGGATCTTACTCAAATGACACTGAATGAACTGGTAGGAAATCTCAAGACTTATGAGATACAAATTGATGGAATCAAGAAAGAAGTGACAGCTCCTGAGAAAACCTTGACTTTGAAGGCATCAGACAGTGATGAAGAAGTTGAACTTGATGAAGAATAAATTGCCTTCATAACTAAGAACTTCAACAAATTTTTCAAAAAAAAAAGGAATAGGTAGAAAAAAACATTCAAATGACAATCCTAATAGATGCTACAAGTGTGGTAAGACTGATCATCAGATCGGGGACTGTCCTGTCTGGGAAATAGAATGGAGAAAGGAAAGTGCTGAAAAAGAATTAAAAGAATAGCCAAAAAGAGAGAGAAGAAAGAATATGCTATGGTTGCCACTTGGGGATCTGATTCAGATGAGTCGGATGATGAAGAAATTGATGAAATTGCACTCATGGCTAATGGAGATTCAAACATGGAAGAAGAAGATAGTACTTCTGAGGTAAGTATTCTTGAGCTTAAAGAAAAATTACACTTATTTTCTAAAACAAAACTTTTGTCCTAAATAAGTGCTCTAATTGATGATTTTCAAGAATTGACTTCTGATAGGGATGAGTTGTTCAACCATCTTGCAAGCCTCAAATTTGACTTCATTGATTTAAAAGCTTGCAAGAACACTATTGAAAAAGAAAACAATACTTTTAGGGAACAGGTTGTACAACTTGATTCTGCTAGTGTTACACTCAAAACTGAAGTCCTAAAACTGACACTCATTGAAAAAGGAAAAAAAAGGGTAAAAGTAAGGAACAAGAAATTGTTGAACTTGAGTTAATCAAGTACAAACAAGAGTATAGTGATGCAAAAGAAATGATGAACAATTTGAGCCAAGAAATTACTGAACTAAAGCTTGATCTTGAAAGAGCAAATATGTGGACAAATTCTTCAAGAATTGTTCACAAACTGAGTGAGAGAAGTCATAGTGAAAAAGCTGGACTGAGTTTTCACAAAAGCCTTGATACTACTCAAGATTTATGCTATATTTGTGGTAATTCTGGGCATCCAACTTCTGAATGTCCAGTTGCTACAAAAAGAAGATCTAGGAGTATAAATCTGGAAAATAAACTAGCTCAAACAAATAAAAGGAAAACCAAATCTGTGCAAAGAAATAGGTTGTGTAACCTGTTGCCTGCATGGACTAGAAGAAATTTGATTCATCCATTTACTCATAAAAAAGGATCCAAGATTGTCTGGGTTCCTAAATCTAACCCCTGATTTACTTTTGCAGATGAGAGTGAAGGAAGCAAAAAACATTGGTACCTGGATAGTGCTTGCTCAAGACACATGACTAGTGATAAGAAAAAATTCTTTTCACTCTCCAAAATAAGTGGGGGTGGAGTTTTTTTTGGTCATGGAAAAAAGTAAATCATACTGGAGTTGGAAAGATTGGTATATCTGAATCAAGGGCATTAAAGGATGTCTACCTTGTGGAGGGATTGAAAAACAACTTGCTAAGCATATCACAACTGCATGATAAAGGTAACACAGTTGATTTTACTTCTGCAGGAGTCAAAGTCAAAAGGATGGATACCAAGAAGGTTGTGCTCACTGCAAGAAGATACATGACTGTGTACAAAGCTAGCATAATGACAATGCCAGGAACAAAGCTGACCTGTTTGAGTGCTATAGAAAATGATCCTCTCCTTTGGCACAGGAGACTTGAATATGCAAGTCTGAAATAATTAAACTTTCTTCCAAAGATGTGGTGTTAGGTTTTCCCAAAACCAAGTTCAAGGAAGAAAAGGTTTGCAGTGCCTGTGTAAGGGGAAACAGGTAAAATCTTCTTTCAAATTAAAGAACCATGTCAGCACAAACAAGTGCCTTGACCTAATCCATATGGATCTGTGTGGAACAATGAGACTTCAAAGCAGATTTGGAAAAAGGTATGTTTTTGTGATTGTTGATGATTATTCCATATTTTCCTAGACATTGTTTCTAACTTCCAAAGAAGATGCCTTTACTATATTCATCAAGAAAATTGAAAAGAAACTGGGCACTTCCCTAATTTCCATAAGATCTGACCATGGTACAAAATTTGAAAATGTTAAGTTTTTAGAATTCTGTTCGGCAAATGGTATAGATCACAATTTCTCTGCTCCTAGAACACCTTAACAAAATAGAGTAGTAAAGAGAAAAAATAGGACTCTGGAAGATATGGCTAGAACAATGATGCTTGCAGGAAAGCTTGCTAAAAACCTTTGGGCTGAGGCAATCAGTACTGATGCATATATCATAAATAGATGCATGATCAGACCTATTCTAGAGAAGACTCCTTATGGATTACTAAAAGAAAGAAAACCAAATATTTCTCATTTTAGAACATTTGGTTGTTAATATTTTATTCATAATAATGGGAAAAATCAATTGGAAAAATTTGATGCTAAGAGTGATGATGGAATCTTCCTAGGATATTCATACCATAGTAAGGCATATAGGGTTCTAAATGACAGAGCAAATTGTGTTGAAGAAAGTGTACACGTAGTATTTGATGAATCTTGTGATAAGACTAACTTGCAGGAAGAAAGTGATTCTGAGGAACAAGTTGCTCAATATGGTCCATCAACTGAAGGTACCAAACATGCAGACATCTCGACAGGGGAAACTGATTCTGGAGGCACACTGACAGGGGGTACTGAATCACCAACTACCCTAGCTCAGAACAATTCCAGTAATCCTAATAATAAGAATTGGTCCTAAAAGGATACATGTATCAAGGATCTTATCCTATTGAAAATATTCTCACTGATCTCATTTCTGGGATCACTACAAGGTCTGGGTTGAGGAGCATGTGTGCTTTCAAGGCATTTCTATTAGAAATTGAACCAAAGAAGATGAATGAGGCACTTCATGATGCTGATTGGATCATAGCCATACAAAAAAAATTAAATCAGTTTGAAAGAAGTAAGGCGTGACACTTAGTTCCTCCTTTAAAAGACAAAACAGTGATTGGAACTAAGTGGCTGTATAGAAATAAGGTTGATGAACATGAAACAGTTACAAGGAACAAGGTAAGATTGGTGGTCTAAGGATACAATCAAGAAGAAGGCATAGATTTTGATGAGACTTTTGCTCCTGTGGCCAGAATTGAAGAAATAAGGCTTCTTGTAGCCTTTGCTGCTTATATGAAATTCATTCTCTATCAAATGGATGTTAAGAGTGCATTCTTGAATGAAATTCTCAAAAAGGAGGTGTTTGTCAACCAACCACCAGGATATGAGAGTAAGGAGTTTTCTGATTATTTGTATAGGCTTGGCAAGGCCTTGTATGGACTGAAACAGGCTCCAAGAGCTTGATATGAAAAATTATCGAAATTTCTTTTGGAGCATGGTCATACTAGAGATAAAATTAACAACACTCTTTTTTTAAAAGCTAATGGAAAAAATTTGTTGGTTATGCAGGTATATGTTGATGATATTGTTGACACCCAATTTTGTCCTATCTTTCTTTCAAATCATCTCTTTGAGCTTCTAAATAATTTTGATAGCTTAAAAAATATATATATGTATGATATTCCTATAGTTAGGAGTTTAAAAAGGTCCTGCAACTATTTGTATTATTTTTAAAATTAAGAATCCTCGATATTATTATTATCATTATTATTATTATTGTTATTATTTCTCATCTACTACTACTATTTTGATCATATTTTAAATCAACGTCACATTTCCTAAACTTTCGCAAAAAAGAACATTCACTTTTATTGAATAAGCATTTTGAGACTTTCTTCTTTATTAACATTATCGTTTTATCGTGCAACCTTGTTTAAGCGTCTATATTTTTAGCATCAAATAATTTTTCTCATTTTATTTGGATATTTATAATATATTCTTGTTAAAATTGTTATTTAAATTAATTTAGAAAGCCCAACAAGCATAAGAAAGAATGTATTTTAAATCAGCTCATATTTTAAATTTCATGAAATTTCAGCCCAAAATTCAAGTCCAATCCACCAGCCCACTCTTCTCTCACTCCTTGTCCACGTCATGCACGACGTGGACGCCACCTTTGCTCCACAAAGGACACTAGCACCCTTGCACAATAGACTCGACGTCGACAATCCTAGTTCACTGCTCCACAAGAGGTAAAATCTCAATTTTCTTCTCTATGCTAGTAGGTAACTATGTACTAAATATTAAAGCTGTGTTTGGAGTATGTGCCTATATGAAATAGAATTTAACTGATGAGTTATATTCAAACAATATTGCAGTCCTTTGTTTGCGCCCAAATATGATGTATGTTAGTCTTTATCTACACACATTATGCTATTTGTTGAACGACTTTGTTGTGTGTTTGCGGAGGATGTAGAATATTGAATTGCCCTGTTTAAGTAGGTAAAAGGATGACTTAAAATTTTCACCTCTCTTTCTTTGGAAAATCTTTGTTTGTTGAATACACTGGTGCGTTGTAGCATGTTCTTTTTTGTATGACTTATTTTTGCTATAATTTAAATGATTATGTAATTTTATTGCAAGTTCTTTCATTGGTTTTTCTATACACTTTTTGGAGAATCAGATTTCTCTTTTCTAATTCTTATCTTTCTTTCCTTTTGCATATACACTTGGAGCATCAATTGGGAGTCTCAAAGCTACACTCTCTTGCATGCATCGAGTCTCAATATGAGACCGCACACTACCTCTCAACCGATCAAGGAGTCAAATTTCATATTCCTTAAACTAAACCCACTAACAATCAATTCTCTCTTTCCAAGCATTATCCTTTCCGGTATACCCATGCTATTACTTTTGTTTTAACATTTCGTTCTATTATTATGTGAACTTTGTGCTTTGTTTGCTCTCATTTGGATTAGTGAAGACCATTTAGTATGACAGCAAAATTTTTTAATTACTACTCCCCACCCTCTTGGGACATTGAACTTAGCGTAATTATAGGCTTAAGATGGATAATTCGTATCTTTAGGAGGTTAGAATCTATAGTAAGTAAGAGAATATCTTTAGTATTTAATAGCATGGGCTTTCTGCACACATACAAAAATATTTGTTAAAAGTAAAAAAAACTAAAACGACTTTTAGCATTAACGTTAGTCCTTTTTTATGATGAAACACAACGAAATACCTTTTAGAATAAAACAACTCTTAAAAGGGATTCTTATGTTTATATATATATATATATATATATATATATATATATTATACATGCGTGCATAATGAAATCTTTAGGTCGAATTACTTTTATCGTTCAATATCTTTTTTCCAAAAACAAAAAATAAAGTATTTATGATATATAAATTTTATTCTCAGAGTTCGTCGTTTCAAGTTTGTTTTAGTTTCGGCTATTAAGTTTGCTAGCATAGTATATACCTATTTCCAAAATATATAATTACTTTACGTGGTAAGTCATGACGGAAATACTTTTAATATGGGATACCATGTAATTTCTCTTAATGATTTTGACTCTTCCCGAATCGATATTCAAAATTCTCCTTCCTTAAAAATTGTGGCTCTTTAAATTAGTAAATTATACTATGATTCATTGATTTTCAATTAATTGGTAAAATATTACTTTTTGGACTTCTTATCCTTCAAATGTGTCATATTTTTTACAAGATAAATGTTATTATACTTTTGATATTTATTCAGAAAATAATGACTTTTAAAACTCTCTTTAATCAAAAGATGTTTTTGGTAACCCTTTAATAACTTCGTAAATAAGCAAATTTTATCAAGTCTTTTAAAATATAGTTACTCCTTTATCAGATGAAATAAGCTTTTCTCAACAACGTTTACTTTCTCATCTCATGTTTTTTTTTTTAATTTCTTTTATTAACCTAAGTTTGGCGGTTAACTGTAGTTAGTGAATCCTTTAGCATGCCTAATCCCTTCCCTATAGGATAATTAGAACCCTTACCTAGAATCACTTAGTTAAGTAACCTTAAAATGAAGTCTTTATTTTTTTGGATCACTTAGTATATACTAGGTGTCCTAATTCACCGTAGAACTAATTAGGTGGCGACTTCCTTAACTCTAATTAGAAGTTTTCAAATATGTTGTACCTCGATTTGACCCGTATTAAAATGAGGTATAACAACTTGACGACTTCACTGGGGACTTATTAGATTCTTAACCATAACAAACTTAGGTTAATAATTCAGTCTTTTTATTTTTGTTATTTGTTTTACCCTATTTGTTTTGATTTATCATGTTTGAAATAAATTGTTTACTTGCTATAAATGGATTATTTATTTATTTATCGTTTTATATAAATTGACATTTCGTTCATATTTCTTCCATTCGGAAAAACTGACACAATCACTCGTACACGTGAGGTGTGTTTCGCGCACTCGCAAATTTGTTTCAAGATTTTAAATTTTAGGGGAGTTGGTATATGCGCGGGGTGTTCGGATCCTTTTTCGTGTGACCGCGTAGCATTCTCACTCGAGTTGTCCGTTCGGGAACCTTGTGTCTAGTAAGCCAAATCTTGGATATTGTTGTGCTCAGTTATTGTGGATTAAACAACAACTCATGGATTTTGATGTGGATGTCGGGTGTGTTCCTATCTTTTGTGACAATACTAGTTCCATTAATATTGTAAAGAATCTTGTCCAACATAAAATAACCAAACATATTGATATTAGACACCACTTTCGTAGAGATAATGTTGAAAAAGGTCTTATATCGATCATGTTTCGTTCTACTGAAGATCAAATTGCTGATATATTCACTAAGGCATTAAGCAGAGAATATTTTGAAAAGAATGGGTTAGCCTTGGGATGATTAAAATTGCATAAATCTCCCTCAATGATTTACTAGAAAAGTTGATATGCTCTTGAGTTTTTGTTGATTAATCCAATTTTGCATATTTAGTTGTGCGTCCTAATTCTAAAATTTTGAGTGAACTAACTCTCATTATTTATTTTCACAGTAATGCTGGAACACTCAAGAAATTTTGTCCATGTTTTTCAAGGGTAAGGTATGATTATTAGTTTATCTTAAAATGCATAAAGAGAAACAGGTTTGCCCTTCTGGTCCTTAATTACTCTAAACCGCCAAAACCCCAAGAGTCCAACTTTTTAAAAAAGCTGCCACAACAATCCCATCACCACTGTAACTCTTCATCATTATCATTGCTACACATAAACTCTATTCCCTTTTTGATTTAACTTCTTTTTTCCTTTTTATATACGTTCATTATCTCCTCTCCTCACTCATTCACCATCCTAAAAGCAAGAATAATTCCGTGTTCCTTCTTCACCATGGCATCCTCTTTTTCTGCTCTGTCACACCCAGATGATTCCTTTGTCTCTCCTTCCACTGATATCATCCTTCATCCTACCGCCAACACAACACCTTCCATTCCACCTCCAATTCCAATCAAATTATCTGATTTCACTGTATGGACAAATTTCAAAAACCTTTTTCTCAATTTTTCCCCAATTCTCAATCCGTTCCCAACCCCACTTTACCAACTCCTGTTCCCCTCCAAATTATCGACCCCGATGATATTCCAATTGCCAATTTGATTTCCAGAAAATCTCGATCTTAACCAAAGAGGAAAAATTCATCCTCTCCTATTGTTGTTGAAGACCATAATCTTGCTGAGCCTTGTCCTTTTGTTCCCTCTCCTAGAACTCCTCACACACACCAGAAAAAACAACAAGAAGAGGCATCTCTAGCTGAAGCACTTCAAGCTAGCAAGAGGAAGCACGTGGTCACACCTGCTCCTCCTACTCCATCTTTCTCTCAAGATGTGTTGCTTCGGTCTATGCGCAAAGGAAAAATATGAAACACACTATTCCTAAACCCCTTGCCTTTCGTACATCCTCTACTCCACCAAAGTCCACCCTGCTTCAAAATCTTCATCCTCTTCAAAATCTACTCCCCTAAAATCCTCCACCCGTTTCAAGAAATAGGTCACCAAACCTATTCCTTCTGATTCCTCTGGCTTTGACTCCTTCCTGATGCTTCTGCTGAGTTAGATCCATATTGTGAGCTTGATGAAATATCTGCCAACTTTGACTCTCATACGGATCATGTTCTACACTTTCAGAAGTGCAAGTTGACTAGAGACTGAGTCGTTACTGGTTTTGAGGGCCTTGAGATGGGAGTTCTATTAACAAAATTGGAGGCCCAGGAGTGGTCACACTTATTTCTTCAAGGTGATCTCCAAAGGAAGTTTGAAAAAACTGAGGTTTATGAGTTCTATACTAATGGGGTCGCTATTGGAGAGATGTTTTCTACCACTGTCAGAGGGGTCACTATCAATATTGTAGCTGCTGATATTGCTAGGATTCTGAACATTCCTATGCGGGGTTTGGGTCACTATGTCAAGGTTACTTGGCCTCCTCTTGACAACATTGCATCTGCTCTTGACATCTCTCAGAAGTTTTCTGGTAATCCTCACCTACAAATTCATCGTAGGGTTCTTAAGCGCGAGATGACTCCTCTTCATGAACTTTATTTTGATGTTATTCATAAGATGATTACTCCTAAGAAAGAACGAAGAACTGTGGCAAATTTTCTTGATCTCACTTTCATGGAGTTTCTTGACTCTGAAGTGCAAATTGACCCGCCTAGGCTTATTATTCAGCACATGCAAAGGGGGGTCCTTCTCAAGGATATAAATGGTCATGCCCTTCCCTATGAATTATGGATTGCTCCTATATTTGATGATTTTTTGGTACATGTTCAAGTTTGGTCTCTGCAGACCACCAAATATGTTATAGGGACTGTGAATTATATGAAACTACCTGTTTCAATGAGGATTGTTGATAATCCTATGCAACGATTAAGGAATGATCTTGCTGCTAAAATTGCTGAGTTGGAGACTGTTCAAGCCGAACTGAAGGTTGCTTATGTTGCTCATGTTGCTGAAAAACTGAAACTTCTTCCTTAGATTGCTTCTTTTCAAGCTGCCCTCGAGAGTGAAAGATCTATAAATGCTGAAATCATGCACAAATTGACTAACCTCATTCCCTCTGCCCCCTTCTCTTAGTTCTCTCCTTAGTGCCTTAAGATTGCTTATGTTTTTGTGTGACTAGATTATTTCGTCTTTATCAGTTTTTGGTACTATTAATTATATCTTGCTCTTGCATGAACTGGACTTGTTTGTTTTTTGTGTTCTATTCTTGTTCAACTTAATGCATGTTGGTACTTCACTCTGAATTTTAATTTTAATGGCCATGGATTATTAAACACTATTGTCACTTCTTAAGGCCTTGCTTTTCGATGATGTCAAAAGGGAGAAGAATAGATCGTGCAATGTTTATAACTCAAATGTCTAACTTATTTCATTCTAGTGTCCTTATGTTTAATTCCTTTATTGAGTGTGTCAGAAATTTAAGATGAATGCTGTGATGTTGTGATGCTGTGAAACATGTACTGGTTTGTCATCATCAAAAAGGAAAAAATTGTTAGAGAAATAAAGTTTTGATGATTGACATATGAATGAAACATGCTATTCATGCTGGTCCACACATGTGAAGAAACCAAAAATTATGGGCAAGGCTGATGAAAAAATAAAATGGTTGAAGTTAGAAGTGGATAAGCAAGCAAAATTCAGAAATGTTTTCAACATTTAACACGTGCATAAAAGAAGTCGAGGAGAAGATAAATACAACACTTAAAGTTGAGCTGATAAAGGAATCCTACCATGACAAGGAGTCATAATACAACAAGCAGTGTAACTAACTGATAGAGTCCTATGAAGAAAGAAGACTATATCATCTGAAGGATTTCATCAAAGTTGGCTTAAATAGAAGAGGCAACTTTCAAGAGTTTTACTCATTCACTGATAAGAAAAGCACCAATCAGTAAATTAGTTCAACAGCTTGAAAAAGTCATAAGTAGAATCTGTTCCTTTACTTAAAGTTAAAGAGTCATAGACTTTGTGTAATAGGTTGGTTCTAGAGCTGTAATGTACTTTAATTCTAGGATCAGTGAAGTATAAACTGAGTTAGAATTAGTGTCTTCAAGTTGGGGAACTTTACTTAAAGTTAAAGAGTCATAGACTTTGCGTAATAGGTTGGTTCTAGAGTTGTAATGAACTTTAATTCTAGGATCAGTGAAGTATAAACTGAGTTAGAATTAGTGTCTTCAAGTTGGGGAACTCGAAGACTTGGGAACACTTATCTTGGAAAGATTTGTGTTATTGTAGAAATAAGAGTTAGAGTTTATTCCTAGTTTACAAGTGTCTTGTAATTTGTTGATTGTTGAGGCTCAAGAGTTTTAGTGAAGTTGAGGTTAAATCCTGTAGAGGTACAGGTCGTGATTTTTTACACCTCTTTGAGCTGGGTGTTTTCCACGTAAAAATACTGTCTCTATAATTACTCTGCTTAAGTGAACCACGTTAGCTTACTTGTTTCACTGATAGGCAACTGCTAGTCTAGTAACTACGGTTATTGATTCAATTATCGGTCTTTTATCTTCAGTTAGAAGACCCTCAAGGCTGACTTCTTTTTGTTACCATGCTTCTACCCAAAGGTGATTAGTTACCAATGAAGACATGAATCGTCGAATTGAATTTGTACAGTTTCTCAATTTTGACTGCTGGTTATCGTCCGCAGTCAACCTTACTAGAGTAAAATAGCTAAATCAGTAGGGTACGCACTGTAACAGCCTTTTATTGAACAACTCCTAAGAAGTCTTAATTTTTCGAGCATATTTGTCAACTAGATCCTTGCTTGTATAACTATTGTCTCCTACTCCATCAATATTAATGGCCATTTGGCTAAGCCATTTCAACCACGTAAAGGCCTAAGGCTAGGGGATCCTCTTTATATGGGTGCTTCATGCAGTTTTCCAAAGTATCTAGTTTAATTGCCAATCCATCCAAGAGTCCGGATTATTTTGGCGGAGTCAAAATTGAGATACAAGATCAAATTTTGTAGCTTTCGAGATTTGTCAAAGAACATATGCCTTTTCGGTATCTTGGGGGTACCATTGAGCACTAAAAGTATATCAGTCATTCAATGTCAACCTTTGATACAGAAGATTCTTGACAGAGTCCCAACTTGGACTACCAAGCACCTCTCATACGCTGGCAGAGCTCGATTGATTAAACGTGTACTATTCTCAGTTCAAACGTTTTGGTCACAGTTTTTTTGCTACCAAAAAAGGTGATCATGGCGTTGGAGGTTTTTTGCAGAAGGTTTTTATGAATTGGTTGAGCCGACATCTCTAAAAAGGCCTTAATTGCTTGGGATAAACTTTGTATACCTATATCAGCCGAAGGACTTAACTTCATCTATCTCGTTGCTCCATTGGAATAAAGCAGGAGTTAATAACTCAAATGGTCACTCAACTTTGGACTTTTATCCCAGAAAGTCACTCAACTTTGATCTTTACTCAGAAAGTCACTCAACTTTTACATTTTTACTCAGAAAGTCACTCAGTTGATGAGTGACTTTCTGAGTGAAAATGTGAAAGTTGAGTGACTTTTTGAGTAAAGATCAAAGTTGAGTGACTTTCTGAGTAAAGATCAAAGTTGAGTGAATTTCTGGAATAAAAGTCCAAAGTTGAGTGACATTCTGAGTAAAAATGTGAAAGTTGAGTGACTTTCTGAATGTGAAAGTTGAGTGACTTTCTGAGTAAAGATCAAAGTTGAGTGACTTTCTGGGATAAAAGTCCAAAGCTGAGTGACTTTCTGGAATAAAAGTCCAAAGTTGAGTGACATACTGAGTAAAAATGTGAAAGTTGAGTGACTTTCTGAATGTGAAAGTTGAGTGACTTTCTGAGTAAAAATGTGAAAGTTGAGTGACTTTCTGAGTAAAGATCAAAGTTGAGTGATTTTCTGGGATAAAAGTCCAAAGCTGAGTGACTTTCTGGAATAAAAGTCCAAAGTTGAGTGACATTCTGAGTAAAAATGTGAAAGTTGAGTGACTTTCTGAGTAAAAATGTGAAAGTTGAGTGACAATCTGAGTAAAAATGTGAAAGTTGAGTGACAATCTGGGATAAAAGTTCAAAGTTGAGTGACTTTCTGGAATAAAAGTCCAAAGTTGAGTGACCATTTGAGTTGTTAACTCAATAAAGCAGCAGTCACTCAACTCTTGAGGAATTTATGTAAGAAAGAAAAAGACAAGCTTTGGATTCGTTGGGTACATAATTATTATATAAGAAGAAGATATGTATGGGACGTATTACCTAATCAAGCATCATGGATGTTACAGAAGGTCTTTAAGGCAAAAAAGTATGGAGCATCCGAATGGATTTTTATTTTACGAATTGTTATTCTTAACAGACTGACGACTAAGGATAGACTATTTAAATGGGATCCCAACATTAGTCGGGACTACAGTCTGTGTAACTCTTGTATTGAGGAGTTTTTTCTTTTTTTACATAATAGTCTGCCGAATTCCGTGTTTATTTTATTTTGACCAATATATTCAGAAAATAAAAAGAAGAAGAGAGAAGAAAGAAGAGAAAGTGAAAATACACCAAAGAATATTAAAATAAAATGCTCTCACATTTAAATTAATACATTCATTGATTAAAAAATAGAAACAGAAATTACAAATAAATAGGAAAAAAAAATAAACTTCTGTTCCACTTGATGAAAAAGCTTGGCCCCATGATCTCCTCCTTACATGCTTTTTCTTTAGCTCAAAAATGTATGTAAAATTCACTAAATAATTTATTTATTTTTTTAAAATTATTATTATGATTTTTATTTTTATTTTTAAAATTAAGCTCTGAAAGGAGTAGGCTTAGGCAAGTCCTTAACTATACCGCATAGGAGGTGATTGTCAGGCATGTTGTATTCATCTTGAAGTGATACTGTTGCTGCATGGACACTCAGATAAAATTGTTGTCCCAAATAATGCTTCTCCATTGAATTGGCCCTAATATTCCATAATCCAGCATTATCAAGAGCAGTCATTATAACTGCAAATGAATTTGGGTAAACTTGGATCGTGTTCCTGCTAACAGCATCAAGCAAGTTGTAGTTCTTTCTCTTCTCTGGTGACCACCTTCCTGGCTCAATCCTGCATTGACGGTGTAAAAGATATTTATAAGGTGACTAGTCGATATCATATAATTATGAATTTGATAAAGGATTAGGAGGTAGGTACTTACGATACAGCAAAGAATGCATATCCAGACGTGTGAAAAGATTGAACACTTTTGCCAGGGTTCTCAATAACGAACTCCACAAAGCTTTTCCAGGTGCCATTGATCACAATAGGTCCAAGTGTGATTTTGTCTTGTCCATCTTCCCCTGTAGGCTTGTAGTCATCCTTGATCAAGTCATACTTGAACACCTTGTCCGAAACACCATAGTGTTGTGCCAATCTGATTGGTGTAGGGGGGTCCACGTGGGAGATGCCGTTTATGGCGTAACGGAGCTTTCCGTCAACTTTGCCTGCTGATGTGACTAGCTTGATGGTTCTTGAGATGTTGATCTTTCCGTAGTGGTAAGATCCTTGAGGGTTAGGTCTAGCTGCGCTGTTAGTCAAGTTCCAGCGGAATGAGCGGAATTGGTTAAGGGACCATTCCCACCCTTCTGGTGCCTTAGGCAATTGAGGGGAGGCGGGGGACTTACTGTTGGCATAACGGATAGTGGCGGTGGCCGTGTGTGGTTCCTTAGTGAACCTTGTGGAGGCCACGATGAAATAGTCCTTGGGTTCCTTATCAGCGGTTACCAAAACGGATAAGCACTGTCCCAAGTGGATGTCTAGGGAATCGTACACGTTTTGCACGACGTGTGAACCTTCGATCTCAACGAGTCTCATTGTGTGGCCTTGAAACCTAACATTGATAGAATCCTTCATGCCAACGTTGCAAAACCTAAACCTGTATGTCTTTCCGGGGGTCAATGTGTACATTGGCTCATCCTTACCATCGCCTTTCCCGCTTTTGCCATTGATAACCAAGCCTTGTGGCCTTCCAAGATGGCGTCCGGTATCCAACATGTTTTTCAAGTCGGTGTGGCTCTTGGTGTACCAATCCCCCACAAGAACCGTGAAATCATCCTCAGGTTTATCAAATGGGACAGGGATCAATGCACGACTTACGACAGTAAGGGGACCATAACCACCAGCAGCACGAAGCAAGCCGGTGGTAGGGTAGTAGTAGTAGCTACCGATTTGATCCTTGACCTGGAAACGATAGGTGTAATTCTTTCCTGGGGGGATTGGACAATTGGTACCAAGGGTTCCTTCCTGCCACGAGTTCTTCCTTTGTTGGATACCATTCCATGTGAAAAGGAGTGGTTCGTCCAAATGGTTGAACACGTTTACATGAACGTTGTTGTTGGATGTGCCATTAATTCTAGGTCCTGGGAATTGGTTATTGATTAAAATGACTTTTTGGGGCACACCAAGAGGAGAAAGGGTGCCATAAGTAACATTCCATTCGTGGAACAAATATGGATCCTCTCCATTCACTGAGATGCAAGTCATTGCCAGCAGAATTGCTAACAAACACCTCATCTTATTATCCATTTTTTTTTTTTTTGATTTACTTCTCCTCTCGTATTTCTTATTGTTTTTTGATCCTCTCAAACTTTCTTTCGATCGGATCGAAAGAAACAAAGAGAGGAGAGTAAAATAGGAAACAAGTTTTATTAAAAGAACATTGGAGGGATGTTGATGAAGCTTGTGAATTTGGTCTATTTATATTGTAAGTTCCATATGTGATAGCCATTCATTTTTTCCTTTGTTGCCCGCAAATAACGTTTTACTTTGGTCTCATTTTATTTGTTCCAAACACACGTGTCATTATTTCAATTTATTTGAGCAAACCAACGATTTATATGTAAGTCAAACAGCGAATTCTTTTGCGTTGGATAAGGTCCGATCTTTATTAGTATTTCAGTTGAATTTCATATTTATTGAATCTTAAATAAAGATGAGTTTTATACATTCAAATGTTATGGAAGATAGAAAGTCTTTATTATTTAATCTTCAGAAACTTAATGTAAAATAGAGAATAGTTAAGACCTCTTTATAACGTCATCTAGTTGGAACGATATTTTACTGTAGTGTCTTGATTCTTTTTTGGAATTGATTTTTCATGTTATATTTTACTTCTCTATAATATCATCCTACCTATAATTACAACATTGTCGTTAATTATAGTGGTAAAATTACTTCTCTGTAACAACATGCTCAAATATGTAATAATATTTTGTAAGAAATATATTATGTACAAAATAAAATATCAAAACATTTATAGTAATCATCACTAATATCATACACACAGTAAATTTAAAGTACGAATATCTAATTTAATGAAAAAATTCTATTTAAATGGTGCACATCAGTTATTTCACAACTTCACGAGGAAAAAATTACTAATGTTTGCCTTTTTTATATTCATGATCTTTTTAATTTTGCATACTTTTTGTTTATAACATCTAAATAAGAATTGAATGTCAAATACCAGTATACATTAAGAGTGTCAAACGGGCCGGGCTGACCCGGCCCGAACCAGCCCGACGTAGCAAACCGGACCGGTTTGACCCGGCCCGGTAAGCCCGAGGGCTTTAGGGGTCTGGGTCCCGGTCCTTTTTTTTTTTAAACTGGGCCCGGTTAACCCGGCCCGGACCAACCCGGTCCAGGCCCGCCGGTTAACCGGCTCGGTAAGCAAAAAAAAAAAAAAAAGAAAAAATAAATTTTAATTTTTTGGGCCAAACTAGCCGTTGGCCCAACGGCTATATTACCGTTTTTGGGTCCAAACGGCTTGTTTGGGCCCATTTAATTAAAAAAAAAGAAATATTTTTTAATCCCCAAAATAAATCTATAAATACCCTACAACTTCAAATCATTTCTCACACAATTTTTCACTCTCTCAAATCTCATTCTCTCTCAAATCTCAATTCTCAATTCTCAAATATTCAATATATTTAATTTCTTAAAGTGTTCACTTTAATTTTTTAATTTTTCGTTTACAAAGTACGAGCGGAAGTTTCTAAAGTCTCAAGCTTCGGATACTTCCAAAATTTGGTATTGTCGTTCCATCTCTTACGTTTAATTTTTATTTATTGTATTAATTGTTTAATATTTAATTTTATTATATTTGTGTATTTTGAATATTTTTGGTTTAATTTAATTTATATTATGGATAAATTAAAAAACCTCGCTGCTAAAGGTGTTAAAATATTTTGTCCCGGAAGCGGTAGTGGTAGTAAAAAGCGAATTATTAGCGGTAGAGGTAGTTCAAGTAATAGATATACCCGTGTGACTTCGCCTCCGGTACCGCTTGGTACACCTTTTGAGAAAGAAATAGGTGTAGGTGCTCACGATATGGATTATGTAGAATTTCAGGAAAATTACGGTATAGAAGAAGAAAATGAAGTAAATGCAGTTAATGTAGACGAAGATGATGAAAATATTGCTGAAACACCCGCAGTAGGAGATGCTAACGTTAGATCTGAATCAGTTAATCTCCCTTCCCGTCCTCCCAGTGCCCCAAAACCTCGTAAAAGAACTAGTATTGCATGGCAATTTTTTGAACGTATATCAGATATTGAGGTGCAGTGCAATATTTGTCAACAAATATATAAGCATAGAAGTGGCGGTAAGTAAGGGGGTACGGGTACGTTAATGAGACATATAGCTGAAGATCACAAAAGAGAGTTAAATATTGCAAAAGGTGGTGGGGATGTTGGTGGGTCAACGCAAACTAGAATGGACCCAACAACCGGTCAAGTAGCGAAAAAGTATAATAAATTGAGGGACAGGGAAGAAATAGCTAAAATGGTAGCTGTGAGTTGTTTGCCTTTCAATTTTCCTTCTTCTGATGCTTTTATTCGTTATATACAAGCAATTTATAATCCTATGTTTAATGGTATTCCTAGAACTACTTGTCGGTCTGATATTTTTAGACTCCATTCACAATATTGTTTTTATTTATCAACATTGTTAAAAAATATTTAATGTAGATTGTCCCTAACTTCTGATCTTGGTCGTGCTGTGAATAAAAATGATTATTTAACCGTTACTTGTCATTGGATGGATAGTAATTTCATAATGCAAAAACGTATTCTTGCTTTTTTATATGATGAAGATCGTAAACATACTGGATAATTTATTGCTGATTCTATTATTAAAATTGCCGGATATTATGGTATAGAAAATAAAATTTTATGTATTGCTTTTGATAATGCTTCTAACAACAAGATTGCTATAACAAAAATAAAATCTACGCTATCTCCGCCCTTTCCTGAAATTTTTCATATTAAGTGTGCATGTCATATATATAATTTAATTGTAAAAGATGGTCTTGACTTTTTTGAGGTTTATATTGAAAAAATTCGTCTTGCCGTTGGTTTTATTCAAGGAAATAATCGTAGATCGAGAATTAAAGAATTTAAAGTTAAATGTCAAGAAAATGGACTTACACCGATTTTAATGCCTGAGGAAGTTGATACTAGATGGAATTCTACGTATGAATTTTTAAAAACTTGTTATAAATATAGAATTCCTATTACACTAGCTTTTAACCAACATTGTGGTTCATTTGCTGATTCTGCTGATTGCATGCTACATAATTCTGATTGGGTTGTAATTAATGATCTTGTTAAGTTTTTAGAAAAATTTTATGTAGTTACGATTGAATTTTTCGGTGCTTACTATCCTACTGTTTGTAATATTTTGGCATATATAGCCGATATTTCTGGTTTGCTCCAACAATATAAAAATAAAGAAGGTTATAAAGAAGCTGTTGACGCTATGTTTACGAAATTTAAAAAATATTTCTTCCCGATTTCCCCTATTTACTTGGTTGGTGCTATGTTAAATCCGTGCATGAAATATAATCATATGTGTCACTTTAGTACTCTTATTTATGCTAACTTAGAAATAAATACTAACCATGAGTCTGAACAAGTACAACCTGATTTGTGGACGGCTACGGCTGATGCAAAGGATTATATAGAAAAATTATATAATCACTATGCTGATTTATTTGATTCAGCCATACCTACAAATATCAGTCCAGCTGTCGCTCCTCATCCTCCCGAGGAGCCATCATCTTCTAAAAGGCCGGCACATAGTGGTTTTCCTGATTCGTTTTATGATTTAACTTGTTGGAACAGTGTGGATGAGAGAGCTTACACATCAACTTATCGGGAAGAGCTGAAATATTATCTGCGGACGCCACCAGAGGATCGCAGACGACGGATCAACACGCTGGATTGGTGGAGGAATAATGAATCACAATATCCTGTACTTTCAAGATTAGCCAGAGATATCTTGAATGTTCCAATGTCAACCGTTGCATCAGGGAGCGCCTTCAGTCAGGGACGACAGCAGCTTGGAGACAACCGACACTCATTGAGAAGCAACACAATGAATGTTTTAGTTTGCCTGAGAGATTGGATTAGAGCAGAAAGAAGAAACCAAGGAATGGAACCAGAGCCCAACGACGACCTCAAACTTGAAGAAATTATGACTTCACGGGAGAACTCGGCAGAATCAAGTCCAATGCATGGTTTTGCCCCCGTTGACTTCGACTATCCTATGCAAGTTCCAATTAATATTAACATGAATGAGTTGGAAAAAATGATGCATAATTTATAGATTTTTCATTCATGTAAATTATAAATTTTGGATCATTTTGCAATCAATAAAATTCCACAAATTCATTCACTCCTTAGTCATTGTTTTTTATTTTTTTTTATTTAACGATTTAAAATTTTAATATCTTCTATACTAGTGTATATTTAATGTATACATGTGTATATGTTTATATATCTTATATTGCCCCCGTTGACTTCGACTATCCTATGCAAGTTCCAATTAATATTAACATGAATGAGTTGGAAAAAATGATGCATAATTTATAGATTTTTCATTCATGTAAATTATAAATTTTGGATCATTTTGCAATCAATAAAATTCCACAAATTCATTCACTCCTTAGTCATTTTTTTTTTTATTTAACGATTTAAAATTTTAATATCTTCTATACAAGTGTATATTTAATGTATACATGTGTATATGTTTATATATCTTATATAAAAGTGTATATTAATGTATACATGTGTATATATGCTTTATAAATTAGTGTATATACATATTGTAGTGTATATATATATATTATACTATTATAGCATATGTTTTATTTAAAGTAGTACGTATAGTCATATATAATTATATATTGAATGGTACGTATATATGTGTAATTTTTTATACTTTATATATTTTTTTAAAAATATATATTGTATATTGGTGTGTATATAGTGTATATTCGAGTGTATATATAGTGTATATTTGATTATTTATTTATTTTTTTGACGGGTTTGACCGGTTTTTAACCGGGTTTTAGCCGGTTTGATCGGATTGGGTTAAGTGGGCCGGTTCCGGGTGGGTTTTAAATTTTTTACTGTGCGCCCGGCCCGGCCCGGCCCGGTTAAGGCCAAACCCGGCCCGTAACCGGCCCGGAACCCGGTAAAATTGAGAGGGCCGGTTCCGAGTTGACCCGGCCCGGCCCGTTAGACAGCCATAGTATACATATATAACAACACCTCTCTATAGTAACTATATGATATTTTCGGACAAATGATGCCACTATAGATCACAGGGTTGACTGTATTTAAATGCATATTTAGATTCAAAAATCTTTATCTTAATACATATTTTAAAATTCAAACATGTAATCAGATTTAGACGTCTTAATCTTAACAAAATAAACGAATCTATCTATATGGTATTATTGAAAGATATATACCTTGCTAGGTAAATGATTCAATTATGGAACATTGGAATTACTTCTCAAATATGAATTTACCAAACCAAATAAAAGTGTTTCCAACAACAATATGTACAATAGTTTCAATAATTCAAAACATTTTTTAAAAATTGACAATTTTTACGGTAAAAAGATATCACCTTGAATTTTGTGGTGTTATTCGAGTTAGCCTCTCCCAACCGGATAGAGAGGTGGATCATCTATTCTTAAAAGTATAAATAACATAAATATCGACTTTTTGGGAAATAATTACAATCTCTCCCATTTTTTAATTACTTTAATCTATCTCCCTATTAATATACATAACATAGCCGACATATACATAGCATTCTGTGTATATGTTGGAATTTTTGTACTACGTTTAGAGAGTTGGGATGTTTTGTAATATTGAAAACATAAGTTGTGTTTTTGTGTAATTTTTAGTTCTTAAAATATGTCATCTCGGTTATATAGTCAGGTCTAAGGGTGTCAAACGGGCCGATTTTAACCGGCCCGAACCGGCCCACTAAAGGAAACCAACCCGATTTGACACGGCTCGGTAAGCCCAAGGGCTTTAAGGGCCCGGGTCCAGGTTCGGTTGGGTTTTGAATTTGGTCCCGATTAACCTGGACCGGACTCAACCCGGTTAGGGCCCGCCGATTAACCGACTCGGCCCGGCCCGGATAAGCCCATTTATTTATTTTTATTATTATATTTTTTTTTAAGATTTTGAAAAATTGGGCCAAACTAGCTGTTGGCCCAACGGCTAGTTTGGGCCCAAATATAAAAAAAAAAGTTTTTTCTTATTTAAAATCATTTTTTAATCCCAATTTTTTTTTTATAAATACCTTACACTTTCAAATTATTTTCCACACAATTTTTGATCCTCTCAAGTCTCAAATCTCATTTCTCAATTCTCAAATATTCTATATATTTAATTTCTAAAGTGCTCACTTTAATTTTTTAAATTTTGCGATTACTAAGTACGAGTGGAAGTTTCTAAAGTTGCAACCTTCAGATACTTTCAAAATTTGGTATTGTCGTTGCATCTCTTACTTTTAATTTATAATTAGTGTAATAATTGTTGAATATTTATTTTTATTACTTTTTGTGTATTTTGAATATTTTTTAGTTTGATTTATACTATGGATAAATTAAGAAACCTCGATAAAAGTGTCAAATTCTTTTATCCCGGAAGTGGTAGTGCTAGCAAAAAGCGAATTACTAGCGGTAGAGGTACTTCAAGTACTAGATATACCCGTGTACCTTCGCCTCCGGTACCACTTAGTCAACCTTTTGAGGAAGAAATAGGTGTAGGTGCTCACGATATGGATTATTTAGAAGTTCAGAAAAATTATGGTATAGAAGAAGAAAATGAAGTAGATGCGGTTGATTTAGATGAAGATGATGAAAATATTGGTGAGACACCCGAAGTAGGAAATGCTAACGTTAGATTCGAATCGGTTAATCTCCCTCTCCGTCCTCCCCGTGCCCCAAGAGGTTGTAAACAAACTAGTGTTGCATGAAAATTTTTTGAACGTATATTAGATAATGAGGTGCAATGCAATATTTGTCAAAAAATATATAAGCATAAAAGAGGAGTCAAGCAAGGGGTTACAGGTACGTTAATGAGACATTTAGCTGAAGACCACGAAAGAGGGTTAAAAATTGCACAAGGTGGTTAGGCTGTTGGTGGGCCCACACAAACTAGAATGGACCCAACAACCGGTCACGTAACGAAGAAGTATAATAAATTGAGTGACCGGGAAGAAATAACAAAAATGGTAGCTGTAGGTTGTTTGCCTTTTAGTTTTTCTTCTTCTGATACTTTTATTCATTATATTCAAGCAATTTATAATCCTATGTTTAATGGTATTCCTAGAAGTACTTGCCGGTCTGATATTTTTAGACTTCATTCACAATATTATTTTTATTTATCTACATTGTTAAAAAATATTCAATGTAGAATATCCCTAACATCTGATCTTGGTCGTGCTGTAAATAACAATGATTATTTAACCGTTACTTGTCAATGGATGGATAGTAATTTTGTGATGCAAAAACGTATTCTTGTTTTTTTATATGATGAAGATCATAAACATACTGAACAATTTATTGCTGACTCGATACATAAAGTTGCAGCATTTTATGGTATCGAAAATAAAATCTTATGTATCGCTTTTGATAACGCTTCTAACAACAAGACTGCTATAACAAAGTTGAAATCCAAGCTATCACCGCCGTTACCTGAAATTTTTCATATTAAGTGTGCATGTCATATATATAATTTAATTGTAAAAGATGGTCTTGAGTTTTTTGAGATTTATATTGAAAAAATCCGTCTTGCTGTTGGTTTTATTCAAGGAAATAATCGTATATCGATAATTAAAGAATTTAAAGTTAAATGTAAAGAAAACGGACTTGCACCGATATTGATGCCTGAGGAAATTGATATTAGATGGAATTCTACGTATGATTTTTTAAAAACTTGTTATAAATGTAGAGTTCCTATTACATTAGCTTTTAACCAACATTGTGGTTCATTTGCTGATTCTGATTGGATTGTAATTAATGATCTTGTTAAGTTTTTGAAAAAATTAAATGTAGCTACGGTTGAATTTTTCGGTTATTATCCTACTGTTTGTAATATTTTGGGATATATAATCTATATTTCTGGTTTGCTCAAAGAATATAAAAATAAAGAAGATTATGAAAATGCTGTTGGTGCCATGTTTACTAAATTCAAAAAATATTTTTTTTCTGATTTCCCCTATTTTCTTGGTTGGTGCTATACTAAATCCGTGCATTAAATACCATACTTTGTGCCACTTTAGTACTCTTATTTATCGTAATTTAGAAATAAATACTAACAATGATTCTGAACAAGTACAACCTGATTTGTGGACGGCTACGTCTGATGCGAATACTTACATAGATAAATTATATAACCACTATGCTGATTTAGTTGATTTAGCTGTACCGACATATATCAGTCTAACTATCGCTCCTCATCCTTCTGAGGTGCTATCATTTTCTAAAAGACCGACACATTGGGGTTTTCCTGATTCCTTTTATGATTTACCCTGTTGGAACAGTGTTGACGAGGGAGCTTACACATCAACTTATCGGGAAGAGCTTAAGTATTATCTTCGGTCTCCGCCAAAGGATCGAAGACGATGGATCAACACGTTGGATTGGTGGAGGAATAATGAATCACAATATCCTGTGCTTTCAAGATTAGCTAGAGATATGTTGAACGTTCCAATGTCAACCGTTGCATCAGAGAACGCCTTTAGTCAGGGACGACAACAACTTGGAGACAACCGTCACTCATTGGGAAGCAATGCAATGAATGTTCTAGTTTGCCTCAGAGATTGGATTAGAGCAGAAAGAAGAAATCAAGGAATGGAACCGGATCCAAATGACGAGCAGAAACTTGAAGAAATTATGACTTCGCGGGAGAACTCAGTAGAATCAAGTCCAACGCATGGTTTGCCCCCATTGACTTTGACTATCCTATGCAAGTTCCCGTTAATATTAACATGGATGAGTTGAAAAAACTGATGCATAGTTTGTAAATTTTTTATTCATGTAAATTATAAATTTTGGATCATTTTGCAATGAATAAAATTCAACATTCATTAATTAACTATCAAGTATTATTAATTTATTATATCAAGGAGTATATGTTTTGTATATTATTGTATATATCTTCTATACATAGGTATATTTAACGTATATATTTAATATATCCGAGTGTATATGTTTTACAAATTAGTATATAACTATATATATATATATATACATACATATTGTAGTATATATAAATGTATACTGAAGAATAGTATATATTTTATTTAAAGTAGTACATATATATTGAATGGTGTGTATATATCTTCTATACACGTATATATTAACGTATACATGTGTATATGTTTTATAAATTAGTACAATATAACTATCTATATATTGTAGTATATAGTTTATTTAATTTTAAAGTAGTACATATATATTGAATGGTGTCTTTATTTAAAGTAGTACATATATATTGATTGGTGCGTATATATGTGTATATATCTTCTATAGACGTATATCTTTGACGTATACAAGTGCATATATTCTATAAATTAGTATGTAATTATATATATATATATACATATTGTTGTATATATATATACATATATATATATATATATATATATATATATATGTATATTGTAGTACATATTTTATTTAAAGCAGTACATCTATATTGAATGGTGCGTATATATGTGTATATATCTTCTATAAGTGTATATATTTAACGTATAAATGTGTATATGTTTTATAAATTAGTATATAACTATGTATATATATATATATATATATTGTAGTGTATATATATATATTGTACTATTGTAGATTTGTAGTATATGTTTTATTTAAAGTAGTACGCATAGTCATATATAATTATATATTGAATGATACGTATATATGTGTAATTGTTTATATATATTTTAAAAAAATATATATTGTATAATTGTAGTGTATATACTGTATATTGAAGTGTATATAGTGTATATAATTGTAGTGTATACTGGATTTTTCAATTTTTTAAAACGGGTTTGACCGGTTTTTAACCGGATTTGATCGGGTTTAGGTGGGTTTAACCGGGTTGGGTTAAGCGGGCTGGTTCAGGGTTGTTTTCAACATTTTTATTGTTGAACCCAAAATCGGCCCGGCCCACCTAACCCAACCCGGACCGAAACCAGCCCACAACCCGGTTAAACTAAACGGACCAGTTCCGGTTTGGCCCGATCCAGCCCACTTGACACCTTTAGTCCGGTCTTTATATGATCATACGATTCTAAGAACTAATTTTGCTTTTCACTAATATAGATATATAACCTCTCTTATAATTTTGTTTTGTTGAATAAAATTGTGAAAACAATATTTTTACTTAAGATTCGAGTTAAGCTAGAGACTAAAAGTTAGTTGTAGAAGCATATATTATATCAATATTAGTAAAATGTTATAAAATTAAGGAAACATATATTATATCAATTTTCAACTTTGAATGTATTGAAGAAAATGTTACCTAATGTGGTTAACGCTGTATCTGTTTTTATTAAGATTCAGACGTTTGAATTTGAATGCACATCTGAATGATTAAGATGTTGCCTCTAGGTCAGAAAACTGAATGGTTAAGACTGCTTGTTTTTCAATTTTGAATGTGCAAAATAAATTTTATTTGTATATATAATAAAATAAAAAAAATAATTTGAATAAAAAATTAATTATATATTAGAAAAATGTGCAATTTAATATAGTGATTATTATTTGATTGGAAAAAAATATTTATGTTTGTTAGTGATATTGGAGATGGTTTGTAATGGTGGTTGCGGTAACTATGATTGATATTATTAATTAGTAATGTTGGTGGTGATAGTTGTGATGGTTGGTATTATAGTGACTGTTATGATGGTGACGATTGATAGTAGAAGTTGGTTGATGTTAGTAGTTGGAGGTGTTGATTGTAATGATCGAAAAATAAATGCATGATGGTTGACGATGTGTCGGTGCTAGTTAGAGACGTTGTTAGTTGTTAGTAAATTAAAGATAAATTGTAATGATGATAGTGGTTGAAGTGGTGATATAGGTGGTGACACTAGTGACAATGGTGGTGGTGACCGAAGAACGTGTGGAGGTTGATGATTTATTAGTGGTAGTTAGTGGTGGTGCTAGTTGTGATTGATGAGTTAGTCGGTAACATAGATTGACCGATAGTGGTTGATGATGGTCGTGTCGTTGGCGGTGGTGGCAATGGTGGATATAATTAGAATAACGGAGGTGGTAGGTGTGGTAGCGGTTGATAATAGTGGTTTATAACGATATTTGTTGTCAATGGTGGAGGTGGTTGGTGATTGGTAGTGGTGGGTGGTGATTAACAATGTTGGCGGTGGTAGAGGTGATTCCTGGTGGTGACTAATGATTATGGACAGAGTGGAGGTGAATATTATCCAACACAAGAATACCTCTTAAGTTCCAGATCTGAATGATTAAAACCTATTCAGACCTATTAAAAACTAAAATCTTAATTAAAAAATAAATGCACTTAATGATTTAAAGTCTGAACCATTCAGATTCAGGCCTCCATTAAGTGCAACAAATGGGGTCTAAGTGGATGAAACAATTAAGTCTTAGTCTTAGCTACAGTAATAACTGCTTTTTGAAAAGTTAGTTACAAGACTGTTAATTAGCTAAGTAGTTTAGAAGTTAGTTGATCTCCTTTAACCCTCTATAAACACTTGTACTTAGCAGTGTATTGTTATCAAGTTGGTTCATTCTTATTCTACACATGAATACAATCACTTCTTCTTCTCCTTGTATCTATTTCTTCTTCTATCATCTGATTCTCTACTTCTCTGTTTCTCTAAGCTTTCATGTTCTTGATATTCTTTTGTCTATGAACGCTTGCGCATTGATCTCTTGAGTGATTACATGGTATCAGAGCCAGATTCTAATACTGCTATTCCGCGATTCTGATTTCTTGTTTCTAGATTCTTGGGTTCTTGAAACATTCTTTGGGAAATCATGGCTGTGAATGGAGATAATTCTCAAGTTCCAGGTGTAGTTTCGTCTAGTGCATCGATTCCCTGTCAAGGAAATGAGATTGACTATAGTCATCCTCCGTTTCTTTGTCCTTCTGATGTCGGTGGTACATATATAGATCATTTCGTTCCAACTCACCGGAATTGAAAACTATTCGATCTGGTATAGATCAATGAAAGTAGCATTGAGGGTTGTTGATGGAACTGAAAAGAAGGAAATATTCCCTGATCGTATCGGAACTCAGCAGTGCAGGAATTGGACGAGTTGAAGCCAAGATCCAGAAAAGTTGTACATCTAGGGTATTCCATGACTCGAAAAAAGGCTATGCGTTATATGATCTGGATACACAAACGTTGTTTGTCAGTCGAGATGTTCAATTTAGATAAGAGATATTTCCTTTTAAAACTCTTGCAGAATCAAACAACATGACTATTTTTCTTGCCTTCTCAACTGACTTCCATTATGAGACACCGTCTCTGGACTGTCAAGATAGTAATGCACATGCAGTAGCCGAGGAGGTGCATGATCATGATCATGAAATAGAGCATGTCAATGCACCACCTACTAATACATCTACTACCTCAAATACTGCTACTAGGAGGTTTAGCAGAGATAGAAATCCACCGGTTTGGCTTAAAGATTTTGTGTCACTGAGTGTAAACAAGGCTGTCCCTTATCCTATTTCTGATTACATTGGCTACACTCATCTGTCTTCTCCATATCAATAGTTTATTGCAGCCTTTTCAGTTACCACTGAACCTAGTGCTTATGTTGAAGCAATGAAAGATTCTAGATGGATAGATGCTATGAAATCAGAGATTGATGCCCTTCAAGCTAATCATACATGGGATATTGCCTTTTCTGGTGGTAAAAAGACTTATTGGTTGTAGTTGGATCTATCAGATTAAGTACAAAGCATCTGGTGAAGTTGAGAGGTTTACAGCTAGGCTAGTAGCTAAATGTTATAGCCAAAAAGAAGGAATTGATTACCAAGAAACTTTCTTTCCTATTGTAAAAATCACTGCCAGGACAGTACTTCAACAAGATGGCGCCTCCATTAGACCTTAACCACAAGAATATCTCTAAAACACAGCCATGTAACATCTCTGGCTAGATTGGAGATTGGCTCCTCTACAAAGATCTTTCTCTCGTCCAACTGAATCAAGTCTCAATGAAGCACGCTAGACCCATCCAGAATATAACGTGGAAGCATAGATACATGAAAAAATGGATGAACATCTGTAAATTCTGGAGGTAAGACCAACTCATAAGCAACCTCCCCAACTATTCGAAGAATCGCAAATGGCCCGATATACCTAGGGATGAGTTTGCCCTTCTTTCTGAACCCCATTACTCCCTTCATGTGCGACACACGAAGGATGACTCGATCGCCAATCCCAAACTTTAAGGCACAAAACTTGCGGTCCACATAACTTTATTGCCTACTCTGAGCCGCTCGAAGCCTATTTTAGCTCTTGCTACTAATAGACATTGGCACATCCATCAAATGGATGTGTTCAATGCTTTTATCCAAGGTGGTCTCGTTGATGAGACATATATGGATTTGCCTTAAGGATTTTAGAGTCGGGGGAGAATATGGTGTGCATACTCAAGAAATCTTTATATGGTCTAAAGAAAGCACCCAAACAATAGAATGCCAAACTTACCGGGGAAAAATTGGAATAGTAGAAATTTTCCAAAACTATTTTGCTATATACCCACCCATTTTAATTTTTAGGGTTAGGGTTAAAAAAGTGAAAAAAAGTTATAAAAGTGGAGCCCACACGTGGGCTAAGGGACCATTTTATCATTTTTACAACTTTGATAATTTAATATAACACATCTAACACTCCTCACTTCTTCCAATATTAAATAAAAACCCCTCTCTCTCTCCTCTTCAACTTCAACTACTCTCAAGAATTCTCCTAAACTTCATTTTTTATTTTCTTCTTCTCCAGCGGCAAAGGACTCATTTTTGCGTTGTAAGATTAGTTAAAATCAAATTTTGATTATTTGTAGATCCGTTTTATCGTTTTTTATTGTTAACCGTTTCGTAGTGATGTAGTATAGGATTTTTTTCGAACGTGGTTGATTAAATAGTTAAAATATGTAAATTTTATATGTAATTATCTTGATTCTTAAACAATGGTTGAGTTTTGGTTCGGTAGTTTCGACAGATTTTTTCGTCGATCACGGTGTTGAATTTTAATTTTTTTGTTAAGGAGTTTTGATTTAGTTCTGGTATTTATTGAGCACTGTGGTGTTGAATTATGGAATAATTATTATTTTACAAGTTATTTTGTCTATTTTATTGAAACAATGACTTGTTTTTGTCCGTAGACTTGTGGTCTATGAAATAACAATGTCCTAGATTAAAATTAATTTTTAGGTGTATGAAATTATTTTAAAATATGATTGATGAAATAGTGAAAATTAAAACATTAATAGCTAATTAGTTTGATTTGTAGCAATAGTTCAGTTTTGATACCGGATGTTTGATTAAAATTTTTTCGTTCATCACGCTGTTGAATTTTGGTTCAGTTCTGGTATTTTCGTGTAGTGAACTGTTTAACGGTGGGGTGATTCTTCGTTATTTTGTCTTTTTCATTTGAGCATTAAATTTTTTCTGTTAGTAGACTTGTGGTCTATGAATTGACAATGACAGAATTATTTTTAGCAGTAGACAATGAAGAAGGAGAAGATAAGAAGTGTTAATATTGAAGGAATATAGTGATGATGAGGAAAAAAATATTTGAATGCTAATATTGTTAATGTTTAAGACTTTTTTATTTGAGAAACAAGAGAGTTGAATGATTGTCGGAATGATATGTCAAACAATTTTTTATTTTATGAAAGTTGTTAGGATTCTGCACTGATTCTATTTTTATCAAACTGTATTATTGCATGAAATTTGAATATACATTGTGTTTTCATAACTGATACAGTGTATGATTGACATCATAGAATGCATATTTAACCTTTTGTATACTTGCTAGCATAGTCTATCATTACCATGCTACTCGATTTTAAGTTGGTGTGTAGTTTGATCAATTATGATTCTATGAAAAACAATATTAACATTATAGAAAAATAAAAATATTTTTATTTATCCAATCTCACTACATCCATGTTACACCGTTCCGAACAAAGAATACTAGCATTATACCACATAACATCATTTTTAGGCCATTCTCCCTTTCTTAGTCCAAAATCAATTTTTGTTTTAGTCGATCCCTTTTAATTTGGGGTGTCTTGTAGAAACACTTTCAAGTGACCCCTCTGATCTTCGGCTTCTTTGAACAAAATCATGAGAAAATTCCTATTTTTTTTCGTATTCTCAGAGCTTTTGTAGTAGATTAAATTTAGCCATGCCATGAAAATTTGATGTCTTGAATCCCAGACTCAACGTTGATGGATTGCTTGGAGGTGATACCTCATCAAGCCATTTAAAAAACTAGCATGCATCATTATTCTAAAAATAATAATAATTACACAATGATTTACTTAATTTTAAAACAGAATACACGACTCAACTTCGCAATTACATAATTATAAAATTTGCGACCTGAATTTGAGTCTGTGCGTGCTGTCCTCAAGACATGCACATTTTCACAATGGCAAATTAGTATCTTTTCAGAATTGAATGTTTGAGATTCTTGAGACATTGTAGAATTTTAAAATAAAAATAAAGTGGATGAAATAAAATAATGAGGGATCGAAGACTTTATATATGAAGTAAAAAAAGTGTTAATATTGAAGGAATACAAAATTAGCCGTTTGTTATTGTTGGAACAGTAATTGTATTTTTTAAACTGTTGGTGACACCTAATAGACTGTCATCGATCATTACCTATGTCAATCATCAACGAGATATTGAAGTCTACCGTAGACACTCGTAATTGATGGACCCTCAATAACATGTTTAAAAAGAAAATAATTAAATAAAAAATATACTTGTGCTTTGAGGGTCCATCGATTCAATTGGTCTACCATAGACTTACTCTGTAGGTAGTGGCTCGATTGATCTCTGGATCATTGGTAGATCTCGTAGATGTATGTATATAATTATAGGTCCTTACTAGCATATTGTTTAAAAATATATAAATAAGTAAAAAATAAATATAGTGTGAAATTCTACACATACGAATGAGTTTAAACAAGTCACATAATCATATTAGAGTTTATACAAATTAGGAGTGGTGAATTAAAGTGTGTGGGGATGAGTAGTGGTTGAAAAAATAATATCCTAAGAGTAATGTTTGTCAAAGCACAAGTATGTTTTGAGGATGTTGATTATATTTGATGTCTACCCATCGACATACTCGTTCAATCACCACCCCCAAATCAAAAGAGTATATGGATGGGTAGTCATCAAATACAATCAACATCCTCAAAACATACTTGTGCTTTGACAAACATTACTTTGAGGATGTTGATTGTTTAACCACTATCCATCCACATAATCCTTCAATCACCACCTCCAATTTGTGTAAGCTCTAACAAGATAATGTGACTTGTTTAAACTCCTTCATATGTGTAGAAACCCACAATTTATTTATTTTTGTTTAATTATTTATTTTTAAATAACATCCAAGTGAGGGTCTATAACCATGTACATAGATCTATGTGATCTACGAGTGATGAAGAGAGCAATCGATACACGACCTACTATGTAAGTCTAGGATAGACCAAAGGAATCGATGAACCCTTAAAGCACAAGCATATTTTTTAAATGGGATTGACATGGACCAACATCGATGACAGTATATTAAGTATCACTAATAGTTCAAGATTGTTTGTTTAACCAACAATTCAACAATTCAAGTGATTATGTGTTTAAACTTTTTTTAATTTAATTTATTTTCTTTCACCACCCCCAAATCATGTTATTTTGTGTTTAAACTTTTTATAATTTAGTTATTTTCTTTCACCACCGTCAAATCATGTGATTATGTGTTTAAAATTTTAAATTTAATTATTTTCTTTCAAACTACAAGCTACTAATGGTTCATTGATTCAAATGGTTTATGATCGACTTATATGTCTGATCGAGGAGTGACGTGTCTAAGATCGATGATAGTGCATAGAATATTATTTAGTGTAGTGTAGATTGATTTGCTTGTCTACGATAGAGACTATATATGAGATCTGGATTTATTCTCACATAATTTTTACTCTTCGTGAATTTAATCAAGGCAATCTACAGTTGTATTCATTGAACAAGCATCTCCCTAAACACAATCCTCTGAATTTCTCTTATGTTTGGACCCTTACCATCACAAAAATAATTTACGCATAGTAAAACAATTATCTCAGATGATATTTTCTTATGCCTGTCTGTAGTGTATTCAACACCGCATGTGCGGAACCCAACATACTTGAATATGCGAAATCTATTCAAGGATTCGTACTTCCTTACCCGTAACAACCAGCCGCAACCACGAGATACATATTTCACCTTCAACATATTTGTGCATCTCTTCTCCATAATATAATTAACATACTGCCTCATCGATGTTCCGTCAGTAGTATTTTCAGCTCTTTCTTATCAGCGAATGTTTATTACGATAGAAGTTAGTTTTATCGGCGAAGGAATGTCTTGGTTGTGATCCCGTTCCACAATCTTCTTCCGCATCTTACGAGTCCAATGAAACCTATTCCATATGCATAGAATCATCTTCCATATTAATTGAATGATCACCATTGTTCTCATAATTATTCAAATCATTGTCGACTATCGGGTGCCTAGGTAGGGGTGGTGATGAATTCAACGGTTCTTCAAAGGGCCTCTTAACTACATTTGTCCTTAAAATAGGCTAAAGCCATCAGCATCAACATCCACCATGTACAAAGACATACGTTTATCATTATTTATGATCGCATGATGACCTTTTCCCTCGAATGCATTAGAAAACTAATCACCGTGTCTCTCAGCGCACAATCTAGATCCTCGCCCTCCATTACGCTTGCAACCAACTCATCGTATGAACCATTGTGACAAACCGCAATGGGCAATGTCAGCTTAGTAAAATATTTTCATTTCCAACATTTGGGAGTCTTCTCCTATTCTCCCATGAAATCATCAGAAACTAAAACAAATTTTGCAATAGACATCCTAGAATTAAGCTTTGATCGATAGTAGATTATGCTGAGGGTCTATGTCGGTATGTATGCGTGATCGATGACTGACGATGACTGGGCTGATATCCGTACAAAAATCTTCAAATTGCAAATATTGCTTCTAATCAACGATCGTTGGGTTTATGGAATAGAGAAATGAACTTGGAGTCGCCTGAGCTTCTGTAATATACTTTCTAAAGTGGTTTTGAGTATAATGTGAGTGATTTAAAGTTTTTTAACAATGGTGGAAAGTGTATTTGAGAAGATAGCAAACAAATGAGGTAACAATGGATGCAATGGACAATCTCATGATGTTTGTGGAATGATTTAGAGCTGATCGCTGGAAAATAATGCCGGAATCAGAGCTTTTTGGACGAAAATGAAATCTTCTATTTTAAGCTTTTGAATTTTTTTAAAATTATTTTTGAAAACCCAATATATTTTATAAATATGGTGGATGATAGAGTGGGTTGAAGTGTATTACTAGAAACTTGGGTGAATTTGTTAAGTTGGAAAGATTGGGTTAAATTATATTATTAGAAACTTGTAGGTGAATTTGTTGAGTTGGAAAAGTTATTGGTGAGGTGGATTAATGTGGGTATATGACAATTTTTTCAAGACTTTCGTCAAAATGACAAAATAAGTCTTGAAACATCCTTTTTGGAATGGAAGCCCAACTTACTGAAGCATTGTTGAGCTTTAAGTTTCAACAAAGTAATTATGATCACTCATTTTTTATCAAAAAGAACACTGAAGGTACGACCTTGATTCTACTATATGTAGATGACATGGTAATATCAAGTGATAGCCTTAAATTGATTCAAGACGCTAAGTTGGCCTTGCAAGAGATATTTTAAATGAAGGAAGGACTAGGGAGAATTAAGATATTTCCTTGGTATTGAATTTTCCGGACCTGAGAAAGGCGTTCTAATGCATCAGAGCAAATATGCATTAGAGTTGGTCTCAGAAATTGGTCTTGGAGATGCTAAACAAGCCATAACACCTATGGATACAAATGTTGAAACTAACCACAAGAGAGTATGATGAATATGTTAGACAAACAAGTTAGCAGATCAAAGTTCTTATCATAAGGTAAGCTTTTGTATATTACAATGACCAGACCTGATATTGCTTTTTGTGTTCAATCTCTAAGCTAACTTTTTCAAGCACCCAAACAATCTCAAATGGATGCTGCACTTAGAGTAGTTAGGTACCTGAAGAAACAACTAGGACAAGGGATTTTGTTATCCAGCCTATTGTGATGCAGACTAGGTTGCATGTCCTAACTTAAGAAGGTCAGTTACAGGCTACATTGTGAAAATTGGAGAATCTCTTATCACGTTGAAATCAAAAAATTAAACCACAGTCTCAAGGAGTTCATCAGAAGCTGAATACAAAAGCATGGCTTCTGTTGTGGTAGAGCTTGTGTGGATAGTTTGGTTTATTAACACCACTTGATGTGGAAGTTACTCTTCAAATAGCTGCTAATCCAATATATCATGAGCGAACCAAACACATAAAGATAGATCGTCATTTCATAAGAGATAAAATCATGCAAGGTCTGATAGCAACCAAGTATATCGAAACTCGTAAGTAACCAGTAGACATATTGACTAAAGGCTTAGCTACTAGAGACAATTTTGATTCCTACCCACTTTCAAAACTTATTTTGAGTCATAGACACCAAATTTCTTTTTCATTTATTTTTTAAGGTTAGGTCTAAAAAGTGACCCAGGGTTGTGGAGTCATGAGTTCCTTTAACATTTTTAAAACTTGGGAAAAAAATACAACTTTTTTAAAACTACAACATGGTCCCTTTTTATATTTTTCAATTTTGAAAATATTTATTAAAACTATTTAATACTTTCAATTACACATTTCTCTCTCCTCAAACTCTTCTACCGATTTTGGTTCCTATTTTTTCAAAAAAAATAATTCGGCTGATTCTTGCTTCCTCAGGCGAATTTTTTGAATTTCTCTTGCTCAGGTAAGTGTAATTTTCTTCCCTAATCAGTTCTTGATCCAATTTAGTAATTTTTTTCGATGACTCTTTGTGTTGGAGTTTTTTCGATCTTGACAAAAATTGCACTGTTCTTCGTTGAATTAGTTGAAGTTTGAGTGTTTTTAGTTAACATTGTCGATTTCGCATATTTAATCGAGTTTTTCTTTGGATAATGATTTGATTTTTTTTCAATTTTTGTAGTTATATTGCGTTTGATTTTGAATTTTTTATACTGAATTGAACCCATTTTAATGGTTTTCTTGTTGTTGTGAATTGCACTGCCAAAGTTGGAACTTGAATTGCATGTTTGATGTGAGACGTTTTTCTGTTTTTCTTAATAGACCAGTGGTCGATAGATCGACCACTGTAGATTTGTTTTTGCTATATTTGTTTGTTTTTTCTAATAGATCAGTGGTCGATAAATCGACCTCTACAGATTCATTTTTTGTTGTAGGTCATAAATGGTGAGAAGAATTTATAGAGTGGTTAAAAGGCCTACTTCTACTGCTTCTACTAGCAGGAAGCAAAAATCCAAATTTTTTTTTGAAAACTTTCAAGAGAAAAAAACCCGTAGTCGATGAATCGGAGTCAAAAACCAAATCAAGAATCCTTACCGATATTTACGAATATGACGAAAGTAGTGTACACGAGAGTGAGGATGCTGAGGATAGAGAAGGTAAAAGTGAGGGAAAAAGCAAAGAAGAAAGTAAAAGTGATAGCGGGGACAGTGAGGATAGGAGAGATGGCGGAGACGGGGAGGAGGATCCCCTATCCTTGCCAATTTGTGTGAGAGATATCTCCATTGAGTCGTACGGCCTAACAACCTGGATGGATGATCTTGGCTCTTTTCCTGCAAAGATTTCTGTGAGAAAAATAATGGCGGTGTATCGAGAGTTTAGATGGGTTCTTGTTGAACAAAAGTTGTATTGTGATTTTAAGAAGATATGTTTCGGACACTTGAGGCATATTTCGAAACATTTTAAATTTAATGGACAAATGATTCATTATATATTGCTGCGACGTATAAAAAATAAAAAAAACTGCATGAAATTTGATTTTGTGTGAATGGTAAGCCAGTTTGTTTTGGCTTAAAGGAATTTGCTTTGATTACAGGGCTGAATTTTTCAACATATCCCCGCGAATCAAAAATGATCAAAGTTCTCCAAAATGAAGAAAGCTTTCATTTTAAGGTGACGAAGAACAAGAGCATTACTGCTGCAAAGTTGATTAGCCCAATGAAAGGTAATAGGCTGAATAATCAACAAAAGTTGAAGTGTGCTTTGTTTTGTTTGTGCACCGATGCTTTTGGCAAAGGACCCGGCAAAGAAGGTGGATTCGGACCATATCAAAATAACGTCTGATTTAGATTTATTCAGGGGATATCCATGGTGGAAAGAGTCCTTTGAGCTGACCTTGAGCTATCTGAAAAAGAAGACTGATCTAACCAAGCAGAAAGAAGCTTTTGTCAAGAGGAATAATGTATCGTACGCGTTATTTGGCTTTCCCTGGGCATTTTTTGTACTTATAATCAACTAGCCTAGTGATTTATTATAGATCCCTACATATTTATGTAGTAATACATAAACACTGTAAACTTACTTGTGCTTCTATTGATTGCAGGTTTGGATATATGAAGCCTTTCCTCATCTGGAAAGGTACGCCGGCAAGTCGTTGGATTCTCCCCCACCCATCTCCGTCTTCTTCGATGGCACACGTCGAAGTGCGACAACATAATGGAAGATGATCCGTTTAAGTACAAAGGAAACAACACAAAGGTAAAATTATACTTATTATGATATGATACTAATATTATTATATTAGCGAATGTCTTGTAATTTATTTTTATTTTTTATTGATTGTGCACTCGTACGTTACCCCTACTGTTCGTGAGATGAAACAAAGATACATGAAAACTTTTAAGACATACACGGACGAAGTTAAGGATACATCCATCAATGCGTTGAAGGCGCAGTTAAAACGCGTGACTATCCTGACTTTATCAGCGGAGGTCGCGGACGAAGACAAAGATTTGGGTGGCCACCATTATGTTCCAAGTCCACCACGCGCTTGTGATCTTGTTGGTTCAAGTGGACTCAAAAATTCACCAGACGCTTCTAATGATGATGACCTGTGCGAGTGCGTTGCCTTGCTCGAGAAAAGTCTACTGGATATTGCTTCTTTTATTAGAGATGAGAGGCTGAGGAGAATCGAGAAAAATAAGAAGAAGCAACAAGAAGAAGGTAAATTAATTTATTTTTTGCTTTTAGAATTTAATTTTGTTGTATATGTTTAGTAATCCTTTTAAAATAATACAGTGCACCTTGATAGCCCCCCTGTTATCCGGCATTAAGTAAACCTCGAAGAACTTGCAGTCACAGTGACGGACATGGCTGCAACAGATGAAAAAGGTGAAGAAAAGAAGAAAGAATAAGAAACGGAGAGGAGAATGCAGCAGATGAAGAAGAAGAAGAAGAAAATGAGGAGAAAATCAAAGAAAATGGTGACAAGAAATTAGAAGAAGAAGAAGACAAAATGGGAAGGCAGTTGAAGAAGAATTAGTGGTCGAACGGGAGGTTGAAAATATTGAAGAAGAGAAGAAATCATCAGAAGAAGAAGAGAAGGAAAATGAGAAGAAACAAGTTGAAGAAGAGGAGAAAAAACATGAATAAAAAGAAGTAGATGTGATGGGCATCGTTACAGAACTCAATCAAAAAAATAAGTAGTTTTGTGATTTAGAATAAACAATTTTCTTAATGATTTTTTTTTTGTAGTGATTTGTTCTTTATGAATAAATTGAATTACTTATATTTTATATGTTTTTTTAGTGATTTTTTCATTATGGATAATTGAATTACATATATTTGACATGTCAATGATGACATTTACTGATGAAATAATGTTCAGTTATTCCATTGTCTCGTTAGATTAAACAGCTGTCTGCATTGCGTTACCAGTTTAGCTGTTGTCCTAATTTATAGTGGTTGATTGAAAATATAATAGAAGTTATTCTCTATAATTTATAGACTTAACATACTATCGATTGAGTAATTCATACATTTACTTAACCTTATTTATCATGGTTTATAGAGGTCAATGATAAAAGACGTAGACATAATTCTCTATTAATTATAGATTACACCCAGGATTGATTTGAGAAACCTTACGTCTATTTATTCAGTTTCCTATATCCCTATTACACCTTTCCAGAAAGCCAACAACAATAACAAATAATACAACAAATTTTTTAGGCCTTTCTCATTTTTCTCAGCCAAAATCAGCCTTTGCTTTACTTGATCCCTCTCTATTTCGACTTCTTTTAGCGATCCTTTCAAGTAATCCCTTTGCTCTTCGGCTTCTTTTAGCAATTTCATGAGTAGATCTCTATTTTCTTCGGATTTCTGAAGCCTTTAGAGTATATGAAACTTGGAAGCGCTTCGAAAATTTAATGTCGATGGACTGCTCGTCGGTGAGTCTTTAAAAAAGAGCATCCGCCATTATCCTTTCCAACCACACAGTTAAAGAATTTTTGATTTGGATTCCAATCGGTGCGTGACGTCCTAAAAACAGCTGGATTGCCACAATGACATATGTAGGACACTTTTACATTTGATTTTTGGGATGCTTGAGACATTGTAGTTGTTAACAAAAATTAAAGAAAAAAAATGAGAGTGTTAACACAAAAATAGCCTTCCTTTTATAGAAGAAAAAGTGAGATATTACCGTTGGGTGTTTATTTGATGTGTACTTTATTACCATTGTAAGAATTTGACATTTTAATTTTTTTTTTACTGTTGATTTTGTTTCATAGACCATATTTATAATCGATGCCTTTTCAGGTTTTTGATAGATGATTCACCGAATAGATATACAGTCTAGCATATACTAAGAGCTAATTCCTTAATAACCTCTCTAGACGATGCTGCATATTCATAGATTATAACTAGAACATATATTGAAAAGGATTATTTGATTAATAAAATAATAAATAATTGAATTTTATGCAATTAAAGGAGCTTGAACAAGTCATGTGATCGTATAAGAGTCCACGTAAATTATATAAGGTGATCAATGATGTGTGAGGATGACTAGTGGATGAACAACAAACATGCATGGGGCAATGTTTACCCAAAGCACAAGTATGTTGTGAGTTAATTCATTTGTTCAACCATAACTCATTACCTAACACCTTGTTTCACCACTTTCAATTTATATGGACCCTCATACGATCAAATAACTTGTTTAGGCTTATTCGATTGCATAAAATTCAATTACTTATTATTTTATTAATTAATTAATCCTTCTCAAAATATGTGCTAGTTGTGGTCTATGAATAAATATCATAGTCTAGTTATTTCTTTGTGGAAGTAGTTAATAGTCTATGATAGACTATATAAGGTCGAGTACAAAACTAAGCATAGTCTAGCATAAATTTCGTACATCTTCATTAATACATGCACTAGACTATGACATATTTATAGATCATGACTAGCACATATTTTGAAAGGATTATTTAATTAATAAAATAATAGGTAATTGAATTTTATGAAATTGAATGATCCTAAACAAGTCATGTGATCGTATGAGGGTTCATATAAATTGAAAATGGTGAAACAAGGTGTGAGGTGATGAGTTGTGGTTGAACAATCAACATTCTTAGGGCAATGTTCACCAAAACACAAGTATGTTGTGAGAAGTTCATTTATTCATCCACTACCCATCCTCACACATCATTTCTCACCTCATCCAATTTATGTGGACTCTCATACTACCACATGACTTGTTCAAGCTCCTTTAATTGCATAAACTCTAATTATTTATAATTTTTTTGATTTTTTTTAAAATATGCTACTAAGGGCAATAAATCAATACTGTATATTGTTTTGCGGAAATTTTGATTTTCGAAGGGTCGCCACTTAATTTTTGAAAAAAAATTAAAAAACCTTTCTAAAATACTTTAAACGATCCAAAACAGAAAAATTGTTTAAGTTTTGAAGATTTTGAGTAAGCGGTTCCTAATAACGTTTTAGGAAGGTGTTAGACACCTAAAACGTCCGCTAACTTGCGGTTATCCGGACTGTTTGAAAAAAAAACATCTTTGACTATTTGGAAAACGAAATGTTGATTTTTGAAAAGAAAGCGATTTTAGAAATATTTTGACGTTTATGCAAAACCAATTTTTTAGCGACTTAGCTAAGAATTTAACTAGGTTCACAAAACACATAAGGCAAACAAGCATAAAGAAGAGGGAAAGGGGAGGAGAAAGTAAAGGATTTAGGCCATTGGGCCCAAATCAACGAGACCTGTCCCAGTCTAATGGGGCTTTCGACCCATTTCATCTGTCCTAATCTAGTTTTTGAGCCTTGGTCCGTAACGTGCTGTACCTGTATTGAATTTATAACTTTGGCTTCGAGACCCAAATGAATGAATAGAGGAATAAATAAATAAACAAATAAATAAAAGACGACAATAAATATATAAATAAATAAACAAATAAAATAAAAGAGACTTTCTAGTTCCTTGTCCGCTTCAACGATGAGATTTTAACCCATTATTCCTCTTTTGACTTCTTGCATCCGTATGCTATGTAATCGGTTTTGGATTCTCTTTCGGGCTTGACTCGAGAAAGTGGGCCATGTTAGCCCATTATGAAATGCAAGGAGAAAAAGTCCATTTGAACTCCAAGGTGGGTTCATGCAAAGAAAAAGATGAAGGAATTAATATATATTCTAAAGGAGAGTGATAAAATCAATAAAGTAACCTAAGAAAAACATGAAACAAGCTCATGCGTAAGAATCAAATAAAAATAGAATAATGTAGCCATATGATTAAAAGGATAATCAACGAGATCTCCAACAACATTTCCCTATGATTAACTGAGCATTATTTTCTAAAGCGTGTAGACAATTTTTAACAAAAATAGTGCAAAAGTCAAGATCATTGAAATACTCTCGATACTCTGGTTAATCTTGAAATAAACCACTATTCAGGTAAAGGTGAAAAAGAGACGAAAAATGCTCAAATTTTATGACTGTGATCAAAATGCAAAGAAAATGGGAGAAACTAAAATCACATTCACTGTCAAGACTAATAACACGTGAGGGAGACGACTAGAGGTGGAGCTGACTTTAGGGATGTGAGCCAAGAACACATTTACCATGAGAGAACAAAAATTAAACTTAAACCCAAATGGCCAAAGATGTCATATTCTATTGCCTAATTTCTATTTCACACTATTCTTATTCTAGGTGTCCAGGAAGTCTACAGCCAACACACCAAATCACAAGTTTAAAATCTTTAAAGGATTGAAATGTAAACAGGAGGCGAATAATAATAAACAATTTCCAACTCAAAACCCAACATTATACCAAGCCAAACCATATTTTACTGATCAATGTCATACAAGAAAATAAATAACAGACACACAAAAGGGCACGATCGGCTTTTAAGGAATTTTAAGGCTAAGTCCACTCTAAACAAAAAATAAACCCTTTTGAAATTTTATCAAATTCAAACCCATAACATTAAAAGAAAGAAAAACCAGTGATATTCAACACTATTGAGGATTTTCAAGTAAAGTAAAAATGAAGATTTTTTCAATTTATAACACCCAAAACAAACACAAAGGCCCTAAACCTCTAAGATCTTACTGGGTTGATCAAGATTAATCAAATATAGTGTCACGTAACAGAGGTAGATAGCCTTTGCAACCAAAATACAAACAGCAAGGCCATATAGCAAATAATTGCAACATCAAACTAAGAATGATCAGCACTTGCACCCAAAATACAAATTAATATGACAACGAGGTCAATTCTATTCAAATTTCTCAATTCTTTCAATAATACTACAAAGTATTTTCACAAAAAATTATACTTCCCTTTTCACTAAACCTTTTCCAGTATTTTGAACTGAGAAGATTTTTTGAGAGGTTTCACTGATATCATTAAAGCATAACAACATGGACAATAATCAGCTTACAAAATCCTATAACCTTTATGGCTTCTACATTGAACAATTCCAGTAACAATGATTACAACTATGATTACGAATAACACATTTATACGGCTAAGATACCAAAAGAAGAAGAGGAAAAATATTCGAAACTGAAAGAGATGAAGTGTTACCGCAGCAAAATGAGACAACGAGCTGACTTTGGGATTACGACCACCACCGGAAAAGCTTCACAGCTACTCCGACACTTCCGGCAGCTTTTGAAGAATATTTTTTACTAACAGAAAATGTTTGCTTGAAAGCCCCCTTTTCAGCCTTCAAGATTTCAAGACCCTCTTTTCCTGCTCTAAAGAGAGTTATTTATAGAGCAAGAAGATTTTCCCTCCCAAATGCTCCACCGATATGGGATAAGAGGCCACACAGGGGCATTTTAAAAATTTTTCAAAAAGGAATTCCCTATTTGAACTTAAGATAAGATTTCCCCTTAACAAATTATACCAACTTCATTATTTTTCTCCAAAATTTTGAAATTGGTGGACTAATCAGATTTAGGAAAAATGAATTTTTACCCGAGATTTGCGGAACTGAGCTTCCTATGCTTTTCTCGTACAGATTCACGTGGGATGCACGCGAGCGTCGGATTGAAGCTGTATGCGATGCTAGATCGGGTTTCGTCGGATTTGGTTTGGGGACGGGTTGACGATATTGAAGGTGTCTGATGTTGTTGTATTGTTGGGTTTTTTCGTTGTTGAAATTGTGCTATTTGTTGACTGGTTTGAACGTCTTGTACACAACTGTTGCTGTTGTACGCTTGTGGATGAAGGAGAATAAAAAGATTTAGTGTTGGGATGAATGGGTCTGGCAAACGGTAATGAGCTGGTGATTTAGGCTGAAATTATTGATTTAATTTTGGCCAATTCTATTTAGGTTTTGACCAATTTGAAACACAATTGGCCAATTGAATCGCAATTGTAGTTAGTTCGATTTCAATCAGGGCCAAATCTAATAGATTGACTAAATTAAATCAAAATTCGAAATAAATTAATACCTCCTTTAACCTCGAGCTTCTTAATTCGATAAAATCAGACACATATTTATCCGAATAAATTATTTTGGAGAGTAAATTATAATTAAATTAATATTTTAATTAGTATATTTATCTTCAAAATAATCCTTAATTAAAATTCGATATTCCATAGAATAAATATTTAAGTAATCAAATTACATAATATTATATAATTGAACACGATAATATATAATTTCCACTTAAAATGATAAAATTGCGTGCAAATATATTTTAAATTTTTTTTTATTCGGATGAAATAAATATTTTGATTTTATTAAAAATCGAAGAAACTCAGAATTAAATTTAGTCATGGACGGCAAAAATTAGGTGTCAACATATATTATTGACAAGGCTTACAGTCTATGAAATTTACTGAACACAATCGATGGACCCGTATTGTTTAAAGCATCGATTATATATTTTTTCGAGCATAGATATTGAGACCAGTATCAAATAAACCCCATCGACTCTACAATTAATTTTGTATAAATTAACATAATCGCAGATAGACCAGATTAGTTTTCCATTAACGTATATGAATTGATTTGACGTCTGACAACTTTTCCGTTCATCTTCTACCTTGATCTCATGCAAAAATTCTAAAAAGGAAAAAAAGTAAAATTACAGTGAAAAAAAATTCAGGAAACCAGAATTAAACTAGAAATAAAAATTAAACAAGCATTAATTTCACATCTCACAACCGTTTGATTCATCTTCTAACATCAGAAATTATAAAAAATTAAATCAGAACAAAATTGCAAAATTTAAATTTACACGAATGTAGGCAAACAAACATATTTCATTGATAATTCGTTGCAATGATGGTGCAGAACCATATTTACAGCAAAAATCAAGCAAAATGAAGAAGCTTTCATCTAACATTCCTAACAATGAAAGCTTCTCCTTGCAACGAACTTAAAAAAAACAGAAATAAAAAAACTTAAAACTAAGGGGATGGTGGGGGGTGATCATCTCCTCGGCTCTATGTTGAGCCGCTCCACAATCGCCCGTAAAAAATTGGCAATCCTCCGGAGTTCGTGGTAGACATGCTCTCGGTCCTGCCCCAGTCCATAGAAAAGGCAATTAAAGTCGTTACGGAGGAGGAGAAGGTCGTAGTTACGGTTGATCCTCCTTCTGGGTCTCAAAGGAATGCCCGACATCTTGTCGATTTAATCTGATTTTGAGGTGATGAAGATGAATTTTGAGTGCAGTAGATGGGTGTTTATATAGACCAAAATAGAACCCTTTGGTCATCCCATCCTTTCGTTGGTAGACGTGTGAATGGTGGAAATCGAAGAGAGGTAGCGTATACCCGATCGACGCAACGCGTGATTGGACGTGCAACAGCTTTTTTGAGATGTAATAATTGCTCAACTGTTCACATATGTCCCTTTGAATATTTAGGGTTTTTAATATATTGTAAATTAGATCGATAATATACCATGTGTTAAATAAAGAATAAAAGAAATAGACCAGACACACAATGTATGCAATACTTTAAAAAGGTAGATAATAGAGGAAGAGTTAAGTCGATAAATTTGACATTAATCAGACAACTGAAGGTTTGTCAAAATACATACACTGCCATGACTTACAAAAACACAAATTCATACAAGACTAACTACGATTTGTTGATGTTACAAGTGGTTTTTTGTGCCCGGGTCTCTTGCACAGTGAACACTTGTTCCTCCTTTTTGAGTTGAAAGTCTCACCCACGCCCTTAACGTGTTTTATTTTCTTCCTTCCGAGATTTGTGACCACAAGAGGTGGAATATTATTCACGTCTAGCAATTCTTGTGGCACGTAACATTCGATGTAATACCCCGAGAAATTTTTCGTTGAAATTTTGTGCGTAAACGTGTTGGGTTCTATCTTCTAGAATGAATTATAAATTTTTCGTGCGGAATGTCTTAGATTATGACCCACCATTGTGTATAGTATTGAATAAGATTTCCAACGATATGTGGATCATCCAAAACGGACACCTGAGCGACGAGTTATGAACATTCTGATCGAACTGTGAATAGTAAAATGTGCAGGAAAAAGTACTGAGGCCTGGCGTATTTTTTCTCCAACTTTAAATGATCATAACTATTTGTGCATAATGATATGAGTGATCTACTATATATCAACGGAAAGCTCTGCGAGTCCTCTTTCCAATGAAATTGGTTTCATCCAATTTGCCTGTCGGAGCAAAAAGTTATAGTCGATCTACTCTAGCCTATCAAAAGAGAATTTTTGGGTCAACTTCAAACGATCGTAACTCCTCGTACACAATGATCTGGGTGAGATACTATATATAAACGGAAAGATATGAGAGTCCTCTTTCTAATGAAATTGGTTTCATCCAATTTGGATATCGGAGTAAAACGTTATGTTTGATCTACTTCAGACTATCAAAACAGTCCATCAAAGGACAGATTTGAGAATTATTTGATTTTTAGGAGCGTTTTGGTCATTCCTCCTCACCCAAAATCCGTTCAAACCCTATATTAGAGCCTATTAGAAGCATTATATGTTATATTTCATCAAATTCCCTCAAAAAGAAAACCCTAAGCTCCTACATCCAACTTCAAGAACCTCCAAAGTTCACCATTAATTCTGCAAATTTATTCAAGATTCCAAGTTCCTAGTTCAAGAACTCCAAGAACCATCATTCAAAGGAACGATTAACATTTCACAAACGAGTATCGATCTAAAGTTCATCATTCAAAGTATGTAGGTTTTTTCAACAAGAACTCTCTTTCGTTCTTGTGCCCAAAAGTAATTTTCTTTACAAAGGCATGGTTTTTATTTGATTTTTACGAATTTGAAGCATGAACCCATATGTTATGATGATTATTATGAAATCTTGATGTTTATGATTTTGAAAGATGAATTTACATGTGTGGAGATATAAAGCATGAATCTTGAATGATATTTATCATGATATTTGGGTCGTGAATCCCCATTAGAAATTGTGTTTTTTGAGAAAATGTGTGTTATAAGCACGTTGATGTTGAATATTTGAGATATTTTGAATGATTCGACCTTTTGGTCTTAATGGAGATGTTTTGAACCCGAGTGTGAAAGAAATCCACAATGTGGTTGATTTTGATAGATGGGAAGCATGATGGCTCCCGATGTATAGTTATATATTACTGAAATTATTTTGTTGTGGATTGTCTTTGAAATGATCTGAGCTATGTCCGGGAGAAATATTTAGCACCGAGTGGGAGGTATAAAGTGATCTTACTTCCCTAGAACTACGTGCCCCCGTAGGAGTGAGCCTGAGACTGATTTATATAGTGATACTAGTTTGTGTGGATTTGATCTCCCCAACGTGGGTTGTACGTTGGACTCCATGTAGCTCACATGGTTTATGTCGGTTATAGGATCTCCCAGTGTGTTTGTGTTCCCTTGTGTCTATGGTGAATGGTGAAGTGATTTGAAAGTGGAATTGTGAAAGTTATTCTTTCGAAAGATTTAAATCATATTTACATTATGAGAATTGATATTCTTGATGAACTGAAAGTGATTGACAAATTATATGATGACTCACATGTGTTATTGTACTTATTTCATCCTCTTATGATTATGATGATTTTCTTTGGGCTATGTGAGTCTTTCATACATCCTGCATATTTCTTATAAATATTTATGATGATGATGTTTATAAAACTGCATACACCCCCATATACTCGGTTTCTTTCCATGGTACTGACCCACATCTTCGGATATGGGCTGCATTTTCTTGGAATGTAGGTTCAGGTGCTCAGTTCCAAGTTCGATAGCGATTCTTCGAGCACGCTGTTCTACATCCTTTGTTGTGGTGAGTCCTTATGTTCTGAGGACGTGATGTCTGATGTTGGTTTCACGGAATTATTTATATTTGATAACTGAGTATGAGTCAGTTGGGGCATGTCTCAATGGCTCGCTGGTTTTATTGATTTTCTTAGAGGCTTGTCAGACTAGTATAGTTGTTGGGAGTTGACTAATGAGTCGTATTTTGTTATCTTTTTGAAATTCTTTTATTCTTGGATGATGATTTCTCTGTTGATATTTGAGGGTTATTTATGGAAACCCCGTTGATTTGTGTTGAACTGAATGAAAATGGCTCAAAGGGTTAGCTTGGGGTTACTCGTAGCCTCAAGTACCGTGTGACGCTCCGGGACCCGTTTTCCGGGGCGTTACATTCGGATTCCAAAGGAACAACATTAATTGATTCCGAATACGCAAGGAGGTTCTCTTCCACTTTATACAGGGAAGAAGAGTAATCATAGACTCTCAAACCATAATCTTCACCGTGCTTCGATCGCAACGCGGCCATCGCGTGATCGCATGGTATTTTGACTAGGTCAAACTTTCTGCAAGAACACGACCTTTCCAGTAGGTCGACTTTGGCCGTACAACCACTTCCGAACACAGTGTATTGCCTTTCATCCTCGCTTATGTTCTTCACATAGAAGAAGTTGCCCTCGCTCATATTGTCTCTTAAGATCTTTTCGGCGGTGGGAACAAATTTGTTATCCTTACATTTGAGGACGTAGGCACTCCTCTCCTTAAATATTTCACCAAACCTCTTGGCAATCGAATTGAATATGGATGCCACGGGGTACTTCCTTTCGTCAATCAACATAGCGTTCACCGACTCGATAATATTTGTGGTCATCACATCACACCTGTTGCCGGGAAAATATGCCATGCTTTATTTCTCAAAACCAAGCTTATGCTCGAGGAAAAAGGCTGCCTCGGGACAATAGTTCTTGAATTCCACAAAATGGTAGCTAAACTCCTTGGGAGAATATGCTTTTGCCGCATTGTAGAATAAATAAAAGTGTTCTCCATAATGGTTATTTACCCGAAGATTTTTACCTAGGTGTCTCATGCAGTACCCGTGCTGAGCAGGGTTGTACGCCTTCGTGATGCCATTGGCGATGCTTTTGTGCCTATCGGAGATAAAGCACAAATTTGGTCCATCGACCACAATAGACTTCAGCTTCTCAAAGAAGAACGTCTAAGATGCATCGTTCTCCTTATCAACGACACATAAGGACATGATAAATATGGTTCTTCGTATCCTGTGTAACCGCGCTTAGCAGCATGCCCTCGTACTTGCCGTATAAATGAGTGCCATCGACCACAATAACCTTTCTCATGTGGGCGAATTACCTAATGTAAGGGCCCAAACGATAAAAAGTAATACATAAACCTACAATCGACCTTGTTCACCATGATGGAATAGACAGTTCCAACATTAAGAGCGTCGATCATGTACGAAAAAATAGGCAGGCAGGAATACCCATGCTCCGCTGTCCCTCAAACCATTTCCTTGGCAATCACACCCCCAGACAACATTTTCAATAGCTTGGTCTACTTTTCAAGTTCTTGAAAACGATCCTCCGAATCTCGCTAGTGTCTGGACCCTTTCCTTCGCGATACATGTTCATTCATAAGGATGCAATGACTTTAGATGAGATTTTTCTATAGCAACGAGTGGTGTATTTTACGCCGCAACTGTGATCGACAATGTATTTATAGATGACAAATCTGTCCGTGCATTCATACTTCTTCGCCCGCAATATCCACCTGCCCCTAGGACAAACATATTTCACCTTGAGGAATTTGCTGCAGCTCTTCAACGTAGCATAATCAAAAGAATTTCTCACAGCTGCTACATCCAACAACAATTTCAGCTCCTTTTTACTGCTAAATGTTTGATTTACCTTAAAAGTAGTTTCATCAGAGAAGGTGTGGTTGGTTTGTGCTCCCAATTCGCACTCGTCTCCCCCTTCTTCAGAGAAAATTGGATCTTCCAATTCCATTGAGTCATCTTCCGAATCCATTGGATTAACATCCAAACTCTCATCTTCAAATGAATCATCTTCGTCGATTGTCAGCTGTGGTGGCGGGATTGTCGGAGACCCCTGAACGATATTTATTCTCAATAATGGCCTAGTGCCATCAGCAACGACATCCAACATGTATAACGACATATGCTGATCATTATTTATGAACGTGATATGTATTTTACCCCACCCATTCATTACATAGCTAATCACAATGTTCTTTGGCTCGCATTCTAATTCTCCGCTCTCAATTACGCTTCGAACCATGTCGTCGTACGATCCATTGTGACGCAGCGGGATGGGCATTGTCTTCTTTGTAGATGATTTCCACCTCCAACAGTTGGGACCCTCCTCCCACACACCCATATAATTACCACCCACGATAACTACCTCAGCTACTGTCATAATAGACCACACAAATCGATAACAGATCAAGATTTAGGTCTATAGATGGTCGATGACTGGTATGAATATGTCCGGACAAAGATGGGAATCGACCAATTTTTGATATAATCGTTGCCCTCCTAGCTCTGGGATGGAAAAATGTCTGTGTAGGACTTCTAAACTACTAAAATATATCTAATGACGAGGTATTGAGCGGATTTGGAAAGCTTTTCGAGCTAGTAGAAATGGCGAAAAAAAAAATTTTGAATTTTTTTTTTTCAAAAAAGATGGAACAACAATGGAGGCAATGATGAAGAATGAAGATTTCAGTTGTGCTGAATAATATTTCGTCGGAAAAGTGGCCGAAATTGGAAATTATTGGTGAAAAAGGGAGCTCCTATTGGTGGCTTCTTGGACAATTTTCTAAATTAAAATAGGAAATATGAAAAAATGGTGGAAATATAAAAAAATGTGGAAAATATTAAATATTAAATAGATGAGGTGGGGGACTAAAGTGTAAAGTTTAAAACTTGTGTGATAGGTTTGGATGAAAGAATGAATGATGTCATATGTCTATAAACACCTAATTTTCCAAGACTTCTACTAAATGTCAAAATAAGTTTTGAAAGTATCTCAATGTCAAACTATCCCCAGCGACTAGTACACATGAATGCCTTAGCGACTTGTACCAGAAACTAAGAGATTTTGTAACGTAAATAGCCAGCCGAATTCACTGTTTATTATTTATTATTTTCAACCGTTATATTCGAAAAATAAAAAGAACAGGAGAGAACAAAGAAGTGAAAGTGAAAATACAGAATATTAAAACAAAATGCTCTTGAATTTTTATTTATACATGAATGCATAAAGAAAATAATTAACCCACTCGTTAATCAAAATTTTTTTAAAAAAGGGCATCTTGGTGCACTAAAGCTCCTGCTATGCTCAGGGTTCGGAGAAGAGCCCGACCACAAGGGTCTATTATACACAGTCTTACCTTGCATTTCTGCTAGATGCTGTTCCAAGACTTGATCAGAAATAAAAACAGAAATTACAAATAAACAGGAAAAAAAGAACTTCTGTTCCACTTGGTGAAAAAGCTTGGCCCCATGATCTCCTCCTTACATGCTTTTTCTTTGCTCAAAAATGTATATAAAATTACAAAATAATAAATATTTCTTAAAAAATAATTATGAATTAAATTTTATAAATTAAGCTCTGAAGGGAGTAGGTTTAGGCAAGTCCTTAACTATACCACACAAGAGGTTGTTATCAGGCATGTTGTATTCATCTTGAAGTGATACTGTTGCTGCATGGACACTCAGATAAAATTGTTGTCCCAAATAATGCTTCTCCATTGAATTGGCCCTAATATTCCATAATCCAGCATTATCAAGAGCAGTCATTACAACTGCAAATGAATTTGGGTAAACTTGGATCGTGTTCCTGCTAACAGCATCAAGCAAGTTGTAGTTCTTCCTCTTCTCTGGTGACCACCTTCCTGGCTCAATCCTGCATTGACGGTGTAAAAGATATTTATAAGGTGACTAGTCGATATCATATAATTATGAATTTGATAAAGGATTAGGAGGTAGGTACTTACGATACAGCAAAGAATGCATATCCAGACATGTGAAAAGATTGAACAGTTTTGCCAGGGTTCTCAATAACGAACTCCACAAAGCTTTTCCAGGTGCCATTGATCACACTAGGTCCAAGTGTGATTTTGTCTTGTCCATCTTCCCCTGTAGGCTTGTAGTCATCCTTGATCAAGTCATACTTGAACACCTTGTCCGAAACACCATAATGTTGTGCCAATCTGATTGGTGTAGGGGGATCCACGTGGGAGATGCCGTTTATGGCGTAACGGAGCTTTCCGTCAACTTTGCCTGCTGATGTGACTAGCTTGATGGTTCTTGAGATGTTGATCTTTCCGTAGTGGTAAGATCCTTGAGGGTTAGGTCTAGCTGCGCTGTTAGTCAAGTTCCAGCGGAATGAGCGGAATTGGTTAAGGGACCATTCCCACCCTTCTGGTGCCTTAGGCAATTGAGGGGAGGCGGGGGACTTACTGTTGGCATAACGGATAGTGGCGGTGGCCGTGTGTGGTTCCTTAGTGAACCTTGTGGAGGCCACGATGAAATAGTCCTTGGGTTCCTTATCAGCGGTTACCAAAACGGATAAGCACTGTCCCAAGTGGATGTCTAGGGAATCGTACACGTTTTGCACGACGTGTGAACCTTCGATCTCAACGAGTCTCATTGTGTGGCCTTGGAACCTAACATTGATAGAATCCTTCATGCCAACGTTGCAAAACCTAAACCTGTATGTCTTTCCGGGGGTCAATGTGTACATTGGCTCATCCTTACCATCGCCTTTCCCGCTTTTGCCATTGATAACCAAGCCTTGTGGCCTTCCAAGACGGCGTCCGGTATCCAACATGCTTCTTAATTCAGTGTGGCTCTTGGTGTACCAATCGCCCACAAGGACCGTGTAATCATCCTCAGGTTTATCAAATGGGACAGGGATCAATGCACGACTTACGACAGTAAGGGGACCATAACCACCAGCAGCACGAAGCAAGCCGGTGGTAGGGTAGTAGTAGTAGCTACCGATTTGATCCTTAACCTGGAAACGGTAGGTGTAATTCGTTCCTGGGGGAATTGGACAATTGGTCCCAAGGGTTCCTTCTTGCCACGAGTTCTTCCTTTGTTGGATACCATTCCATGTGAAAAGGAGTGGTTCGTCCAATTGGTTGAACACGTTTACATGAACGTTGTTGTTGGATGTTCCATTAATTCTAGGTCCTGGGAATTGGTTGTTGATTAAAATGACTTTTTGGGGCACGCCAAGAGGAGAAAGGGTGCCATAAGTAACTTTCCATTCGTAGAACAGGTAAGGATCCTCTCCGTTCACGGAGATGCAAGTCATTGCTAGCAGAATTGCTAGCACACATCTCATCTTGTTATTCATTTTCGTTTTTTTTAATTTACTTCTTCTCCTCTCGTGTTTCTTTATGATTTTTTGATCCTTTCAAACTTTATTTCGAATCGAAAAAACAAAGAGAAGAGAGAAAAATAGGAAACAAGCTTTATTAAAAGAACATTGAAAGGATGTTGATGTTTTGATTGTGAATTTTGTCTATTTATATGGTAAGTTCCATAATTGATAGTCACTCATTTTTTTTCCTTTTGTTGCCCGTAAATAACGTTTTTCTTTTGGTCTTTAATTTTTTTTTCCCTATAATTATCATCCAAATATCATTGAATTTTTCAGTTTAGTTGAGCCATTTTTTTTGCGTTAGACACGGTCCCATCTTTATTAATATTTCATATTTATTGAATTTTAAATAAAGCTAAGTTTTATATACTCAAATGTTAAGAATATAAAGAGTCTTTATCATTGAATATCCAGTAACTTAATGCAAAAATTTTAATATTAAAATGCATATTTAGATTCAAGTGTCTTTTGTCTTAATACACATTTTATAATAGAACTAGTCAATTTCTCATATATATATATATATATATATATATATATATATATATATATATATTTTCCATGACTCTCTATGTCATCAATTCTTGTGATCTTTTTTTTCATTCAACAACAACAAATTCAGTGTATTCCCACAAAGTGAGGTCTGGAAAGGATAAAATGTACGCAGTCCATACCGCTACCTCCGAGAAGTAGAGAGGCTGTTAATAAAATATCATTATCGTCGATTGTTGATCATGCACCTAATCCACAAACAGAACATATACAACAACTTTATAAGGATCATCTGAAACCACAGAATCTTAGAAAATTTGCTTCTATTATCACGTAAAATAATTATCTGTATCCACCAGATGACAAATGATTCACATTCTTATTTTAGTGAAGTTCAACATTGACATGATTTCTTCATCTTTTCTGTCAGAAAGCTGAAAAAAAAATACAAAATTATGAAAAATTACTTAGAGAATGACAAATCCTAGCCTGCAAACAATAATAATTCAGTTATGTAGATTACCATTTAAACCAACTAAATTTAGAAATTGTATTTACAAACACAAGACAACAAATTTAAATGTGTAAAACTAAATTTTGACAACTTTAATTTAACTTGAAATATAAATAATAAAATTGACTCCATACAATGGCAAGAAAATATACATGATTCAATATTTTTCTATTTTAACTTTCCATTTTGAATTTAACATTTTCTTTTCTTTTCATTTTTTTTTATAAAGAACACAAATGAAAATTTTATTTTATAATTGTCAATTATGACACTAAACAAAGTTCAATTATGCAATATCACTATTCAAACTAAATAAAGAGCTTATCAAAGAAAGTACATCCACATAATAATGCGACTAATTATATACTTAGCAAATATTTTTCTCAAAGAGTCATGACTAATGAGCCAACAAATAACATCACTAAACTCTCTGTATTGCTATTAAGTACTTTCTTTATTTTTTTTTAATGGTCTATTATTTTTTCAAGAATAATTTGGTTAAAATCTTCCTACTATACCCTTGTTTAAATTATCAAGACCATTAATTGGAAAGAAATTAGAGGTGTGCCCAACCTAAAGTTAATTAGGGGTATATATAATAGTAAAAGCATTTTAAATTTTATAGGAATAAGAAATTTATTATGAAATGTGTCCAACCTAAATAAATTACTTAAAAAGAAATGATAGAATAGTCAATTTAGTCAATTAAAGCTCAAACTTTCATTGTTTTTTCTTCCTAAGCAATATTCTTCGTATAAACTACTTAAATAACAATATTTTCTTATATAATTACCTTCTCTTCCAACATTTTAAAAAATTACTGAAAATCCCATTTATGATACATTACGTGATTATCTGATACATTGTGGTATGGTACATAAGTATCATATTAAATGCGGTTAATTAGTAAGCGAACGGTAATTAAGCACAATGCTGATTAATCAAATCCTTTAAATATAAGACTTGTCGTTTTGAAATTTGAATGCCATTAATTAAGCATAATGTTGATTGATCAAATTCCTTAATACATAAATCACGTAACAAATTATTTTGAAATTTGAATGCCGTTTTCAATTATTTTTTACCTCATTGCTTCCAAAATTTTTTTTGTTGTCGATTCTTTCAAATAATTTTTGTCATGAATATTTCGATTTTGCTGAGACATTCTGGTTTCTGGCAAAATGATATTATTTATGAAAATTACAAGAGTGGTGGAATTGTAGTTACCGAAGGTGTTTCTTATTTCAGGTTGATTTTTGTTATTGCGACGGAACTTGAGATAGATCAAGCAAAGAAAAATATAGATGTTCGTTACATTGTTGATGGAAATACAACTCTAATGGTGATTAAAAACGACAATGGTATTAAAGTTTACATTGAATTGAAAAAAATATGCACAAATTTTGTAATGTATCCACTATGCATTACAACAAGCTCTAAATCAAATGAAGATGTAGAATTTGATGCTCAAACTGGTGCGATAATGTGCGTCGAAGGAACAGAATCAGATACAGCTGCACTTGCAGTTGTTGAGGCGAATAATCAATACTCTTTGTATGTACCAAAAATTGAAACAACAAAATTCATCACTAATTGTCAAAACACTGAAGTTAAGGTGAAGCAGTTGTATAAGGATAAGAAAACTCTGAAAGCTGTAATGAAAAAGTATGCGTTAGATCATAGTTTTAATTTTTGAGCATCAAGATCTGATAAAAAAAGATATTATAAACTATGTTATTCTTGTTTTTTTGTGTGTGATTGGCGTTTATATATAGGTATTAGGATACATTGTAAAATATGTTTTGATTGTGTTATTCATAAACAATATCGTATATGAAGGTGAATTGGTTTAAAGCAAACAAATGACAGAATGTTGTTATAAAAACTATAAAAATTGTTTAAAGTAGCTTAACAGTTAAAAGTATCTGATACATTATTGTTTTGATATATATTTTTTTAAATTGTGATTATTTGTTTTAATATGAAGCAATTGGTTGGAATGTCGTAATGAAAAGTGCAGTTGGTACATGAAAGCATCTTGCTTTTTGTATTCTGATCTTTTTCAAATTCGAAAATTCAATGATGAACATATGTGTTCAATGAGTGATAGGGTGTTAAAATAGCTGCAGGCTACAGTTAACTTTGTTAGTAATTTTACAAAGCCAAAGTTAGTAAACTATAAGAGGAAACACACTCTAGCAGATATTATTGAAGAAATGAAAGTTGTGTATGGTATTGACATCAATTACATAAAAGCTTGGCGTGCAAAGGAGCGTGCTATAAAAATGCTTAGGGGTGAAACTGCTGACGGATATAGACAAATGTCGAGATACATCTACATGCTAAATTCTGTGTATCCGGGATCACACATCAAGATGCATAAGGCTGTAGATAATGAATTCAAATATTTGTTTATAGCTTTACAACCAATGATCCATGGTTTCAAGCATTATAGGCCAGTTGTTGTGGTAGACGGTGCTCATTTGAGTGGACCGTACCAAGGGACTTTTCTTTCTGCTAGCACTCTTGATGGTGCAGGTATGACTAATCTTGTTATTCCATCTTTAATAATTATTACGATAAGTTTCATAACATATATAATATATTATGATACATAACTATATAATTTATGATACATCATTATATATTCTGATACATAACTGTTTATATGAAACTTTATCGTATTCTTTTTTAGGTGTATAAACTTTTTAATAACAACAATTTATTAAAAGTCATGCTTTTAATTTTTTTTTTAGGTTGCATATTACCAATTGCTTATGGTGTTGTTGACTCGGAAAATGATTCCGCATGAACATGGTTTTTCGAGCAATTTAAGAATGCTTTTGGGGAGCGCGGGAACATGTGTGTTATATCAGATCGCAATGAAACAATAATTAAAAGTGTCAGCAATGTCTATCCAAATGGTCCTCACTTAGCATGCATTTGGCATTTTTGAAAGAACGTTTGTACAAATTTCAGAAGGAGCAAGGACAAACTTAGTGACCTGTTTTATTCAATGGCCAAAGCGTACAGAAAGGAAGATTTTGAATACATTCTGTCGAAGGTTGATAAAATTGATCATCAGGTGAAAGATTATCTATATGATGCAGGATATGAGAAGTGGTCAAGAGTTCATTCTCCTATAAATAGAGGCAAGATGATGACATCTAACATTGCAGAATGTATAAATAATTGTTTAGTGGAGGCGCGTAAATTGTCAATTTTAGATTTTTTGGAAGAAGTCAGAAAATTATTTGAAGCATAGAACTGTAAAAACAGAGAAATTGATTCATATACAGAAACAACTTTAGGGAGAAGGTTTGATGAAATACTCACAGCTAATGGAGTTAAAGCATCTAGAATGACGGTATGCGTAAATAATTACTCATTTTATATTTTATTTATTGAATAAAAAAATTCTTGTACGTTATATTTTGTTTGTGTGTGATTTTTTGTTTGTTAGGTCAAGGCTGCATCAGAGTATCATTATTCAGTTTATGAATCTGGAAGAATATACGTTGTGGACTTGGATGCTAACAAATGCAACTGTTGTAGATTTCATATTGATGAAATTCCATGTCCACACGCGATTGCAGTATTGAAGAGTATAAATATTACGAAGTTTCGTCCGTGGTGCTCTGATTACTATAAGCCTGCGACATTAGTGAAGACATATGAACTTTCTGTAGTACCTATGCCATATAAGAAGGATTGGCATGTGCCTAAATGTGTCGAAGAAGAAGAAGTCATACCACCAAAATACAAAAGACCACCTGGTAGGCCGAAAAAGAGTAGGTGTAAGAAAGCAAGTGAAAAACTATCCTCCAGTACAAACTGTTGTGGTAAATGTGGTCGAGAAGGTCACAATAGATGTACTTGCAACTTCTTTCCAAAGGAGAGTTGATGTTTTGCTTACCTGATACATTGAACGATCTATGTTTAGTTCATCACTGTTAGTTTGATTTTGATTTGGCTATGTTTGAATAATGTTTGAACAATGTTTAATTTGAATTAGTGTTTGTTTTAAGTGGCTTATTTTTGTCTTTTCATTTTAATTTTAATTTCATTTACTATTTAATATGTTTCTTAAGTAATCTGTTAAAATACAATTTCTTAGAGTTCTTCGAATTAGAAAGCAACTCTATCATGAAAGGCTATTCATTTTACTGTTGTTTTTTTTTCGGTATAATTAGTTTCATAAAACAACTCTTGTATGTAATTGCTCTAAAAACTTAAAAGTTTACGCATAATTGATGCTAGTTTAGGATTCATGATACAACGTAGCTTGTATTATGATACATTGCAAGAAGTAATTGTAAACATTGTTTATTATTGTCAACTTTATAATAACTGTATTATAGATATTTGTATTGTAACCTCAAAATATATGATAGATGAATATGCGATGTATCATAACTGAATGTGAAGTTTTTTTTAGTTATATTTGTTTTACCTATTAATTTGCTTGAAATATGTTTCAGATTTGATCTGATTTACTTTGAATTAATATGATACATTGCATATATGTTCATATATTTGTTTAAAATTTTTTGTATGATACCTATTTAGAAGCAAAACTTGCTGAAAATTGGCACATATATAATTCATCGATTTTCACGTGTCGATGAAAATTTAACATATCATAAATTAAATGTTAATTTATTCAAAAAATTGATGAAAATTTTCTTCCACAAAAACATTACTGTTAAAAGTAGTGTGAAATTACATTAAGCGAGGCCTATAAGATAGCAACAAAAACAATGTTAAGAACCTAGCTATGGCACAACCTAGCATCTACTCTATGGCTAGAATATTAGACGCATCAGTCGGAGAGACATAAAATGGCCGTACTCTTGGTGGATCGTCATGGTCACTAGAATAAATCTTCTTAGCCTTTTTAACTCCATAGTTCCATAGGAGTGTTGCATATCTCCTTCGAAGATATTCTGCATCAAGATTTGATGAAGAAATCTGCATTTGATCGCTAAGAAATTCTGCATAAGCTTCCAAAAATATACCACAGTCCCTAAGCATGAAGAATCATTTAGTTAAATGCTTAATAATGTGGGAATTAGTGTTGTATCAAAACTTATGGAAATGGACAGTAAATGTATACTAGTTTGTCAGCTTCAGTTATGTTACTTTATAAAATTTTTAAAAATAAAAAATGAGTTGAAATATTTTAAGATATATAAAACTGTGAGGATACACTTACAAACTTCTACTGACTTGTTGTGCAATATATTCAACGTATTCTACATCAAATGGGGTGTCATTCAAATCTCCGGCCACTTTACTTATCTTATCTTTATAAGCTTCGAGACTTGATCATACAGTTCTTTCAGTGTTTTCTAGTAATCCACTATAACTAATGTATGTTACCAGCATCACAGACAACCTTTTGATCTCATGTGATGGCTCTCTAGGTTGCGATGACAACATTGAGTCATACACCCTGATACATATTTTCTTTAAAGATATCACAGCTAGCACCCAGTGAAAATTTCCATCGCAATTTACAGGAACGTATACCTCATCGACTAAGTGCCACGGCAAAGCAGCTGGTATGTTGAGCCCTTTGATGATGTTTATCAGTGCTTGCAACAAAACTCATTTTTTTTTGTAATCAACTTGAGTTGAGAGAGAATCACCCGCTGCATCCTCAATGTAACGTTTGTATGTCGCATCGATGTATGTTTTGAACAAGCAATTAACAGTGGTGTATCGATATTATTGAGCCTTTTGTTGCTTTGATTTCTTCCGAAGGTAGTAGAATATAACATCTACATGCCGCTTAAAATAACAAAATAAATAAGTTATTGATATCCATAAAGTCTACTCAAGTAAGAAAATTAATTTGGTATATAAAAGGCCAAAATCATCGACAGACACTCAAACTTGTTGCGAAAATTCACTTAGATGCCTCAACTAAGGTGCGTTCCTATCAGACCCCTAACCTCCCCGAATTTTATTCCAATTGGATATTTTTTTCCCTATCAGCAAAAAGCTCAAAGTGTGTGTTGCACACACGCGATGACGTGGCAAAACGAGCTAATTGGAAGCTGACACATGACATTGTGGGTCCAATAATTTTTTAAAAATTAATTATAATTTTTTTAAAAAAAGTATATAAAAATGGCACTGAGGAAATTATCAAAAAATAATTCTAAAATTATTTAAAAAATAAAAATAAAAAACTAATTATTTTAAAAAAAAATAATTTTTTTTAAAAATGAAATAAATTATTAAAAAATTATTTTTTTTAAAAAATTATTTATTAAAAAATTAAATTTTTTTAGAAAAAATAAAAATAAAAAATTTCATTGAGGATATAAATTATGAAAAAATAATTATAAAATTATTTTGAAAATAAAAAAAAAAAAAATTATAAAATTTTTTAAAATATGAAATAAATTATTAAAAAAATTTTTAAAAATAAAAAATTAAAAAAAATTATAAAACTTTTTAAAATGAAAATAAAATATGGCATTGATAATCCAAATTATGAAAAAATAATTGTAAAATTATATGAAAAATAAAAATAAAAATTGATTACTTAAATAAAATTATAAGTTTTTTTAAAAATGAAATAAATTATTAGAAAATTATTTTTTTAAAAAATAATTATTAAAAATTTTAAAAAAAATTGAAAAATTAAAATTAATAATGGCATTGAGGATATAAATTATGAAAAAATAACTAAAAACTTATTTGAAAAATTAAAATAAAAAATTGATTATTTCAAAAAATTATAAATTTTTTTAAAAAATAAAATAAATTATTAAAAAAAATAAAATAAAAAATTAATTATTAAAAAAATTATAAAACTTTTTAAAATAAAAATAAAAAATGGCATTGATGATCCAAATTATGAAAAAATAATTACAAAATTATTTAAAAAATAAAAATAAAAAACTAATTATTAAAAATAAACTATAAATTTTTTCAAAAGATGAAAATAGAAAATAAAATTATTTTTAAATTCAATTTTATTAAAAAAGAATATTGGGGTCCTCTAATGCTTTTTCGGGCCTTTAGAGTTTTAATTTTTTTTTTTTCTGGTTATTAAAAGAATTTTGGGGCCCTCAATGCCACTTGGCATCTTTTTATTCGTAAATTAGTAAAAAAAAAATGCTCGTCACGCGCCTCTCACGATGGTACTACATGCGCAGTGCCACCTAGGCAAAAAATGCCCAATTGGAATGAAATTCGGGGGGTTTAGGGGTCTGATAGGAACAAGCCTTAGTTTAGGGGTCTAAGTAAATTTTCGCAACAAGTTTGAGTACCTATCGATGTCTTTGGCCTATATAAAATTTAAGAATGACAGTTATGTGTTTTTTATGTAAGTTATGTATCAGAATGCATAATAATGTATATATATGTATCATAATCTATTTATTGTACATGTACGTAATATTTTTTTGTAATACCTCATCATTCCAGCAGGTGTTGGGCTGTGACATTGTGTAGAACCAGTTCTTTGAATCTGGTTGCACAATAACAAAATCCAAAGAACTAAAACCAATTCCTGATTTATTAGCTTTGTAGTGGTTGTCTTTCAATTTCCTACATGAGTATAATGAAATTATAAACTCTTTGTGATTTTAAAATTATAAAAGAATAATGAAAAAACTAAAAATATCTTACTTCTTTTCATGAAACTTTAATAATCCTTCGACAATCCAATCACAGTACTCTTCGATTAGTCCCATCGACATTTCATCGGAAATAAGATAACCATCAAATGGATGCTTTCGAGGAAAATCAACTGTTGTAGATTCTTTGCCTTTACAACTTGAACCAAATTCAGTTGTAAATGGTGACCTGAATATTGTAGTTCGCTTCTTGTTTCTTGGAGCACGTGTTTTAATGGCATCCTGTTTACCCAATTCTACTTCAGGAAGATCTGATTGAAACCGAGTATCATGGATTTGACATTCATTGTCGTTCATTTCAGTGGGACTAGCAGACTTCATTTTCATGGCAACAACTGGTGTGAAAATTTCAGCTATAATGTTATCTATCTATTCCTGAGACGAATCAGTTGAAATAGCATTGGTAGACTCCTGAAAAACAAAAATAGTTAGATATAAATTAAATGTGTATGATAACCAATATGACTTCTATAGAGTAAATACACCATTAACATTATGTCTGTGTGGCCGTATTATAATATAATACTCATACAGTTTTGTGAAACTATTATGTATCATAATATTTAATAAAGGTCTGATACATTTCATAACAAATTAATTTGGTGTATGTAATGTATCAGGTAAATTATATAACATGTTTATTCTTATTTTACACAAAGATATTCCAAAGTAATAGCATATATATTTCAAATTTCGTGTGTTATCCGTACCCGCATTTCATTTGGAACTTCAACATTGGTCGTTTGTAAGGACGGATCAGAAATATTGGCTTTTTTTTAGAAAAATCGTCTGAATTTACTGCCATTGCAACGATTGATGTGGACATGCCAGCTATGATATTATCTATCATTTCCTGAAACGCTTCAGACGATATCACAGTGTAGGACACCTGGAAAATGCAAATTGTTAGATACAACTACAAACAATTATAGCATTATATTAACATTAATTAGATGAAAGAGATCCCATATAAAATAATCCACAACCGTATGTTCTACGTACCTGCAGTTCATTTTGAACTCCAGTATTGTTTATTGGTAAAATGAGATCAGGGAGATTTTCCTTCTGTAAAAGCTCCTCAGATTATATTGCACTAACCGGTGAGGAAAAGTCATCTATGGTGTTATTAATGGAATCCTGAAATGCAACATTCTTAACCTCAGTTTCACTTTCCTGAAACAAAAAATTAATTAGATATTAAAGAACACGTAAGACTTATATATGATGAAATAACAACACTGTTGAGAACATAATGATTTTCCATATTAATAACATACAATCAATATAATTTGCACTATCCGTACCTTCTGTACATTTTGAACTTCAATAGTCTGTCTCTGAAAATCCGGATCATCAAAATAGAATTTGTAAGACGACTCATTTGAAGGGTTTTCATCCTGCTTGTGATCTCCAGTATATACATCATTTTCATCATCATTCTGAACCACAAAAAATTCATTAAATTATAAAAATAGTATACGACACTTTTTTTTTAACATCCCTACAACTTTACCATTTCTGGTTCTTTCGGAGTTCCCAAATCATCACCATGTGGCTCATTCTTTTCCACATCTTTATTTGGACTATCGATTTCAATAACAACCTGAAAAACATATAACTTTTAAAAAAGATAAAAATATATAAAATTTAATAAAATATGATGTGATCATATTAAAAGTTACTTTTTGTGGAGCATCATGCTTCTCCTTCACAGCTAACATCAATTCTTCATGTTGTTTTTTCATTTCTTCATGATGTTTTTTCATTAATGCTTCAATGTCATCAAATCTTTTGTCAACCTGCATAAGTTTAACAGAGTAAATTAGTTACGTCAATAAAGTCATTTTTTAAAAAATAAAATTCATGTTGCACTTACAAATGTCTTGACTAATGATTCAATTGCATTCATATCAACTTTCATCAAAACTTTCTCATGATATGTTCCTCCAGACACATTAATTTTCTGTGTGGACTCACACACACTTTCCACAGCTGGTGGTTTTTGTTCTGCTATTGGTGTCTGTTCGCCGAAATTCATTAAAGATGATTTATGTGGAGCTTCTTCATTGATTGAGTCAGTAATTGTGTTTGATGTACCAGAAGGTGCTTCATTGACTTCTTTAACAGAGGGGTGACCTTCAATCTTTTATTGATCTGTCATCGATTCTTTTTGCTCAGCGTTTGTCTTTCTTCTTTTTGAAGGCGGTGCCAAAGTTATATCAGACTTGGCTTTTGTCCTATTTAACAGTACGAGCGGTGGTTGGGTAGTAAAATCATCAAAATCATCTAAGAGTAATGAACCAGCTGACATTTTACCTTTCTGATCAACTTTTATCTGTTGTCTACAAGATGTGGATGGCAAAGTCGAATTGACAGAATCTTTCAAATCCATTCCATCATGATTTGACAGTTGAAGACATTTTAGCTCATCAAGTGTAGGACTAATGTTGGTGTACGCATACTATAATTAAGATTAAAAAAAATAACAAATTCAGTGATATGAATGTAAGGGCAATAATGTATCAGTATATAGTGGTATACCAACAACCGTACTGTTAAGTATATGAATATATCATATGAGTACTGTAATATATCATGAAATAGTAAAAAAAGTCTATTTTGTTGCATGAATTGATATGAAAGATGTCTGATTATCATATATACTATAGTATGAACAAGTTACATGCTTAATCATATATTGAAAACATAAAAGAAAATTCCATGTGTGCAACACAAACTACAAAAAGAGATTGAAAATAAATCGAAATTACCTTGCTAAACATTCCATTCATGAACTTTTCAAATTTAGGCTTTGTTCCAACAACAAACCAGTTACATATCCTCGGGATACCATTACCAATAAGACAAGAAATATCTTTATCTACTTCAGAACAACATTTGTACATCCAGACGTTGAGAACATGTGGCATTCCTCCTAACCGATAAAGCTTCTTTTCAACGAAAAAGTCCTGTCTCAACGAGTTCATTAACTTTTTGAAAGAAATCTTCCCCCACGGATATTGTTCATATCGACCATCCGCTACCATATTGAATTCTATATAACTAACAGCTGCATCATCAGTTTCAGACAATAAAAATGTATGAATAAAAAACAATATGGTCATCTGCAAGCATCCTGGTCATTGAAAATTTTTTCCATCTTATAACGCAGAATAATTTTTTTTTTTGGATATTTTATTTTTTGCCACTGGGAAATACTTTGTCATTAAAATAGAGCCATCTGAATTCGGATACTGAAAGTCCTCAATGTTTGAAGTGCAATTCAGACCACTAATGAGAGCAAATTCAAATATCGTAAATTTTAGAACTGTTCCCTTGACATAAACATGGAATTCATTGGGGTTATCTTGTTTACACTCAAGCATCAACAAACATTTGGTTATTTAACCTTGAAAATTTGATTTAGGTATATCAACAAACACACCAAAGCATGTCTCCTTAAACATATTTAGCCCTTTTTACCCACATAGTATTCCACATTAGTCGCAAAGTTACAGTTGAACAAAATGCCAAACCTCAAAGGATGAGGTGGAACTGTTTTGATCACGTATTTCATCCCCTGCATTAAAAAATATGATGTATCATGACACATTTATTTGACCTTATGATACATAAGTAATGTATCAGATTATAATACAGAACTTGCAACATAAGTATCAAACATACTGATAAAATTGTTATTTATGTATCAGATTGTACCAGACATCCTGGTAAAATTCTTACTTAGTTCGAAACATTGATGTATCAGAACACATTCGATTACAGTTATTATGTACATAAGTTATGTATCATATTAATAATTAGCATTAAGAGTTGTTACATCATATATTATGATACATAACTATACCATATGTATCAAAATATAATACATAAGTTCCAACATAAGTATCAAACATACTAATAAAATTCTTACTTATGTATCAAATTGTACCAAAAATCCTTGTAAAATTCTTACTTAGTTCAAAACAGTGATGTATCAGAACGCATTCGATTACAGTTATGTACATAAGTTATGTATTAGATTTACAATTAGCATTGAGAGTCATTACGTCATAGATTATGATATATAACTATAACATATGTATCAGACATATTGATAAATTCTTACCTATGTATCATATGCACAAATTTGTGATGTATCATAACGCATGCACAAACATTATCTTCCTCGATATGTATCATACTAATTTGTAACACTAACATTTGTTACTAACAATAACAAATTATGAAGAAATTCGTCAATCAAACACATAAATACCATACCTTTGGTAATGGGTCTCTTTTCATAACATTATTTTTTTTCCCTTTGAACTAGCAACAACAGTCTTCTTCCCTTTAACATTAGCAGTCTTCTTCCCTTTAACACTAGCAGCATCCCGTAACTTTTTCATGATTGTCAAATCGTTCCGATACTTAGATCTATTTTCACGAAAACCAACGTCTTTATAATCAAAATCATCAGTAACAAATCCAGACACATCAATTTCATTAGAAGTTGACTGAATTTGAATAAGCCCCAAACTAAAAGAGGGTGCGAAATCTATTAATAATGTTATAATGTTAGAAGAACATAAAATTGAAAAGAGATTTGTTCAATTTCAAAACTAATAAACAATATTATCAAGTATAAACAAACTAACCTCGAATAAATTTAGAATAATTAAGTTAATGGAGTAATTGTAATGAAAGATAATGGAAGATAACGGTTGTTGCTTCAAGATCGAATTTTGGCATAATCTTCGCAGCAATCCCGTGATTTTAGGTGACGGAATAGTATTTGGGTATTATGTTAAGATGTGGATTGGAATGTATCAGGAAAAGCTTGTGTATTGGGTCTTAAAAGAGATTTTTGTAATATATTTAGTAGTATGATATTTAAAGTAATATAGAAAAGTTAAAGTGTTTGCTTAAGTAATTTTTCCATATTCTTCACCCATATGTTGACCACATTTAATTTCTTATTTTTCAATTGGTATGTATCTTTTTTTTTAGCTTATATATATTTACAGAGCTAAAGATAAAAGAAACATAAATTGATATGCAACTAAAAATACAACCCACAATTTTTTATTTCATGTATTTTGTTGAGAAACCTTATGATATGACTTCTTTTAAACTTATCTCCACGCATCAAGTATAATTTTCTCGAAATTAAAAAAAAAGGTTATGTAGAATGAGGTAAGCAGTTAAGATTACATAATATATAACTATCACATTCTTTATCAATTTTTTTTATTAATTATTTGATAGCTCAAAGGGCATAACTACAATAAGTTAATCATGCTTTTTTTTCTTCCCCCTAATAGTGTAGGGTCTGAAAAATAAACGTTAAACAAATAACCATAACCAAACTTCACAAAGAAGAACACTTTTTAAAAAAATCTATGCGAAAAGTATATTTTTTTCCTCAAAGTACAACTATCCAAAAATATTGTAGAGTTAAGAAACTGTAGGAATTGCTACCCCAAATAAGCACTACCGATCTGAATTTAAATTAGTGGAGTTCTAATATAGATATCGAACACTAAGTAAATTTTTTTAAAAAGATTCTTTCTTACTGATAAAACAATGAAAAGAATTGAATTACCACAATCAAATAGAATTCTAGAATATTGAATACACATATACATAAATTTTCAATCAAACATGAAAAAACAACAAACACATTATAAAATCAAAAAAGGAGATTTACCTTTGAAAAATAGGCGAAAGGAATAATAAAGAATAAAAAATACATGAACACCAATCAAAAATTAAAAAAATAAATAAATATCAATTTACATTACTTATGAAAATTAGAAATTTGGGCAGCACTTCGTTGTAAATAGAAGAAAACAGTACCTGTATCAGCCCAGTAGACACGCATAAATATATATATAAACAGTAATTGGCCGTCAGAGCCATCACGTCTATCAACCAAACACGCTTATGGCTGTACAATATGTCTACAAAAGCCTCTACATAGATACACAACTGAGTTAGGGTCGGGACAAACTCCCGCCCACGAAAGACTTTTACACAAATACCAAAAATACATATAGAAACGACTTGGGATGCCCCGAAACAACTGGAGCTCACCACTAACAACAGAATGTCCTGGCTCTTTCTGCGGAGGTGTACGACCTGAAGTACCTGTTCCTGCAGGCATGAATACGGGTCCCCCGTGAGGGACGTCAGTACGAAAATATGTACTGAGTATGTAAGGCAGTGAGTATCAAGATGAGATACAAAAGATCAACAGAACCCAGATACCAGTGAATAAACAGTATGAGTAGACCACACTTAAAAGAGTTGATGGGATACCTGCACATTACTTTCATATCATTACTTCCCGTAATCCTTATCAATACATAACATATGTCATACAATGGCCAACTGATCAGTGGTACTAATACAATACATCAGGGACCACCCCTGGAATAGCATATATACATAAACTTTATAATACAATGGTCAACTGATCAGTGATACTAATACAATACATCATATCATCAATTTAAAATACAGACATTCCATTTCTTATATCAATTAATCTTTGAGATTGGTTACTTTGTGGTCACACCTTATGGAACTTGAAACCATGATACCTCAATAGGAAAACATGTAAATAGGTAATCAATATCATGAAAATAAAGTAGAGAATCATGGATACCTCATTAAACCATTTCGGAGTCAACAATAGTATATGGACATTTTTTTTTACTAGCTGTACATCTTAAAAGTGAAAACAAGTTCAATTGGTAGTGTCGAAGATCATTTGATGTTATTATGTGTCATGTGTCGTAGGACAATGTTGGAAGCTTACTTGAGAGTGTCATGGGTCATTATTCATGCCAAAGATTAGATAGAGTATGTCTTACATACCTTGATATAACCACTTCAATACAAGTCTAACTTGACTTCCCGTACTCTTCGAACACTTATCTACAATAAGTCATTTGTGGCAAACTAGTATTAGCAACCAAACCTTACCATTTAGGTATTAACTTCACCAAATAATGTCTAGGAGGTAATCCTTTAACTCATCAATAAGAGTGCTACATACATCCTCTTATACTCTTATTACATTCACATATCATGCATTTTCATGAAATATCCCTCAACATCACTCTTAGCCTTTATTTCCCTTCTTAATCACCATCCAATACCAACATGATCACTAGGCATACATAACCACTAATATAATGATATATCACCACAATTCATCCTCCATAATCTAATACAACAACTTCCATAATTTACTACTAACAATTTATACAAAACGATTCATAACTATGTTTCTAGTTATCTTCCAACATCAAGACAATACTCATAATCCTTTATCAATACTTATTCATGGATAAGAATCAAGAATAAACAATATTCATACATTAACAATGAACTCTTGTATTTAGAATCCTCCTTACATAACCATGGGGTGCTTCTCGAAGCTTTCGAGATGGTGAACACAACTACGGAACCAATTCGAATTTTCTACGGTTGAATCACAAAATATTTGAAGTTGAAATTAGGCTAGGGTTTCACCTTCTCTTAATAATTGGATGGTATATGATATATATGAGGCTAAGTGTAGGTTTATAAAGACCCATTTTCGTCCAAGAGGTAATAGAAAATGACCATCTTTGCCTAAAAATTTAAATAAATCCGAATCTGTCCCCAGTGGACAGTTTTGACAGGCTGAAGTAAATCGATCATAATTCTTTGCTCCGGTATCGGATTCGGGTGAAACCAATTGCATTGGAAAGATAATTCAAAGGTCTTTCATTTTCATATAAAGTATACCACCCAGTTCTTCCTTTACAAGGAGTTATGGTTGTTTAAAGTTGACCAAAAAATCTGTCCCACAATTCTGTTTTTTTTTTGATAGGCTGTAGTAAAACGGGTATAGATCCTTACTCAGACATTGGATTTGGATGAAACCAATTTCATCGGAAAGAAGACTCTCGGAGATTTTTTTCGATATATAGCAGCTCAAACAGTTCGTTTTGTACAAGGAGTTATGATCGTCTAAAGTTGATCCAAAAAAATAATTGCCTAGCTGCAGTAATTTTCCTGCAGATTTACTGTTCACAGGCTTCCCGGCCACCGTTTTGAAATTTCGAATGTGCTCGCTTATATGAAATACTCCTCTGTTTTGGGCAAACTTTATATTGTTGGAAATCTTATTCCAATACCTACACATACAACTATTGACGGGATACTTCCGAACACCATAAACTTAATTTAACTCATACGCAAGCCTTTAGGACTCCATATAATCGCGATAAGTGTACGAAAAAATTTACGGGGTGTTTCAAATCTTTTCAAATCTTGATTCATCTTAGTCGACCTTGGATGGATGGAATACCTTGAACAGTGTGCTTCTGTCATAATTCTCTTTCTTAGCTCAACTACATCAGGTACACATAAACGATTCTGACACTGAAGCACTCCTTCTTGCGTAAGCTCAAATGCCTTTGTCGTGCCACTCTGCACATCCTCCTTAAGCTGCAATAAAATTGGATCTGCATACTTCTTCTCTTTCACTTCAGCTATCAATGAAGATTCCGCTGCATTACGTACAATAACCTCTTCATCTGGAGTTTCGAGAAGTCGAACTCCCAAATTAGCTAGTTGGTGAAGATCCTTAATCATCCCCTGCTTTTCTATAGATTCCATTTTAGACTTACGACTCAGTGCATCCGCTACCACATTCGCTTTCCCTGGATGATACAAGATATCAACATCGTAATCTTTCAACAATTCAAGCCATCTCCGCTGCCTCATGTTTAGATCTTTCTGACTGAAGATATATTGCAGGCTCTTATGATCGGTATATATGTCAACATGAACCCCATATAAGTAGTGGCGCCATATCTTCAAAGCAAATACAACTGCAGCTAGCTCAAGATCATGTGTGGGATAATTCCTCTCATGTGGTCGCAACTGTCTAGAGCCGTAGGCTATTACTCTACCATGTTGCTTTAATACGCATCCTAAGCCACTTCTCGAAGCATCACAGTACACTGCATACCCTTCTGTGCCTTCAGGAAGTACCAATACCAGTGTAGAAGTCAACTTGCTCTTCAGATCTTGGAAACTCTTTTCACAGGCATCATTCCATTGAAACTTGGAGGCTTTATGCGTCAACTTAGTCAAGGGTGCAGAAATAGAAGAAAAACCTTCAACAAACCTTCTATAATAACCTGCCAACCCGAGGAAACTACGAATCTCCGTAGGCGTCGTGGGTCTTGGCCAATTCTTCACAACCTCAATCTTCTGAGTGTCAACTTTTATGCCTTCACTGGATACAATATGGCCCAAAAATGCCACTGACTTGAGCCAAAACTCACATTTAGAAAACTTCGCATAAAACTTACGATCACGAAGAATCTGCAACACCTGCCTCAAGTGATTAACATGGTCCTCTTCTGATCTAGAGTAGACCAGAATATCATCTATGAAAACTATCACGAACACATCTAGAAACGGCTTAAACAACCTATTCATCAGATCCATAAAAACTGCGGGTGCATTTGTCAGCCCGAATGACATAACCAGGAATTCATAATGACCATACCGTGTTCGGAAAGCTGTCTTGGGTATATCTTTATCCTTGACTCTCACTTGATGATAGCCTGATCTCAAGTCAATCTTGGAAAAACACTGGGCACCCTGCAACTGGTCAAATAAATCATCAATTTGGGGGAGAGGGTATTTATTCTTGATAGTCACCTTATTTAATTGCCGATAGTCAATACACATCCTCAGCGAACCATCTTTATTATGCACAAACAATACTGGTGCTCCCCAAGGGGACATACTAGGCCTGATGAATCCCTTCTCTAGCAAGTCTTTCAATTGCTCTTTCAATTCTCGCAACTCTGCTGGTGCCATTCTATAAGGAGGAATTGAGATTGGCTGTGTGTCTGGCAACATATCAATACCAAACTCCACTTCTCGTTCAGGAGGTAAACCTGGTAGTTCTTCAGGAAATACATCAGGAGATTCATTCACAACCGGAACGGTCTGAAAAGTTGGTGGCTCTGCCTCTGTATCCCTTACTCTAACCAAATGGTATATGTACCCCTTGGAAATCATTTTTCTTGCCTTAAAGTAAGAAATAAATCTACCTCTCGGCGCGCCAACATTACCTTTCCATTCAAGGACTGCCTCATTTGGGAAATGGAAATACACCTTCTTAGAATGGCAATCTACTGTAGCATAACAAGACGCTAACCAATCCATGCCCATAATAACATCAAAATCTACCATTTCTAACTCAACAAGATCGGCCATCGTATCACGACCACAAATATTCACAACACAATTTCGATAAACATTCCTAGCTATAAGAGATTCCCCCACTGGTGTTGATACTTCAAATGGCTTGGCTAATAATTCGGGTGTTCTCCTGAAACTTCCCGCAACCAAAGGAGTAGCGTACGATAATGTAGAACCAGGATCAATTAAGGCATACACATCAAATGCAAAGATGGACAACGTACCTGTAACCACGTCTGGAGAAGCCTCTAAATTCTGCCGATCTGCTAGGGCATACACACGGTTCTGAGCTCCGCTGGAACTAGCTGCTCCTCTATCGCCTCTACCGTGACCCATAGGTTGTGCACCCCTACTCAAAGGAGGCACCGATGATGATGCAATAGCTGATCCGGTAGGTCGTGTTATACCACCTGTGGTCCTGTGTGGGCAATCCCTAGCCATATGCCCCGGCCTACCGCACCAAAAGCAATTGTTCGTTCCAAGCCGACATTCGCCAAAGTGAAATCTTCTACATATGGGGCACGAGTGTCGTGGAGGTCTCAATTGACTCATACTCCCTTGCCCTTGATACCCCACTATTTGCGAACTCTGATTTTCACTGCTTTGCCCGAACTGATTACCTCTGAACCTTTGAAATTGCGGTGGAGCACTAATTGTCGGATAAGAAGATAACGGGCTAGGCAATCTATGAGAGAACGAAGGCCTAAAACCTCGCTGAGATGCCATAAACTGCCCTATAGCTCTGGCCTGCTTAGAATATCCTTTTTTTGATTCCTGGGTTCTTCTTCTTTGCCTCTGATCTTCCATCTTCTGAGCGAAAGCTTGTATCCTCGCTATATCCATGTCCTTGTTCAAAGCAGCAATAGTACAATCTCTAACCAAGTATGATTCCAATCTATCCACATAGTGATGAACTCTGTCATCCATAGTAGCTACCACATTAGAAGCATATCGAGACAAGGAGTTAAATCGAAGACTATACTCCCTTACACTCATATTACCCTGACGAAGATTTAAGAATTGATCTGCACGGGCCTGACGAGTCTCAAATGGAAGATAATGATCAATAAATGCATCATTGAACTCTCCCCACGTAGTTGGAGGTGCATCAATACCCCTAGATCGTTTCCAATCCTCGTACCATAATATAGCCTCTCCTTTCAGTCTATATGATGCTAGCTCAACCATCTCTTTACCGGATATGTGCATAACATCTAGAGCCCTTTGGGTTTGATCGACAAAGTCTTGCGGGTCTTCGTTAATATCTGATCCGGTAAAAGTAGGAGGATCCAGTTTCAGAAAATCCTGTGTCCGAAGGCTAGCTGCTCTATCCGTACCACTAGAACCCGTGGTAGGAATAGCTTTCCCTTGAACTTGACCGGCAACTATACGCGTCAGAAGTTGTACTGCATCCCTCAAATCTCGATCAACAGCATTAATAGATGGCCCTTCCGGAGGAGAAGAAGCTCTTGATATATGCTCATCTTGAGACTTACTTTGTTCAGCTTGTGCTGGTGGTGACTTACTAGTACCTTCTCCGGCCACTACATCCACTCGCTTCCACTTATTCTTTCTCCTTGTAACCGGCATCGTTACTATAATAAAAAAAACAATTGGATTAAGCGATCGATTATGACTTTATCTCTAATATGGGCTCTATTGCACGATCTAAGAAATGGAGAGTGGAAACAATCCCTAAATGTACAATAGCCTCCTGTTTATAGATGTGGTGCACAACACACCGATAAACGAGATTCTACGTAGACACGACTTTGTAGACTCACTAGGACGAACTTCTCTGATACCACTTCAGTCATACCCCAAATCCCATTGGAGCGGACTGGCACCCGTAGCCGAGGAGGCCCGGGAGAACCCGTTCATAACCTATACTTTCACATTTACATTACTTATGAAAATTAGAAATTTGGGCAGCACTTCGTTGTAAATAGAAGAAAACAGTACCTGTATCAGCCCAGCAGACACGCATAAATATATATATAAACAGTAATTGACCGTCAGAACCATCACGTCTATCAACCAAACACTCCTATGGCTGTACAATATGTCTAAAAAAGCCTCTACATAGATAAACAACTGAGTTAGGGTCGGGACAAACTCCCGCCCATGAAAGACTTTTATACAAATACCAAAAATACATATAGAAACGACTTGGGATGCCCCGAAACAACTGGAGCTCACCACTAACAACAAAATGTCCTGGCTCTTTCTGCGGAGGTGTACGACCTGAAGTACCTGTTCCTGCAGGCATGAACACGGGTCCCCCGTGAGGGACGTCAGTACGGAAATATGTACTGAGTATGTAAGGCAGTGAGTATCAAGATGAGATACAAAAGATCAACAGAACCCAGATACCAGTGAATAAACAGTATGAGTAGACCACACTTAAAAGAGTTGATGGGATACCTGCACATTACTTTCATATCATTACTTCCCGTAATCCTTATCAATACATAACATATGTCATACAATGGCCAACTGATCAGTGGTACTAATACAATACATCAGGGACCACCCCTGGAATAGCATATATACATAAACTTTATAATACAATGACCAACTGATCAGCGGTACTAATACATTACATCTGTCACACCCCAAATCCCATTGGAGCAGACTGGCACCCGTAGCCGAGGAGGCCCGGGAGAACCCGTTCATAACCTATACTTTCGCATTCACATTACTTATGAAAATTAAAAAAAATTTGGGCAGCACTTCGTTGTAAATAGAAGAAAACATTACCTGTATCAGCCCAGCAGACACGCATATATATATATATAAACAGTAATTGGCCGTCAGAGCCATCACGTCTATCAACCAAACACTCCTATGGCTGTACAATATGTCTACAAAAGCCTCTACATAGATACACAACTGAGTTGGGGTCGGGACAAACTCCCGCCCACAAAAGACTTTTATGCAAATACCAAAAGTACATATAGAGACGACTTGGGATGCCCCGAAACAACTGGAGCTCACCACTAACAACAGAACGTCCTGGCTCTTACTGCGGAGGTGTACGACCTGAAGTACCTGTTCCTGCAGGCATGAATGCAGGTCCCCCGTGAGGGACGTCAGTACGAAAATATGTACTGAGTATGTAAGGCAGTGAGTATCAAGATGATATACAAAAGGTCAACAGAAACCAGATACGAGTGAATAAACAGTATGAGTAGACCACACTTAAAAGAACTGATGGGATACCTGCACATTACTTTCATATCATTACTTCCCGTAATCCTTATCAATACATAACATATGTCATACAATGGCCAACTGATCAGTGGTACTAATACAATACATCAGGGACCACCCCTGGAATAGCATATATACATAATCTTTATAATACAATGGCCAACTGATCAGTGGTACTAATACAATACATCATATCATCAATTTAAAATAAAGACATTTCATTTCTTAATTCAATTGATCTTTGAGATTGGTTACTTTGTGGTCACACTTTATGGAACTTGGAACCATGATACCTCAATAGGAAAAATATGTAAATAGGTAATCAATATCATGAAAATGAAGTAGAGAATCATGGATACCTCATTAAACCATTTCGGAGTCAACAATAGTATATGGACATTTTTGACTAGCCGGACATCTTAGAAGTGAAAACAAGTTCAATTGGTAGTGTCGAAGATCATATTATGTTAGTATGTGTTATGTGTCGCAGGACAATGCTGGAAGCTTACTTGAGAGTGCCATGGGTCATTATTCATGCCAAAGAATAGATAGAGTATGTCTTACATACCTCGATATAACCACTTCAATACAAGTGACTTCCCGTACTCTTCGAACACTTATCTACAATAAGTCATTTGTGGCAACAAGTATTAGCAACCAAACCTTACCATTTAGGTATTAACTTCACCAAATAATGTCTAGGAAATAATCCTTTAGCTCATCAATAAGAGTACTACATACATCCTCTTATACTCTTATTACATTCACATATCATGCATTTTCATGAAATATCCCTCAACATCACTCTTAGCCTTTATTTCCCTTCTTAATCACCATCCAATACCAACATGATCACTAGGCATACATAACCACTAATATAATGATATATCACCACAATTCATCCTCCATAATCCAATACAACAACTTCCATAATTTACAGCAACTTCCATAATTTACTACTAACAATCTATACACAACCAGTCATAACTATGTTTCTAGTTATCTTCCAACATCAAGACAACACTCATAATCCTTTATAAATACTTATTCATGGATAAGAATCAAGAATAAACAATATTCATACCTTAACAATGAACTCTTGTATTTATGATCCTCCTTACATAACCATGGGGTGCTTCTTGAAGCTTCCGAGATGGTGAACACAACTACGGAACCAATTTGAATTTTCTACGGTTGAATCACAAAATATTTGGGGTTGAAATTGGTTAGGGTTCCCACCTTTCCTAAAATTTGGATAAAATCTGATAAAATTGAGGCTAAGTGCAGGTTTTTAAGACCAAATTTTCGTCCAAATAGAAAATGACCATTGTGCCCTAAAAATTGAAACAAATCCCGAATCTGTCCCCAGTGGACAGTTTTGACAGGCTGAAGTAAATCGATCATAACTCTTTGCTCCGATATCGGATTTGGGTGAAATTGGTATCATTGTAAAGATAATTAAGAGGTCTTTCATTTCATATAAATTAGGCCACCCAGTTCGTCCTGTACAAGGAGTTAGGATCGTTTGAAGTTGACCCTAAAAATCTGTTTTGAGAGGCTGAAGTAAAACGCGTATAACTCCTTATGCAGATATTGGATTTGGATGTAACCAATTGCATTAGAAAGAAGACTCAAAGATCTTTCTATTGATATATGGTAGCTCGCCCAGTTCATTATATTGAGGAAGTTATGATCGTTCAAAGTTGACCCAAAAACTGGCAGGCCTCAGTATTTTCCTGCTAATTTACTGTTCACAAAAATCTGTTTTGAGAGGCTGAAGTAAAACGAGTATAACTCCTTACTCAGATGTTGGATTTGAATGAAACCAATTTCATTAGAAAGAAGACTCTTGGATCTTTTCGTCTATATACAGCAGCCCACACAGTTCCGTTTGCACAAGGAGTTATGATCGTCTCAAGTTGGTGTGCCTAGCTGCAGAAATTTTCCTGCAGAATCACTGTTCACAGGCTTCCCGGCCACCGATTTGAAATTTCGAACGTGCTCGCTTATATGAAATACTCCTCTGTTTTGGGCAAACTTTATATCGTTGGAAAGCTTATTCCAATACCTACTCATACAACTATTGACGGGATACTTCCGAACACCATAAACTTAATTTAACCCATACGCAAGTCTTTAGGACTCCATATAATCGCGATAAGTGTACGAAAAAAAAATTTACGGGGTGTTACATTATCCCCCTCTTAAGAACATTCGTCCTCGAATGTTAGCATAGTTACTCAGTTAAGACATGTCCAAGCTTACAATTAACATATTCATCATCATAACATCCTTGCATAAAAACAAACACTTACTTGTTATTGTTCTTCTTCCGTCTCATGAACTTCCTCCTCATCGTTGAATAGGTAAGGGTACTTAATCTTCATCGCTTCCTCGGCTTCCCATGTGATCTCCTCAACTTGTTGATTCCTCCAAAGTACTTTTACCGATGCTATCTCTTTATTCCTTATCTTTTTAATTTGGCGATCAAGAATAGCAATAGGCATTTCTTCAAAAGTGAGATCTTTTGTAATTTGTACATCTTCCGTAGTAGTGATGTGCGATGGATCTCCGATGTACTTGCGAAGCATCGAAACATGAAATACAGGATGAACTGCTGAGAGCTCTTGAGGTAGCTCTAACTCATAAGCAACCTGTCCAAATCTTTGAATGATCTTATACGGACCTATGTATCGTGGACTTAACTTTCCTTTCTTGCCAAACCTCATCACTCCTTTCATCGGTGATACTTTCAAGAATACCCAATCATCGATAGAAAACTCAAGTCCTCTTCTTCTAACATCCGCATAAGATTTGTGTCGACTTTGAGCTGTTGCAAGCCGTTGTTGGATCACTTTAACCTTCTCCATTGCTTGATAAACAAGATCCGGTCCAAATAAGACCGCATCACCTACTTCAAACCATCCTATTGGCGATCTACACTTTCTTCCATACAATGCTTCATATGGTGCCATTTTGATACTTGAATGATAGCTATTATTGTAGGCAAACTCGATAAGAGGTAGGTGATCATCCCAGTTGCCTGTGAAATCTAATACACATGCTCGTAGCATGTCTTCAAGTGTCTGGATGGTACGTTCCGCTTGTCCGTCCGTTTGAGGATGAAAAGCCGTACTTAGATTTACTTGTGTCCCCAAACTCCTTTGAAAAGACTTCCAGAAATTCGCGGTAAATTGGGCTCCTCGATCGGATATAATGGAAATTGGAACTCCATGCAACCGAACGATCTCCTTAATATACAACTTCGCATACTCTTCCGCCGTATAAGTTGTCTTAACTGGTAAGAAGTGCGCAGATTTGGTAAGCCTATCAATGATCACCCATATGGAATCAAACTTCCGATATGTACGAGGCAAACCCGTGATGAAATCCATATTGATCTTGTCCCACTTCCAGACTGGAAGATCTATACATTGCATGTAACCACCGGGTTTCTGGTGTTCTACTTTGACTCTTTGACAATTCGGACATTCAGCTACAAATTCGGCAATATTCCTCTTCATGTCATTCCACCAATATATTGCTTTCAAATCTTGATACATCTTAGTCGACCCTGGATGGATGGAATACCTTGAACAGTGTGCTTCTGTCATAATTCTCTTTCTTAGCTCAACTACATCAGGTACACATAAACGATTCTGACACTGAAGCACTCCTTCTCGCGTAAGCTCAAATGCCTTTGTCGTGCCACTCTGCACATCCTCCTTAAGCTGCAATAAAATTGGATCTGCATACTGCTTCTCTTTCACTTCAGCTATCAATGAAGATTCCGCTGCATTACGTACAATAACCTCTTCATCTGGAGTTTCGAGAAGTCGAACTCCCAAATTAGCTAGTTGGTGAAGATCCTTAATAATCCCCTGCTTTTCTATAGATGCCATTTTAGACTTACGACTCAGTGCATCCGCTACCACATTCGCTTTCCCTGGATGATACAAGATATCAACATCATAATCTTTCAACAATTCAAGCCATCTCCGTTGCCTCAAGTTTAGATCTTTCTGACTGAAGATATATTGCAGGCTCTTATGATCGGTATATATGTCAACATGAACCCCATATAAGTAGTGGCGCCATATCTTCAAAGCAAATACAACTGCAGCTAGCTCAAGATCATGCGTGGGATAATTCCTCTCATGAGGTCGCAACTGTCTAGAGCCATAGGCTATTACTCTACCATGTTGCATTAGTACGCATCCTAAGCCAATTCTCGAAGCATCACAGTACACTGCATACCCTTTTGTGCCTTCAGGAAGTACCAATACCGGTGTAGAAGTCAACTTGCTCTTCAGATCCTGGAAACTCTTTTCACAGGCTTCATTCCATTGAAACTTGGAGGCTTTATGCGTCAACTTAGTCAAAGGTGCAGAAATAGAAGAAAAAACCTTCAACAAACCTTCTATAATAACCTGCCAACCCGAGGAAACTACGAATCTCCGTAGGCGTCGTGGGTCTTGGCCAATTCTTCACAGCCTCAATCTTCTGAGTGTCAACTTTTATGCCTTCACTGGATACAATATGGCCCAAAAATGCCACTGACTTGAGCCAAAACTCACATTTAGAAAACTTCGCATACAGCTTACGATCACGAAGAATCTGCAATGCCTGCCTTAAGTGATTAACATGGTCCTCTTCTGATCTAGAGTAGACCAGAATATCATCTATGAAAACTATCACGAACACATCTAGAAACGGCTTAAACAACCTATTCATCAGATCCATAAAAACTGCGGGTGCATTTGTCAGCCCAAATGACATAACCAGGAATTCATAATGACCATACCGTGTTCGGAAAGCTGTCTTGGGTATATCTTTATCCTTGACTCTCACTTGATGATAGCCTGATCTCAAGTCAATCTTGGAAAAACACTGGGCACCCTGCAACTGGTCAAATAAATCATCAATTCGGGGAAGGGGGTACTTATTCTTGATAGTCACCTTATTCAATTGCCGATAGTCAATACACATCCTCAGCGAACCATCTTTCTTACGCACAAACAATACTGGTGCTCCCCAAGGGGACATACTAGGCCTGATGAACCCCTTCTCTAGCAAGTCTTTCAGTTGCTCTTTCAATTCTCGTAACTCTGCTGGTGCCATTCTATAAGGAGGAATTGAGATTGGTTGTGTGTCTGGCAACAAATCAATACCAAACTCCACTTCTCGTTCAGGAGGTAAACCTGGTAGTTCTTCAGGAAATACATCAGGAAATTCATTCACAACCGGAACGGTCTGAAAAGTTGGCGGCTCTGCCTCTGCATCCCTTACTCTAACCAGATGGTATATGTACCCCTTGGAAATCATTTTTCTTGCCTTAAAGTAAGAAATAAATCTACCTCTCGGCGCGCCAACATTACCCTTCCATTCAAGGACTGCCTCATTTGGGAAATGGAAATATACCTTCTTAGAACGGCAATCTACTGTAGCATAACAAGACGCTAACCAATCCATTCCCATAATAACATCAAAATCTACCATTTCCAACTCAACAAGATCGGCCAAAGTATCACGACCACAAATATTCACAACACAATTTCGATAAACATTCCTAGCTATAAGAGATTCCCCCACTGGCGTTGATACTTCAAATGGCTTGGCTAATAATTCGGGTTTTCTTCCGAACCTTCCCGCAACCAAAGGAGTAGCATACGATAATGTAGAACCAGGATCAATTAAGGCATACACATCAAATGCAAAGATGGACAACGTACCTGTAACCACGTCTGGAGAAGCCTCTAAATTCTGCCGATCTGCTAGGGCATACACACGGTTCTGAGCTCCGCTAGCACTAGATGCTCCTCTATTACCTCTACCGTGACCCATAGGTTGTGCACCCCTACTCAAAGGAGGCACCGAAGATGATGCAACGGCTGATCCGGTAGGTCGCGTTATACTACCTGTGGTCCTGCGTGGGCAATCTCTAGCCATATGCCCCGGCTTACCGCACCAAAAGCAATTATTCGTCCCAAGCCGACATTCGCCAAAGTGAAATTTTCTACAAATGGAGCACGGGTGTCGTGGAGGTCTCAATTGACTCATACTCCCTTGCCCTTGATACCCCACTGTTCGCGAACTCTGATTTTCACTGCTTTGCCCGAACTGATTACCTCTGAACCTTTGAAATTGCGGTGGAGCACTAATTGCAGGATAAGAAGATAACGGGCTAGGCAATCTATGAGAGAACGAAGGCCTAAAACCTCCCTGAGATGCCACAAACTGCCCTATAGCTCTGGGCCGCTTAGAATATCCTTTTTCTGATTCCTGGGTTCTTCTTCTTTGCCTCTGCTCTTCCATCTTCTGAGCGAAAGCTTGTATCCTCGCTATATCCATGTCCTTGTTCAAAGCAGCAATGGTACAATCTCTAACCAAGTATGGTTCCAATCTATTCACATAGTGATGAACTCTGTCGTCCATAGTAGCTACCACATTAGAAGCATATCGAGACAAGGAGTTAAATCGAAGACTATACTCTCTTACACTCATATTACCCTGACGAAGATTCAAGAATTGATCTGCACGGGCCTGACGAGTCTCAAATGGAAGATAATGATCAATAAATGCATTTTTGAACTCTCCCCACGTAGTTGGAGGTGCATCAATACCCCTAGATCGTTTCCAATCCTCGTACCACAATATAGCCTCTCCTTTCAGTCTATATGCTGCTAGCTCAACCATCTCTTTACCGGATACATGCATAACATCTAGAACCCTTTGGGTTTGATCGACAAAGTCCTGCGGGTCTTCATTAATATCTGATCCGGTAAAAGTAGGAGGATCCAATTTCAGAAAATCCTGAGTCCGAAGGCTAGCTGCTCTATCCATACCACTAGAACCCGTGGTAGGAATAGCTTGCCCTTGATCTTGACCGGCAACTATACGCGTCAGAAGTTGTACTGCATCCCTCAAATCTCGATCAACAGCATTAATAGACGGCCCTTCCGGAGGAGAAGAAGCGCCTGATATATGCTCAGCTTGAGACTCACTTTGCTCAACTTGTGCCGGTGGTGACTTACTAGTACCTTCTCCGGCCACTGTATCTACTCGCTTCCACTTATTCTTTCTCCTCGTAACCGGCATCGTCACTATAATAAATAAAAAGAAACAATTGGATTAAGCGATTGATTATGACTTTATCTCTAATATGGGATCTATTGCACGATCTAAGAAATGAAGAGTGGAAACAATCCCTAAATGTCCAATAGCCTCCTGTTTATAGATGTGGTGCACAACACACCGATAAACGAGATTCTACGTAGACACGGCTTTGTAGACTCACTAGGACGAATTTCTCTGATACCACTTATGTCACACCCCAAATCCCATTGGAGCAGACTGGCACCCGTAGCCGAGGAGGCCCGGGAGAACCCGTTCATAACCTATACTTTCGCATTCACATTACTTATGAAAATTAAAAAAAATTTGGGCAGCACTTCGTTGTAAATAGAAGAAAACATTACCTGTATCAGCCCAGCAGACACGCATATATATATATATAAACAGTAATTGGCCGTCAGAGCCATCACGTCTATCAACCAAACACTCCTATGGCTGTACAATATGTCTACAAAAGCCTCTACATAGATACACAACTGAGTTGGGGTCGGGACAAACTCCCGCCCACAAAAGACTTTTATGCAAATACCAAAAGTACATATAGAGACGACTTGGGATGCCCCGAAACAACTGGAGCTCACCACTAACAACAGAACGTCCTGGCTCTTACTGCGGAGGTGTACGACCTGAAGTACCTGTTCCTGCAGGCATGAATGCAGGTCCCCCGTGAGGGACGTCAGTACGAAAATATGTACTGAGTATGTAAGGCAGTGAGTATCAAGATGATATACAAAAGGTCAACAGAAACCAGATACGAGTGAATAAACAGTATGAGTAGACCACACTTAAAAGAACTGATGGGATACCTGCACATTACTTTCATATCATTACTTCCCGTAATCCTTATCAATACATAACATATGTCATACAATGGCCAACTGATCAGTGGTACTAATACAATACATCAGGGACCACCCCTGGAATAGCATATATACATAATCTTTATAATACAATGGCCAACTGATCAGTGGTACTAATACAATACATCATATCATCAATTTAAAATAAAGACATTTCATTTCTTAATTCAATTGATCTTTGAGATTGGTTACTTTGTGGTCACACTTTATGGAACTTGGAACCATGATACCTCAATAGGAAAAATATGTAAATAGGTAATCAATATCATGAAAATGAAGTAGAGAATCATGGATACCTCATTAAACCATTTCGGAGTCAACAATAGTATATGGACATTTTTGACTAGCCGGACATCTTAGAAGTGAAAACAAGTTCAATTGGTAGTGTCGAAGATCATATTATGTTAGTATGTGTTATGTGTCGCAGGACAATGCTGGAAGCTTACTTGAGAGTGCCATGGGTCATTATTCATGCCAAAGAATAGATAGAGTATGTCTTACATACCTCGATATAACCACTTCAATACAAGTGACTTCCCGTACTCTTCGAACACTTATCTACAATAAGTCATTTGTGGCAACAAGTATTAGCAACCAAACCTTACCATTTAGGTATTAACTTCACCAAATAATGTCTAGGAAATAATCCTTTAGCTCATCAATAAGAGTACTACATACATCCTCTTATACTCTTATTACATTCACATATCATGCATTTTCATGAAATATCCCTCAACATCACTCTTAGCCTTTATTTCCCTTCTTAATCACCATCCAATACCAACATGATCACTAGGCATACATAACCACTAATATAATGATATATCACCACAATTCATCCTCCATAATCCAATACAACAACTTCCATAATTTACAGCAACTTCCATAATTTACTACTAACAATCTATACACAACCAGTCATAACTATGTTTCTAGTTATCTTCCAACATCAAGACAACACTCATAATCCTTTATAAATACTTATTCATGGATAAGAATCAAGAATAAACAATATTCATACCTTAACAATGAACTCTTGTATTTATGATCCTCCTTACATAACCATGGGGTGCTTCTTGAAGCTTCCGAGATGGTGAACACAACTACGGAACCAATTTGAATTTTCTACGGTTGAATCACAAAATATTTGGGGTTGAAATTGGTTAGGGTTCCCACCTTTCCTAAAATTTGGATAAAATCTGATAAAATTGAGGCTAAGTGCAGGTTTTTAAGACCAAATTTTCGTCCAAATAGAAAATGACCATTGTGCCCTAAAAATTGAAACAAATCCCGAATCTGTCCCCAGTGGACAGTTTTGACAGGCTGAAGTAAATCGATCATAACTCTTTGCTCCGATATCGGATTTGGGTGAAATTGGTATCATTGTAAAGATAATTAAGAGGTCTTTCATTTCATATAAATTAGGCCACCCAGTTCGTCCTGTACAAGGAGTTAGGATCGTTTGAAGTTGACCCTAAAAATCTGTTTTGAGAGGCTGAAGTAAAACGCGTATAACTCCTTACGCAGATATTGGATTTGGATGTAACCAATTGCATTAGAAATAAGACTCAAAGATCTTTCTATTGATATATGGTAGCTCGCCCAGTTCATTATATTGAGGAAGTTATGATCGTTCAAAGTTGACCCAAAAACTGGCAGGCCTCAGTATTTTCCTGCTAATTTACTGTTCACAAAAATCTGTTTTGAGAGGCTGAAGTAAAACGAGTATAACTCCTTACTCAGATGTTGGATTTGAATGAAACCAATTTCATTAGAAAGAAGACTCTTGGATCTTTTCGTCTATATACAGCAGCCCACACAGTTCCGTTTGCACAAGGAGTTATGATCGTCTCAAGTTGGTGTGCCTAGCTGCAGAAATTTTCCTGCAGAATCACTGTTCACAGGCTTCCCGGCCACCGATTTGAAATTTCGAACGTGCTCGCTTATATGAAATACTCCTCTGTTTTGGGCAAACTTTATATCGTTGGAAAGCTTATTCCAATACCTACTCATACAACTATGGACGGGATACTTCCGAACACCATAAACTTAATTTAACCCATACGCAAGTCTTTAGGACTCCATATAATCGCGATAAGTGTACGAAAAAAAAATTTACGGGGTGTTACAACATCATATCATCAATTTAAAATACAGACATTCCATTTCTTATATCAATTAATCTTTGAGATTGGTTACTTTGTGTTCACACCTTATGGAACTTGAAACCATGATACCTCAATAGGAAAACATGTAAATAGGTAATCAATATCATAAAAATGAAGTAGAGAATCATGGATACCTCATTAAACCATTTCGGTGTCAACAATAGTATATGGACATTTTTTTTTGACTAGCCGGACATCTTAAAAGTGAAAACAAGTTCAATTGGTAGTGTCGAAGATCATTTGATGTTATTATGTGTCATGTGTCGTAGGACAATGTTGGAAGCTTACTTGAGAGTGTCATGGGTCATTATTCATGCCAAAGATTAGATAGAGTATGTCTTACATACCTTGATATAACCACTTCAATTCAAGTCCAACTTGACTTTCCGTACTCTTCGAACACTTATCTACAATAAGTCATTTGTGGCAAACTAGTATTAGCAACCAAACCTTACCATTTAGGTATTAACTTCACCAAATAATGTCTAGGAGGTAATCCTTTAACTCATCAATAAGAGTGCTACATACACCCTCTTATACTCTTATTACATTCACATATCATGCATTTTCATGAAATATCCCTCAACATCACTCTTAGCCTTTATTTCCCTTCTTAATCACCATCCAATAACAACATGATCACTAGGCATACATAACCACTAATATAATGATATATCACCACAATTCATCCTCCATAATCCAATACAACAACTTCCATAATTTACTACTAACAATTTATACAAAATAATTCATAACTATGTTTCTAGTTATCTTCCAACATCAAGACAATACTCATAATCCTTTATCAATACTTATTCATGGATAAGAATCAAGAATAAACAATATTCATACCTTAACAATAAACTCTTGTATTTAGAATCCTCCTTACATAACCATGGGGTGCTTCTCGAAGCTTTCGAGATGGTGAACACAACTACGGAACCAATTCGAATTTTCTACGGTTGAATCACAAAATATTTGAAGTTGAAATTAGGCTAGGGTTTCACCTTCTCTTAATAATTGGATGATATATGATATATATGAGGCTAAGTGTAGGTTTATAAAGACCCATTTTCGTCCAAGAGGTAATAGAAAATGACCATCTTGCCCTAAAAATTTAAATAAATCTGAATCTGTCTCCAGTGGACAGTTTTGACAGGCTGAAGTAAATCGATCATAACTCGCCTTCCAATGCAATTGGTTTCACCCGAATCCGATACCGGAGCAAAGAGTTATCGGCAGTTTCTTTTTTAACTGCATATATTCCAGAAGTCAATACAGATTAAATGTCATATTAACTGTAGGATAAAAACCGTCCTTCTCAATCATTTCCACTGATAAATAACTTTGTTCTCTATCTCACATCTGATAGAATGAAACTTTCTCATCTTTTTTGCCTTCTTTCTCATGGAAACACCAACTGCCAGACATTGTCAAAGTCACTTTCAATTCTGGCATCATTGAAATTTCACTGCAATTTTTACTATTGAAGGTTGGAGTTTACTACCTTGATCCAATTCTTTTACATATAATTTTCAATACTGTTGAAACTACCAAGCAAAATAGGCGAAAACATTATGTTTGCGGTCATTAGTACTGCTATGTATTATTGATTCCATGTTTTGTTTCTTTTATGGCTTTGTCTTCGATGAATGTGCTTTTAAAATGACTGACCATGATCGGTTTTGTTCAAATGTACCATAAAGTCGAAAAAAAAGTTCTCTGATGGAGAATTTTTGGATGCTAATGTATGTAAGATCATCCTCCTACTGCATTTATGTTTTATTTTGTATTCAATGGTGTTGATTTTTTAGTGTAATTAGCACATGAGATCATGGTTTGAATAATAGACGAAACAAAGTATCTGATGGACAATTGCATTACACAGTACGGGGCGGTAGGTCAAGGAACATAACCAATGTCTCAATTCATCAACATTAACTTAAATATTTTGATTTGCTTTTGGCTAATGAATTCTCATTTCCATTTTAAAAGTATTGACAAATAACTTACAAACACGAATAACCTTTCACATTATAGTTCCACCATATAAAGATAATGTTTACAAAAACTCGTAAATGGCACAAAAGTATCGTTTAAAAACGCTGAGAGATTGGCAGTATGTTACCTTTTTTACATGTGATTCCCTTCTCATTTACTCATGTCTTTCTGCTAACAAAAACTCTTATCCGTAAAACATAAAGTGGATTGAAGTCTATCTGTTGTATACCCGAAACAATCAACAATGAAAATCATCTGTTTAACTACACTTGTATGTTAATAATCCCTACTTATACCTTATGAGAATTTGTGGCCAAATGCTGATCTAATCTTAAGGAAGGGGTTTTTATTGAATCCCCTCCATCCAGAAATTGCATGTGTAAGTAGAGTGAAACTTATCTAATTTCAAAAATAGTAAAGCCCTAATTATTTAGAGTCACATTATAATCTAAACAAATGAGTTTTCTGGAACAAACAATAGTCTTTTGATATTTAGATTAGTTTGTTGAGTTACAACAGTTGGTTTTGGATCCTCTGTTCTTTTTCTTTTGTTTGAAAGTTTGTTGTACGAATGCTATTCAATTAAGTCTACCATTTGTTATCCTATTGACAAACAGATTAAGCAAAAAAGTATATAATTTTACTAGAACATACTTTTCACTAGAACACTCTTTGATATTCGCTAACATTGTTGATAGCTATATTATTCGGTTTTAATGACAGTGTATGGAGTCTATTTCTTTTGAGTTTTCTTATGTAATATTACCCTAGATTGAATTTAATAATTTCATAATCTACACAAAGATAATGCAGCGATTTACTTTGAGGTTATAACTACTGTAGGTAAGACATTAGAGTTCTATACATTTAAGATTCTAAATGTGGTTACTTATCTTCTCTCTTGCCTTCTCTTTATTTCTCTTCTAAGTAACTAGATAGTTAACATTTTGCTTTGTTTTCATTTTTAATAATGATGTTGTATAACAAATTGTAGAGCTTTTTGGTGTGGGTTCAAAGAAGATATGGTACTACATTCAGTAGACTATTGAAATAAATCATTACGTATTGTTAAAATCTTTTAGATTTAGCGTTGGAGTGGAAGGATATAAACTCTCACAATGATGGCTTATATTTGAACTTCTTGACTCAATCCGGTTTACTTAAGAAAGAATATGACTTTTCATTTTCTATTGGCCATCTTTTCCTTTTTTGTTCTATTTTTTTCTTTTCTTATGGTTCTATTTGTGTGAAGAAGTTGAGTTAGTCTAGAAAATTTTTGGCTTAACTGTTCATCTTTTTGAAAAACTAAAGGTATATGGTGAAGAGTTAATTAGAACACACTCTTCGCAAGAAGACCCCTTCAAATTTTAACTAATTCCTTTGAAATTTATCGCACACTTAATTCCTCTCTATTTAGAAGTGCTTTTTGACTAAAAGTCAATAGGTTTTCGTTGTCCAACTTCACACTAACTTTGACGAGTGACAAGTTTGGTGATCCTATCGATATTTTACTTGCAGTATAGAAGAAACTGCTAGAGTGGGTAAAAAGTCTCACATTGGCTGGGGAATGGACTGGTAGTTTGCTTATATGGACTTGGGTGATCCCCCTCAAGAGCTAGCTTTTGAGGTTGAGTTAGGCCCAAGGTCCATTGCTTGACATGGTATCAGAGTTAGGTCCATCCCCATTTTGGGCTCCCGATCCACGCGCCAGAGCCAGTTGGGCCTGGAAGTGAGGAGGGGTGTTAGAGTGAGTAAAAAGTCCCACATTGGTTGGGAAATGGACTGGTAGTTTGCTTAAATGGACTTAGGTAATCATGAGGTTCATCCCCGTTTTATGCTCCCGGTCCACGCGCCAGAGCCAGTTGGGCCTGGGCGTGAGAAGGGGTGTTAGAGTGAGTAAAATGTCCCACATTAGTTGGGGAATGGACTTGTAGTTTGTAATTATATTCATAAGTTATAAAAAAAATTTCATCTATTTGTATTCTCCACTTAAATAACATGTCTTCTCAACTTCATATTGCTTAGTTCTTATGAATTAATCAATCTATAAATGCCATTCATCTATGAAATTGTTGGATACTCATTTTCATTTTCTCCTTCTTTTCTTTAATATTATTTTTTGTCTTTTTTTTACATCTTTTTCATGTGATAATATGGCAATCATCATTTTTATGAAAATGATTAAATATGTAACACCCCGTAAATTTTTTCGTACACTTATCGCGATTATATGTAGTCCTAAAGGCTTGCGTATGGGTTAAATTAAGTTTATGGTGTTTGGAAGTATCCCGTCAATAGTTGTATGTGTAGGTATTGGAATAAGCTTTCCAACGATATAAAGTTTGCCCAAAACAGAGGAGTATTTCATATAAGCGAGCACATTCGAAATTTCAAAACGGTGGTCGGGAAGCCTGTGAACAGTAAATCTGCAGGAAAATTACTGCAGCTAGGCAATTATTTTTTTGGATCAACTTTAGACGATCATAACTCCTTGTACAAAAAGAACTGTGTGAGCTGCTATATATCGACGAAAATCTCCGAGAGTCTTCTTTCCAACGCAATTGGTTTCACCCAAATCCGATACCGGAGCAAAGAGTTATGATCGATTTACTTCAACCTGTCAAAACTGTCCACTGGGGACAGATTCGGATTTATTTAAATTTTTAGGGCAAAATGGTCATTTTCTATTACCTCTTGGACGAAAATGGGTCTTTATAAACCTACACTTAGCCTCATATATATCATATATCATCCAATTATTAAGAGAAGGTAAACCCTAGCCTAATTTCAACTTCAAATATTTTGTGATTCAATCGTAGAAAATTCGAATTGGTTCCGTAGTTGTGTTCACCATCTCGAAAGCTTCGAGAAGCACCTCATGGTTATGTAAGGAGGATTCTAAATGCAAGAGTTCATTGTTAAGGTATGAATATTGTTTATTCTTGATTCTTATCCATGAATAAGTATTGATAAAGGATTATGAGTATTGTCTCGATGTTGGAAGATAACCAGAAATATAGTTATGAATTGTTTTGTATAAATTGTTAGTAGTAAATTATGGAAGTTGTTGTATTGGATTATGGAGGATGAATTGTGGTGATATATTATTATATTGGTGGCTATGTATGCCTAGTGATCATGTTGGTATTGGATGATGATTAAGAAGGGAAATAAAGGCTAAGAGTGATGTTGAGGGATATTTCATCAAAATGCATGATATGTGAATATAACAAGAGTATAAGAGGATGTATGTAGTACTCTTATTGATGAGTTAAAGGATTACTTCCTAGACATTATTTGGTGAAGTTAATACCTAAATGGTAAGGTTTGGTTGCTAATACTAGTTTGCCACAAATGACTTATTGTAGATAAGTGTTCGAAGAGTACGGAAAGTCAAGTTGGACTTGTATTGAAGTGGTTATATCAAGGTATGTAAGACATACTCTATCTAATCTTTGGCATGAATAATGACCCATGGCACTCTCGAGTAAGCTTCCAACATTGTACTCCGACACATGAGACATAATAACATCATATGATCTTCGACACTACCAATTGAACTTGTTTTCACTTTTAAGATGTCCGGCTAGTCAAAAAAATGTCCATATACTATTGTTGACTCCGAAATGGTTTAATGAGGTATCCATGATTCTCTACTTCATTTTCATGATATTGATTACCTATTTACATGTTTTTCCTATTGAGGTATCATGGTTTAAAGTTCCATAAGGTGTGACCACAAAGTAACCAATCTCAAAGATTAATTGAATTAAGAAATGGAATGTCTGTATTTTAAATTGATGATATGATGTATTGTATTAGTACCACTGATCAGTTGGCCATTGTATTATAAAGTTTATGTATATATGCTATTTCAGGGGTGGTCCCTGATTTATTGTATTAGTACCACTGATCGGTTGGTCATTGTATGACATATGTTATGTATTGATAAGGATTACGGGAAGTAATGATATGAAAGTAATGTGCAGGTATCCCATCAGCTCTTTTAAGTGTGGTCTACTCATACTGTTTATTCACTGGTATCTAGGTTCTGTTGATCTTTTGTATCTCATCTTGATACTCACTGCCTTACATACTCAGTACATATTTCCGTACTGACGTCCCTCACGGGGGACCCGTATTCATGCCTGCAGGAACAGGTACTTCAGGTCGTACACCTCCGCAGTAAGAGCCAGGACATTCTGTTGTTAGTGGTGAGCTCCATTTGTTTCGGGGCATCCCAAGTCGTGTCTATATGTATTTTTGGTATTTGTATAAAAGTCTTTTGTGGGCGGGAGTTTGTCCCGACCCTAACTCAGTTGTGTATCTATGTAGAGGCTTCTGTAGACATATTGTACAGCCATAGGAGTGTTTGGTTGATAGACGTGATGGCTCTGACGGCCAATTACTGTTTATATATATATTTATGCGTGTCTGCTGGGCTGATACAGGTACTGTTTTCTTCTATTTACAACGAAGTGCTGCCCAAATTTCTAATTTTCATAAGTAATGTAAATTTGAAAGTATAGGTTATGAACGGGTTCTCCCGGGCCTCCTCAGCTACGGGTGTCAGTCCGCTCCAATAGGATTTGGGGTATGACAAAATACCATCCTATCAAGCTGCGATACAATGATGGATCCAAAAACGGTGAACTCCTATGTTGAGACAATTGAAGTTCTGTGGCCATAGGTGTACCAATTGGCTTTGCACTATCCATATTGGAACGATCAATGAGTTCTCGTATGTATTGTGATTGAGTAAGGGTCAATCCAGTGGGCTGATAATGGACCTCAACACTAAGAAAGTAGTGTAGCTTACCAAGATTTTTACAGCAAAGGCATTAGGCAATCGAAGAACAAGGCTTGAAATGAACTCATTAGAGCTTCCTGTAACAATAAGAGCATCTACATACACCAAGATAATAGTAATATGGCCGTCAAAATTGTGTATAAACAGAGATGTATCAGATTTGGAAGGTACAAAATTGAGTTCAAGCAATTTTGAGCTAAGCTTCTCAAACCATGCCCGAGGTGTTTGGTTAAGGCCATAAAGGGCTTTGTGAAGCTTGCACACATAGTTGGGATATCTTGGATCAGTAAATCCAGGGGGTTGAGACATGTATACCTCTTCATGTAATTGCCCATGAAGAAATGCATTTTTGACGTCGAGATGTCGTAAAGACCAACCCTTTGGACAGAGCTAAAGACAAAACCACTCAAATCGTTGTAGGCTTTACCACGGGACTGAATGTTTCATGATAGTCCACTCCAGCCTCTTGGATAAATCCATTTGTCACTGAATGAGCCTTGTAACGCTCAATGAAGCCACTGATTGAGTTTTAACTTAAAAATCCATTTGCATCCTACAACATTCTTTGCTGTGAAGGATGGAACAAGGGACCAAGTACCGTTTTGCAAGAGAGCGTTGTACTCTTCTTGCATAGCCTTTCGTCATTTTGGATCCTTGTTGGCTTGGGTAAAACAGGTAGGTCCAGGTGGAAGGGTAGATGGAGGCAAAGGATATTTTGTGGCAATGTGAGCTTGGGGAAGTTGTGATTTGTTTTTACTCCTGGTGACCATAGGATGAGGTACAAAGGATGTCGTCCGAGCAGCCGGTGGATAGGAATTAGGATCAATTGTAGTTATATCAATAGGTACTGAAAGATCAACAGTAAGGTTAATAGTAGGGATGGAAGACGGAGACAAATTGTATGGGACCGAAAAACACACTGGTGAGCTTGACGATGGACTTGGTGAAGAAGGATTTGACGAGTTTAACGATGGAATTGGCGAGACAACATCTGCTATGAAACTATTATTGTCATAAGTGATAGGCGAAGTGGAATTACAAGGAGCAATGATGGGTAACGAGGTCATGACAATAGAGTCGAAAGTCGGTGCTCTATTTGAAATCGAAGATAAACTAACAAAAGGAAATTGTAACTCATCAAAAACCACATGCCGAGAGATATATATTCGGCCACTAGGGACATGTAAACACTGATATCCTTTATGATTTCCACTATACCCCAAGAAAATACACTTTAAGGATTAGAAGGCTCGTTTGTGAGAATTATAGGGATGAAGGAATGGGAAACACGCGCAGCCAAAATTTTTCAGAAAATGGTAATCAGGAATTTGTTTGAACAACTTCTCATAAGGTGAAACATTATTGAGTGAGGGTGTTGGGATACGATTTATAGTGTAAACGGCAGTAGCAAAAGCATGATCTCAAAAGGTGAGAGGAGCATGTGCGAGAAGTGTTAAACATATTTCAATAATATGACGATATTTTCTTTCGGCAGTACCATTTTGTTCATGGGTATGGGGACAAGATAAGTGATGAACGATCCCTTCTAGAGCAAAAAAGTTGGATAATTTCCTATAGTCACCACCCTAATCAGATTGTACTCTTTTATATGGCGCTCAAAGAACTTCTCGACTTGAGTTTTAAACCTTAAAAATATTGTATAAACTTCATTTTTGAAACTCATAGAAAATAGCCATGTAAATTTGCTAAAGTCATCAATAAAAGAAACATAATAACGGTATTTATTACTAGCCAATTGTGAAGCAGGACGCCATACATCACTGTGGATCAAATCAAGGGGAAAACTAGCACTAGAACTAGAATTAGAAAATGGCAATTTGTGACTCTTGCCATAGTGGCAAGAAGAACAAACACGAGACTGAGGACTCGATTTGACCGGTAAAGAAAGACTCCTAATAATACTATTACTGCTCGTAGAGACGAGTGACCTAAACGACTGTGCCATAGATAAAAAGATGACTTGGAGACATGGAAAGCCTGTGATTTATTTGAGAAAGAAGGCTGGCCGAGTAACTGGGTTGCAAGGAGATGATAAAGGCCATGCTCAAGAGTCCCGTGCAGTAGTACTTTCCCCGTTGCCCGATCCTTCACAAGACAAAAATGAGGGTGAAACTCAAATATAACATCATTATGAGAAGTGAAATTTGCTACACTAAGCAAATTCTTGGTAATTTTAGGCACCAATAATACATTAGATAAATGTAAAGGTCGACTAACTGTAAATAAGATAGCATTACCAAAGTGAGAAATTGTCAAACCTGTGCCATTACCAATATGAATTTGATTGTTTCCCATATACTCTCCTCGTACCACCATATTCTGCATATCGTTAGTTAAATGATGAGTAGCCCCAGAATTTGGATACCAATTTGAGTCTCCAACCATAGAAAGTTGTGCAATGAGAGCAGTAATATGCGATTTGGAAGGAGCTTGATAGGCATGGTCAAAACGATGGTAGCAAACCAAGGCGGAGTGACCAAATTTATGGCAAACTTGAAATTGATTTTGGTTGGATGAGTTGGCGTTGCGACCTCGACCTCGACATCGTCCTAGACCTCGTCCTCGTCCTCATCCAGATCTGCCACCATAATCCTGATTATTATTTGTAACACCCCGTATTCAAGTACATGTATTGGCGTATTCAAGTACGTGTATTGGTCTTATTTATATGGAATTAATTTTTTATTTTATTTATACTGGAATTTGCCCGTCGATGGTTCCATACGAAATTTATTGAATAAGATTTCCAACGATATAAAGATTTCCAAAAACGGATAGGTTTCGGATATAATCGAGCACGTTCGAAACTATAAAACGGTGGCCGGGATATGGTGAATAGTAAATGTGCAGGAAAATTTCCTGCACACAAACTACTGAGGCCTGTCAGTTTTTTGGGTCAACTTTGAACGATTATAACTCCCTTAATATAATGAACTGGGAGAGCTACGACCTATCAAAAGAAAGATATTTGAGTCTTATTTCCAATGCAATTGGTTTCATCCAAATCCAACGTCTGAGTAAGGAGTTATACTCGTTTTACTTTAGCCTCTCAAAACAGATTTTTAGGATCAACTTCAAACGATCATAACTCCTTGTACAGGACGAAATGGGTGGCCTACTTTATATGAAATGAAATCCCTTTGAATTATCTTTCCAACGATATCAATTTTACCCAAATCCTATATCGAAGCAAAGAGTTATGGTCGATCTTCTTTAGCTTGTCAAAACAGTCCACCATGGACAGATTCGGATTTACTTAAAATTTTAATGGCAATATGGTCATTTTCCATCACCTCATGAACGAAAATTGGTCATTATATACATATACTTAGCCTCATATTCATTATTTATCATCCATTATTGAAGAATAAGAAACCCTAGCCAAATTTCAACTCCAATTATCTTGTGATTCAACCGTAGAAAATCCAAATTGATTTCGTAGTTGTGTTCTCCGTCTCGAGGGCTTCGAGAAGCACCCCTTATTTGTGCCAACAGGACTTCGAAATCAAAAGGGCCATTTTATGGTAAGGATGTAAATTATGTTGGTGTTATTTATATGGATATGTATATATATGCATGTGAGCATAAGAAGTGTGTTATTTGATTGTTGTTGAAAGATATTGGAAATGATGTTGGATTATTCTTGTGCATGGTTGGATTATGTTGAATTGTGAAGGGATTTGGTGTAATGATGTGGTATTGAAATGATGATTATATATATATATATATATATATATATATATATATATATATATATATATATATACACATAAACCTATTGTTCAAGTTGATTTTTGGAACGCTTTGCAAATATTGGTTGTATGGAATTATGGAAGAGAATTGTGGTGTTGGGTTGCTAATACTAGATGCCAAACATTTCATTGTTGATAAGTGATTTGTAAAGGCGGGAAGTTGTGTTGAATTGGTATCCGAATCTACGACGAGGTATGTAAAGCATACTCTAACAATGTTCTTTGGCATGAAAACACCAATGTTCCATCAAGTAAGATTCCGAGGTTGTCCAAAAACATGTATTGTTCTACATTACCAACGAAGTTGTTTCCATTCTATAAAGTGCCAAAACGTTTCATTGATATACCAATAAGTTCCTACTTCATTGTTATAGCATTGATGACTCCAAAACACTTTATTGATGTTCCAATGAGTTCTTACTTCATTGTTATTGCATTGATGGTCTATTTATATTTATATGTCTCTTATTGATGTATCATTGTTTCAAAGTATCAAAAATGTGGTGGCGACCGAAATAACAATCTCAAAGATTAATTGAACCAAGTGATGGAAGTTCTCTCTTACCGGGTGGTATCCCAGGGGCATAAGCCTAGCATGGGTCGATCCCTATTTATGTGTTTATGGGTGGTATCCCAGGGGCATAAGCCTAGCATGGGTCGATCCCAGTTGATATGTACTGGAGGCAGCCTAATGGTCACAGTACAATACAGTAATGATTACAAAGACGATAAGAACGAAGGTAAAGTAATTGAATAAATACAATGTACAGGTTGTCACAAGTTCTAGTAAGTGTGGTCCACTCCTATTACGATTTATTCACTTGTTTCTGATTTCTATTGAGCTCCTACATCATATGTGATTATCTACAACTTTACATACTCAGTACATATTTCGTACTGACGTCCCCTACGGGGACCTGCATTTCATGCTGCAGGCACAGGTACCTCAGCTCATACACCGCACAAGTAGGAGCCAGGTCATACAACTATTGTTGGTGAGCTCCAGTTTGCTTCGGAGCTTTCTGAGTCGGTTCCTTATGTTTTGTTATTGTACAGGAGTCATGTGTGGGCGGGGGTTTGTCCCGACCCTAGTTATGTCATGTATATCCTAGAGGCTTTATAGACATAAGGAAGGATAAAGTCATGAAAGTTTATATAGTGATGTTATATTTGTATATATGGTGGCCCCGGCGACCAAGTATTATATATATATATATATATTTGTGTGTGTTGTGCTGATACAGGTAATTAGACCCTTCTATAGGCAACGAAGTGCTGTCCAAATTTTTGGTGACATATAAGTGAAAGAATAGGTATTTGAACAGGTTCTCCCGGGCCTTCTCGGCTTCGGGTGCCAGTCTGGCCCGATTGAATTTTGGGGCGTGACATTATTGACATTAGTAGGCTGCTTAAAGGAGTTATCATTCTTAGTATTATTGGATTGTCTAGTAGACAAGTTGGTTTGTCTTAATCCTTGTTCTGTACTTGTCATTTGCTCCAAACGATAGTCTTGAATTAAAAGCAAGCCATGAAGATCGGCTAATGAAATTAACTCGGCCCTAGTAGTGACCGAGACAACCATAGCATCATATTCTTGTCCAAGTCCTCCAAGAATATATAAGACAAGATCATCATCAGTGATCGGGTGTGCTGCAACCGCAACATTATTGGCAGAAGTCTTCATTTTTTAAAGATATTCTACCATGGATGAGTTTCCTTTCTTTGTGGTTTGTAATTGCAACCTTAGTTGTGTCACACCCCTTTTTTAACTCTAAAAAAAATTATTTTAAGTCTGGAAGGGTTTTTATTTTTAAAGTGACAAAAGATTGAAAATATGTTTCGAAAAGAATTATTTACCTTTTTTAACTCAGAGTCGCCACTTGACATAAATTGGGTGTGCCAAGTCACCTTTGGGAATCCTTTTAAAAACAGTTTGACTATAGAAATTGATCCGCGAACAGAGATTCTAACTAAGGAATTCTGTTGACCGAGGGGAAGGTGTTAGGCACCCCTCGGTCCCGTGGTTTGACCACGGTCTCTTGGTGAAGCATATCGGCTAATTTGACACTACGAATGTATAAACCACACAAAGCACGTAAAACAATCAATCAAGCAAAACAAAATAAAACAATCCAAAATTTAGTGTTCAGTCTAATTATACAATCCAAAATAAAAATGTGAAAATATAAACCTACGGTAACCTACACTAATCCTAAACTATGCTTCAATGCTATACCCGAAGCCTCGAGCTTTCATCACGAATGTCTACCGCCAACATAATACTACGGGGCATCCCCCGGTGAATAAATACATGAAACCTCGGGGCATTCCCTGGCCAAATGAATACACCCAAATTTGATGTGATAAACTAGGAAGAAACATTCACACGCACATTCCAACATTCAACCAAATACTCTATATTCAAATATTCAACGAAATCACCTATTCCTAAATTTGCCTACCCGAACCTAAACATTTTCCTATCCAAATTGACCTATTATGATACTATCGAATTCACAAACTTAAAATTGATTGTGAATTAAGCAAAACAACAACAAACTAACATTGACCAAATTCTCCCTTTTTATCAATCTCGTAATTCCACCCCAAATTCCCTTTTTATGCTTTAACTATCAATTCAATTATTCAACTCGGAATCCAATATCAACAACATAGACATAATGATAATTAAAGCATGGTGATCATACGAATTCCACATAAATGACATCAAACATCCACCAAATCATCCAATCTCAAACATAGCCAATTCAACAAATTAATTGCATAAAAATTAGAAAGAGAAAAGATAGAATTGGACCTCAAGAGATTTCGATTGACTTAATAAGAGAATAAGAGCCGTTCCAAAACCTCGAAGAATACCAATGAAATCTTGACTCTCCAAATCAGTCAAAAATAGTCCACAAATACGATAACCCGAATTCCAATTCGAACGAATAATCTACTAAAATACAGATGAATAATCGAGACCAAGATGATGAGAAAATAGAAGAAATACGTGATCGAAATTCCAACAAACACAAATAGTAGCACGAACAACTGGAAAAAGGGTCGAATTCCAGTAATCCTTAGCATTTTTCCATTCGAATCTACCCAAAAATTGAAGAAAACTGACGGGATCTCTGAATTTTGGGATTGAACCGAACAAACGATGACCTGTAAACTACTTCCGGCGAAAGGTTCGCCAGAAAAACTCAAGATCTATGACAGATCTGCGCTGGCTTCACAGTTTCTCACCGGAATCTCAAGCTCCCTCCATTTTTTTGATTTTGCCCTCACTATATGCGTATGTGTGTATTTCTGGTGATAAAGTATGTGTGTGTGTGCGACTTAGTATGTGTATATGTGTTTGTGTGTTGCGAACCAACAAAAAAGAAGAGAAAAAAATGGTATTTTCTGTTTCTGTATCCTCCCTCTCTCTCTTTGTTTCTCTCCCCCATTCTCTATGCGTGAATTCCTTCTCTATGCTCTCTCTCAACCTCTAAGCATATCTGTGTGTATCGTCCATGGTGGATGGGTGTGTGAGGTTGTGTTAATGGTGAGTATGTATTTGTTCATCCCATTGTGAGTGACTGATGGGGGTGAGTATTTTAGGGAGTATATTATGAATGAAATTGAGGTCCCTTTTTTTGTTTTTGGACAAGAAATATGAGGAGGCGGGGTCACATGGGTAGATAGGGTAGGAGGGTATTGGGGGTGATGTGTCCTCTTTTAATTGGAGAGATTTTTGGACAAGAAATATGAGGAGGGGGTCACATGGGTAGGTAGGGTAGGAGGGTATTGGGGGGTGATGTGTCCTCTTTTAATTAGAGAGGTTGCTGGGATTTAGAGAGGTTGTTGGGATTTAGAGAGGTTGTTGGGATGTTTAAAAGAAGATAAAATTTGTTAGAATTTGTTAAATGGGATAAAAATAAAAATAAAAAAATAAAATAATGAGGTGGTTATTTATTTTATTTTTCTTGTGAGAAAATTACCACCTGGATAGGATACGTGGTAAGATGGGGTAAACGGTAAAATTAAGTTGTGAAGGGATGAAATTACGTGTCTACAAGTTGCATTATCCTAGCCTTGGATTGCGATACAAACATCTTCTCAAGTGTTTTCCAAACCACCTGAGATGTTGTACAACCGACTACTTGGGCTAAAATCCCTTCAGTGAGGGTTGAGAGTGTCATACCCCAAATCCCATTGGAGCGGACTGGCACCCGTAGCCGAGGAGGCCCGGGAGAACCCGTTCATAACCTATACTTTCACATTTACATTACTTATGAAAATTAGAAATTTAGGCAGCACTTCGTTGTAAATAGAAGAAAACAGTACCTGTATCAGCCCAGCAGATACGTATAAATATATATATAAACAGTAATTGGCCGTTAGAGCCATCACGTCTATCAACCAAACACTCTTATGGCTGTACAATGTGTCTACAAAAGCCTCTACATAGATACACAACTGAGTTAGGGTCGGGACAAACTCCCGCCCACAAAAGACTTTTATACAAATACCAAAAATACATATAGACACGACTTGGGATGCCACAAAACAACTGGAGCTCACCACTAACAACAGAATGTCCTGGCTCTTACTGCGGAGGTGTACGACCTGAAGTACCTGTTCCTGTAGGCATGAATACGGGTCCCCCGTGAGGGACGTTAGTACGGAAATATGTACTGAGTATGTAAGGCAGTGAGTATCAAGATGAGATACAAAAGATCAACAGAACCCAGATACCAGTGAATAAACAGTATGAGTAGACCACACTTAAAAGAACTGATGGGATACCTGCACATTACTTTCATATTATTACTTCCCGTAATCCTTATCAATACATAACATATGTCATACAATGGCCAACTGATCAGTGGTACTAATACAATACATCAAAGACCACCCCTGGAATAACATATATACATAAACTTTATAATACAATGGCCAACTGATCAGTGGTACTAATACAATACATCATATCATCAATTTAAAATACAGACATTCCATTTCTTAATTCAATTAATCTTTGAGATTGGTTACTTTGTGGTCACACCTTATGGAACTTTAAACCATGATACCTCAATAGGAAAACATGTAAATAGGTAATCAATATCATGAAAATGAAGTAGAGAATCATGGATACCTCATTAAACCATTTCGGAGTCAACAATAGTATATGGACATTTTTTTTTTGACTAGCCGGACATCTTAAAAGTGAAAACAAGTTCAATTGGTAGTGTCGAAGATCATATGATGTTATTATGTGTCATGTGTCGTAGGACAATGTTGGAAGCTTACTTGAGAGTGCCATGGGTCATTATTCATGCCAAAGATTAGATAGAGTATGTCTTACATACCTTGATATAACCACTTCAATACAAGTCCAACTTGACTTTCCGTACTCTTCGAACACTTATCTACAATAAGTCATTTGTGGCAAACTAGTATTAGCAATCAAACTTTACCATTTAGGTATTAACTTCACCAAATAATGTCTAGGAAGTAATCCTTTAACTCATCAATAAGAGTGCTACATACATCCTCTTATACTCTTATTACCTTCACATATCATGCATTTTCATGAAATATCCCTCAACATCACTCTTAGCCTTTATTTCCCTTCTTAATCACCATTCAATACCAACATGATCACTAGGCATACATAACCACTAATATAATGATATATCACCACAATTCATCCTCCATAATCTAATACAACAACTTCCATAATTTACTACTAACAATTTATACAAAACAATTCATAACTATGTTTCTGGTTATCTTCCAACATCAAGACAATACTCATAATCCTTTATCAATACTTATTCATGGATAAGAATCAAGAATAAACAATATTCATACCTTAACAATGAACCCTTGCATTTAGAATCCTCCTTACATAACCATGGGGTGCTTCTCAAAGCTTTCGAGATGGTGAACACAACTACGAAACCAATTTGAATTTTCTACGGTTGAATCACAAAATATTTGAAGTTGAAATTAGGCTAGGGTTTCACCTTCTCTTAATAATTGGATGATATATGATATATATGAGGCTAAGTGTAGGTTTATAAAGACCCATTTTCGTCCAAGAGGTGATAGAAAATGACCATTTTGCCCTAAAAATTTAAATAAATCCGAATCTGTCCCCAGTGGACAGTTTTGACAGGCCGAAGTAAATCGATCATAACTCTTTGCTCCGGTATCGGATTTGGGTGAAACCAATTGCATTTGTAAGATAATTCAAAGGGATTTCATTTTCATATAAAGTATACCACCCAGTTCGTCCTGTACAAGGAGTTATGGTCATTTAAAGTTGACCCAAAAATCTGTCCCACAATTCTGTTTTTTTTTTTGATAGGCTGTAGTAAAACGGGTATAGCTCCTTACTCAGACATTGGATTTGGATGAAACCAATTTCATCGGAAAGAATACTCTCGGAGATTTTCGTCTATATATATCAGCTCACACAGTTCTTTTTGTACAAGGAGTTATGATCGTCTAAAGTTGATCCAAAAAAATAATTGCCTAGCTGCAGTAATTTTCCTGCAGATTTACTGTTCACAGGCTTCCCGGCCACCGTTTTGAAATTTCGAATGTGCTCACTTATATGAAACACTCCTCTGTTTTGGGAAAACTTTATATTGTTGGAAAGATTATTCCAATACCTACACATACAACTATTGACGGGATACTTCCGAACTCCATAAACTTAATTTAACCCATACGCAAGCCTTTAGGACTCCATATAATCGCGATAAGTGTACGAAAAAATTTACGGGGTGTTACATTCTCCCCCCCTTAAGAACATTCGTCCTCGAATGTTAGCATAGTTACTCAATTAAGACATGTCCAAGATTACAATTAACATATTCATCATCATAACATACTTGCATAAAAATAAACACTTACTTGTTATTGTTCTTCTTCCGTCTCATGAACTTCCTCCTCATCGTTGAATAGGTAAGGGTACTTAATCTTCATCGCTTCCTCGGCTTCCCATGTGATCTCCTCAACTTGTTGATTCCTCCAAAGTACTTTTACCGATGCTATCTCTTTATTCCTTATCTTTTTAATCTGGCGATCAAGAATAGCAATAGGCATTTCTTCAAAAGTGAGATCTTCTGTAACTTGTACATCTTCTGTAGTAGTGATGTGCGATGGATTTCCGATGTACTTGCGAAGCATCAAAACATGAAATACGGGATGAACTGCTGAGAGCTCTTGAGGTAGCTCTAACTCATAAGCAACTTGTCCAAATCTTTGAATGATCTTGTACGGACCTATGTATCGTGGACTTAACTTTCCTTTCTTGCCAAACCTCATCACTCCTTTCATTGGTGATACTTTCAAGAATACCCGATCGTCGAAAGAAAACTCAAGTCCTCTTCTTCTAACATCCGCATAAGATTTGTGTCGACTTTGAGCTGTTTCAAGCCGTTGTTTGATCACTTTAACCTTCTCCATTGCTTGATAAACAAGATCCAGTCCAAACCAGACCGCATCACCTGCTTCAAACCATCCTATTGGCGATCTACACTTTCTTCCATACAATGCTTCATATGGTGCCATTTTGATACTTGAATGATAGCTATTATTGTAGGCAAACTCGATAAGAGATAGGTGATCATCCCAGTTGCCTTTGAAATCTAATACACATGCTCGTAGCATATCTTGAAGTGTCTGGATGGTACGTTCCGCTTGTCCGTCCGTTTGAGGATGAAAAGTCGTACTTAGATTTACTTATGTCCCCAAACTCCTTTGAAAAGACTTCCAGAAATTCGCGGTAAATTGGGCTCCTCGATCGGATATAATGGAAATTGGAACTCCATGTAACCGAACGATCTCCTTAATATACAACTTCGCATACTCTTCCGCTGTATAAGTTGTCTTAATTGGTAAGAAGTGCGCAAATTTGGTAAGCCTATCAATGATCACCCATATGGAATCAAACTTCCGATATGTACGAGGCAAACCCGTGATGAAATACATATTGATCTTGTCCCACTTCCAGACTGGAAGATCTATACATTGCATGTAACCACCGGGTTTCTGGTGTTCTACTTTGACTCTTTGACAATTCAGACATTCAGCTACAAATTCGGCAATATTCTTCTTCATGTCATTCCACCAATATATTGTTTTCAAATCTTGATACAACTTAGTCGACCCTGGATGGATGGAATACCTTGAACAGTGTGCTTCTGTCATAATTCTCTTTCTTAGCTCAACTACATCAGGTACACATAAACGATTCTGACACTGAAGCACTCATTCTCGCGTAAGCTCAAATGCCTTTGTCGTGCCACTCTGCACATCCTCCTTAAGCTGCAATAAAATTGGATCTGCATACTGCTTCTCTTTCACTTCAGCTATCAATGAAGATTTCGCTGCATTGCGTACAATAACCTCTTCATCTGGAGTTTCGAGAAGTCGAACTCCCAAATTAGCTAGTTGGTGAAGATCCTTAATCATCCCCTGCTTTTCTATAGATTCCATTTTAGACTTACGACTCAGTGCATCCGCTACCACATTCGCTTTCCCTAGATGATACAAGATATCAACATCGTAATCTTTCAACAATTCAATCCATCTCCGCTGCCTCATGTTTAGATATTTCTGACTGAAGATATATTGCAGGCTCTTATGATCGGTATATATGTCAACATGAACCCCATATAAGTAGTGGTGCCATATCTTCAAAGCAAATACAACTGCAGCTAGCTCAAGATCATGTGTGGGATAATTCCTCTCATGTGGTCGCAACTGTCTAGAGCCATAGGCTATTACTCTACCATGTTGCATTAATACGCATCCTAAGCCACTTCTCAAAGCATCACAGTACACTGCATACCCTTCTGTGCCTTCAGGAAGTACCAATACCAGTGTAGAAGTCAACTTGCTCTTCAGATCCTGAAAACTCTTTTCACAGGCATCATTCCATTGAAACTTGGAGGCTTTATGCGTCAACTTAGTCAAGGGTGCAGAAATAGAAGAAAAACCTTCAACAAACTTTCTATAATAACCTGCCAACCCGAGGAAACTACGAATCTCCGTAGGCGTCGTGGGTCTTGGCCAATTCTTCACAGCCTCAATCTTCTGAGTGTCAACTTTTATGCCTTCACTGGATACAATATGGCCCAAAAATGCCACTGACTTGAGCCAAAACTCACATTTAGAAAACTTCGCATACAACTTACGATCACGAAGAATCTGCAACACCTGCCTCAAGTGATTAACATGGTCCTCTTCTGATCTAGAGTAGACCAGAATATCATCTATGAAAACTATCACGAACACATCTAGAAACGGCTTAAACAGCCTATTCATCAGATCCATAAAAACTGCGGGTGCATTTGTCAGCCCGAATGACATAACCAGGAATTCATAATGACCATACCGTGTTCGAAAAGTTGTCTTGGGTATATCTTTATCCTTGACTCTCACTTGATGATAGCCTGATCTCAAGTCAATCTTGGAAAAACACTGGGCACCCTGCAACTAGTCAAATAAATCATCAATTCGGGGAAGAGGGTATTTATTCTTGATATTCACCTTATTCAATTGCCGATAGTCAATACACATCCTCAGCGAACCATCTTTCTTACGCACAAACAATACTGGTGCTCCCCAAGGGGACGTACTAGGCCTGATGAATCCCTTCTATAGCAAGTCTTTCAGTTGCTCTTTCAATTCTCGCAACTCTGCTGGTGCCATTCTATAAGGAGGAATTGAGATTGGCTGTGTGTCTGGCAACATATCAATACCAAACTCCACTTCTCGTTCAGGAGGTAAACCTGGTACTTCTTCAGGAAATACATCAGGAAATTCATTCACAACCGGAACGGTCTGAAAAGTTGGCGGCTCTGCCTCTGTATCCCTTACTCTAACCAAATGGTATATGTACCCCTTGGAAATCATTTTTCTTGCCTTAAAGTAAGAAATAAATCTACCTCTCGGTGCGCCAACATTACCCTTCCATTCAAGGACTGCCTCATTTGGGAAATGGAAATACACCTTCTTAGAACGGCAATCTACTGTAGCATAACAAGACGCTAACCAATCCATGCCCATAATAACATCAAAATCTACCATTTCTAACTCAACAAGATCGGCCATCGTATCACGACCACAAATATTCACAACACAATTTCGATAAACATTCCTAGCTATAAGAGATTCCCCCAGTGGAGTTGATACTTCAAATGGCTTGGCTAATAATTCGGGTGTTCTCCCGAACCTTCCCGCAACCAAAGGAGTAGCATACGATAATGTAGAACTAGGATCAATTAAGGCATACACATCAAATGCAAAGATGGACAACGTACCTGTAACCACGTCTGGAGAAGCCTCTAAATTCTGTCGATCTGCTAGGGCATACACACGGTTCTGAGCTTCGCTAGAACTAGCTGCTCCTCTATCACCTCTACCGTGACCCATAGGTTGTGCACCCCTACTCAAAAGAGGCACCGATGATGACGCAACAGCTGATCCGGTAGGTCTTGTTATACCACCTGTGGTCCTGCGTGGGCAATCCTAGCCATATGCCCCGGCCTACCGCACCAAAAGCAATTGTTCGTTCCAAGCCGACATTCGCCAAAGTGAAATCTTCTACATATGGGGCACGAGTGTCGTGGAGGTCTCAATTGACTCATACTCCCTTGCCCTTGATACCCCACTGTTCGCAAACTCTGATTTTCACTGCTTTGCCCGAACTGATTACCTCTGAACCTTTGAAATTGCGGTGGAGCACTAATTGCCGGATAAGAAGATAACGGGCTAGGCAATCTATGAGAGAAGAAGGCCTAAAACCTCCCTGAGATGCCATAAACTGCCTTATAGCTCTGGCCCGCTTAGAATATCCTTTTTCTGATTCCTGGGTTCTTCTTCTTTGCCTCTGATCTTCCATCTTCTGGGCGAAAGCTTGTATCCTCGCTATATCCATGTCCTTGTTCAAAGCAGCAATGGTACAATCTCTAACCAAGTATGGTTCCAATCTATCCACATAGTGATGAACTCTATCATCCATAGTAGCTACCACATTAGAAGCATATCGAGACAAGGAGTTAAATCGAAGACTATACTCCCTTACACTCATATTACCCTAACAAAAATTTAAGAATTGATCTGCACGGGCCTGACGAGTCTCAAATGGAAGATAATGATCAATGAATGCATCTTTGAACTCTCCCCACGTAGTTGGAGGTGCATCAATACCCCTAGATCGTTTCCAATCCTCGTACCACAATATAGCCTCTCCTTTCAGTCTATATGCTGCTAGCTCAACCATCCCTTTACCGGATATGTGCATAACATATAGAGCCCTTTGGGTTTGATCGACAAAGTCCTGTGGGTCTTCGTTAATATCTGATCCGGTAAAAGTAGGAGGATCCAGTTTTAGAAAATCCTATGTCCGAAGGCTAGCTGCTCTATCCGTACCACTAGAACCCGTGGTAGGAATAGCTTGCCCTTGAACTTGAACGGCAACTATACGCGTCAGAAGTTGTACTGCATCCCTCAAATCTCGATCAACAACTTTAATAGATGGCCCTTCCGGAGGAGAAGAAGTTCCTGATATATGCTCAGCTTGAGACTCACTTTGTTCAGCTTGTGCCGGTGGTGACTTACTAGTACCTTCTCCGGCCACTACATCCACTCGCTTCCACTTATTCTTTCTCCTTATCTCTAATATGGGCTCTATTGCACGATCTAAGAAATGGAGAGTGGAAACAATCCCTAAATGTCCAATAGCCTCCTGTTTATAGATGTGGTGCACAACACACCGATAAACGAGATTCTACGTAGACACGGCTTTGTAGACTCACTAGGACGAACTTCTCTGATACCACTTCTGTCATACCCCAAATCCCATTGGAGCGGACTGGCACCCGTAGCCGAGGAGGCCCGGGAGAATCCGTTCATAACCTATACTTTCACATTTACATTACTTATGAAAATTAGAAATTTGGGCAGCACTTCGTTGTAAATAGAAGAAAATAGTACCTGTATCAGCCCAGCAGACACGCATAAATATATATATATATATAAATAGTAATTGGCCGTCAGAGCCATCACGTCTATCAACCAAACACTCCTATGGCTGTACAATGTGTCTACAAAAGCCTCTACATAGATACACAACTGAGTTAGGGTCGAGACAAACTCCCGCCCATAAAAGACTTTTATACAAATACCAAAAATACATATAGACACGACTTGGGATGCCCCGAAACAACTGGAGCTCACCACTAACAACAGAATGTCCTGGCTCTTACTGCGGAGGTGTATGACCTGAAGTACCTGTTCCTGCAGGCATGAATACGGTTCCCCCGTGAGGGACGTCAGTACGGAAATATGTACTGAGTATGTAAGGCAGTGAGTATCAAGATGAGATACAAAAGATCAACAGAACCCAGATACCAGTGAATAAACAGTATGAGTAGACCACACTTAAAAGAGTTGATGGGATACCTGCACATTACTTTCATATCATTACTTCCCGTAATCCTTATCAATACATAACATATGTCATACAATGGCCAACTGATCAGTGGTACTAATACAATACATCAGGGACCACCCCTGGAATAACATATATACATAAAGTTTATAATACAATGGCCAACTGATCAGTGGTACTAATACAATACATCATATCATCAATTTAAAATATAGACATTCCATTTCTTAATTCAATTAATCTTTGAGATTGGTTACTTTGTGGTCACACCTTATGGAACTTGAAACCATGATACCTCAATAGGAAAAACATGTAAATAGGTAATCAATATCATGAAAATGAAGTAGAGAATCATGGATACCTCATTAAACCATTTCGGAGTCAACAATAGTATATGGACATTTTGTTTTGACTAGCCGGACATCTTAAAAGTGAAAACAAGTTCAATTGGTAGTGTCGAAGATCATATGATGTTATTATGTGTCATGTGTCGTAGGACAATGTTGGAAGCTTACTTGAGAGTGCCATGGGTCATTATTCATGCCAAAGATTAGATAGAGTATGTCTTACATACCTTGAAATAACCACTTCAATACAAGTTCAACTTGACTTCCCGTACTCTTCGAACACTTATCTACAATAAGTCATTTGTGGCAAACTAGTATTAGCAACCAAACCTTACCATTTAGGTATTAACTTCACCAAATAATGTCTAGGAAGTAATCCTTTAAATCATCAATAAGAGTGCTACATACATCCTCTTATACTCTTATTACATTCACATATCATGCATTTTCATGAAACATCCCTCAACATCACTCTTAGCCTTTATTTCCCTTCTTAATCACCATCCAATACCAACATGATCACTAGGCATACATAACCACTAATATAATGATATATCACCACAATTCATCCTCCATAATCTAATACAACAACTTCCATGATTTACTACTAACAATTTATACAAAACAATTCATAACTATGTTTCTGGTTATCTTCCAACATCAAGACAATACTCATAATCCTTTATCAATACTTATTCATGGATAAGAATCAAGAATAAACAATATTCATACCTCAACAATGAACTCTTGCATTTAGAATCCTCCTTACATAACCATGGGGTGCTTCTCAAAGTTTTCGAGATGGTGAACACAACTACGGAACCAATTCGAATTTTCTACGGTTGAATCACAAAATATTTGAAGTTGAAATTAGGCTAGGGTTTCACCTTCTCTTAATAATTGGATGATATATGATATATATGAGGCTAAGTGTAGGTTTATAAAGACCCATTTTCGTCCAAGAGGTGATAGAAAATGACCATTTTGCCCTAAAAATTTAAATAAATCCGAATCTGTCCCCAGTGGACAGTTTTGACAGGCCGAAGTAAATCGATCATAACTCTTTGATATGGTATCGGATTTGGGTGAAACCAATTGCATTGGAAATATAATTCAAAGGTATTTCATTTTCATATAAAGTATACCACCCAGTTCTTCCTGTACAAGGAGTTATGGTCATTTAAAGTTGACCCAAAAATCTGTCCCACAATTCTGTTTTTGTTTTTTGATAGGCTGTAGTAAAACGGGTATAGCTCCTTAATCAGACATTGGATTTGGATGAAACCAATTTCATCGGAAAGAAGACTCTCGGAGCTTTTCGTCGATATATAGCAGCTCACACAGTTCTTTTTTTACAAGGAGTTATGATCGTCTAAAGTTGATCCAAGAAAATAATTGCCTAGCTGCAGTACTGTTCACAGGCTTCCCGGCCACCGTTTTGAAATTTCGAATGTGCTCGCTTATATGAAATACTCCTCTGTTTTGGGCAAACTTTATATCATTGGAAAGCTTATTCCAATACCTACACATACAACTATTGACGGGATACTTCCAAACACCATAAACTTAATTTAACCCATACGCAAGCCTTTAGGACTCCATATAATCGCGATAAGTGTACGAAAAAATTTATGGGGTGTTACAGAGAGAATCCAACTCAATAAAAGTTGGTCTTGTTTGATCCATAAACTGTACGCTGGGTTGATAACCCCGTCAGTTGAGGTTGTTTCAGATGAGCTATTTGGAGTGAACTTTGGAGGGCACTTGTGCGTACCATCCACATATCCCTCGAGTTCGTTACCCCTTCGAACTGGGAGAATTTGTGATTTTCATACAATATAGTTATGACGGTCTAATTTGAGAAGATGAAACTGATTAACGTTGGTTGCAAGCGACGAAAAATTCTGGAAAGGGGTTTGTGTGGTGATACTGGTAATTGAGGGAAGTACCATTGTGGGACGTGAGTCTTTGCATGGGTTTGATACCATGAAAAGGTTTTCACTCAATTATGTTTAAAGAGGGCTTTTGCCTCAATATATACAAGATGCTATACATGGTATAGTTGAACACAAACTTTCTAAGAGATAAACTATACAATTCTAATCAAATATAAATACATAATATGTGACTATTATTGTGTCCTAACATTATATTTCAGTATATCTACATATAATTTTGGGATCTCATGGTGTGTTATTTCCTTTTTTATCTTTTGCTTACTTTCTTTCTTTTTATTTTATTTTATATCTTTCAGTTCTAAGTGTATTCTCATCATCTTATAAAAGGATTTGATGTACATGAAGTTAGATAGTCTTTCATTAAAAGGGGAGATTTCATTAGTTTTGATATCCTTTCATGTCACATAGAACGCTTTGTCTTTTTTAAAGTTTTATGTAGTTTATTTCATTAGTTCATGAACGTGGTGTATAAAACACGTAGACCCAACTTTTTAACTACGGAAGAGGATGAAAGAGAAGTAGATAGCAACTAATGGCATTGTTATGTTTTCTTCTAAATATACTGCAAATTTTTAAAGTATTTTTTTAACGTTATCTAACTTTTCTAAACTTCTCAAATGAGTGGGGGGAGGGAGGTCCTTTTTACGTGAGCAACAATCAACAACGAAAGGTTGAAGGATAACAATATTTGTTATTTATAGCTCCTTTCTTAGTGAAATAGAACTTGCAATCTTTCTTGCTGAGATAGAACTTTCAAACTCGAAGCAATGCTAATTTTTATTATATCAAATTCTTTAAACTATGGATAACTAGAACTAAAACTAAAACATAATTATGAAATAATAGTTGACATAACTAATTACGAAGTACAAAACAATAACTAAAATTTTTTCTTTTAATTTGTATTCATTGATCATAATTTTTTTAAATTCTTATCTCATCTTTTCATTTAAATATATAAAAGAAAATTATAGAGAAACAAAAATTCTATTATCCAACAAAATGCATAAATACAAGGAGGAATTTGTAATTTAATTAACTATATACAATTAATTATCACAGATGTAAGACAAAAATAAATAATTTTATTATAATAATCTACGATAATATATATTATTAAAATAAATTTACTAATGTTATTTCTAACCGCGCATATCGCAGCCATTATCAGCAGTATAAACTCTCTTATAAGTTTGATTTGTTGAATATAATTGTAAAGACAATATTTTTACTCAAGATTCTAGTTAAGCTAGAGACTGAAAGCCATTTGTAGAAGCATACATTATATCAATATTGATAAAATGTAAATATAAAAAGAAACATACATTATATTAATTTTCAACTTTGAATACCCCAGCAACTAGTACCAGAAATATGAGATTTTTTATCTAAATAGCTAGCCGAATGCACTGTTTTTTTAGAATTATTATTACTATTATTAGTAGTAGTAGTATTTTTAAACGATATATTCGAAAATAAAAAGAATAAGGGAGAACAAAGAAGAGAAAGTGAAAATACACCAAAGAATATTAAACAAAATGCTCTCAAATTTTTTTCATGCATGAATGCATATAGAAAATGATTAATACATTCATTGATCAAAGCATAAAAACAGAAATTACAAATAAACAGAAAAAAGAACTTCTGTTCCACTTGGTGAAAAAGCTTAGCACCATGATCTCCTCTTTACATGCTTTTTCTTTGCTCAAAAATGTATATAAAATTCACTAAATATAAAATTATTATTATTATGAATTACTATTTTTTTTAAATTAAGCTCTGAAAGGAGTAGGCTTAGGCAAGTCCTTAACTATACCGCATAGGAGGTTATTGTCAGGCATGTTGTATTCATCTTGAAGTGATACTGTTGCTGCATGGACACTCAGATAAAATTGTTGTCCCAAATAATGCTTCTCCATTGAATTGGCCCTAATATTCCATAATCCAGCATTATCAAGAGCAGTCATTATAACTGCAAATGAATTTGGGTAAACTTGGATCGTGTTCCTGCTAACAGCATCAAGCAAGTTGTAGTTCTTCCTCTTCTCTGGTGACCACCTTCCTGGCTCAATCCTGCATTGACGGTGTAAAAGATATTTATAAGGTGACTAGTCGATATCATATAATTATGAATTTGATAAAGGATTAGGAGGTAGGTACTTACGATACAGCAAAGAATGCATATCCAGACGTGTGAAAAGATTGAACAGTTTTGCCAGGGTTCTCAATAACGAACTCCACAAAGCTTTTCCAGGTGCCATTGATCACACTAGGTCCAAGTGTGATTTTGTCTTGTCCATCTTCCCCTGTAGGCTTGTAGTCATCCTTGATCAAGTCATACTTGAACACCTTGTCCGAAACACCATAATGTTGTGCCAATCTGATTGGTGTAGGGGGATCCACGTGGGAGATGCCGTTTATGGCATAACGGAGCTTTCCGTCAACTTTGCCTGCTGATGTGACTAGCTTGATGGTTCTTGAGATGTTGATCTTTCCGTAGTGGTAAGATCCTTGAGGGTTAGGTCTAGCTGCGCTGTTAGTCAAGTTCCAGCGGAATGAGCGGAATTGGTTAAGGGACCATTCCCACCCTTCTGGTGCCTTAGGCAATTGAGGGGAGGCGGGGGACTTACTGTTGGCATAACGGATAGTGGCGGTGGCCGTGTGTGGTTCCTTAGTGAACCTTGTGGAGGCCACGATGAAATAGTCCTTGGGTTCCTTATCAGCGGTTACCAAAACGGATAAGCACTGTCCCAAGTGGATGTCTAGGGAATCGTACACGTTTTGCACGACGTGTGAACCTTCGATCTCAACGAGTCTCATTGTGTGGCCTTGGAACCTAACATTGATAGAATCCTTCATGCCAACGTTGCAAAACCTAAACCTGTATGTCTTTCCGGGGGTCAATGTGTACATTGGCTCATCCTTACCATCGCCTTTCCCGCTTTTGCCATTGATAACCAAGCCTTGTGGCCTTCCAAGACGGCGTCCGGTATCCAACATGCTTCTTAATTCAGTGTGGCTCTTGGTGTACCAATCGCCCACAAGGACCGTGTAATCATCCTCAGGTTTATCAAATGGGACAGGGATCAATGCACGACTTACGACAGTAAGGGGACCATAACCACCAGCAGCACGAAGCAAGCCGGTGGTAGGGTAGTAGTAGTAGCTACCGATTTGATCCTTAACCTGGAAACGGTAGGTGTAATTCGTTCCTGGGGGAATTGGACAATTGGTCCCAAGGGTTCCTTCTTGCCACGAGTTCTTCCTTTGTTGGATACCATTCCATGTGAAAAGGAGTGGTTCGTCCAATTGGTTGAACACGTTTACATGAACGTTGTTGTTGGATGTTCCATTAATTCTAGGTCCTGGGAATTGGTTGTTGATTAAAATGACTTTTTGGGGCACGCCAAGAGGAGAAAGGGTGCCATAAGTAACTTTCCATTCGTAGAACAGGTAAGGATCCTCTCCGTTCACGGAGATGCAAGTCATTGCTAGCAGAATTGCTAGCACAGACCTCATCTTATTATTCATTTTTTTTTTTTTTTTACTTCTTCCCTTCTCTTGTTTTCTTATGTGGTTTTTCGATCCTTTAAAACTTTGTTTCGATCAAATCGAAATAACCAAAAAGAGAACTAGAGAGAAAAATAGGAAACTTTATTAAAAGAACCTAGAAAGGATGTTGATATTTTGATAATGAATTTGGTCTATTTATATTGTAAGTTGCATAGGTGATTGCCACAAATTTTTCTTTGTTGACCGCAAATAACGTTTATTTTTTGTTCTTTATTTTCTTTTGTTGTTTTGGTCTTCCTTTAATCTCTCTTTGATTCAAATTTTGTTGGGAAAAAACATAGTGTGTTCACGAGAAACTGAAAAAAAATCAAACCTTAAAAAAGATTGTCATCTTTTAGTTTAATTTTGTTTTGATTTTAGATTTTTAAAACCTGCATATATAGAGAGAGAATATTCTTTTAGAATTTCTTACAGTACATATTCATGTTTTGCACTCTTGGTTCATGGTCTAGGTGACTAGGTCTATAATTACCTTCCAATTTAATGTGTAATCTTTATTTTGATAAGTCCAATCTCTCGGAAATTATTCTTTTGTTGTTTTGGACCTCCGCTAATCTCTCTTTGATTCAAATTTTGTTATTTTTGTTATAACAAACAAAGAAAATAAAAATTACTTTATTTTATTAGCATAGAATATGTGAATTTATTGTAGGGATATTCACGAGAAATCGAAAAATGGAGCCAAATCTTTAAAATATCGTCATATTTTAAAGTTTAATTTGGTTTTGATTTTTACATTCTAAAAACCAACATACATATTTATTTTATATAAAAAAAAAAAGGGCAGTTCGGTGCACTAAAGCTATCGCTATGCGTGGTGTCCGGGGAAAGGTCCCACCACAAGGGTGTATCGTACGCAGCCTTACCTTGCATTTCTGCCAGAGGCTGTTTCCAAGGCTTGAACCCATGACCTCCTGGTATATTTTAATTTTTTTTGCACTATGGGTTCATAGTTTAGGACTTTATCTTTACCCTCTACTTTAATTTGTAATTTTTATTTTGATAAGATCAAGAATTTAGAGAAAATTGAAGGAAATGTGTCTTTTAAGTTTTGAATGAAGAATTAGTGACATTGACCAACTTAAAGGGTCAACCATCATTAGCAAACTTGATTAAGTTAATTGTGGACTTGATTAATATTTTCAAAACTTTCAATCTTTTCAAAAATACAAATCAACCCAACCCACATCCCCCTTCAATCCAAATCAACTGTACAGTTTCTCTCAACTCTCTCCCAACCAACAGTTCTGCAAAATCCTCCTTTCAATCCCCAGCGATTTCAATATCCATCGGACAAATAGTCAGGCGAGTTTTCTTTCGACTTTCAACCGTCAATTGACGTGAAGACTTCTCCGGCGATAACAACTTTGAGTTCTTCGTCGTCCCATTTCTTTTTTCACAGGTAAAAAATTATGAAGAAACAGAGGAACTTAAGCCAACTAGTTTTCTAGTATTGGTTAACAATTTCAATATTTCTAGCTTAAATTTAAAATGTGGACTGAATAAAACCCTAATTTCTGGCATTTCTTCTTCTTGTTGTCGAACTGTTGATTCAGATTTGTTGGTGATTTTTTATCACAGTTGATGTTCTTAGTGTGTGTGTGATGTGTTAGTATTGATGGGTTGATTTGTTGTTTGTCTTGGTAAAAATGGTATTGCAACAGATGAAACATCTGATGCAACAAATAAAAATATCTAATGCAACAGATGAAAACATCTGATGCAACGGATGAAAATCTGATGAAACTATGAAAATATGATGCAATAGATGAACAATCTAATAGATCATTCATCTGTTGCGATAGAAGACTCTTCTGTTTGAAAGAAATCTAAACAATAATGATCCAACAGATAACTCATTTTTCAACAGATGCGTGATATGTTTCAACATATCAGTGATCTATTTTATGATTTCCAACAAATTACTCATCCGTTGAAATAAGTTGGTTATATGTTGTAACAGATAAACTACCTGGTACAACAAATTAGTGATATATTTTTACTTGGTTATATGTTGCAACAGATAACCTTCCTGGTGCAACAGATGAGTGATTTGTTTTTACTGTATCCAACAAATTACCCATCTGTTGCAATAGGTTGGTTATATGTTGCAACAAATAAACTACCTGGTGCAATAATTAGTGATCTATTTTTATGATTTTCAATGGTTTACTCATCCGTTGCAACGGTTGGTTATGTTACATCAGATAAACTACCTGGTGCAACAGATTAGTGATCTATTTTTACTATTTCCAACTGATTACTCATCCTTACAATAGGTTGGTTATATGTTGCAACAAATAACGTTCCTAGTGCAACAGATGAGTGATCTATTTTTACTGTTTCCAACGGATTACTCATCCGTTGCAACAGGTTGGTTATATATTACAACAGATAAACTACCTAATGCAATAGATTTATGATCTATTTTATGATTTTCAACGGATTACTCATCCATTGCAATAGGTTGGTTATATGTTGCAACAGATAAATTACCAGGTGCAACAGATTAGTGATCTATTTTTACTGTTTCTAACGAATTACTCATCCTTGCAACAGGTTGGTTATATGTTGCAATAGATAGCCTTTCTGGTGTAACAGATGAGTGATCTATTTTTACTGTTTCCAATGAATTACTCATCCGTTGCAACAGGTTGGTTATATTTTGCGACAGATAAACTACCTGGTGCAATAAATTAGTGATCTATTTTTATGATTTCCAACGATTACTCATCCATTGCAATGGTTGGTTATATATTGCATCAGATAAAATACCTGGTACAACATATTAATGATCTGTTTTTATTATTTCCAATAGTTTACTCGTCCTTTGCAACAGGTCAGTTATATGTTGTAACAGATAACATACCTGGTGCAATAGATGTGTGGTCTGTTAGAATTGTTATTTTACCATTGTGCATGTTGGATTTACTGTTATCCTTTTTTAACGATGCATTAATCAATTATAATCTATTTTATGTTCCTATTAATTTAAGATAATATGGCTCCCAAAAAAAAGAAAAAAAATTGAATCAAGTCCAAGTAAAGGAACAAGTGCAGCAGCTCGGCTACATCCACCACTCTATGAGCTTGCTTTACAAGAGTTATCTCAATCAAGAGCAGAAAATAATGAACACGAGGAGGAGGAGGAATACTTCAAAAGAGATGATTCAAATGCTAATATCCCTTTCGCCGAAGAGTTGGTCAAAACCTTCAGCATTGATCGTTATCCTATGAGAATGCAGTGTGATGGTGCCACAGATTTAACGAGTGATTTTGTGGTTAAGTCAGCCATGGAAAAATCTTTTGACGCATTCAGAAAAATACTTCGAGAACAAAAAATGGATGCTTATTTCAGGAAAAGCTGTTTTGGGCAATATCTTGATTTGTCGGAGGACAACAATGCTCGTTTCTAAATGAAAATGGTATACGATCTTCTCAAGCATAGGTTTATGTATGAAAATAAAGATAAGATGGACGAGGTGTAGATAAATTACGTGGCATGCCTGTTTATTTTGGTTGGAAGGAGTTTGTCATAGTTACCAGACTAAAATATTATCCTCCTTCTCCTTCTCAAGTTATACCTACTCTGACCAGAAAAAAAGTACCCCGCACATCCAAAAAAGGCAAAGGCAAGTCGAGTGATCGTGAGGACCTGGTGTCCATTGTTGGTCCAAGCTTTGAAATTAAATTTTGATAGAAGCGTTGAAAGGTAAAGGACTCCAAAGAAGCACAAGCAATCATTGTGCTTGGTTTGGTTTGTACATAATATTCTTTGGGCGAGAGACATTAACAACAATATATGCCTCAGTTTAATAAATCTCTCAAAGGATCTTGAGGCATTTAACAACTATCCTTGGAGTTATGAAAGCTTCAAAATAACTATCAAATAGTTATTGACTCCGTTAACGCCAAAGACAGTCAACTTATATGGCTTTCCATGGGCCTTCATGGTAAATATTTCTTTTATCATGATATGATTCATTTTTCTTATTTAATAATGCTTTTGATCTATTGGTGTTATGTTATAGGCTTGGGCATTTTAAGTCATTCCCTATTTGAGACAACAAGTGAACTACCAGGAAGAAGCTTTCTGTCTAAGAATCCTGAGATGGTTGTCGGCCAAAACTGATAAAAATACAAAAAAAATTATCTTTTCAATCCCTCGAATGAAGCAGTCAGTCAAATTCTAATCAATTTTTTATTCTATTAATGATTATTTTAAATGATTTCATCATCATTCTAATATATATACTGATTTATTTTAGATTGTCCATCTGTGGCTTGTTCCGACTAATCGAGAGTTAAAGATGCCATTTTTTCTTACTTTACTGTCTATGCAGACTTTATCGGACCCTAAGGTCGTTGATGGAATAAAAATGGAATTGTTTGGAGCAACAACCATCATAAGAAAAATAATTTTAGAGGGTGGACTTGTTGTTGTTGATGATGGTAGAGGTAGTGGTAGTGGTAGTGATAGTGGTGCTACTGTTGAGGCTAATGATGATCCTCTTACAATTTTTGAAATAGCAAGCCATTATGATTATGATAATACTGGTTGTACAGATTTTTCTCCAGATTTTTCCACATCTATCTAATGTTCTGTATGCAAATATCAAGACTACAAGGCGAAACACGATGGAGTGATTAATGCTATTAATGCACTAACTGCTTCTATAAAGAAAATGACATCTAAGAGGGGTGTCATTCCATCAAAGAGGATTTCATATCCATACACTCCACTAGAGATCAAGGTGGCTAAGAGGAGAAGGAAAGATATTTCCAAGGCATCATCAAGCATCGAAAAAAGTAAAATTACAATGCCTCTATCTTTGTCTTGCACCTTTGTTCAGTGTGGAAGGGCCACAGGAGAGCATCATGAGCTGAAGAAGGTGAATTTACATCATTTGTTCCGACAAACAAACAGGCACATATCTGTTTCAACAGATGATACACCTGCTGAGAATTATCAAACATATATGTACATCTGTTGCAACTATTGTCTAACCCGTTGCATCAAATACATTCTCTGTTACAACAGATGAGTCTTATGTTACAACAGATGGGTCATCTGTTCGAAATTACTATACTCCTCTATTTACCTGTTCGAATTTGTCCCAACATATGATCCATATGTTGCAACATAAGACTTATCTATTGTACCAAATGGACAATCTGTTGCATCAGATGGACAATCTGTTGTATATCTGTAATTAGCATTGATAATTTATGGATTTTTAGGTGGATGTCACAGTAAAAGCTACTGCTGAAGAGTATAATATCACAGTTGATAATCCATCAACTGCTTCCAAAGAAGAAGAAGAAAAAGTGGAGCCAAGAGAACAAAAGAATTACCCGTTTGAAGGGTTCAACATCTCAGACGAGGCTCCAAAAAACTAACACAGTTGATCAACAACTATTCAGAATGGATTGTCGATGGGTTGTTAAAGGATTATGTCGGCAGGTACATAATTTAATTTTAAAGATATTGGTTTATACAATTCTTGTTGTAAGAACATGACATTAACACATATAAATCATCATGTAGAAAATAAAATGACGAACACTATAAAGTGAACAAATCGAGTCTTAGTTTTGATATGTTCGACTTTGTTGTTGCACATCCCGGAATGAAAAATTGGTTCTATTTGATCTCACAGCCTCAAACTTGCTGGAATGATGAGGTTTAAATGCCATACATATTACTATTAATTAATATTTTATTTAATTGCATCTACATATTAATTTTTTCATCACATAATCTGAAATGTTTGATAATATGTACAGCACATCAATGTCATTTTTTACTTCCTCCAAAAGAAGACCAAGTTGCAAACACAAGAATAATACAGATACACGACAAGCAATTGTTTGTACAAAGTTTACATCAATAATGCCTACGATAGGTATTGTCAACAACAGCCGAAAGTTTCCCAAAATGAGGAATGTTTCATCAACATCATCAAAGGTTTTAACATTCCAGCTGGCTTAACTTGGAATTTGATCGATAAAGTGTACATCCCAATTAATTGTGGTGATGAATTCCATGTTGGCTGTCGTCATTCTAAAAGAAAGGTGCATCTGAGTTTATGAATCAATATCGCAAAGGAGACGTTTTGGACCACCGTCTGAGATACAAAAGATGGCCAAAATATTGCCTACTTACCTTGATATGAGTGGCTTTTTGGACCAAAAGATTCGTATTGATTGGTCGACGATTGAAGCATACCGGGATAAAATTGATAATCCACTTGATGTACAATATGTTGAAGGAATTGCTCAACAAACCATTGGTAGCCTGTAAGTTTAAATGTCATGATTTTGTTTCATTTCACAAATTTTACAATGTTTTCATGAACTGCAAGATATGGATTATCTGTTTTTTTTAAATACAGGGATTGCGGTCTTTTTGTTTATGTGTACGTCGAGTATTTGAGCGATGGATTACAAGTACCAGATGATGGAATTGATGTTGGATTACTCCGCAAAAGATATGATGCTCTTTTATGAAAATACGGAGAAGCGAAAGCTCAGAAGCCATACATAAGTGGCATTAAATATCCACGACGACCAAAGTCGAATTCCGCAGGACCAGATGAAGAAAAACTTGTCCATATTGAGTAAATCTTTATAGCTTGAGTTCATCAATGTAACAATCTATCCTCCTTGGTTTAACTTGTTGATTTATTTGTAGAGTAGATCATTTGTACCTATAATGATTTTTTTACATTTCATTTATTTGTTGAGCTATTTCATGTAATTTTTGAAGGCTTCAACTTATTTTATGTTGTCTATGAATATACTTTAATCCTTAGTTTTGAACATGTTAATTGAAATAGAATACTAGATTCAAATATCGCAACAGATAATACATCTGCTGCATCAGACAACATATTTTATCAAATAGATTTAGACATATATTGCAATATGAGATGCAACACGTAGGTCATCTGCTGAAAATTACATAACAAGTCTTCCTCTTCTTGATTTTTTCCAATAGATTACCTATCAGTTGTAACAGATACATTATATATTGCAATAGATTGGATATTTGTTGTGATAGATAGACTGGAAAACATCTGCATAATGCAACAGATGACCAACCTATTCCAATGGATAATCAATCTGTCACAACAGGAGATATACTATCGATTGCATTATAAAAATTCAACTTTCACCAGACATAAAAATTATTGCCACTAGATGTAAAGTGAGGTGACTTGAAATAAAAATTGTTATCGTGTTCGCCTCCGTCTCCGTCTTTGTACATATATTTCTTTATACACGGGCTCCAACCATTTAGTTAGATCATTTAATGGAAATTATATAATAGGTCTTCCCACTTTCTTGGTTTGTTCCAACAGATTATCTATCAGTTGCAATAGATAGATTATATGTTGCAATAGATTAGATATCTGTTGCGACAGACGGACTGAGAAATATCTGCATAATGCAATAGATGACCAACCTATTCTAACAGATAATCAACCTATCACAACAGATATTATATTTGTTACACAGACATACTATTTGTTGCATTATAAAAATTCAACTTGTCCAGACATAAAAATTATTGTCACTACATGTAAAGTGATGTGGCTTGAAATAAAAAATTATTATCGTGTTCGTCTCCGTCTTTGTACATATGCTTATTTATACACGGGCTCCAACCATTAGTTAGGTCATCTACTGAAAATTATATAATAGGTCTTCCCACTTTATTGATTTATTCCAACAGATTATCTATCAGTTTTAATAGATAGATTCTATGTTGCAACAAATTGACTATCTATTGCGACAGACAAACTGGGAAACATCTGTATAATACAACAGAGGACCAACCCATTCCAACAGATAATCAATCTGTCATAATAGGTATTATATCTGTTACAATAGATATACAATCTGTTGCATTATAAAAATTCAACTTGGCCAGACATAAAAATTATTGCCACTACATGTAAAGTAAGGTGGCTTGAAATAAAAAATTATTATCGTGTTCGTCTCCGTCTTTGTACATATACTTCTTTATACATGGGCTCCAACCATTTATTTAGCACCCCATAAGCCCAAATTCATTGCATCTTTCCCATAATGGCATCACACATAGCGATCATTTTTGTGTCGGTTAGCAAACACTCAATGTATGCAACCGAGTACGGCCCGCACGCTGCACCGGTTCTATTTTTTTGAAGCTGGATGTTCTTATTTCGACCATCAAAAACCCATGATTTCTTCCTCAAGACTTCCATTAAAAAATGATCCATCAACTTACTTGCGTCAACAACTTAGGCAACAACTTCAAGAGTGGCCACATGTGGGTTAAAAACATGTCCTCGCTGAAGACAAGTAAGTTGTAGTCATAAACCTTAATCTTTCCCTCGTAGAGTAGTATCTCAACAGCGAAAAAATGTTTGACTTCCACGTTCATGACTGCAAGGATTCTCTTTACCTTGGTCCAGCTCTTGTCGTGTAGATATGGCCTGTTTCCTCTAACATATTTAATCACATCTTCATCCCATTGGAACGTTGAAACTAACTCATCAAATCTCGGGCCACCAGAACCAGCTAGCTTTCGGAAATCAACGTACCTATCCTTGAAATTATTGTAGAAGTTGAGGTCCATTATCCTATCAGTAGCATCATAAGCATTTGGGTACGCTAATTACCTGCCCCTCGTGAGGCAGAGAATTTCATCAACATACTGTGGTATAAGAAGACAATTTTAAAATAGGTTAGTAATTATAAAGAATAAAAACATAGTGAAAAGAATTTGTAGCAGAGGGTTCTCTGAATCAGTTCATAGATTACCCAGCTAACGCAACTTATGTAACAGATGTGTATTATGTTGCAACAGAATACCAAGATGTTGCAACAGATTACCCATCTGTTGCATAGATTCTTCTTTAGGTATTAGATTAGAAGAATAGGTTAGCAAAAGTAAACTTACATTATCATTGTACCACTCACTCATATTTGTCGTATTCGTGAAGTCTTTGGCGGCAAATGAATGCATGGTATATTCTTTTTGAACCTTCATCTTTCCATTCATGATTTCTTCCAGTTCCTTCTTCTTCTACTTGCCAAGTACCACGAATATGTCCACCTTCTTCAGCGACCCCTGAACTTTAACAACTCTTGGAGTGGGAGGAGTTGCAATTTTTTCTATTTTTAGAACAGAGAGAAATTGTCTAATGTTTCTTCTCTTCCTCCTTACCGCCACTGTAGGAGTGCATGGCTCCCTCACCTTATTAGATGGTATGACACCCCTCATGGATTTCAAATCCTCGGCAGTTTCAAAAATAGGCTCTAGATTTTCAAGGAGTTTATCCTCTCTATCCTTGCACACTTTGCATTTGCAATGATAATATGAGGGTGAAGAAGGGTGAGAGAGACTACTGTAAGAGTGAGAGGGACCGGTGTAGGGGTGAGACGGACCTGTGCAAGGGGTGTTTTCAAATGTATTTATTTTTCACTGAGCACCAACATGCTCATAATCACAACTGGCAACAGCAGCATCAGGATAGCTGCCACCATCATCAATAACTCCACTAGCAACACCCCTAAAAGAAGCATCCAAATCTATTGCAGTTTGAGGTTAGTCATGAAGAGGTTCAACGTTAGGCTAACCTTGCCTAATTGCTCATCTTATGGATGTTGCTCCAGCCAATTTCTTCCTTATTAACTCCACTGTTGGGTCTTATTTTGTATCAACAAGACCTAGAGTAAGAAAAGAAGTCATCCCCAACTTATCAACGGTAGACACGATCCAAGGATGCACAACCAAAAAAAAGACAGAAGGCATTTAAATCATATAATAATAATTTACAGTCAGTTGGGTTACATGTTAACACTGCCAACTTATGCAACAGACGGATCTAGTTGCCGCAACAGCCGATCTGCATGTCACAATAGATTGATAATATGTTGCATCAGATTACCCATATATTGCATAGTTTACAGTAGATGGGTAATCTATTGAGTTGGGTTCAGAGATCCAGAGCAACATATTATTAATTTATTGCAAAATATGGATTGTCTGTCGTAATAGATTACCCATTTATTGCACCAATTGCAGTTGATGGGTAATTTGTTGCAACAGATGGGATATCTATTTCAATATCTTTCTTTGAGGCAAATTATTTTAGTTGAAAGAAGACGTACTACATCATCCGGAGGGTTAAATAGATTAGTTTCCTGCTCCTTAATAATTTTTTTGCTGCCTTTTGCAGCCGCCAACCAACTAAGGATCCTTGGATGAGAAACCTTATCTAGGTAATCCTTAAACTTCTTTCAGGGGGGAGGAATGACTTCACATGCCCAAGCTTACAAAAATGTAAATCAGAGGCAAGCAAAAAAAATTCATAATAACTTTAACTACATTCAATATAAATTAATGGATGAGTAAAAATAGTGATCAATTTTATCATGAAATGTCATACCCCAAATTCCATTGGAGCGGACTGGCACCCGTAGCCGAGGAGGCCCGGGAGAACCCGTTCATAACCTATACTTTCACATTTACATTACTTATGAAAATTAGAAATTTGGGCAGCACTTCGTTGTAAATAGAAGAAAACAGTACCTGTATCAGCCCAGCAAACACGCATAAATATATATATGAACAGTAATTGGCCGTCAGAGCCATCACGTCTATCAACCAAACACTCCTATGGTTGTACAATATGTCTACAAAAGCCTCTACATAGATACACAACTGAGTTAGGGTCGGGACAAACTCCCGCCCACAAAAGACTTTTATACCAATACCAAAAAGTACATATAGAAACGACTTGGGATGCCCCAAAACAACTGGAGCTCACCACTAACAACAGAATGTCCTAGCTCTTACTGCGGAGGTGTACGACCTGAAGTACCTGTTCCTGCAGGCATGAATACAGGTCCCCCGTGAGGGACGTCAGTACGGAAATATGTACTGAGTATGTAAGGCAGAGAGTATCAAGATGAGATATAAAAGATCAACAGAACCCAGATACCAGTGAATAAACAGTATGAGTAGACCACACTTAAAAGAGCTGATGGGACACCTGCATATTACTTTCATATCATTACTTCCCGTAATCCTTATCAATACATAACATATGTCATACAATGGCCAACTGATCAGTGGTACTAATATAATACATCAGGGACCACCCCTGAAATAGCATATATACATAAACTTTATAATACAATGGCCAACTGATCAGTGGTACTAATACAATACATCATATCATCAATTTAAAATAAAGACATTCCATTTCCTTAATTCAATTAATCTTTGCGATTGGTTACTTTGTGGTCACACCTTATGGAACTTGAAACCATGATACCTCAATAAGGAAACATGTAAATAGGTAATAAATATCATGAAAATGAAGTAGAGAATCATGGATAAAGTAGAGAATCATGGATACCTCATTAAACCATTTCGGAGTCAACAATAGCATATGGACATTTTTTTTTACTAGCCGGACATCTTAAAAGTGAAAACAAGTTCAATTGGTAGTGTCGAAGATCATATGATGTTATTATGTGTCATGTGTCGTAGGACAATGTTGGAAGCATACTTGAGAGTGTCATGGGTCATTATGCATGCCAAAGATTAGATAGAGTATGTCTTACATACCTTGATATAACCACTTCAATACAAGTCCAACTTGACTTCCCGTACTCTTCGAACACTTATCTACAATAAGTCATTTGTGGCAAACTAGTATTAGCACCCAAACCTTACCATTTAGGTATTAACTTCACCAAATAATGTCTAGGAAGCAATCCTTTAACTCATCAATAAGAGTGCTACATACATCCTCTTATACTCTTGTTACATTCACATATCATGCATTTTCATGAAATATCCCTCAACATCACTCTTAGTCTTTATTTCCCTTCTTAGTCACCATCCAATACCAACATGATCACTAGGCATACATAACCACTAATATAATGATATATCACCACAATTCATCCTCCATAATCCAATACAACAACTTCCATAATTTACTACTAACAATGTATACAAAACAATTCATAACTATGTTTCTAGTTATCTTCCAACATCACGACAATACTCATAATCCTTTATCAATACTTATTCATGGATAAGAATCAAGAATAAACAATATTCATACCTTAACAATGAACTCTTGTATTTAGAATCCTCCTTACATAACCATGGGGTGCTTCCCGAAGCTTTCGAGATGGTGAACACAACTACGGAACCAATTCGAATTTTCTACGGTTGAATCACAAAATATTTGAAGTTGAAATTAGGCTAGGGTTTCACCTTATCTTAATAATTGGATGATATATGATATATATGAGGATAAGTGTATGTTTATAAAGACCAATTTTCGTCCAAGAGGTAATAGAAAATGACCATTTTGCCCTAAAAATTTAAATAAATCCCGAATCTGTCCCCAGTGGACAGTTTTGACAGGCTGAAGTAAATCGATCATAACTCTTTGCTACGGTATCGTATTTGGGTGAAACCAATTTCATTGGAAAGATAATTCAAAGGGATTTCATTTACATAAAAAGTATACCACCCAGTTCTTCCTGTACAAGGAGTTATGGTCGTTTAAAGTTGACCCAAAAATCTGTCCCACAATTCTGTTTTTTTTATAGGCTGCAGTAAAACGGGTATAGCTCCTTACTCAGACATTGGATTTGGATGAAACCAATTTCATCGGAAAGAAGACTCTCGGAGATTTTTGTCGATATATAGCAGCTCACACAGTTCTTTTTTTACAAGGAGTTATGATCGTCTAAAGTTGATCCAAAAAATAATTGCCTAGCTGCAGAAATTTTCCTGCAGATTTACTGTTCACAGGCTTCCCGGCCACCGATTTGAAATTTCGAATGTGCTCGCTTATATTAAATACTCCTCTGTTTTGGGCAAACTTTATATCGTTGGAAAGCTTATTCCAATACCTACACATACAACTATTGACGGGATACTTCCGAACACCATACACTTAATTTAACCCATACGCAAGCATTTAGGACTCCATATAATCGCGATAAGTGTACGAAAAAAAATTTATGGGGTGTTACATTCTCTCTCCCTTAATAACATTCGTCCTCGAATGTTAGCATAGTTACTCAATTAAGACATGTCCAAGCTTACAATTAACATATTCATCATCATAACATACTTGCATAAAAATAAACACTTGTTATTGTTCTTTTTCCGTCTCATGAACTTGATCCTCATCGTTGAATAGGTAAGGGTACTTAATCTTCATCGCTTCCTCGGCTTCCCATGTGATCTCCTCAACTTTTTGATTCTTCCAAAGTACTTTTACCGATGTTATCTCTTTATTTCTTATCTTTTTAATTTGGCGATCAAGAATAGCAATAGGCATTTCTTCAAAAGTGAGATCTTCTGTAACTTGTACATCTTCCGTAGTAGTGATGTGCGATGGATCTCCGATGTACTTGCGAAGCATCGAAACATGAAATACGGGATGAACTGCTTAGAGCTCTTGAGGTAGCTCTAACTCATAAGCAGCTTGTCCAAATCTTTGAATGATCTTGTACGGACCTATGTATCGTGGACTTAACTTTTCTTTCTTGCCAAACCTCATCACTCCTTTCATTGGTGATACTTTCAAGAATACCCAATCGTCGATAGAAAACTCAAGTCCTCTTCTTCTAACATCCGCATAAGATTTGTGTCGACTTTGAGCTGTTGCAAGCCGTTGTTGGATCACTTTAACCTTCTCCATTGCTTGATAAACAAGATCCGGTCCAAACAAGACCGCATCACCTGCTTCAAACCATCCTATTGGCGATCTACACTTTCTTCCATACAATGCTTCATATGGTGCCATTTTGATACCTGAATGATAGCTATTATTGTAGGCAAACTCGATAAGAGGTAGGTGATCATCCCAGTTGCCTTTGAAATCTAATACACATGCTCGTAGCATATCTTCAAGTGTCTGGATGGTACGTTCCGCTTGTCCATCCGTTTGAGGATGAAAAGCCGTACTTAGATTTACTTGTGTCCCCAAACTCCTTTGAAAAGACTTCCAAAAATTCGCGGTAAATTGGGCTCCTCGATCGAATATAATGGAAATTGGAACTCCATGTAACCGAACGATCTCCTTAATATACAACTTCGCATACTCCTCCGCCGTATAAGTTGTCTTAACTGGTAAGAAGTGCGCAGATTTGGTAAGCCTATCAATGATCACCCATATGGAATCCAACTTTCGATATGTACGAGTCAAACCCGTGATGAAATCCATATTGATCTTGTCCCACTTCCAAACTGGAAGATCTATACATTGCATGTAACCACCGAGTTTCTGGTGTTCTACTTTGACTCTTTGACAATTCGTACATTCAGCTACAAATTCGGCAATATTCTTCTTCATGTCATTCCACCAATATATTGCTTTCAAATCTTGATACATCTTAGTCGACCCTGGATGGATGGAATACCTTGAACAATGTGCTTCTGTCATAATTCTCTTTCTTAGCTCCACTACATCAGGTACACTTAAACGATTCTGACACTGAAGCACTCCTTCTCGCGTAAGCTCAAATGCCTTTGTCGCGCCACTCTGTACATCCTCCTTAAGCTGCAATAAAATTGGATCTGCATACTGCTTCTCTTTCACTTCAGCTATCAATGAAGATTCCGCTGCATTACGTACAATAACCTCTTCATCTGGAGTTTCGAGAAGTCGAACTCCCAAACTAGCTAGTTGGTGAAGATCCTTAATCATCCCCTACTTTTCTATAGATGCCATTTTAGACTTACGACTCAGTTCATCCGCTACCACATTCGCTTTCCCTGGATGATACAAGATATCAACATCGTAATCTTTCAACAATTCAAGCCATCTCCGCTGCCTCATGTTTAGATCTTTCTGACTGAAGATATATTGCAGGCTCTTATGATCGATATATATGTCAACATGAACCCCATATAAGTAGTGGCGTCATATCTTCAAAGCAAATACAACTGCAGCTAGCTCAAGATCATGTGTGGGATAATTCCTCTCATGTGGTCGCAACTGTCTAGAGCCATAGGCTATTACTCTACCATGCTGCATTAATACGCATCCTAAGCCAATTCTCGAAGCATCACAGTACACTGCATACCCTTCTGTGCCTTCAGGAAGTACCAATACCGGTGTAGAAGTCAACTTGCTCTTCAGATCTTGGAAACTCTTTTCACAGGCACCATTCCATTGAAACTTGGAGGCTTTATGCGTCAACTTAGTCAAGGGTGCAGAAATAGAAGAAAAACCTTCAACAAACCTTCTATAATAACCTGCCAACCCGAGGAAACTACGAATCTCCGTAGGCATCGTGGGTCTTGGCCAATTTATCACAGCCTCAATCTTTTGAGTGTCAACTTTTATGCCTTCACTGGATACAATATGGCCCAAAAATGCCACTGACTTGAGCCAAAACTCACATTTAGAAAACTTCGCATACAGCTTACGATCACGAAGAATCTGCAACGCTTGCCTTAAGTGATTAACATGGTCCTCTTCTGAACTAGGGTAGACCAGAATATCATCTATGAAAACTATCACGAACACATCTAGAAACGGCTTAAACAGCCTATTCATCAGATCCATAAAAACTGCGGGTGCATTTGTCAGCCCAAATGACATAACCAGGAATTCATAATGACCATACCATGTTCGGAAAGCTGTCTTGGGTATATCTTTATCCTTGACTCTCACTTGATGATAGCCTGATCTCAAGTCAATCTTGGAAAAACACTGGGCACCCTGCAACTGGTCAAATAAATCATCAATTCGGGGAAGAGGGTATTTATTCTTGATAGTCACCTTATTCAATTGCCGATAGTCAATACACATCCTCAGCGAACCATCTTTCTTACGCACAAACAATACTGGTGCTCCCCAAGGGGACATACTAGGCCTGATGAATCCCTTCTCTAGCAAGTCTTTCAGTTGCTCTTTCAATTCTCGCAACTCTGCTGGTGCCATTCTATAAGGAGGAATTGAGATTGGCTGTGTGTCTGGCAACATATCAATACCAAACTCCACTTCTCGTTCAGGAGGTAAACCTGGTAGTTCTTCAGGAAATACATCAGGAAATTCATTCACAACCGGAACGGTCGGAAAAGTTGGCGGCTCTGCCTCTGTATCCCTTACTCTAACCAAATGGTATATGTACCCCTTGGAAATCATTTTTCTTGCCTTAAAGTAAGAAATAAATCTACCTCTCGGCGTGCCAACATTACCCTTCCATTCAAGGACTGCCTCATTTGGGAAATGGAAATATACCTTCTTAGAACGACAATCTACTATAGCATAACAAGACGCTAACCAATCCATGCCCATAATAACATCAAAATCTACCATTTCTAACTCAACAAGATCGGCCATCGTATCACGACCACAAATATTCACAACACAATTTCGATAAACATTCCTAGCTATAAGAGATTCCCCCACTGGCGTTGATACTTCAAATGGCTTGGCTAATAATTTGGGTGTTCTTCCGAACCTTCCCGCAACCATAGGAGTAGCATACGATAATGTAGAACCAGGATCAATTAAGGCATACACATCAAATGCAAAGATGGATAACGTACCTGTAACCACGTCTGGAGAAACCTCTAAATTCTGCCGATCTGCTAGGGCATACACACGGTTCTGAGCTCCGCTAGAACTAGCTGCTCCTCTATCACCTCTACCGTGACCCATAGGTTGTGCACCCCTACTCAAAGGTAAGACAAATTTCAATAAATTATTCTACACCATATTATAAAAAAATTCTTCAATGGATAACCCATCAGTTGGAATAGATGGGGAATTTGTTTGAAGACCTATTTAACATCTCCTAACATATCTTCCATCTGTTGCAACAGATGGACCACCACACCATAACCAATGCCACCAAGACCACCAATACCAATACCAATACTAACACCAAGACCACCGACACCACCACCAAAAATGTTAATATCAATACCAACAACATCATCCACCAACAACACCACAAACACCATCCAATAATACCACGACAGTCAACAAAACAGTGACACAAAAACTAGGGATTTCTCGGGTGCTTCCTATTTTTTTAGCATCAAAACACAAAATTGTTAACCCATTCCCGAAAATAATACAACTAAAAGTCTTCTTTTTCATCATTAACTAAAAAGCCCTAATTTTTAGACTAAAGAACAAATGTAGAACTCTTTTCAAACTTTGTTACCTGCGAAGACAGAGAAAACGATGGATACAAGTGAGAATGAAGTCAAAAATAACAACTATGTGGTCGAAAATGAGAAGAAAATTGATCTATTTCGAAGGGTTGCGCAATATGTTGAGTAGATGTTGTCTGTATTGTTGAGAGAGAGAGAGGGAGAGAGAGAGAGAGAGATAAAGAAAGGAGCGAGAAATTGAGATTGAAATGAGAAAAAGTTTTCCCGCAAATGGATGATTTGTATGGGTTAATTTGTAATTTTGAAAAAGAATGACAAGTTTTGAAATTGTTAATTTGGTCCAAATTGATCTTAATTACTTTTTAAAATTTCAAAAGATAAAGTTTTTAAAATATTAAGTTAATGATAACTCATTTCAACTCAGAGCGATCGATCGACGACTCGGATCGGGATGAACGCAATACCAACACCAAGCAATTGCAATGACTCAATTGAAGTTGTTGTTGACCCTACGAGCTCATTCATCCATAGTTCCACCTAAATCAATTTAGGTACTATTAACCTTAACATTAAGTTAATGAGAGCTTGTTTCAACTCATAGTGATCGATCAATGACTCAGGTCGGGATGAACGCAATACCAACACCATGTAATTACAATGACTCAATTGAAGTTGTTGTTGACCCTATGAGCTCATTCATCCCTAGTTCCACCTAAATCAATTTAGGTACTATTAATCTTAATATTAAGTTAATAAGAGCTCATTTCAACTCAGAGTGATCGATCAGCGACCCGGGTTGGAATACTAACGCCATGCAATTGCAATGACTCAATTTAAATTATAGTTGAACCTATGAGCTCATTCATCCCTAGTTTCACCTAAATCAATTTAGGTACTATTAATCTTAACATTAAGTTAATGAGAGCTCTTTTTTTAAAAAAAAATTAGGGGAGGGGGAGGGGAATGGGGGAGGGGATTACAATATGGGGAATTGAACCCTCACCAACAAAGTGGAAGTTCAGGTAACTAACCAACTAAAATAATACGATTCCCCAAGTTAATAAGAGATCATTTCAACTCAGAGTAATCGATCGACGACTCAGGTCGGGATAAACGCAATACCAATACTATGCAATTGCAACGACTCAATTGAAGTTGTTGTTGATCCTATGAGCTTATTCATTCATCCCTAGTTCCACCTAAATTAATTTATTTACTATTAATCTTAACATTAAGTTAATGAGAGCTCATTTCAACTCACAGTGATCGATCGACAACCCGAATCAGGATGAACGCAATACCAACACCATGCAATTGCAATGACTCAATTGAAGTTGTTGTTGACCCTATGACCTCATTCATTCATCCCTAGTTCCACCTAAATCAATTTAGGTACTATTAATCTTAACATTAATTTAATGAGAGCTTATTTCAACTCAAAGTGATCGATCAATGACCCGGGTCGGGATGAACGCAATACCAACACCATGCAATTGCAACGACTCAATTAAAGTTTTTGTTGACCCTATGAGCTCATTCATTCATCCCTAGTTCCACCTAAATCAATTTAAGTACTATTAATATTAACATTAAGTTAATGAGAGCTCATTTCAACTCAGAGTGATCGATCGATAACTCGGGTCGGGATGAACGCAATACCAACACCATGCAATTGCAACTAATTAATTGAAGTTATTGTTGACCCTATGAGCTCATTCATCTCTAGTTCCACCTAAATCAATTTAGGTACTATTAATCTTAACATTAAGTTGATGAGAACTTATTTCAACTCAGAGTGATCGATCGACAACTCGGGTTGAGATGAACGCAATACCAACACTAATTGCAAAGACTCAATTGAAGTTGTAGTTAATCCTATGAACTCATTCATTCATCCCTAGTTCCACCTAAATCAATTGTAATGAAATAAAATGACTGAGCTGTTGGAAAATTCTAACAGATATTCATATCTGTTGCAACAGATGACATATCTGATTTAATTATCAAATAGATATTTGCATATGTTGTGATAGATGACTGAGCTATTGAAAATTATCAAACAGATATTAGTATCTATTGTAACAGATGATATATCTGATTTAATTATCAAATGGACATTTATATCTATCGTTACAGATGACTGACATATTGGGATATTTAAAAAGGTATTGATATCTATTGTAACAGATGACATATCTGATTTAATTATCAAATGGAAATTTGCATCTGTAAGTTATTGGGATTTTTAAACAGATATTTGTATCTGTTCTAACAGATGACTGTGCTGTTGGAATTTTTAAACAGATATTTCTATATGATGCTACAGATGACATATCTATTTAAAAATCATTTTTTCCTTCAATTTTAAAGCTATTTGTCCGAGTAGATAAAGTAGTAAGTACTGTAAAATGTGATAAAAAATAAAGAATTTCTTTTTCCTGGATAACTCAAAAATGAGTTCATTGAGTAGTTTTATCTTATCTTTTCATTGTCACTAGTCTTCCTTGTGCCCCTCAAATTATTAATGAATATTAATTATATTAATTAATGAATATTGAAACACCCAAGTCTACGTACACAATACATCTAGAATTATCTCATCTCTCATTCAACTTCAGCCCTAAATTTACTTTATTAATCTCTAATCTTTTTCTTTCTCTCCTCTTTAGGTTACGGTTATCACAACCTTTTATCTCTCTTTTCTCTTCTCTTTCTCATAAAGATCCTTTCATATCTAAATCGATCCATATTTTTTCTCGACTGAAATTATTGTATTGATCCCCATTTGACATGATGGTATGGTTCACTATTGCTCTTTCATTCTCGTCTTCTTCTTTGCAAGTTATTTACATCTGCTTTTTAATTTAATTACCATTTACCCATATCATATTTATTTAAAAAATTTGAAGAAACTTTTAAGTGTTGAATAAACGAATTGAGAATTTTTATTATAATATACGAAAAAAAGTATTCTGTTGGGAGAAGTTTAAAAGTCTTATTGGCATTATCACTTTTTTATATGTATTTTGTTTGTTTCTTTGTTATTTATGTTGTTATTGATATTGTTGGTGGGAATGGCATTGTTGGAACTTGTGGTGTGGTGGTGTTGATGGCGTTGGAACAAAGGATGTTGTTTCTTTATTGTTGATGATGATGTTAATGGTGTTGGAATAAATGTTGTTTCTTTGTTGTTGATGGTGTTGAAATAAATGTTGTTTCTTTGTTGTTGATGTTTTTTATTTGTTATTTCTTTGTAGTTTATATGGTTGTTGATGTTGCAACAGACAGAGCAACTGTTGGAACAAATTAAACCACCAGCAAGGTTGGTTTGATGTATTTCAATAGACTCCACATCTATTGCAACAGACTCCACATCTATTACATCAGACTCCACATCTGTTGTAACAGACTCTACATTTGATGCAACAGACTCTACATCCGATACAACTGATAGATTATTAACATAGATAAAACTCTTGCCTCATGGGCAAGACTTAGTTTACAAAACTGTTGTACTCTGATTATAAACAACAAATGCAAATTGTTACTAATATTCTTTTACTCAACGCAGGTTTCACTATGCATTCTTTGCTTATGGCGCTCCAATCATGGATGGACCAACTGTAGACCGGTAATAATGGTAGATGTAACATTTTTTAAGGCGAAATATCGTGGTGTCCTCATTATAGCAATGTCAAAGGATGGAAACAACAACATATTTCTTTTGGCTTTTGGAATTGCAGACTCAGAAAATAATGAGTCTTATAACTAGTCTTTCAATCAATTAAGACATGAAATTGGGGTACATGAACAATTGTCTATTCTATCAAATCATCACCCAGCCATTGCAAATGTCCATCCAGAGTGTCAACACGGGATATGCATCTATCACATGGAGAAGAATTTAAGAAAAAAATACTTCTCAGATGTGGTTCTATCACTCTTCTACAACACAGCAACAACATACAAACGAACTGAATTTTATACTTTCATTGATGAGATAGAAAAAGTCAACAAAGTTGTTGTGGAGTAGTTGAAAGAAGAAGAACCAGAAAGATGGGATCATTCATTTCATACCAACAGAAGGTACAATATGCTTATGACTAACAACATGGAGTCCATAAATGCGATACTGAGAAAAGCCAGGCAACTGCCAATACTGGGACAGATCAATTACATTCAAAACAATTTATAAAGTTGGTTTGATGAAAGAAAAATAGAATCGCAAGGCAACTTTCATGACATCACACGTTAGGCGAAAGTGGAGGTGACTGACAAGATTCAAGTCGCCTTGAAATTGAAAGTAAGTAATTGAAATTGTATTTTAATAATACGGAAATATACTGTTACTATTTTTTTATTGCAGATTATACATAGTTGGTTTACTGTTATTTATGATTTATTGCTAGTTTTTTTATTTCCTTGAGATTCGCAAGCGAAATATGTGTTTTGTTTCTTCTAATCATAATTGTGTGGTCGTTTGTGATTTGATGTTATATGCTTGATTGTAGCTGTTTTTTGGTTGCCTTAAGATTCACCCCCTATGTATGGTTGATTGCTCTATATGCCCGATTCTGCTCATATACTAGATGTTTCACTAGAAGTTGTCATTTATTTATCATTTTATTTACAGGTAGACCCCATTAATGCAACAAGATTTGTTGTAAGAGAAGAAGGAGTTGAATATATTGTAGACCTGAAGAGTAGGACTTGTCAATGCTTGGTATTTCAAACAGATGAGATACCATGCACCCATGCATTACAGCGATAGAGAGTAGATATATGAACAAGTATAGTTATTATTCTCATTGGTTCTCAAGATAGTCTTGGCTACAAACATACTAGGGAGAAATCCTATGAGTTGGAAGCACAGCATCATGGATTATCCCAGATAGGATAAAGGATTTGGTCACAAACCCCCCAGATAAGGAGGTTCTGCTTGGGAGAAGACAAACATCCACATATCCTAGCAGAACAGAATCTTCAAGAAACAATTATAGATTTTTAAGATGCAAAAGAACTAGGCATAACAGATCAAATTGTCACTATACTCCTATCCTTCATCCATATGCAAGAAGATACAGAAAGAAAAATAAGAAACATGATTAGTTTTACTTTTTATCTGAGAAGTTGGATCAAAATAGCAGTTATAATAGGATTTTTTAATCCGTGTTTTAGTTAGTAACAAGTACTTTTGACTTTCAATCATGAATGTCTTCTTATTTATATGAATTTTTAACTTGTGGTGAAGTATTTAACTCAATACCTCTTATTGATTGTTTATAAAAATTATTTAGCATGTTAAATTTTCTTATATATTGATGTGTAAAAATATATCATATTAACAAGATTCGGGGAAGGACTACACCCCCAAGAGATGTGATGTGAATAATTCCACGGAATACACTTTAAAATTTGCCTTGAAAGTAAGATGCAGAACAAGTTGTGCCCCATGGGCAAAAGTTGACACTAGCTTATTCTGCAATGATTCGGCAGATGATCTACAACACTTGCCCTAGAGGCAAGACTTAGGCCCCAAAGAAACAAGTTATGCCCTATGGTCAAGAGTTGGCACGAACTTAGTGTGTAATAACTTGGCAGATGATCTGCAGCTCGTGCCCTAGAGGTAAAACTTAATACAACAAATGAACAAGTTATGTCCCATGGCCAAGCGTTGATACTAGATTAGTGTGTGATGATTTGATAGATAATTTATAAGTTTTGTCCAAGAGGCAAGATTTTTAGACCCCAAAGGAACAAGTTATGCCACATGGGCAAGAGTTAACACTAGCTTATTCTGCAATGATTCGGCAGATGATCTACAAAACTTTCCCTAGAGGCTAGACTTAGACATCAAAGGTGGTTCAACTATCATTTCTTGTACAGTATGTGCCATAAAATACTTGTATAATTTGATTTCTGTAGCTTAGCTTCGTAGCTTGTAATACAGCACATATTTGAATGCAATGGTTCAATAGAATACAACAGATTCAAAGGAAATGAAGCATTAAATGTTTGTTCTTTTTTCCCTAAGTTCAGCTTATGTGACATCAATAGTACCTAAACATCTTCCATGGAAAAGTTCAAATACATAGCACTAGAGGAACAAACTATACCTTTTTGTGGCACAAAACTAAACTGTTGTAGCAGCCCCATGTTGGCAATATAAATTTTTGGGAAGATGTATTACTTGTACACCCTAGAGCGCGCACACAACATACACACGCACGATGTTCTTCAATCTAAGGAGAAGAGAATTAATATCACAATGAAAATTTTCAAAACTATGGAGATTACTGCTGTCATCACTGCCATCAAAACTAATTTACTTAAAGGATAAATTTATTAGCATGATGCCAATGACGAAAAGAGTTGACAAATTAGAGGATTTTGTGTCTATAACAAGTACCCAAAGTATATAATGTTTGTAACAAATCTAACTTTGTTGTCATTTAGAGGACAAAACAAAGAAACTAAGACATAAGCATTATCTATAATGACTTTATTTTATTTACAAGACTCTTCAACAAGTCATTGGCAGCCCTGCACGGACAAAAAAACTCGACAAAACCCTCAATACCTATTCCAAAAGAAACTGTAACACTTGGTCATGTAACTTCAATGAATTCAAATAGCAATAACTATGAAGACATCATATTGACCACGTTTTGAGATAATCACCATCATAACCATGACTACCAAGCCCATGAAAGATGCTCCCAATGTCATCTCCATAGTGCCTAATTTAGCATTTCCATCAACATTAAAGAAAACCTTGTTGCCTCCAAAGAGATTGTTGAAGAAATCTGATAAGCTATTCATCATATCAACCAAAGTTTGTGTTACTGTTCGTGTAACATTCTGCAAAAAGTCTGTAAAAGAGTTCCCAAATTTAGATTCTTCTGCCTCAGATTTGGAAGACGTACTCCTACGGGATGACTAAGAAAAGGAATCAGCATCAGCAACGGATTCATCTATCTTGTGATCTGAGTCAGGGAATGATGCACCTGCAAAAATGGTATTGTAGTAAGAAGCTTGACCATTATGAAATATTTGAGTAGAATCAATGACATAGATTTCTCACTGGTTTTCTGTGAGTCAAGGAATTCTTGAAGGGCTGGATTTTTCATTACCGCATTCCACACATTTGGGTCACAAGCAATTAAAGCAACAACACCCTGGGAGGGGGGGAAATGAAATCAACATTAGCAAACCTGGCACACTCATAACCCCCAGACACTACTAAGACCACACTCCTAAGAGCTCATCAAGTTATTAGGAGTGTCCACTGGGATGCAACATCATTAAATTTAAGAAAATGGATAAAAAAATTACTTCAGAGGACTTTTAGATCTACAACGCCTAATCTATCTAAGCTACTTCATGCTCATGCCTCAATCTAAAATGTGAATGAAGAAAGCTATTGACATCATCCATCCGCTAAAATATAGAATTGGATATAACAGTGGACTATACACTTGACACCACAAAGAGTTATCTTGACATTAAAATGTTGTTGCTTCTTAAGAAATCTAACTATGTTACAGATCAGTATTAGACTCAACTCAAATATATCTCCTCTACAGATGTCAACGTCTAGAAAGCAGTACCTAAATAAAAATCAAATGAGGCAAACCACGCTGAAAACTCAAAAGGAAAAAGAATTCTAAATTCTCACAGTCACTCGCAATTCCAAAAAAAATAGTCCTTGTTTGAGGAGATGCCACAAGTGGATTAGGGGACAGCTTATTATATAGTAGTTCCACTTTTTATGTTGCAACTACAATATTTAGTTCAGTTTTTGTTAACTGGATCATCTCAATTGTTCAAATTGAACATATTCATATCCGTTCCTCACCCCTAGTAAGGGTTTATACTAAAGGATTAAAAGAAAAAAATGCTATATCTAGTTTCAAATATATGAACATACAACACTAGATAGAATATGAAAACTAAGAGAACATGTAAACATAAATGACAAAGAAGAAAACCTGAGGGGCGAGAGTTTAATTTAGAAACCTAAATGCCTGCATAGCATGTTTCGGCGCAGACTTTGTGACTACAGTCTCTCTGAAAACACAAGCTTTGGAGAAGGGTGATGAGCTCGAGCCGGATACACAAGATCCACCATCTTCATTAGCAGATCCAGACAAATATACCTTGTAAATTTAAGAAGAGTTTAGAATTGACACTATGTGAGTAGTCGTTCACATCATCTATTAGAACAGATAAACATCTGTACGCAGAGTAACATTGAGAAGTATATATCGCAACCAACGTCCAATAGCCTTTCGAATCCCAGACATAAGCCTTCGGGGGGCTAAAGGTTAAATGTTGATGAAAGTATTACGAAAAGACTAAACATTTCAATATTAAGAACAGAACAACAGCCAAATAGATAAGAACATTTTCATTATCTCCTTCATCTATTGCAAGTCCAAAACTTAAGTTTCTATCTTCACTAACACTGTCACATAAAAAATGCATTTGGACTCTGACAATGTCACCCAACTATAATACTAATGAGAATGATATTTTATGACACAATAAGTTGAAAATGCCCACTTTTTTTAATTAATCCAATAGCCCTTAACAGCAAAAATTCCTCAACTCCTTGTGATTAATATATATGAACTCTCACAGTGCTTATTTGTTGTGAGTTTTAAGAGGTGGCTCCTTTTCAAAAGCTCAGTTCATATTGGGCTAATACAAGTTACATTAAAATGAGGCAACATCAAATCGAACATTGTAAGTTTGCAAGTACAACACATCTCTTATTATCCTAATTAGCAAAAATTTTCTTGGGGAGACAATTGAGAAAGCATGTTCATTAAAATTGTAACGTTATTCGTCAATCAAATCAATCAACTGAGTGATCACTCTTCACTTTTACTTAGTAAGTTCCATCTCACTAGAGTAAATTTAACTGATCTTTGAAATTAAATTGAACATTGTAAAGTTTGCTGCAACATGTCCCATTTTACTCTACTGAACAAAAATTGATTGAGCAAACAATTGAGAGGCGTGTTCATTAAAAATTGTAACTTTATTAGTCGATCGAATCAATCAACTAAGTAATCACTCAAACACCATTAAGTTTTACAAAAGACTTCAATTTCTATGATTATAAAACACAGACACACCAAAAGCAATACTTCAAAATCAACAATAACAACAGATACTACTCCCTCCACTCTATTTTACTTGTCACGTTTCATTTCACGAGAATTAATTTAACCAATCTTCCAAACTAAACTGAATTATATTAATTCACTATTTCAAATATAAAATTATCATATTTGATGTATAAGTTGCACTAACAAACTAAATTGCAGAAGTTAGATATAATGCAACTCCCTCCGTTCACTTATCACATTTTGTTTAACGAGAAACAATCTGACTAATCTTCTAACCTAAATTAAATTTAATTAATTCACTATTGTACACAAAAAATATAGATATTATCTACAAAAACTATACATAAAGTACTGTAAATTGCAATAGCCCAGTAAATTACGTACTTTTCAAGAGCATGTTTGAGATCAGAAGTAGCTTCCTGAAGAGACGGAGCACCACCAAACACAACTCTCGGTAACAGTTCACCAACACTAACCATCATTTCCCCCTCTCCACCAACCATCTCCCAATCATTAAACTCCGCCACCACTTTTTGCATTGGCGACACATCGGATAATCCTCCTCCACATCCGCCGTTAACCGCTGTGACAATGCCGGACTTCACATTTTTTTATGACAACGATATAACGGAAACGGACACCGGACAGACGACGTTACGTGCGGCGGTATAAACTGGATGCTCCACTATAACGGAACGGAATCCGCTGTTTGAGACAGTGATTCCGGCGACTTTCGTCGCTGCTCTGAATGCTCATCCACCACCCATCATTTTTTGTGATTAACTTTTTTTTTCGTTTTGGAATTTGGATGGATTATGGAATTCTAAAAGAATGAAGAGACTCATTGAAGGGGCAAAATGGTACTTTTACTATATTAAAATGTATGGAAGGCTATTCTTTAAAGACATTCTTATTTAGGGTCAAATATCTAAAGTCACTCATATTTGAGTCTATGGCATGTTATTTCCTGGTTTTTTAATTATGCTTGATTCAAATATCATCGAAATATCTTATAATGAATGTAGACACATAATTTTGTTCCTCCCAAAAGCATTGTTACCGTTTACCCCGTCTTACCATGTATCCTACCTGCATGGTAATTTTTCTACAAGAAAAATAAAATAAATAATCACCTCATTATTTTATTTTTTAATTTTTTTTATCTTTATTCCAAATAACAAATTCTAACGAATTTTATCTTCTTTTAAATATCCCAACAACCTCTCCATCACCCCAACCCCTAACCCCCTAATACGTCTTTTCCATTCTTGTTAGACCCTTAACAGAATTGAGTTTCTCTTTTGATGGAATACAAATATAACCCACATATACATATTTCCACTAAAAGGGGCCCACAGGAAGAAAATAGACATCACTTATCCATAAATACACGCTATATTCCAAAAAAGGGGGACCCACTTTGAATACTCTCACTCACCATCATACAACAAAAGGGGACCTCACCATTCTTTCCCAAGGAGAAGATATACACACAGAAATCATGTACAGAAAAAAAACCCAGAGGATTTTCTCCATTCTCTTCTACACATACTCACCAAAAATTCCTCCATTTTCAAAAATACGCCATTAGGGACCTCATTTTCTTCTCCTTTCTTGCTCCCATCGGCATACACACTCAAGCTCTCACGATGTATACACCTCATCATACTCATGGGAAAGCACAAATACTGATCGAAACTAGTGAAGGGAAATCAAAAATGAAGAAGCCAGACTTGGCCCCAAAAAAAAAAGAATGAATTAGTGATAGGTTTTCGTTGAAATCAGCTCTGCGATTTTGCTATAATTTCGCGTACGGGTGGATCGGTTCTGTGGTGTTTCTTGGGTTGGGCTCATCAGGCTTCGTTGCTGTTTTGGGGGTTTGGGTTCTCGTTCGTCTCGACTTGTTCGTCACAACCAGGTTTCGGGCTTCGATTTCTGATACCGAATTGGAGTTTTGTGGGTCGAGGTTCGAATTGAGGCTTTCCAAGTGCAGTGTTATCTCCTATATATTGAAATCTGACATTTGAGGTCCAATTCTTTTAACCCATTCTCTTTTTTTTATTCAATTTGATGTGTTGATATTGTGAGTTGCGTGGTTTGACTGATGATAATTTTTTATAGTATGTTTGAACGTCTATGATTGTCGTGGTTTTGATTGTTTGCTTCTGCATTGGAATTGGTTAATTGATCAAGAATGAAAGTGGGGCGGAGATTAAAAATGGATAAAAAACAAAGGGGGTGAATTTTTTGTTAGTTTGATTCATTGGTTGTTGTTAATCGAACTCGATAGTATAGTGTTTTAGGTTGAAGCAAAAAATAGGCAAACGTTAGGGGTAGGCAAATTTAGGAATTATAGTTTGTTGAATATTCGAACTGTGTGATTGAATGATTTTTGGCTTTATCGCTTTGGGATCACTTGTATCATTTGGCCGGAGAATGCCCTGAAGTATTTGTATTATTTTATTCGGGAAATGTCCAAAGTATTTTGTACACGAAGGACGTTCGTGATGAAGGTCCGAGGCATCGACTGAGGCATTGGAGCTTAGTCTAGGATTAGTTTAGAACAGAATTTATATTTTCGTATTTTTCTATTTTGGGACTGTATAACTCGAACTATACACTATATTTTTTATTCGTCTTGTTTTGTTTGTTTGATTGTTTTACGTGTTTTTATGTGGTTTGTATATTCGTAGTGTCAAATTAATCGATACACTCTTCCAAGTGATCATGGTCAAATCACGGGATCGAGGAGTGCCTAATACCTTTCCCTCGATCAACAGAATTCCTTAACCGAAATCTCTGTTTGCAAATCAGTTTAAAGAGTCAAATCGTTTTGAAAAGGATCTTTCAAACTTGACACACCGGATTATGTCAAGTGGTGATTCTGAATAAAAAATATAAATAATCCTTTTTCAAAATAAATTTTCAATCTTTTATCACTTTGATAATAAAAAAACTCTTTCAAACTTAAAACTATATCTTTCGGAGTTAAAAAAGAGGCGTGACAGCGTATGACACTTCTTCAATTGTTTTGCACAAAATTCATTATAGGTAAGAAGTTACTTGAAAATAGCTTAAATTTTGGACACTATATATAGTTTTCTAACTCGATTTTATATAGCCATAATACATAAACATCACTTTAACTTGAAACCAGTTGATATCTATGAATTTTAATTTTGGGTGAACACAAGTAGACACTTAAAATTTGTGTAAAATTGAACAAGCAGACACACTTGTCCTACGTGACATAATACACGTTCGAATGCCACATAAGACGCATGTGCCTACTTATTCAATTTTATATAATTTTAAGTGTTTACTTATGTACACCCATAGTTGACGAGCATAACAAGCTAACGTGTTAGGCAGCACATTTATGTATTATGATGTCGTCTTAAAGAGTAATTTGTAAGAACGTGTCTAATAGTGCAGGTAAAAAAGACAGTCCGATACACTAAAGCTTCCGCTATGCACAGGGTTCGAGAAAGGACCCCACCACAAAGGTGTATAGTACGTAGTCTTATCTTGCATTTCTATCAGAGGTTGTTTCCAAGGCTTAAACCCGTGACCACCTAATCACGTGTCTAATAGTGCATGTCGCATATTAAAAAAAAAAAAAAGGAACCACTTAAAAATCGACTTAGTGATTCCATTTGATTTCAATATTTGAAAAATCGACTTAATTAATTTAATTTAATTTAGAGAAAAATCGACTCTACCGAAATATAAACTCCCCTAATAAAAGAGTAATGCAAGTTGAATTTAAGATTTCCAATAAATTAATTAAGTAAAATGGTTAACTACTTGTTTTCTCTTCAATAAAACTATACAAGTTATGTGTCACGGGCTCATTTTTCACTGCGTCAGCGGCACACAATTTTGCCCATGCGGCGCCCATGGTTCCCCCAACTATGGGCCAGCCTTCCTCATTTTCCAGGTCTTTAGCACGATCCTGTGCCTGTGGGAAGCTCGCCTCAGAGATTTGCTCCCTTTGGTGCCGCTCTATCAACGTGTCGGCTGACATAGCCAACGTATAAGCAACTCTTGTGGCGCACCTTTAATCCTTGGATCTCATCCATATGCGCGCTCCCGGGGATGGCTACGGACATACTCGTCCCTCGCCTGGACCTGGGCATCGTTATAGCGTGCACAGTCCTATCCTCAAGCTTGACATCACCTTGTGCATGTCACTTGGCCTTTGCTTCACCCGAGTAGGGCAACCTTCAATCCTTGGCCTTTGTCTCAAGTGTTTTCCTTAGTCATGCCCTCTTATGTCTTATGGCATTGCCAAACATAGCTCACGCAACTTGCATCCAACTTCTATAGCATAGTGTCGCCCCACAACTGCGCGTCTAGGCCAACGGACCCTTGCTCGCTTGGCTGAACCTTGACCAGGCTCACAAGTTAGCTCACGAGTCTCTTGGGGAGAGTATCTCGATTGCTCTATCGGCTTGGAGGCGTCCTTCCATCATTTAGACAGCCCGCAGGGCATGTCGATTCATATAGTCAACCTCTAGCATTATCGGGGCGCCCAACGCTAGTCCACCCGACCCTGCGTTGCCCATAGGGTTCCCGAGCCCTATGAGTACCTTGCACATTCCTTTGACATGCCAAGGCAGGCCCTTTTGGTTGTCCCTCAAGGCAGCACACTTGGGGTGGCCATCTGTCGACACGACCGGGGGAGGCTGGTAGGCTGTCACCATGTATATCCCCCTTATATATGCTAAAAATAAATAATCCCAATGTCCACCACTAGACATCATTTTGCCCGAGAACTGTACTGGGGCTCAGATCATTCATCCGACCTTCAAATTGGGTGTCGTCTGTTCCTACTCCTTTCTCTTGACTTCCTTCACACCTCCATAAAGTTTCACCCAATCAGCAAATTATGACAATGCCACTGAACTTTGGCCAAGTCAAGCCCCTATCCAAACGGACTCCAAATGACCCCAAATTTGGTAAGCATACATAAGGTACCCTTAATATCAACACTCTAAACCGGAATCCTTAGATTCCACTTGTAGCTCAAAATGGCACGGCACTGACATCGAACATCGCACACGATCCTCACCATGCATCCGCCCCCTTGGGCTCACACCAAGCCCTCTCCAAATCACCTTGGCACACTTAGGACATGTCATGCAACATATATAGATGCTTGCTGCCTCATGTTATGCCCCTTTGCCTCATCTTCGACTTCAGCATATTCCCTCAGCACATGCCGCCTGCATAGCTGACAAGGTTGCGACCTAGTTGGCACGCACAATCCTGGCGGGTGATAGGCCCCAAAACTTTGGGGCGTCACATATGACTACATAAATAAGAATACATTATGTCAACTAAAGAACAAAGGTATACAAATAGCAAAATTTTGGAAAGAATAATGAATACGAGTACAATCCGACCTCTCTACAACAATCATCCTCTGTAATAGCAAAGGACGCCTTTATAGAGACGTTGAGCAAGCCAACTCAAGTTCAGCGGCATTTTGATCATCGGTAAGGTTGCTAGACATGGCATGAGGTATTCTATGGCGTTTCAGTATATGCGATTCTACAACAATCATCCTCTATAATAGCAAAGGACGCCTTTATAGAGACGTTGAGCAAGCCAACTGAGGTTCAGCGGCATTTTGATCATCGGTAAGGTCGCTGGACATGGCATGAGGTATTCTATGGCGTTTCAGTATACGCGATGTGGCTATTCTTGCTGATTCATAGTTCAAAACAATCACCCTCTCATCATCCAAATCAAATCTTACGTTCTTTTGGTTACCATCTTCCACAAGTTGACGTAAATGTTTCAGATTCAAAACTTCAACACCATTAACCTTCTTTACCTGTACAAAAGTGGTCCAAAATTTCCCCGGAAACAAAGAGGAAAATGATTAAAAGGCGCCGTTATGCTGTCTTATTTCAGAAGAGAATGAAGAAACAGAAGGAACGAGTGTTTTACCTGTAACTCGGCAAGGCGCTCATAACCAGCATTGATATCATCCATCAACACCTAATTGATTACGAAAGATCACATTAGCAGCATATATTGCGTTGATCTGTGAGTACAATATTAAGGAACCACACAGTTTCGTTTCTATGTTGCAAAGCAAAAGTAAGAGAGAACAAGAAACTGAACAAAATAAATGCAAATGTAGTTTGCTATATGCGAATTAACAGGAAGAAATGGATTGGCCAAGGTAAGGCATGCCTCCCCCCATGCAAGAAATCTTACTGGAAACATGTGAACCAAACTTTGCCATGAAAAAATGAGACTTTAGCCATGTTGCAAGAACGCGTGAAATAGTCACCACTTTAAATATTTATGGGCTTGAACATGCATCAGGTTGATTGATCTGTGGGCTCGGTGCATGGAAGACAATTATTTATACAGGGAGGGAGGTTGAATGACTTGCACCAGAAATGATCAGACAGAGAGTTAGGAAGTGACGTGGATGAATTCTTCCATTAAGAGACTTATTTTAACAACCGTGGTGTCTAGGCCAGCTTGTGCGTGCAACTCGACTAATTACACAGAATACCTGCCACCTCCCACCAACAAGTATCAGGCAACTTTGTCCACCACGACTTTAAAGGACTTTATCATGTCATTAATGAGGTTATATCATGTTTAGGCGGGTGCGGATTCAACAATCCAACGTTTAAAGTGCAGAGACTCGCAAAAAGTCATCAAGCAGCAAATATCCTAATCACGATTACAATGTCTACCCATTTGGATCCAACGATTTTGCGGGTCCTCCGCATGTATTTAGCATGTGAAACAATGGCAGAACTTCATGGCCTTTTTTTCCTTTCCTATTTCCTATTTTTACAAGAGATATAATGTTCTACTTTTCCATTTGACAGAAGAATAAGAAACTCTAGATACCTGTGAAAGGATGATTAATTGTTCGCCAGGTTTCTTAGGTAGTTCCCGAAGTGCTCGTTCACACAACCGACGGGGTGAGGTGTTGTACCATTCTTCTCCATACTCATGAAGGAATGGTTGAGTTAATGGAATAAAGACGAGACCAGCAAAAATGAAATAACTCGGAAGCTTGTCAAATTGATGAACTGGAACAAGTGGCTGCAACTGCATAATATTGAGTAGTTGTTAGATACAGTAGAGAGTTAACGCCGAAGAAACCATTAAATTTACAATTACACAAGTTAAAAGATGTTCACTTTAAGGCTTAGCAAAAACTACAGTTGTCTTCTTGACACCCTACTTCCATGACCAGATCTCCAAGAGTGACAAAGGAAAAATTAACCTCGGCCCAATTCCATACCAAAATACTTCTACCAAAACAAAAAATTAACATTGGCCCAATCCTGAGTAAGGATGATGATTTATTGAACGTTCACTTCACAACTTGTGAAAATGAAGAAATTATTTCTAGAGGAGCATCACGTTAATTAAGTTATTAACCGAGGTTCTCCTTCTTGTAGATGCAGCAACTGAAGTCTATTTGTTTGACTACGTACAGGCATCCAGGATTTGGTCAAAAGTTTGAGAACCCACTAGGAGATATCATATTTGAAAATAACAACTAATATTGAAGGTTAAATAAAAGTGACTTACAGGATGAAGCGTGATCTTGAAATCATGAACTTCACCATTCCTCAAGACTTTAAGTTCAGCAGTTTCATTTGGTTTCTTCATAGATACGAGATGGTCAAATGTGATTCTCTCTCTGTTACGGAAAGGAACTGCAAATCATAAGCAATCTCAGGAGTCAGAACTTCAGATGATGGAAATAAGGTCGCTAATTTAGACATACATGGAACTATGGAAGTCAAAATGAAGAAGGGCAAACTTTTCCAGCACAAAATAAGTTATCCCAGCCTTAACAATTCTTATATCCTGCACACCACTTACGCAGTTCTGGTATAATTACGAGCTATTCGCACTCAAGAGAAAACTCAAAGTAACAAGAGCCTAGACTCTGGGCTTTCCATCTTCCAAAGCGAGGTCACTAAAGTTATTCATAGTTGTAAGCTAAGAGAAGATAAATGCTTTTAAGTTGATGCTACCCTGCTTAAAAGAGCCAACGGCGAGAACCAACATCCACGTTTCATCCAAATCCATCATTTTACCTCAAGAAAACATTTGAAGCAAGAAAAAGAGCATCTGCTATAAAACGTGGAAGAAAGAAAGAACTCTCCAGTCTGGTAAATTACAGTAACTGTGAAGAAGAAGAGAGCTCTACAATGTGGAGACTTATACTAGGTTTAACTATTGGACATACAAATGACAAGAAAGAGAGGAGCAAGAGCAATCAAATCATTTTACCTGTTCCATCATTTGCTATGGGTACACCATCAAATGAGAGGACTATATCATCTTTCTTTAATACTCTAGAAGCATCAGAAAGTGGGTTGATTCGGCTAACGAGTACACCTGTCAATTTGGACTGCATTTGGAAGTATTCTCGAATTTGTGCATTTTCAGTAGGTTGGCATGACAATCCCAGAGAGCAAAACCCGACGTATTCACCACGTTCTTCTACGCCAGCTATAAAATGCTTTATCACAGGAACAGGAATAATGTAGCTGCAAAATCCAACCCCAAACGGAACTCGTAAGGTCAACCAAGAAGACCGTAATTTTTGTTTCTAATTACAAATACTCTCCAAATTAGATTGTTTAATCAAGAGGGATCAGATTAGATTTGACTGGTTGTAGCATGAAAGCTACTATGTATTTCCATAAGCTATACAAATGTTCACTAAAGCTATTAAATGTCATCAAACAAATTTCATTTTCAACTGTATGTAACAACTACAACAACAACAACAACAACAAACCCAGTATATTCCCACATAGTGGGGTCTGGGGAGGGTAGAGTGTACGCAGTCCATACCACTACCTCTAACGAGGTAGAGAGGCTGTTTCCGATAGACCCCGGCTCAAGATAAAAGGCAGTATAAGAGGCAGTATACAAAAAACATAAAAAGCATAGAACATGATAAAATAACATAGATACGACATCCACAAAAAGTACCTTGCCAAACAAAGGACACCACAAATCCCCTACCTACTGACTACAACTCAACCACACCCTTAGCCCTCTATCCTAATGTTTTTCCTCCATATCTTCCTATCCAGGGTCATGTCCTCAGTCAGCTGTAACTGCTCCATATCACGTCTAATCACTTCTCTCCAGTATTTCTTTGGTCTACCCCTACCCCGCTTGAAACCTTCTAAGGCCAACCTCTCACACCTACGAAATGGGGCATTCGTGCCCCTCCTCATCACATGACCAAACCATCTCAACCTCACTTCCCGCATGTTATCCTCCACTGATACCATTCCCACCTTCTCCCGAATAATTTCATTCCTAACCTTGTCTGCCCTTGTGAATCCACATATCCAACGCAACATTCTCATTTCCGCCACCTTCAACTTTTGGACATGAGAATTCTTAACCGGTCAACACTACGCTCCATACAACATAGCAGGCCGGACTGCAACTCTATAGAATTTGTCTTTAAGCTTGGGGGCACCTTCTTATCGCATAAAAATTCCCGAAGCGAGCCTCCATTTCAACCAACCTGCCACAATACGGTGAGAGACATCCACATCTATCTCTCCATTCCCCTGAATCGTAGACCCGAGATACTTAAAACTATCCCTCTTGCAAACCACCAGAGAATCCAACTTTACTACCACCTCCTCCTCAAGTCTTGAGTCATTAAACTTGCACTCCAAGTACTCCGTCTTGGTCCTACTCAACCAGAAACCTTTAGACTCCAGGGTTTATCTCCAAATCTCCAGCTTATCATTAACCCCTTGTCGCGATTCATCAATCAAAAGTATATCATCCACGAAAAGCATACAGCAAGGCACCTCGCCTTGTATATTCCGGGTCAGCACATCCATCACCAAAGCGAATAAAAACGAAATAAGAGTTGATCTCTGGTGCAACCCTGTCAAGTCATGCTTCGTATTTGTAAATGCATGAATAAGGACTGCATATTTCAGAAAATTAAGGAATTTCCAAGACGACTTGCATTGCCTATGAAGGATGATTTTTCTTTTCAATTAAATAAGTGAATTAGAAGATGAAGAATAGAATGGTAGAGAAACTAGGACAAGAGGATGAGAAAAATGAAAAATGAGGGGACAAGATTTGCAGGAGAATACATGTTAAAGAAGGAGCATGTGCCCAGGTTTAGGTAAAGGAAAGAAAAGTAAGAAACCAGTTGGGTTTACTTCCAGCTTCCTCTTCTTTTTTTCCCATAGGAGGGTAGCAGGGAGGGGAGGAGCCAAAGGTTGTTCCCGCTTTTTTTTATTACATGTATAATGAGCCAGCTGATATGAAAAATTGCAATTGCGCATCATAAAATTACAGTTACAAAAGGAAAGGTCAAAGCATGATTGCAAATAGGAGCTGAGTGTAATTTTGAGTTACTTTAATTTGTGACAATGCGAGTGGATATTAGCGTATATTCCCATCAATATTTAACTAAGTAATATATGGTAGCCACGTGGTGATACCCGCCAAAAGAAAGGGGGCCTTTCATAGTCAAATGCGTACGAGGAAAGGACCTATATTTGATGTCGATTCATCCACACTTCCATTCCTTGTAGAGGAAGGCCAACTGCTTGCTGGCTGAGCAAGCGATAAATGAGGCAGCGGAAAATAGATCTTCATAGTAGTTATGGAGACAGAATGTGACAAAAAGATTCTAATTTACCCAATATTTTCTGCACCGGAAAGGTTTTGGAAAGCAACTCCAGCAACTTTGTCACCCATGATTGCTGGTCCCCCGCTATTCCCTGGATTTATAGCCGCATCAATTTGTATTGCCAATAGTTGACTAGCACCATGTACATATTGTGTCGGTTCAACCCTTGAGACAACACCTTTTGTGACAGATATATTGTCTCCCCCTAGAAAAAAGAGAATATCATAATTATATTTGTTAGAGAACTCAACAGATGCAGGTATTTATGGCCATACAATTAAGTAAAGAAAGAAAAAGAGAATAATACAGTGAAGGATTAAAAAATATAACTAGAAGTGAACTAAATTCAGAAGGATCTGTACTCTTGAAAAGGAGATCTAGTATATGTAAGCTAAAAATAACCAGCATTGCACCTAGTTGACAGCAGAGAGAACAAAAATACATACTCGAGGTTCCCTCTCTCTTGTGGATCTACTTTGTTCGCTGGTCGTATGAGCTCTCGAGAAGGATATAGAATTCGGGAAAATGGTGCACTCTTTAAAATGAGAGCTTATTTGAAAAGAAAATTACTTTTCAGATAGTTACTCAAGATTTCATTACAAGTAATTTATACATTTATCCCTAGCCACTTCCTCCCAAAGAATTACCTTTCATCATTTGCTCCTCGAAAATACGAGATCAAGGGGGGAAATCAAGTTTTACTCCATTGCATGTTATACCAGACAGAACACAACAATATTATCATTCTCCGACTATCATATCCATGGATGCAGCCTTTGGGATGTAAAGTCATTTCTCAAGTATATTAAACATCTCTTAAGTAGAAGATTGTTTATTTTGCCACAAGAAAAGAGGCTCCTACCTTTTATAGGATTTGATAAATGGAAGGAAATTGCTAATGAAGTGGAACAAACTAAGGTAAAGGGAGCCCAATTTCCTCAGTAGAAAGAGAAGTAACATGCATTTATTAAACTTTTGAATGAAGTGAGGCCCTAATATAAAAATATATATAGGATTCATATTGCTGATCCCGATTAATTTGGATTGAGGTGTAGTTGATTGAGGTGTAGTTGAGTGATTGGCTTTGTGAGAAAACATGAAGAGAAAGAGCTTGTTTGTGAGTTGTGAATCAATAGTCAGATTTTTTTAAGAGGTATAACATACCATTGCTAATCATGAACAGTATATATCACACAAACAATAGCAAAACAAAAGGAGGCCTTAGAGTTCGAATCAAGTATGTGGTTTACAATCCATGTTGAATCAGTTGCAAGAAAAAAATTACCTTGAGGATAACCAACAACAGCCACAGCTTCTTGGAGAAATGGAACATCACCAAGCTCCAAAGAATTCATGCCCTCCCAGAATTCTTCACTTTCTACCACCAGAATAGCCAAGTCGCATTCATGACCAACGGCCTGAACTGTTGCTCTATACTTTGTTGGAGAACCATGCTTTCTTACAAGCACAAATGTATGATCAGCCACAACATGAGCATTTGTCAGGATTCTCTTTCCCCGAATAACAAAACCTATAATGTTAAGAATGCAAAAGTAAAAAAGTAAGCTTTGTCTTCTCTTAAATTTTTTAATAGGTCAGTTCACTTGCTATGAACTTTGTATTCTCTATCTGTTTTCAAAAAGAAATTATCATAAACAGGGAAGGGAGGGGGGAAATGAGGGAGGGGAATTGAACCTCCATCAACAAGGTGAAAGTTCATGTAGCCAATCAACTACACTACCGTGATTTCCCATCTCTGCGTTCTCTTAGATATTTAGTACCATCAGTCAACACAGAAGTGGTTGGCTTATTTTAGGTGTTTTAGGCTAAAATAGCTTTTAAACACTTTTGTAGTGTTTGGATAAGATAAAGAAGTGCTTTTAAACACTTTATTTTAAGCCAAAAGACACAAGTTAGGATTTCTAACTTATGTCTGGAGAAATCTTTCCATCCTTTCACAAACACTAAGCAATCTCTCTTGCACATGTGTCCCATATTTTACTAGACTACTTCCTCTTCTTAGCAAACAAATCTCAATCTTGCAACTGTTGGGATTAGAGGTGGCAAAATTAGCCCAAAATCATGAGATCTCAGTTTCAATTTCCAACAGAGACAAAACACTAGGTGATTTCTTTCCTTCTGTTCTAGCCTTGGGGGATAGAGTTAACTGATACCTGTTACTGGTGGGAGGTGGCAGGTATCCCGTGGAATTAGCCAAGGTGCCTCACAAGCTATACTGACTCCACGATTACCAAAAGAAAATAATATAACCCCCTAACCTGCTCAAGCTTGGGCAGATTATTGACCCACCCGTTTATTAACTCAGCCCATCAAAGTTTGGGTTGATGTCTAGCCCAAATTGATTTAAGAGAAATCTTATGAAAGAATTTTCAAATTGACATTTTTTTATTTGATATGTTATACAGTCAAAATGAAAAACTAATTTTATAACGTACATGAAAATTATACAAGAACAAATGAAACAATTAAAACTTAGAAAGAGATTTGGGGGGGGGGGGGGGGGGGGGGGGGGGGGGCGGAAGTGTAAATGACCCGTATTTCATCCCAAATCAGCTCAAACCTACTTCAGCCAAGTAACTTTTAAGGGGTCAATAACCCGCTCATTTATACACTCTCAAATTCAGCTCTACCCCCCCATTTTCCACCTATACTTGGGATTATCTCTAATTCTTGCAACCCTTGGGTTAATAGCAAGTATTTATGTCAAAAAACAAGAACATAAAACGTAGCCTTTTTACAAGACTTCCTTGGTAAATGAATTATCAATAGTCATCAAGAAGTGAATTTTCCTTTCAGGAATCCATAAAGCCTCACAATATACAATGCCAAGTCGAAAAAAGGAAGCAGATATGTAATTGAAAGATTACCGGAGCTCATAGATTTGCGCTGAGATTTATTCTGCCAAGGAAGGAAGTAATTAGGACTATTAGAAACAGTAAATATCTTCACTACACTATCCAATGCTAGCTCAATTGCTAAACAAGCATCCATCATTCCATCAGAAAATCGCAGCGCCACTCACTCTCCTTCCGAAACTCAACAGTACCATTTTCACTAGAATTCGATCTATTTGAACTCGAAGTGGGAAAAAACAAGGATGAAGCTGATGTATTAACAAAATTGCTGATGTAATTATTGTGCGGGAGGAGTCTCCGGTGATGTATCGGAGCTATGCCAGAGATTGGAGAATTAGATTCACTATAAGGTCAATCTAATTCGTGTTCCCTTAAATCACTTAACATAAATTCAGCTGTACCTTTTTAAGGGTAAACCCTTGGGGCTCATTTGGTTGGGGAACAAGTTATCCCAAGATTGTTATCCCACCCTTGATGTGGGATAAAAATAACACTACAATCCAGGGATAACAAACCCCAAGAGAAGTTATCCAACGATTTTATCCCAACCAAACATGGGATTAACTCATTTTAAAATAATACTGGGATTAGTTATCCCTTATTCCTCATACGAGAAGATCCCTTAGTAAATGAAGTGTCAATATTGCCATCAAGAAGTGAACTTCCCAATCCCCTAATCACCCCACAGCCCACCCCTTCCTCCTGCCCTCCCCTCCCCCACCCCTCCCACGCCCGAGCTCATAATTTTGTCTCCAATACAACAACCAGAACAACATACACAGTGAAATCCCACAAGTGAGGTCTTAGGAGGGTAGAGTGTACGCAGACCTTCCGAAAGACCCTTCGCTAAAGTGCAGCAAAAACAATTGTCTCAAATACATACAAATGTTTTTAAGATAATGTCTTTAATTGCACGGAACACAAGAAAAAGAAATGTAAGAGAAAGATTACTGGAACCGTAGATTCACGCTGAGACTTATTCCACCAAGGAAGGAAGTAATTAGGACTACTAGAAACAGTAAATATCTTCACTATGGAATCCAATGCTAACTCAATTGCTAAATAAGCATCCATCACTCCATCATGAGATAATCGTGGGGCCACTCGATTATTTAATAATCTTATTTTTCCTTTTAAATAATATTATTTAATAATCTTATTTTTACTTTATTCTACCTTTTTATAGTAGCTCTACCATGTACCCAACTTTTCTAGTAGGTAATCCTTCAAATTATTGGTGTGTGAGATTATGTAACGACGGAAAACCATACAATCTATCCAAATGTTGTATTCAACAAAACAATGATACAATAAAATATAATATGATACATTATGATATAATATGCAACAACAATCCAAACAGTGTGTAATTCTTGCAACCCTTGAGTTAATGGCAAACTATGAATAAGAACTTCATAAAAGATAGCCTTTTTACAAGGCTTCCTTAATAAAATGAAGAGTCAATATTGTCACCAAGAAGTGAACTTCCCTTTCAGAATCCATAAATATCTCACAATATACAATGCCAAGTCCGTAAAGGAAGCAAACAGAGGATGACTTTCTGAAAAAAAAAGATGCACTTACCTCCGTTTTAATTTGTTTGGCCTATTTCCACTTGACACGGAGTTTAAGAACATAAAGCCCTTTAATCTTGTGGTAGTAAACATGCTACATGAAAAATTGAAATAAAAGAGTTGCCAAAAAAGGAAAAGGGTCATTCTTTCTAAAAAAGAGAAAAAGGGCAGCCCGGTGCATGGGATGGGCCCGACCACAATGGTCTATTTTACGCAGTCTTATCTTACATATTACTGCCAAAGGCTGTTTCCATGGCTTGAACTCATGACCTCCCGATCACGTCGCAACAACTTTACTAGTTACTCCAAGGCTTCCAACCAAATGAGCCCCAAGTGTCTACCCTTAAAATGGTATTACACATTCTAAAATTAATCCCGGAATTAATTATCCCTTATCCCTCGTACCAAACGAAGCCCTTAGTAAATGTAAGTGTCAACATTGTCATCAAGAAGTGAACTTCCCAACTAAAATCCATAAAAAGATACAAGTCTTAACTTCACCTATTCACCCCACAACCCATCCACATCCGATGCTCATAATTTTGTCTCAGATACAACAACAATAACAACACCAACAACAACAAACGCAGTGAAATCCTACAAGTGATGTCTGGAGAGGGCAAAGTGTATGCAGACCTTACCACTACCTCGAGGAGGTAAAGAGGTTGTTTCCGAAAACACCCTCCGCTCAAGTGCAGCAAAAACATTTGTTCCAGATACATACAAACAAATGTTTCTAGGACAATATTTTTACTTGCATATTGAACACAAGAAAATTTAAAAAAAAACACTCATCTTTCCTAACCAAAAAAAAAGTGAATTTCTTTCTTGAAAAGAAATGTAAGAGGGTCGTTAGGTACACACGGTGACCTCCCGATCACGTGGCAACAACTTTACCGGTTACTCCTGTGACCTTGGGAAAGTGTCATTGTTTTTTAAACGGATTAAAAAAGAAAGTAAGACAGAGATTACCGGAGCCAGTAGATTCACGTTGAGACTTGTTTTGCCAAGGAAGGAAGTAATTAGGACTACTAGAAACTGTAAATATCTTCACTACACTATCCAATGCTAACTCAATTGCTAAATATGCATCATTCATTCCATCAGTTAACCGCGGCGGCACTCGCTCTCCTTCCAACAACTCAACAGTAGCATCATTTTCAGTTGAATTTGAGCTAATTGAGCTCGAAGTGTAATATAATACTGTAGCGGAAGAAAAAGCATTAACAAATTTGCTGGTATAAGTATTGACCGGGGCGACGAATCTCCGGTGAGTTAACGTCGTTATGACGGGAATTGGAGAATTTACGGCGGTGATAGGGTGGTGTCTGTTTAGGAGCCGTCGTGTTGATCGCAGAATTAAAGCTGATCGGAACATCGTCGGAAACCGGCGTATTTCCCGGTGAGGTTCACCGGAGCTCAAAAGGGGGAAAGGGTTTAAGGAGTTGTATTACAAATTCCTAAAACCCTTCAAGAAAAAACACTCAAAAAAAAAAAAAAAAAGGAAAAAAGGGAGAAAAAAATAGAAGAATAAAATAAATGTTATAAATATATTACCACAGTGAATGTCTATTTATGAAAAATTTAGAAACTCAAGATAAATAAAGAGTTTCGTTGTAATTAAATCAATAAGAAATCCCTCAAGAAATACAAATTACTCTCTATTCTTTCTCAATTCTTCTTCTTCATTTTATATTTCATAACACATTATTAGCACGAGATTTTATCAAATAAGGTGAGATTATAAATCTAAAGGTAATTTCAAGTTTAGTAATTTCTTATGTTATTTGTCTTTTGCTATTAATGATATAATTAATGTTGGATTTGAGAAAATACAATTGATTTGGAACCACTTATGTTTTTAATTTGTTCATGAAAAATAATATTGTTAAAAGATATGAAGATAAATTAAGTTTCATCTCATTAAGAGGGTAAGGCATTGGGTTACGAGTTCCGATGTATCATGATAATAAGATGTTGGGTTCAAAGTTTCATTGAGTTATAGTCTAAGACGCATTTATATGGGTAAGACGTTGAGTTTGAATCTCAATGCATCATATAAATGATATTATGATGGCTAAGGCAAAAAAAAAATATGTATTTGATAAAAAGTGATAAAACTTGTCCATTGATTATGCTTCATTCCATGAAGTGAATGTGGTAGCAATATATGATAAGTTTGAAAAATGACAATTTGCTCTATTCTTGAAGTGAATTTGGTAGCAATATATGATATACTTTGAAAGATATGTATGCCTCGATGTGCTCCTGAAGCAGTAATATCATAAAAGAGGTTATAAGCTATCAGAATTTGATAGGCTTAAAGTACGATTATATTCCAATCCTGGGGAATGAAAAGCTTATTAATGCAAACGTGCATTTGATTGTAATGGTATCACAATTCACCTCCGAAAGAGGCTGAATAATTGGGAAGAATTATTTTAAAATCTACTTCTAAAGTAGTAAATCTAAAATTTATTATGTAATAGTAAATCTGGAATTTACTAAAATAAAAGGTACATGTCATGGTAAACTCGGAGTTTGCTAATATAAAAGTTCATAAATTGAAATGAACGATTGTGACATCTCAAAGATGTCCATACTGAGTATTGAACATGTATTGAAGAATTACAAAATTCTTTATTACTTTTAATATTGTTTGTTCTCATGATAAGTTGGTTGGACCAACTAATGTTGGGTTTTGATCCCTCAAAATCTGAAAAGTATAAAAGGTGAATATGAGGCCGTTCACCAGTCATGTAATTTATTAAGATGCATCGATATAAGATGATCACTTGTATGTTTCTTGTCAACCTGCAATTTGACATTCATAAAGTTGCTTGCTCAATAAAATTGAGTTAAGAGCATAACTTTCAAATTGTGTAATCAAGACAATTCATCTTAATGATGATGGTTTGGCATGAAATACCTTTGATAAATGGTTAAACCATTACTAATGAGAACAAAGTTTTATGTGTTTGTATGAAATATGATATATTGTATACAATAACACTTGTATGCATTAAATCAATAAATTATGATTATTTCTTCCCTCTTAATTGGTTCAAGGTCAGGAACCAACTATTTCATCTAATAATTTTGATGTGCGGTGTACGGTTAATAAATCTATCATAACACACAAAGATAGATTCCTCAAAGAAGATGAAGGATGTATAGATTCCTCAAAGAAGATGAAGGATGTGTGTTAGCTTTCCTAACATAAGAGGGAGGTTATAAGTATCTATGAAATATGTTAAGAATTATCATCAGCTCCTCATTCAAAAGATAATTCAAGTCAAATGTCGAACGCATCTCATATTCAAGCTACAAGTGCTCTTATTTTGTGTTCATAAAGAACAAAGTCTATGCATGCATGAAGCGTGGTAGATCAATCGGCTCCAAATGAAACAATCCTTGAAAAAGATGAGGAGTAAATACTCATAATAAGAAGGCAATGTGCTCTTGAAGAGCCTATGACATAACACTTCATGAAACTTTATGAGAGGTTCAGGTACCTAAAAATAAAGAAGTGGTGAGATCTCAAAATATTATGTCACACTATGAACCGATATGAAATGAAATATCATTAATATCTTTGATACAATATTAACGCAATATTGTGAAAGATTGCGAGGATCTGAATTCTATGTTTATTTAAGCATGCTAACATAGAAACATTTATCAAGTGATATGAAAGGATGCATCTTGGTAAACATAAAACTTATTTGATTTACAATCCAAACACTTGAAGATGTCAATATTGTCACTTGACAAAATTTATATGAGAACTTTTTAAGGATTCAAAATGTTTGAAGCGTATAAAAGTTCCTGAAAAACTTACTTATAATCCTTATATTGTATAAGCTTATAGCTTAAAAATTGTTGAAACTCTTGAAGTTTTCAAAAGCAATAGAATATATACTGAAATGAGAAATATACCAATTTGGATTGGTTATAAAGTAATATATCTTAGTGCAATCATGTATCTTGCAAATACTACAAGGTCAGATATAACCTTTTTCAATTAATTTGTTAGCAAGGTAGAGTTCTGCTCCTACTAAGAGACATCGAAATGGGATCAACATGATCTTATTTTATTCTAAAGATTGTAGTCCCGATCTTGTTGATTATGCTGATGTTGAGTATTTATTTAACCTACATAAATCTCGATCTCAAACATGTAATGTGTTCACATGCAGGGATACTGTCATATCTTAGAGATATACAAAGCAGTCTATCTAGCCACTTCAACAAACCGTGCTGAGATAATAGCTATTCATGAAGCTAGACGAGAATGTGTATGGTTGAGGCTCATGATACATCTCATTTGAGAAAATTGTAGTTTGAAATGTGATAAAGTACCCATGAATTTTATGAAGATAATGCAACATGCATAACACAACTTAATGGAGGATTTATAAAAGGAGATAGAATGAAGCATATTTCGTCAAAGCTTTTCTATACACATGATCTCCAAAAGAATGGTGATATTAACATGCAACAGATTCGTTCAAGTGACAATGTAGTTGATTTATTCGTCAAGTCTCCTCCAACTGCAACTTTCACGGAGATGGTGCACAAGATTGGGATGCAAAGATTCAAAGATGTTCTCATTAGGAGGAGTTAATACGTGTTGTACTCTTTTTCCTTTACGAGATTTTGTCCTACTTGATTTTTCTTGTAAGGTTTTTAATGAGGCAGCCTATATCCGTATTGTTAGAGATGTGTACTCTTTTTCCTTCACTAGATTTTTCTTCCACTGAGTTTTTTCTAGTAAGATTTTAACGATGCACATTATCTATCAATTAGACATTCAAGGAAAAGTATTATAAATATATTACCATATATAGTGAATGTCTTTACCATATATAGTGAATGTCTATTTATAGAAAAGCTAGAAACTCCAAGGTTAGTTTTCCCCTTTGTAATTAACTCAATAAAGAATCCCTCAAGAAATAAGAATTACTCTCTTTTCTCTCTCTATTCTTCTTCTTCTTTGCTTTATATTTCATAACAATAAACATACACTCAGTGTATTATATTTACACAATTTTTCGCTCATTATATTTACACAAATTATCATTCTTACCAAGTAATCACAATAATCTCAACTAATTATGTATCTTCGTTGAATATATCGAGAAGCTAATTATGTATCTCGACAGACTCAAAATCCCAAAAAAATGTATCGGGAGTTAATTATGTATCTTTACAAAGAAAAAAATGTATCTTCGTTAGATGTATTATGTATCTCGACAGACTCAAAATCAGAAAAAATGTATCATGAGCTAATTGTGTATCTTTATAAAAAAAAATATGCATCTTCGTTGTATATATCGGGAGCTAATTATGTGTCTTGAGAGACCCAAAATCGAGTATTTGGGTAATTACGAAATATCGAAATTTGTTGTACTTAAGTTTCAAACTGTCGCGATTTATGTTGTTTGCCCTTTTTAATTTTACTTTTACTTTTAAAATATATATATATATATATATATATATATGATAACGAAAATTACTTTTTCTTTTTCACCTTGGTGGTTGAGTTGGTTGAGGGATCTCTCGATTTGAGTTTGATATCACTTGTGCGTTTGTGATCGAGCTTGTAGTACGGGACTTGCCAAAAGAAAATTACTTGTGAATATTACTCCTTTAGTATTTGGAAATTAGTTAACTTTTACTCGTAATTTGACTAAAATACCCATAGTTAAAACGCGGAGAGAAAACTCTAAAAGAAATTTTATTTGAAGAATTATTTTCCTGTGAGGATTATGAAAATGGTTAATTTTAAGTTGACTGTCGATCTATTCTAATCCTCATCCTCTACCCGAGATCCCGAGCTTAAAACATACGATATCTTTTTTTTTGTTTCCTATTCGGTACTCGCATTAGAGCCCAACTAATCTGAATTCGCGCCGGGTAGGGCCCCATGCGGGGGGTAGCGCTCCCAACAGAGTTTTCTCCGTGCCCAGGTGTCACACCCCTTTTTGCACGCGTACTCCAAAAACATGGAATATTTTTATGTTCGAAAGGGTTTAATTATTTTAAGTGACAAGAAATAAAAATTTTCTTCGAAAAAGGAATTATTTGCATTTTTTATTCAGAGTCGCCACTTGACATAATCCGGTGTGCCAAGTCACCTTTGGAAAGTCCCTTTTCGAAACAATTGACTCTTAAACCGGTTTGCGAACAGAGATTCCGGCTAAGGAATTCTGTTGACCGAGGGGAAGGTGTTAGGCACCCGTCGATCCCGTGGTTCGACCACGGTCGCTTGGTGGAGCGTATCGACTACTTGGCATTATGAAGTGTATAAACCACAGAAAAAGCACGCAAAAACAATCAAACTAAAAAAAACAAAACGAAACAAACCGAAATGAAAGTCCAGTCCAATTATTACAACCCGAAAATAGAAAAGAACTGAAAATAAACCTACGCTAATCCTAAAATAATGCTTTACCCGATGCCTCGGGCCTTCATCGCGGACGTCCTCCGGATACAAGGTACTTCGGGGCATTCCCCGGATAAATTTATACAAATACTTCGGGGCATTCCCCGGCCAAATGAGTACAATTTAAACTTTTCGTGCAATAAAGTAGAAAGTATAGTTCAAGCACATATTCAAAACACTCCAACAAATTATTATTCCTACATTTGCCTACCCGGCCTGCGTTTGCCTATGCATCCTCGACTAAAGACATAATTCCATCATTGATTCATACCAACAATAAATCAAATTAAACTGAATCTATTTTTTTATCAATTTTTTTTTTTCACTTCCATCCCCCGACTTTCTTTTCATCCATCCATTATAACATGATCAAATTTATGTCTTAATCTACCAAACCAAACAACCAAGCATCACAATCGTAACATCAACATAAACAAAAATTCAACAAAACCATAATCACAACTAATTTAATATGTCAAGATAAATAAAAGAGAGCGGGTTAAAGAAATGGACCTCACTGACACTTGCTTTTGTCGATAATAAAGAAATCTGAAGACCAAATTCTATTGGAGAACCTCACCACGAGCAAACCAAACTCGGTATTAGAATAATAAACAGGACAACTCCAAAGTGTAGATCGGGATACGGGGAGTTCCGGTGATAAAAAAAATGGGTGGAGATCTGGTCGACGTTACTATTGTCGACGGTGACTGTTGCGGATCTGGCCGACGGCTATAGGAGCTGGTCGAGACGGCGGAGGCAGATCCGGCGAGTTTGACCGGAGATGGCGTCGGTCGGATTTTTTTCTCTTCTTTTTTTTTTTTTTTTTTTTAAGGGAGGTAGAGATAGTAGAGAGAAGAAAAGGATGGTGGTATTGTGGTGGTCGGTCGCCGGCCGACGGCGAAGCGGTGGTGGAAGTTCAAAAAAAAAAATTTTAAGAGAGGAAGAGAGAGAGTGAGTTTTTTTTTTTTTTTTTTTTTTGGAGAGAGTGTTGAGAGATCAGAGATTTTCTTTTTCTTGGATTTTTCTTCTTCTTCCCTCTTCTGATTGTGTGTTGTGTGTGTATATTATTGTTGTTGTGAATGCCATAAGATGATTAATTGTGTGTTGTTTTATGGAGATGAGAATAAGAGAGTGGGGGTGGGGTAAATGTGGGGTAGTGGGTAGTGGTGAGTATGATGATTATGTTGGGAGTGGGTGGTTGGGTAGTGGTGAGTATGATGATTATGTTGGGATTGGGTGGTTGGGTAATGGTTATATTTTATTGGGTAGAAGGTAAGAGGGAAAGGTAAAAATGAGTAGAAATTAATATTTGGGCGGACAAAATTACGTGTCTACACCAGGGTCGAATCCTTGACTTTGGTTAAGGGTGGAGCAGCCCCATCCGTTGCACTACAACCCATGTTGGTAAAACATACAATATCAATTTAAATAAAATAATAACATAATCAGTGAAGATTCACACACCCGACTGAAAGCACTTAAACTCAGCAAGGCCTGCAACAAACAAACTGATGCCAAATGACAAATGTACAAAAACATTATTAACAAATGTTAATTTCCACTTCTTATTTATCATTCTCTATTTGGAACATTTCCTTTGTATTAGCCGGCCAAATAGCAACACTTAAAATTTAATAATTCCAAGTATTATATACTTGATTTAGACCTTTGATTTCTAGTACATTCTATTTTCTTTTGGTAGTTCGATCGTGGAATTTCTGATAGTGATATAATCAAGAAACATGAACAGAGATGAAGATCTCGTTTTGTTTAGGGACATGTATAAGGGCGAAAAGAATGATCTAGCTAGCCTTCTTCTCCCGGTCCCTGATGAATTCGAGGCAAATGGTAGTATATATAGACTTTTTTAGCTGTTAAATTCATATAGTCGATCCTAACTTATTCGGAATTGTTGTTTTCTTGTAGGGAATTATGCACTATACAGAATGGCTTCTACCAAGAAAGGTCAAGTGGGATTGGATTATTACTTGATGAGCAATGAAACCGGAAAGAATGACTATGACTGGTAAAATTCAATGTACTTTGATGATGTCGTTGCACTCTGTAATTAGTTCGCGCTGAGTTTGTCAGCATGCAAAAACCTTAAAAGACAGATAATATGGACCGAATGCATGTATTGAAACATATAGGTTTGGTTCAATGTAACTATCCATTACAAAACAAAGAATTCCGTTCTTACAGTATTTTTATTTCGTACTCATTCTTGAATTTTTTAATGGAAGGTTGAAAACGCCTCCAGCTACGCCTTTGTTTCCATCTCTTGACATGGAAGCCAATGATCCAGAACTAGTCATTCAGAAGGAGATCCCAATTATTCAACCAGTTGTTACTCTATCAAGGGTATGATCAAGTTTTATATATAGTGAAACCTCTCTGTAACAGCGTTGTTTGTCCGAATATTTTCTTGCTGGTATAGCAAAATGTTGTTATAGAGAACATATACTATATGCATAATATGTAAGTAGACACTCAAACTTGGCCTTAGCTGTCAAGTAAGCACTCCAACAATGAGAATGCACATCTAGGCGCCTCAACTTGATCTCAATGGCAACTTGACACTTCAACTCGTTATATCTCGTGGACACTCAACTTTGACGTGACACATATATTTTGGAGGTGGCTAGATAATCATTTAATAAGTTGAAGTGTTCAATCGACGCAATAATGGAGACGAGTTGAAGTGTCTAGATGTGCATATTCAAAGGAGTGCTTAATTGCCGGTTGAAATCAAGACTGAGCGTCTGGTTATGTATTATGTGTATGATATAACATAACATGAAAAATCGATTTCAACCAAAAATATGATAGTTACAGTGAAATATTGTTATAGAGAATGACTGATATACAGTGTTCTGAATGTACAACAGTTCACTGACAAGACAGGGGCTGCCAAAACAAGAAGTACTCTTACAAGATCAGCATCACCTAATACAAAACCAAAACAAATTGTAAAACAAAGTGCATCATCAATAGAGAAGAAGAACACAAGATTTTCAGCAACAACAACAACAACAATGATCAAATCCAACACTAGCAATGATAATAAAGAAAGATCAAACACATTGCCATCAAATGCAACAAGAACAACAAAGCAAAAAGATGCAAGTCTTAATTTCCTAGCTTCCAATTTATCAAAAACATTGGGAATGGAGTCGTCTTTGAATACCACTAGGCCTAAAAGCAGGGGAGTGTCCCCTGCTGGAAGGCCAAAAATCCTGGGAGCTCAGTTCCCAGGATTTTCTAATGAGACCCCAACTAACCTCAGAACAGACCGGTCCCTGTCAGCTAATAGGGGCCGGCCTAACCAATCAACTAACCAAAGGCCAGTATCATCATCATCGTCATCTTCTTCTACTTCATCGTCACTACCATCTACAAAACCAATGAGACGACAATCTTGTTCCCCCAGTGTAACGCGTGGACGACAACAAGAGATTAGTACAACTAGTACAAAACCTCAACAAGGGAATGGCACAACACAAGTTCTTGGCAGCAAAATGGTGGACAAGTTCTTGAATGCTAGGAAGTCAATTCATGAAGAAAAGGATATTAACAAGACAAAGTTGAATGGTTCAATGAATGAGAGCCCTGGTTTTGGAAGGCACATTTCAAGAATTTCAGCAAATTTGGCTCACAAGCACATGGTAAGTGTATTTGATTTTTTAATCAACTCATGTTATTAATTCACATGGTGCATTAAAGTATAAATTAATCAGACCATCATATACATATCGAGGCGAAGTTAGAATTTAGTGTTTATGGGTTCTGAATGAGATATTTATACGTCTAGAGAATTTTGTAGCTTCAAATATGGTATGGATCAAATATATTTGGTTGTACCGGATTCGTAGAATTGTAGCTCCATCCTAGTGACGTAAAATATTTAAAAGACAATGAGAACTTCAATGTGAAACTAAATTGGGCTGGGCCTCTGGTGTTGAAGTCAGGTGCAACTAATATCCATAGCCTACCCCATGGCCCATATTAATTCAACCCAATTGACTTGACTCGTCTGGCTAGTGGTCCTTGCCAAAATGTAGAATGGTTTAAAATTGATTGGGCCTGTTCTGTATCAAAACTGTATATTTTATGTATATCAATACCAAAAATATGTATATATTTTCTGGCAATTGTATATATTGATCTCCCGCAACCCGTTTTCGCGGTTTACGTAAAAAAAATGTTCTTAATTTGATTGTTCAAATGACAGGAAATCCATCAAGATTCTGGTAATTCAGGCAAAAATGGCAAAACTACTGGGAGAAAATCTTCAAATATCAGAGGCAGTAGAATCCCTAGTGCATAAAGCAACTCATATAATAATATAGTTTTTGTGTGAGTTTAATCAAAAACTTAGAAAAAAAAACTGTCTTTTATATCATTTAATGGTGATTATCAATGTTTTTTTCCTTTGGTTTTGGGCTCCTCCTCTCTTCCCATATTCCTTCTTTTCTTTTTTTATTTTCCAAAAAATCCCACTCTGAATCTCTGATCGTCCAGCGAGTCATCTACTTAAACAGGTCTTTTAGCAAAAGTTAACTAGCATACTACATATTGATGATATTTGATGTATAATAGTACGAGTTAATGGATAAAAGCACGTCAAAACTATTATTTGTTTTACATGTTTCATACGTCAACTTTACTTGATCAATTCCCTTTACCGTCATAAAATACCACTCTCTTTGCATTAAAACACACCTCGATGCAAAATTAACCAAATATTATTCCCACTCGACAACAAGCATGTGTATACATCTACAATACTATACACGCACATTTTTTTTGGGTAGCTAAAAAAAAATGTAGTCTTCGAAGGGGATTTACTTATTTGTAAAGGGAAACTTTTATCACCTTGTATTTTGTACTAACAACATGTATTATTTTTGTTTAATACCTACAAATCACATGTCCTATTAATTTAAAAATAAAATATACACAAATACCCTAGACTAAAATGAAGATAATAGACAAAAAAAAAAAAAAAAAAGACGCAAATCGCTATGTTACCAACAAAAAAAAACATGAATTAACTATGAAATGTCACTAACTTATCGTTAAATACCTCGTAGCTAACATAATATTTTGTCAATCCAATTTTAAATAGAATTACCAACTAATTTTTGTTATTTGACAACAAAATATATTCTTTACTATTTCTTTTTTGGTGTGTGTGTGTAGAGATATTAATTTCTTCATCTTCTTTTTTTCCATAAATCTTTAGAAAATAATGTAAATAACCTTTGGAGAAAAGAAGAAACTGTTTAGGCATATATACTGTAGAGTTTTTCAACTAAAATAGTTCCTGAAAAAATAGGAGAAAAAAAAAAGTTGCTGAAAATAGAAATAAGTTAAAAAAAAAAAAATAGAAGCTAAAGAATGGTAAAGTCAACAAAGTTAATATTGTTGACCAAAAAGTGAGAAAGTCAAATAAAAAAAACAGGTACATGTATAGTATTATAGTCAGTAGAAAAAACTATGTTGTGTATAGTAAGGGAAGTACAAGTTGTAGCCAATCTCCCAAAAGAATTGTAACAAAGTGTGTTTGACACGGTTTCCGATGCATACTTACTTTGATTTGCCGTACTCGAGTAGAGGATCTTTCATAAACAGTGTGTTTGGTACGATTCTCGTTGCATACTTACTTTGATTTGTTGTATTTGAGTAGAGGATCCTTCATAAGCAGTTTTTCTGCTTTCACGAGGTAGTGATAATTAAAGTTTGCACACACTATACTCGCTGCAAAAGCCACTTGTAGAATCACCGGATATGTCGTTGTCATTGTTGTTGTAGTGTGTGTTTGGTAAGGAGGGAAATATTTTCAAATTGTTCAATGTTTAATTGATCAAATTTATTATAGAAAATATTTTTTCTAGGAAAACAAATTTCTTAAAAATGATTTCTCGTGTGAAAGTAGGAAAAACAAGTTTCACAAGTAATATTTCACGTTGATTGTATCCTCTTCATCCTCCAACACACCTCGATCAATTCATTTTCACTCTCACCATGTAGCTTTACATCCCCACCACCCATACCCTTACCATCCACCCACCTCTCCTAGCTAGCAAGTCTTAATTATACACAAATATTTTTAATATATTTTTTTTGGGTTAACGTATCAAATACAAAAAAATAATTAAGAAACTCATTTGTATTTCTAAAAAATATTTTCTATGATGAGAAATATTTTTCCTCATACTGAACATGCACTTAGGAGCCATTTGGTAGGATATATAAGAATAATGCAAAATATGATGCATTAACAATACTTGTATTAGTTATGCATGTGTTAACTGTGCTTGCATTCTTGTTATGGAGTGTTTGATTTCGTGTATTAAAAATAATATGAATTGCATAATTTTTAAAAAAAGATATTTATTTTCAAAAATACTCTTCATAAATATGGTGGAAAAAACTTTGAGGGATAATTTTATCTTTAATCATGCATGTTAATGCATACATCAGGATTCATTGCATTACTAATTCGACAGATTTTGAGGTATTAGTAATACACCCCTCAATACATAATAGAGTGTTTAACTAATGCAAGCATTACATATACATGAATTTTAAAAAGTACCAAACAAAATACTAATTAATACACAAGACTAATGCATACATTATTACTTTTAATACACTCCACCAAACGACACCTTATTAATTTTATCTTTGCTGATCTTTGAACCTGAAAATCGAACCTCGTGACTTTCAACCTACTTCATTAACCACTAAGTTACATTCTTGAATGCACTAAGGATGTACACTGTCAATACATACAAGTATGCTCTATAAACCCTGTTTAAAAAGGGCAGTAACATTTGAATTTAGGGTACACATATGTTTTGACACTACTGTGTGCATAGTACTAATATTCTTCAAAAGAGAAAATGAAATCAAGAAAGAGAAATAAGAGGGGGCAAAAGGTATGTATAGTAAAGTGATAATTTAATGAAGAGAGATAGAAATAAGAGAAGTAAATAATGTGTAAGAGATGTTCCTTCTGAAAATCCTAATTGATGATACATTGTTTTCTCATTCACACAGAAACAGATAAACAAATTAAAAGCACCTTTTTGGGAGACTCATTTTTTTTCTCCACATATATTTAGGTAGGTGTGCAATATTAGGTTTCATGGGAGTACATTATCCGCAGCGGCGAATTCAGAATTTAGGGATCGTGGCTGCATGGAAGGTTTGGATATATATATTAACATCCAAAACTTAAAGTAGTGGTGTAGCCAGAATTTTTTATAAGAGGGTTTAAAATCGAAAGAAGTAGACACATGAGCTAGTCGAAAGGGGTTCAACATCAATTATATATACATAAAAAATAATTTTAAGTATATATAAATAGTATAATTTTTCACTGAAGATGATTCGGGTGAACCCCCTGACCATAAGGTGTCTCCGCCCTGGCTTTCACTAAAACATTCAAGTATCTTCTTGGCTTATTAGGTGCTTTTCTAAGTTTTATATCAGATTTTATACACTTTTTAATATAATTATATCTAATCTGCACCGAATTTAATGGATATCGGAGCACCAGAAATTTGGTTATAGGTCCACCCTTGATAACTTGTATCTATATGTTGTTCAGACTTTTCAAAACTGATGTCAAATTCATGTTGAATTTTAAAAAATATACTACTTTGTTTTAAATGACTCGACAAACATCCGTCGTCATTTTTAAAGAATATACGAGAAATATAAATCAGTATAAACAATTCATTACATCATCAAATTTATTATAATATATACATATAACTTATCAGAAAGGGAATGCGCTCAAACTATTATACAAGTATATATATATAACTTGATGATATGAAAATTATTTATATTATTTAAATTCATATATATATATATATATATCAAACTTCAAGAAGAAAAATAGAAGGGGAATAGAATAGTCAATGTAAAGAGAGAGCATATGTAGGTATAGACTTGTTCTTCTGAAAGAATTATTCATTGTTTGTTTGTTCAGAAAAAATACAGTAAATATATACTATATAGGATTAGTCAATTCTGACTATAACAATTGAGAAAAATCAGTTGTTTGTGTTGGCATTGTCCAATTAATGCTATTGCAGAAGTGGTGAGTGGGGGTGGGGTGGGGTGGGATGGGGTGGGTGGGGGAGTAGGAAAATGAGCAGTAATTGCTAAATTATGAAGAATTAGTAGGCTTAGTTAAAACCAATATATTATAAAACTAATTAAATTATGAAGAATTCCCACTATGTAAATTGAATAATATGGTCAATGAAGATTAACAAGGGGATCCTTGGAGTAATCGGTAAAGTTGTTGTCATGCGATCAGAAGGTCACAAGTTCAAGCCTTGGAAACAGTCTCTGGTAGAAATGCAAGGTAAGGCCGCGTACGATACACCCTAACGGTGGGGCCCTTTCCTGGACACCGCGTATAGCGATAACTTTAGTGTACCGAGCTGCCCTTTTTTTTTTTTTGGTCAATGAAGATTAATGATATATTGTCTGATTGATAAAACTTATTTGAGATTAAGGGCGAGTAGAAGGTGTAACATAGTGTGGCAGAGTTAAAATTTTCATTAATTCAGAAGTAAACATACAAGCTTTCAGAAGTCAATGTACAAACTAACAGAAAGGGTTCAACATTTACTATATATATATGTATAAAATAATTTTAACCATATAAATATGGTATATTTAATTTTCCGTTGAAGAAAGTTCGAATGAACCGTTTGATTTAAGGATCACTCCACACCTGATAACATGGATAAACCAAGTGGAGAGGAGGATTCATCTGAATCTCATTCGGCCAAAAAAATACTCTCTCTATATATAATAGATTGTTGGACCTTCTTGATTTCTTTCTTTATTTAACTTTTTTGATATTTTGAAACTCTTATCTTAAATCTCAATTTCCTACCTAATTTATGTATACACCATAATTAGGTAGCATGCAGTTTAAATTTAAAAAATATATATAATCATTAATGTTAATTTGTTTAATTTGATATAAATCTTAAATATAAATAAATATTTATGGGGTGGGGTGGTGGATTGTGTGTGGGGGGGAGGGGGGGTTAGCAGTATGAGATTCAGAGGGACAACCCGAAATAAATGCATTTTACCAATTCCCCCTTTTGGCTTCGTAAGCTGCGCTTCTCTCGGGATATGCCTTTCATTTCTATTTACCTATTCATTTGTATTGAATCTCGATTAATATATATATATATATATTATTAATATTATGATCTCTATTCAGACATAGAGTTTGAACGAGAAATTGTTAATTAACGACGGATGAACCATTATAATTAATACGTTTATTTTTACTTATCATACTATACTTCACAAGATTCAGTTTGACTGATTGTTTGAGCTTACTTAGATTATTTTAATATTCTGAATTTTAAATTTAGATTTTTGAGAATTACACGAAAATACTACTATAATCTGCCATCATATTCATATTAATATAATTAAAAAATATATTTTTAAAAGTATTGATATGAAGTGTGATAGGTAAAAGTGAATGGAGAGGGAATACATATTATCTAACTTTGTTTTTATGTCTATTTTGTACATGTCTTTGTAGAACTACGTTCATATGGGATTTATTATCATATCATAAATAGGCTGAGAGGAGGACAATTATTGATACCAAGTTCAATCAATAATAATAAATAGTAACAAATGTTAGAAATGACTTATAACAATATACTGTAACATGGAAATCAGTACTACTTATTATTTAGTTGGATCTTTAATTTTCCTTTCACCACCAAATTTTTTACATAACTACTTGCATCCTCTTTTATAAGACACTATCCTTTTCAATTAAAATAAATAAATAATTGTGGTGTCTGAATCGACATGCACGTATCTCAATTAATTTCATGGGGAGCGATGAATGATGAATGATGGGATACCTAGCCACGTGAGTGTTGAATAACTATGTGTCTATCAAAATTAAAAAAAAAAAAAAAAGGAAATCACCTAATACACTTCTTTTGCCTCGATTGAGATTTAAACCTAAGACATTTATAACCAATTTTATTTTTTAAAATATACTTTAATTTACTTCGAACTTTTAATATGTGTACCAAAAAAAAATAAAAGGAGGATCAAGACGAAGTTAACTGTCCCTACTAGATTTTGTTGTTGGTTGGACTTTAGCAATTGCAAAATAATTGTCGTAAAAAGCACTATTATCATTGTACTACTTGAATTCTTTAAAAATATTTATAAATTTGTGATGAGCTCTTTAAAAATAATGTATTTTTTAAGATTTCAATATGAATGTGGCAATAAGAGCATACTAATTAATTAATTGAGTCAGTCAATTTTTATATATATTTTTTTTATTTTCAAGATTCAGTCAGTGTATAAGTCAAAACTTTTTGTATACTTCATTAATTAAAAGGACTTAAAAACCAAAAGAGTGTGTTAATTAATTAGTAAATTCAAAAGGTTTGCTTTTTATTCTTTTCTCCCGTAGAACATGCATGCATGACACTTATTATACTGCTATTTAGGCCACAATATTTACGCCTAAGAAAGTGCATCATAGAACCCTACCCCCCACTCCCACCCTCCCTGCCCAAACCTCTCAACAATATTTTCGATATGAGTCACTTGAGTCGAGGGTGATCGATCTTATGAAAACAGTCTTTCTATCTTTACGAGGTAGGAAAAAGGATCTGCAATCATACATTGATCTTTCCTCCTTATATTTTAGATCAATGTATTTTTTCCTCTTCCTAAATTGCTCCACTAATCTTCTCACAAGGTGAATGACCTCAATAGTCGAACTACCTGACATGAAATTGAATTGATTCTCGAATATAATTACGATCCTTCTCAGCAGGGGCGGAGCTACCCTTTGCCGAGAGGGGAATCATCCGAACCCCGTTCGACAAAAAATTATGTTATATATGTATGATTAAAATTATTTTTTTATATATATAAGATGTTGAACCCTCTTTGGTTAGTTCATATATTCACTTATAAACCCCCTTAATAAATATTTTGACTCCGCTATTGCTCCTCAACCTCAACTCTACCACCTTTGTCATACGCCTTCAAATTTAAATCATGTAACCAAAATTTTCTGTAGTAAGAGATGTTTTATTTCAAAATATAATTTATTTATATAAATTTAAATTAATCAAACATCAAAATAAATATCGAACTGAGATATGTGAGTAATGGGTGAAGGGGAAAAACATGGGAAAGAGGACAAAAGGCATGCAGCTGTATAAAATGTCAGTGGGGAAGACGTATATTGCCCCTACTAAGACTCTGCATGCATTAATATAACAAAAAAAGGACAAAATTTTCATCATTACTTTGCAACTACTAGCAAATCATCATTGCCCCCCGCCCCCCCTCCCCGGTTCTATTCCTATCTTTATTACTCCATTTATTTATTATTATTTACAAGTATAATTTCATTTTTTTTTATATTTTACATGTAACTATGTACTAAATTACAATAACGTAACAATGTATTTAGTATTGATCTCACAAAATGAGGTTCGAGATGGATATAATGTATGCAGAATCAAAGATCTTAAATCTATTTCAGAGATATAAAATATGTTATCGATAGACCCTCGACTCAAAGAAAATTCATCCAAAATAGTGCAAAAAATAATATTCCTATAGATATTAATGTTATATAAAATTTAATTTTTAAGATGAGATGATCGCAAAAATATCAAAATTCGATTTATCCAAAATATCCAATCGTGACAGTGCGAGAGGTGTTAAGTTGCCAACATCGGATGTGATTAAATATATTAAACCTTTTATATTTGAATAATTCTTCTGTCTCTTTTAAGCTAATTTTTAAATTTGAATTAGTTCAAAAAATAATTTATCGAGTGCACATGGAAATTAGAAAGATGATTAATTACACTTGGTTTATGCTAAAGCAGTAATACCTTTTCCATGCACTTTTATCACATAACTATATATAGATAATAAACATATTTTAATCACGATAAATTAATATAATAAAGATTTTTTAATTTGTATGTAACCCCTAAAGTTTAGGATTAATTAATATGACCTATCTTTTTCTTTAATTTTCGAGGTGTCACTGTTCTATACATGAATCTCACGTGTAACTAAACCAACTATATAAGGAAATTCAACTAGTATAAGAGTATAATTTACTTTATATTAGAGTACTAGTAATAGCAATTATTTTCTGTACATTGACCTAAAGTTGTATCCTACCTTTTGACTTAAAAGCAGTCCTATATATATAGGGTTACTTCTGATTTGGTAATAAAGATAATATATAGTCAAATATATTTGTAGCGGCTTTGTTTAATCAAATTGACTCTCGAGAAAAGAAACACGATAAATATTTTAGAACTGAGGAGGTAACAAAATGTGAAAAATCTGAGGATAAATTTTCACCACTCTTATTCTAAAATTTTCCTCAAGATTTTTTAGGGAAAAGAAAATATTAACACATGATCAAGAAGTATAGTCTAAAATATTAGATTAATTAATAACACACACAAAATCATAGTAAACATTAGAGAACATTAAAGTTGACGCAATATTAGGTCTCTCAAAAATAGTTATAGTAGTTGATAATAAACTTTAGTGCATGGGCTAATTAACAAGTATTAGCCATCATAATCCCATCATGCTTAATGTAATAAAGTACTCATATGTAACCTAAATTACCTAAGATGGATCTACCGGCGTACGCCGGCCATCAGCTCTAGCAGCCCTAGGCTGCTGGAACTGGCTCAGCTGGCCTATAAGAAGGCTACTCGCGTCAAAGTTGTTACTTCCATGACCTTCAAATGCACGAAACATGTGTTGTTGTTGTTGCTGTTGCTGATCCCGAGGAAAGAACTGATGGTGGTAAAGGTGGTGGGAATGATCTCTCCCACCACCGCCACCGCCACCGCCACCACCACCTCCAGACATGAAGTTGAATTGTTGGTGGTGGTGGTGATTCGCGGCTGCAGCAGCTGCGGCTGCTAAGAGTCCATGAGTTGTAGTACTAGCAATACCTGTTTACAATAACAAAATTAAAATTTTTATATAAAAAAAAAAATATACTAAAATATCACACTCAAGAGTTTTTTCTTTTTGGCTACGCTATAATATTCTATCAAGAGAAATCAACAGTTTATAATATATGATAGTAAAAATTAAGTCTATCCTATTTATAAAGTAGTATAATTTTCTAGCAAAGAAAGTCACTTTACTACAACCTAACTCTGCCCTATTTGTTGAAATATAATATAAATCAACTATCTAAGTACAAAAAAATGTAACATCTGTTTTTATGGTGAATTCAGACACGAAATTTTTAATTTTTTTTTTTGAATTCAAACTCGTTTAACTCTCAAAATCTGAACAATAGTACCGTATAATTCAAACGGAGAAAGTAATTTAAGAAAATGTAGTACTCTTCTAATTTGTGTAGCATCATTGCAATTTAGTGAGTCTAAAGTCTTTTTTTTGTAGAAATCTTTAAGTGTTTTTTGAATTCGAATTCGTTTGACTCTCGAAATCCACAGTACCCACATAAACTAAAAACTCAAAAAGTAACTAACAAAAATGTAGTGTTGATAAACAATATATATGTACTTACCTCCTGAGTTTTGGTACTTGGAGAGTTCAGATTTATGTGGCACCATTCAAATTTCAAGGATCGAACTTAATTTTGCTCGTGAATTTAGATACGGGGTTCTTTAATTTTTCTGACTTCAGACTCGGTTGATTCTTAAACTTCGAATAATACCATATAAATTGAGACTACTAAGTTTATACATATTGAATGCGTACCTCCTAGGTTTTGGTACTTGGAGAGTTCAAGGGTCGAACTTAATTTTAGTCATGAATTTAGACACGGGATTCTTTAAGTTTTCAGAATTTAGACTCGTTTGACTCTCAAAATTCGAATAATACCACATAAATTGAGACGACAAAGTTGATAAAGATCGTATACGGTACCTCCTATAGGTTTTGGTACTTGGAGAGTTTAGATTTATGTGGCACCATTTAGATTTCAGGATCGAACTTAATTTTGGTCATTCTTTGAGTTTTCAGAATTCAGACTCGTTTGACTCTCAAAATTCGAACAGTATCAAATAAACTGAGACGGCAAAGTTGATAAAGATTGAACACACATACCTCCTAGGTTTTGGTACTTGGAAAGTTCAGATTTAGCACAACTAAGGTCCATTTGAAGTTGCCTAAGTTGATGTTGAAGGAGTGAAATAACACCAACACAACCATAAACAGGATCACGTAGCCTCATATCAGCTTCATATGCTAACGAATTTACAGCATCTTCGCGTTGATGAGGCTGTAATTCGTTAAGCAATTTGGTCACATTACTAGCACCAAACACCTTATGAACATTCGCGAATTTCTGAGGTTGATCAGGAGGGAAGTAGGGCGCGAACACACATTCTGGCTGGCATTTTCTACGCAGGAATTTGCAGGCCGCACAAGGAGAATTTGACGATAGTGAAGAGGAAGATGACATTGATGATAGCTAGCTTCTTGTGTTGTTTTCCTTGATGTTTTGCTTCACTTAAGAGACCTAGAAAAAAAAAATGGGGTAATGAGAAAATTAATGAAGTATGATATGGATGAATGTGTAAATTGATCAATCAAAGTTTAAGTTCTATGTACTGAGAATGATTCTTATACAACGAGTTAAAAATTAAGTATATATATAGATATATTATCAGATCATCTAAAGAATATTTATAGGTAAATAACAACTAATATGATATTTATGTACCAATAAAAAAGTGATTTAATGGTGTGATTTAAATAACTTAAACACTCTTTGTGCAATTAGATCATTAAGGTAATTATAGGTAAATCTTCTAATAAATCTTACTAATAGCTAATTCTATCATAAGTTAAAATTCACTCATAAAATAAAAATTCTTTACAATATTTAGCATATATAATTAACTTAAGCTCATATCAACTAAAATGTTTGCCTTTGGAGAGACTTAAAATACTAAAAACATGAGTATATTTTCTTGAATCTCGATCCAATTAAATTTCAATCAAAATTCTGAGATCTAAAATAACCCTTTTTCACTGGGTATTTTATTGTTGTAGTTGTTGTTGTAAAATGTAAAATAATACATTAAATTCTTCTATGTTCTAAGATCAATGGGGAGGGAAAAAATACAGTAATAAAAGTACCTGATTTTGTTGTTGAATATTTGTTGTTTGGTGAAATAATACTATTACACCTGAACAAAGATGACGAAGAATAATATTGGTATAACAAACCAAGTAAATATTTTTTGATTTTTTACCAAGTGTTAGTAAAATTTAGAAAAATAAAATTGTGTACGTGTAACATGAAAAGCTTAGGAATGGAAGCAAATAATTATTAGTACATCTAACAGATGGTATTAAGAAGATTTACTTTGGAAGTTATAATTTTTTGGGATTGGATCCCGTGAAAATAAATTATGAAAGTAAGAGCTTATGTATTTGTTTAATAAAAAATATAATTATCACTTTTTACGATGTAATAATTCTAGTCTCCTACTTAGATCTTGCTTGAAAATTCATTCATTCATGAACCTCCTCTAGTATATTTAGAGAAATTGTTTAGAATATATATACATATTTTGGTCTTAAAAGATAGTATCAACTTGTAAATTTTCTTAAAATATATGAGATTTATAATTTTTAAAATAATATCTTCAGTTTATGATTGTTACAGTGAAATATTATTATAAAAGATGACTATGTAATAGCGAGCTAAAAAATGTGTTTTTAGTTAAAAAGGTCGGTACGTATAACGAATATTTTTTACATTATCAAATTATTCAAGAAATATTTGTATGTGAGATGATCTATAATCTTAAAAATATGAAAAAAGAGACGATGGTGTAAATAACTTCTTACAAAAAATCATGTGTATAACTTAAACTCTTAGATTAGAGAAAAATTAAGACTTTGGAATTCATTTTCTTGAGATAAGTAAATAAACGAACAAATAACTTAGTAGAACAATATGACAAACTAAAAAAGGAACAGAAAACAATAAACTATCAATACCTAAGTGTTATGTTGCTCGAGCTCTTTCAAAATGGTAGCATATTTGTGTCAGATCCTTAAAAAATACATTACTTTTGTAGAAATTAACACACACCTATCACTTTTCTTGAAGAATTCGAGCAACATAGTCTAATTAAGCATAATAGGAGTATATATTTATTTATTTTTGTTTGAAAGTTTGTGCCACTATAGTCTCCTAGAACTCTTTGGTCAAACCTTTATTACTGTTTTTTGTTCTTTTTTACAGCACTAAAAGTCAAGCTTGGATCTTGTGTAGCTAAAAATCTATCTTTTTCATACAGAAAACTATAAAGAAAACAAAAATACTACTACTAACTCCTTTACACTAAAATAGAGATGAAATGATTACCCTTTTTTCCTTTTGCTAAAAAGAGTCTTCTCTCTTTTTCTGACTGATAATCTTCAAGAAAATCTGCTACTACTATATATAAAGAAAGTGACAAGAAAATAACTTAGAACAAGCTAGATAGATAGACTAAGTAATATAAGGGTTTTCTTGAAATGAAAAATATAATTATAAGTAGTTAAGTACTAGTAGAAAATAATGTTTAATTAGCTCCCATATGAAGAGTCAAACAAATATAATAGGGGACAAAAACATATAAAGATGGTGACAATATATATATATAATTAGGAGAAGCACAAGAAAGTGTTTCTTGAATTTCTTTTGGATTTTTTTTACTTAGTAAGTGAATGTAAGTGAGGATAAAAGGGAGAAAAAATAGGGAAGTCCCCCAAGAGAAGAGGCTAAGGAGACGGAGAGAAAGCAAATGGAACTTTTTGTGTGTTGTTATGATGACTTTCTTGTGCTTATTATAGAAGAGAGATGGTGTGTTCTGTTTGGTCCTTTTCTAAACTCTGCGCAAAATAAAAGTTTTAGTGTACTGAACTGTCTGTCTTTTGGAGAAGGTGTGTGTTCGGCCCTTTCTCTTGGACTTCATGCAGAATGAAAGTTTTAGTACACCAAACTGTCTGTCTTTCGGAGGATGTGTGTTCAGCCCTTTCTTGGACTTCGTGCGGAATGAAGGTTTTAGTGCACCGAATTGTCTGTCTTTCGAAGAAGGTGTGTTCGGTCCTTTCTCGAACTTCGTGCAGAATAAAAGCTTTAGTGCACCGAACTGTTTGTCTTTCGAAGAAAGGGTGTGTTCGGCCCTTTCTCAAACTTCGTGCAGAATGAAAGTTTTAGTGCACTGAACTGTCTGTCTTCTCAAGAAGGTGTGTTAGGTTTTAGTTTTTGGAGGGATCTTATTGTTGTTCTAGTGTAGGAGTTTGGATGTGTGAAGTATGGTTTTTAGGGTTTCATTGAGTAAGGTTGGAGGGGTGGGGTGGGGGGATATTATTGTGAAGAGAAAGAGGGTATTTTCTAGACTTGTCTTGTGTCATTTGATGTGACTTATCCTTTTTTCTGTCCTTGTATTCCATTTGTTGCACTTACACACATTTAAGTCTCCTCTACACCCTCTCTTTCTCTCTCTCTCCATATTTTTTCTTTTTAAAAAAATTGGAACTTTGTTTAAATTGTTGATGGTGGAGTACTATCTAGAGTTTGTTTGCATTTCTATATGATATTCCATACCATTTTTAGGATCCCAGCTAATTCAGTTTGCATGATATAAAGTTTATTAAAGGAGAAAATAATTTTATCAGAATTTTGAATTCGAGCCTTTTGGTGGGGATGAAAAAATCATATTCATCTCGTTACAATTTCGATTATATTGTATAAAGAGAAAAGATGATTTAGCTTATATGTGAATAATATATGTATTTTATTTGTTGTATAACATCGTATCTTAATATATTATACTACTATATATATAGTATCAAGCTTATGATGCATATTATTTACTCTGGCCCAATAGATTTAACGTATATTTGTGTATTTAGGCCTACGCTATCATCAAGTCCAATAATGTGTGTATCAATTTTATTCGGGACATCTTCATCTCCATCTCCAACCACATCAACAACATTATAGATCACGACTGCGTTCGATTGAGCAAAATGTGGTAAGAAAAATTGATTTGTAAACACTGTTTTCTTTTCATAAGCCAACTTGATAACTTTATATGTCGTAACAAATCATCATTTATCAAGAGGGTGACCATAAGCCAATGATACTTGCAATAATTTGAAATATTTGTTCTTCACTCGAATCCCAAAGGAAATTCAGTCTATTATATTATTCGATTTTACTTCACCTCAAACACAAGTCCATCGTTAACAATGTTATTTACTTGTTTGGTCTAGAATTTAGCTTCTTGCAAAATGTAATGAAGTCCCATTGCATTTTTTGGATGCACATCTCTATGTCACATATTTTGTTGGGCATATCTTTATAGTTTAGACCTGCATTTCTCCATCGACTAGTAAAGTCATCAAAGACGATTTCACCATGCTCATAATTTACCTTATGCTATGAAATCAATCGAGGAGCTCCGACTCTAGTTGCTCCTAACTACCAATAGTATTAAGCTTGAGGTTCATGTATCATTCATAATCATTCAATGTGTTAGTACTACCCAACATTCTGGGTAGGAGTACCACGTTGATTTTTATGAATTTTTTTTTTACGAGTATAGTACAAGGTTGATAAATAACAAACACAAAAAGCTACATTTTACAGGCTCGGAATATAATTTCAAAATTTTATACAAATTTGGAATAGATCTTACACATTGTGTATTCAGCACTCAATAAATTAAAATTGAATGTATAAATAGTACTTCTCGATTTCATTTTATTTGATCCGTATTAACTAGGTAGAAATTATATAGATTTTTTTTTAGTCTTATATATGTAATTTTCTGAAAGTAATTATAGCCTTTTTACTTAACAATCTTAAGAGTTGTATTTGTGTAATTTTCCAAATTGGTTATTTGTGCAAATCACCCTCTATAGACATTGGAATGGGCTAGAGAAGCCCAATTTCATCTGGGTTGCAGAAAACAAGGTATGATAATGTCTCGAGGAAATCACATAAATATACAAATTTAAAGCTTATATTACAAAATCTACCATTATTATTTTTTATTTATAAAAGGTAGCTTTTATTTACAAAATCTACCAACTATTCAACTGTTATAAGTTCTTTTGAAATAACCTTTACGAAATACCACTTTCTATACCATGTTTATATTATAGTTTTTGAATATAGTTAACAAATCTTTAGAGGACACTAATTTCTATATCAATTTCATATTATATTTACAGGAGCACAGTTTATATATTATTTTTATATCATTATTTTAAAAGGTAATTATATCTCATAGAAATATGCCATATTCAAATGTCATAAGTTTTTTGACATAGCCTTTATGAAACACCAATTTTTATACCATATTTATATCATATTTTTAGGATGTAGTTAAATAATTTTTAGATGACACCAATTTCTATATCAATTGCATATCATGTTTATAGAAACACCAATTTCTAAATTATTTTTATACCATTTACAGAATATATAACCTTTATGAAACACCAGTTTCTATACCATATTTATATCATTTTTATAGAAACATCGGTTTCTACATTATTTTTATACCATTTACATAAATATGTAAATAACTAGAGAAGATACAACAGCCTCGATCTCTGCCGCTACAATCGAATATCACCGATAACAATTATGTATTTACCGCAGCATGAAAAATAAGAAAAAACTGCACCAAATTCCCACACGATCGGTCTGTTTCGTTCGTTCCCGGTGTGTTTCACCGGTAACTGAAATAGGGGTTGATTTCGGGGTGTTTCAGATGAGTTTCAGCGGTGGTTTTTGACTTCGGTTAATCCAAAAAACATGAAAAACAAGAAAATCCTCACCAAATTTTCACGTTGCAGGTCTATTTCGTTCGTCCCCGATGGATTTCGCCGAAAACTGAAATGGGGATGAACGAAATTGGTCACAACCCACAATTCTTTTTCAAAGAATTAGTGTTGTTATATCTGATTTTGTGTTGGTTTTTGGTATTTATAGATTGACAAGGAATTTGGGGTATAAAGAGAGAGTTTTGATCTGGGTATTGATTATTTTGTTGTCTGGGTTGATGATTGTGGACCATTTGCATTTTTAGTATAATGGCTTTCTATTGGGGATTCTTTTGATTTCACTTTCGGCTTAGGAGGAAGGAAAAGACTTGTTAGGTGGTTTTGTTTTTGCAGTTTTGTTGTGTTTTAAGCATTTGTTTGTTGTTGCTGATCCTGTTTATTTTGCTTATTTGTTGAGGCATTATTGTAGGGGTACGTTTTGTAAGTTTTGTATTGATATATTTTGTAAAATAAAATCTTGTGGTATATTTTGTAATATAGGCTCTAACTTTGTATAGTTATGTGATTTTTACATGTCAATGACAAATGTTAGGCCCAATTTCGTGTTCTATAGGGAAGAGATAAAAGAAAGAAAAATTACACATTATAGATGAAATAATTTAATAATTACATGGCATGATTAATATTTTAAAAAATTACAATTCATAGTTACTAATTTTTAATAATTACATGGTATGGTTAATATACATATCAAAGGCAAGTAAAACTTTCTCTCTCATAATTAATTTTTTGTTTTATCTCTTAGCTGATTGGAGTGCTTAGAGGCAATAGGTCATTCTTTTATTAGACGTTTTTAGCGGCAGTATGTATTCCTCCTAATTCAACAAATCTCAAAGTTTATTCTAGCATATATCAAAAAATATTTTTCTTTTTATTTCTTCTTTCAAATTTTCTAATATTTTATGTTTTCTCCTACACATTCGTTGTATTTATTCATAGAAGATTTTCTTAATTCAACTAAATTGTTATCAATTGTATATTATGTGTCAATTATCATAGTGTCTATTAAATAACTATATATCTATATATATATATAGTTGCAGAATGTATATTGAGTGTGTACATATACATTTTGCATAGTGTATATACAAATATAATTTTTTTTTTTAATTCAATCGTTATTTTCTCAATACAACTAAATTGTTATCAATTGTATATTATATGTCAATTATATATGTGTATATATATAAGTTGTATATTAATTGTTTATATGATGTAATTGTACAAGTCGTATATGTATAAGCCATATATATCAATTGTATATGTCAACTATATAAGTCATATATGTATAAGTTGTTAATTGTATATGTACATCTATTTTTTTTTCAATTGTATATCTGAATGTTTGTATATTATCATAGTGTATATTACAGTAAATAATTATATATCTGTATATATACATTTGCAGAATGTATATTTAGTGTGTACATATACATTTTGCACAATATATATACAAATTTACAATTCTTAAAATTATAAAAAATAAAAGAATGAGAAGGGGGGGGGGGGGGGGGAGTATAAGACTTATAACTAACTTCCTAGTGAAAGTTTCAATAATTATAAATTATAGACAAAAGTAGTTAATAGTTATATGTATATATATAAAAATTATACAAATCAGAAGAAAAATAACCTAACTGAAATAAGAGATAAAAAAGGAAATTTGAAAGCAATAAATTCCCTTAAACTACTCCAACTTTTCACTAATTGCTCATCCATTACTAAGTATTAAAGCTCATTATCTGCGAAAATGGATGTATTAAAGCTAAAAGATTTATTTTGAAAAGATTTGAGAGAAGAAAGAGGAGTTATTCAACAACAATTTTTAACAGGTATTTTCATAATTCAAATTTTGTTTAAAAATTCTTGAAATACGATTTTTTGAAAGCCCAATTTGTCAATTTGCGATATATTGGTATATTTATTGTTTTTGACTAAATTATATGAATTTGAATATGTTTTGATTTATTGTTTTACATTAATCTATACACTATGTAAACTGCAATTTCAATTTGTGATTTAACACGTGGATTATTATTATTTTTGAAACCTGATAATTGTTAGTTTATTTTGAATTCATAGTTACTGATAATTTATATACTGTATTTGTTAATAGATTATGTTAAAAAAAATAAGGCGATTATCAATTGTTCTGAAGTCAGGCGTATGAAACTGTTATAATGAGTATGAACAATACGAGTTGGACTCAATTACAATTGAAGAAACAGAAAAATACGATGGTTTGATTCAATTGATTGGTAAGCAACTTTGTATTGAGTTGAATTTAAAAACATTGAAAGTTGAGTATAAAGTTGACTTTAGCAGTAAAAGAATGGAGATATATAACGACATGAGGTCGACAGTTTATGTAATGGTACGAAAAGAAGAAAAAGAATTCAGAATCTATCCATTATGTTTTTCTATATTTGATAAATCCATAAAAACGAGAGTGCTTGCTCGAATGTTGAATGTGTTATTTCTGTCATTTATGAGAAAAAAGGGAATTCTGGAGATCACGGTGCATTAATTAAAGTTGTTGATAAAAAAGAACATGATTAGACAATTATTTCTGATCCAAATCACAACGAAGTGCACGTTGGTCAAGTTTATAAGGACAAAGCCGCTTTAAAATCGATGATGACGCTTTATGCAATCAGAAAGTCTCCAATTCAATCCGATACAATAAAATGCAGTCGGATAAGTATATTTATCATATTAAAGAATTTGTGTGTATATTCTGTACATGTTTTAATCTTATGTTAAAAATGTATTTATGTATTCATGTATACATGATAGGGATAAGTTTATTCATATTATTGTATAACTAGATACATACACTTATTACTATACGTTTCTATTCATACAGAATTTAGTAAACGTAATTGTATACGTTAGTAAATCAATTTTGAAGTTTTTTAAAACACTGAACTTTTTATGTATAAATTAATAATAGATAAGTTTTACGCCGTAGGTATAATTTGGTGTGTAAATCGAAGGGATGTGATTGGTTACTAATGGCATCTAGTAATAAAAAGATCAACTTCTTTAAGATTCGTCGATTTTGTCAAGAGCATACTTGTCCTTTAAAAGATTGGGTGTACGAGCAGAAACATGTTAATAGTACATTAATTGATGACATTGTGAAGAAGAAGTTATCCAACCATAAAAGAGTATATACGGGGAAACACATACAGGGGGATAAAAAGAATGAACTTGGATTGGATCTGACTTATACAATAGCCTGAAGGGCTAGGAGAAAGCTTTGATTTCATTGAGGGGTACAACGTATGCATCATACAACAAATTTCCGGGATATTTATGCATGTTGAAAAAAACATACTCTGATTCGCACATACGGATGAAAAAATAGAAAACGGTGAATTCCTATATGTGTTTATATCGTTGTATTCTTCAATTAAAGGATTTGATTCATGTCGATCAATTGTTGTTGTTGATGTAAGTCCCTTTAGGAGAACATAAAATGAAACTTTTGTGTCAGCTAGTACACTTGATGGAGCAGGTTTGTCCACTAATTATTATTTATACATTAATTTCACTTTAAACATTGTTAAGGTGTTGGTAAATACAACATTATTTGAAATACATTATCTGAAAAATACATTGTAGAATGGTTTATGTATATCTTGAGTATGCAGGACATATATTTCCTCTTGTTTATGGAATATTGGATTCTAAGAATTATGCAGCTAGGAGTTGGTTCTTTGAGAAGTTTAAAAAAGCTCATGGAATAAAACCAAATATGTGTTGTATCTGACAGGAATGAGAGTATTATAAAGGTTGTGTCAACGATGTATTATGGTGTTTCACAGTATACTTGTATCTAGCATCTATGAAAAAATGTCGTAACCAATTTCAGAAAGTCGCATGCAAAATTAGATGATGTGCTTTACACAATGGCTAAAACATATACAATTTATGAATTTAACAATCTAATGAAGAAGGTCAAACAGATAGATGTTAGGGTGAAAGAGTACTTGCAGAAGGCTAGTTATGACAAGTGAAAGATCTTTAACGTACCAGTAACCACATCAGGAGAACTTTTCCAACCTTGTCTGGACTGAAATGCATAGAGTCTGTTTGGTCGTTGCCCATTGGTGGCACTGGAAGCGGCACCCTGCTGATTTAGGCGGATGGACTGAGCTGAAGGATGACTGTACTGACCCTGTGAACCTATGAGGACATTCTCTGATTCTATGGCCTAGGTTGCCTCACCAGTAACAAACGTCACTGCCAGCCCTACACACACCCTTATGATTCTTACCATATTCTCCACAAAGTAGATGAATATGACCACTGTTTACTAGCTGAAGATGGAGCTGGAACCGAGGATTTTGGACAAAAATAAGAACGGTTACTGCCTTCTGAGTTAGGCTTAGTGAAATTAAAGCTACATGTTCTAGTTCTCTTGTTCTCCCTCTCTTTCTCCTTATTCTTAGTCTCTTCTATTTGCTGAGCATAGACCATAAGCCTGGATATGTCCATCTCTTTAATTAGCATTATTGTTCTGCACTCTTTAACAACACCCTCTGACACCCCATATATGAACTTGCTCATTCTGGACCTAATGTCTGCTACTACATAGGGAGTATACCTAGATAACTGAGTAAACTTGATGGAATACTCTTTCACACTCATGTTGCCTTGCCTGAGATTGATGAACTCTAACACCTTGGCTTCTCTCAGCTCTAAGGGAAAGAATCTATATAGAAAAGCAGTAGCAAACTCTTCCCACTCTATGAGTTCTGCATCTGTGCCCTTATCTACCTTTCACTGCTTAAACCACGTATGAACCACATTTAGTAGCTGATAAGTGGCTAACTCAGCACTCTCACTGGAAGTCCCTCCCATAATATCTGTGACTTTATGAACCTGATCGGGGAACTCCTATGGATCCTCTTCTGACTTAGATCCTGAGAATAGGGGAGGATTCATTCGGGTGAAGTCCTGAATCCTGGCTGCAGCAATATTGGCCATTGGGTTGGCCTAAACAATAACTAGCCATTCATTATGAGCTACTACCGAATTGACTAGAGTGGTGAATGCAGCTTTGAATTCTGCATGGGACACATACCCATCCAGGAGATCTGCCTGAACGGGCAGAGGTGTTGACTGATTTTCAGTTCTTCTTTTGTTGGTCTTTTTGGGAAGCATGTTCTACAAACAAAAGGAAGAGTTGGATTAGACTGAGATTTTAACTTGAGCTCATGCTCACTCACACGATATGAATACTGAAATAAGGGAAACTTTCCTAAGAACGTCTCATAGCCTCTTCTCCATAAGTATGGCGCACTACACACACGTGCACAAGACTCTACTAGACGCGACTTTCAGACTCCCTAGGACTCTGTTGAACCTTAGACTCTGATATCAAGTTTGTAATATCCCGAGTCTATACCTCGAACAATACACGGTGCTTACGATCCCGACGGACCATAAGCTAACCCATGACTGATATCTACTGTGAGCACTGAATAGTAATACTATAAAATGCAGAAAATAGGCTAAAATATTATAAGGTTCAAAATCTAAAAATACTGATAAAGAATATCAACTGGAATAATAATATGCAAACTAAATATTATCTGAAAGTCTAGTCTTAAAAACATCTAACTGAACTGTCTGAATGTGGAGTTGATGGAACAAGCCCCCAACTAACTCCGACTACTGAAATATTGAAGCTACTAAAAATACTGAAATAAAAGCACATCCTCGATAGATGAGGACTCACTATTGAATCTGTCGCTGCTAACTAAATCTGTCTATGTGCGGTCAAGAACCTAAGCGTCCGAACCTATGATATTAGACATCATAGCGCAAAGAAAGAGTATGCTTCAGTACGTGGAATGTACTGGCATGCTAGATGAGGTAAGTTTAAATGCAAGGGTTCATATGCATAAACACTAACTGACTGAATGATATAAAGTAATTGAATATAAGAGTACATGGATAACTGAAATTGCTGTAAATATTGAATATGCAATACTGTGCATATCCGTGTATACTGTAACTGAGATTTTACTAAAGTTGAGTTCTGGTTTTTGATAATTGAGTAACTGAAAACTGAGTTACTAAAACTGATTGACTATATCTGACAGTCCTGATTCTGTAGAACTAAACTGAGTTCTATATTAAGGATGAAACTAAAATTATGGAAAGTAATCATCTAACCGACATGCCCCAAATAAGATAACTGGGGTCCAACCTGTAACCCCAGTTGGAAGGGTGTTAGTACCGTACCATGGGTAAAGACAACTGAAGAGTTACCCTCATCTGGAAGGTACTCTAATGAGAACGGTGGTACCCTCAACTGGCAGTTAAAATACCTCATCAACCCTTAACTGGCAGGTTGATGTCTCAACCTATGCTGGCTACATAGTTCTTGAATGCAAGGATTGCTTCTAAGGATTACACCCTTTACTGGCAGGTAAGCCTCCATCCTTGGTTTTACTCGATGCTGAATTCTACTCCCAACTAAATAGACACTGAACTGATTATACTGAGCTAAACTAGACTGATACTAATTTCTGTAACTGAATGAGTTCACTGAGTTCTGTAACTGAATGAGTACTATTGTTTTGTGTCATGACTGAGACTATTCTATAACTACTGTAGCTCTAGGTAAACAATTAGATTTTTGGATATTGAATACCCCCAGAACTCGACACCATGAAAGTAAAGCATAGCATGATCTTGAAAAGCATAACAATATCCACTTGTTCATAATTCATTCATAGAGACATTTTATCAAACACTTGTAGGGCATAAACTTGTACATATGCTAGCATGTCATGATTTCACCATTTAATTCAGATGGACATTCCATTAAACACATGGAGAGCACAACTTAATGCATATAATCATTAATAGCATGTAAACATTGTAACTATAACATCCAAACTTGCAAATTCAAGGAATATAACCTGGGAACTACACAATTCAATATATATGCTATTTCAATTTCATGGAATCTACAACTAATCATGGATTGAAAGTCAGTTAATATCGTGAACATGAATACAATTCAATTTCAAGCATGTAAATCATGAATCGATCATCTTGTAGTTAAAAAATATAGATTCTTGGACTCTATGAGTGAAAGGAACCCTTATATGAACACCTAACATACCTGGGTATATTAATTCTTGAAGGTTCTTGGAGGAATTCTTGAGTTTGTTCTTGATATCTTGAAGCTAGGGTTTTGCCCTTTGAGAGAGAATGTTTTGTTTCTTGAGTGAATAATAAAATAATGAGCAATCAGTGCTCCTTTAGGGTTAAATTCCGTGTTCAAGACTGACTTAGGTCATGGAAAAATACCCAATTACCCTTGGGAATGATTTAAAAATTGTCACTGAAAAAACTCAATTTTGGGCCTTGGCGCGACGCGGTACAATTGCGGTACCCCACTGATTTTGAATTTTGGACTCAACACGACGCAGTGGAATCGCGGAGTTTCACTAGAAATGGACAATTCTGAAAATGTTACTTTTTGCAATGCACCATGATCGTGATGGAACACTGAAAAGTGACACTTGCCATTTGGCATGCCTCCGCGACGCGTTGATGTCCCAGTTGGTACACTGTCTTACAAAAATGGCTTTAACTCTTCACCCAATTATCGGATATGGAGGAATTTTATATCGTTGAAAAGCTGACTGAATTTCCTACGCAGTGGTAAGCTCTAAACTGTAAAATTTTGAGTATTTTAAAATTTTTATATAGGATTACTCATGTACTGAGAGTTAAAATGAGCTAAGAAAATATGGGGTATTACATTAATTTAGCACCAATGAATAAAAGTGGCTTGATGATTGATTTTTTGCTCAAGTAGTGATTCTCGATAGAATTCCTATCAAAGTAAAATTATTATTCATGTATACACAAGATCAACATAAAAATACAAAACTTAAATTGAAATGAATGTATGCAATATGCACATATGAATTATAAATGTATTAACACTACATATTAGAACAAACATAAAACTTATATATATATATATATATATATATATATATATATATATATATATATATATAAATTAGTATAACTGTATATTGTCAATATATGTATAACTTTTTTCACAGAATACAAACGTACATAAAAAAATAAATTAACATTATGACATTCTAGACAACTAAACAACTAAAAAATTCTAATAGTATATATGTATATGTATAAATATTTAGATTGACAAATATAATATTTTTGATATTCAAATTAGTAAGGTACAAATAACATACTTGAAAATGTGTTTCTTTAGTGTTCCTTCAAGTACCCAACTCAAAAACTGATCGTATAATTTTTGATTGTGTGACTCATATATGATTTTGAATACGAATGGATGTTTTGTACCATAAATCTTAGACATCCTTGATGAGCTACCTGAAAATTAAACATTAATTAAATAATAATTTATTTATAGTATATCACATCTATAAAGATAACTAAAATATTGTTTTACTAGATTCAAATCCAAAATCATTCATGTAAGGAGATGTTTTCTATCGACCTGATTTTCGTGTCCTCTGGGATAGTTTTGGTGTTTCTCCTGTCAGTTTTCTTCTGTGCATATCTATGATACGTCTTTTAGTAATCAAACTTGGGAGTAGTTCATCAGGAAACGTACATTGAGTTTTCGTTACATCCTGAATTGACTTTGGATGCTCAATTTCAGCTGGATCTTCTATGTGAACCGAGGCTGCAAACATGGCTTGCTGGTCTGGTGAGTAACTGCTTACATCGGTATATACTGCAACAATCTGAAGATCGTGTTGTATATCTCTATGAGAATGATCACCTTCTACACAATCAACTTTCGTTTCATCCACCTAAAACAAACATGAAAGTAATGATTATAAATATAAAGTAAATAAATGGGGAATAGTATGAGCTTAATTCATTTAAAAGTACATGAACTTTCATCAGGTCAAATGACTGATCTTTTATTTAAACATCTTCTTGACCACTGTCCACGTTTTTCAAGTTGTCAATTAACTCTTCAATATGAATTCCAGCATTTTGAACCTTCAAAATTGATTTTGTATTCGGAACCTAGTATATAAAAGTTCGTTAAATTGGCATTCAGAAAATTCATAAAAAAATAAAAGTATGAATTTAGTAACGACTTCTACTTATTTCAGAAATAAAAAAAAGGTATACAAAATGAATTCACTGCTTAAAATAAATGACTAAGCATAATTGAAAAAATGATAAGAAAAAAGAAGTAATACTAAACTTGCGGCTTAGCAAAGAATACCTCGTCAATGGGATTCTTAAGTTGAAAATTTACGTTCGCATCATGCTCATGTTCAACAGGAACATTCAAACGTGAAGGGGTACCATTGACGTCCATATTACTCTGGTAACAAGCAATATTGGTGAGTAAGTACTTCGTACATTAGAAATGTGCTTCAATTTAAGATATAGAAATAAGCAATTGTCTCAATCCAATAGTCCAATATATATATATTCATATGTATTTCTATGTGCATATGGCAATTTAATTATAAAAATATGTAGACATGTATATACAACTGTGTGCATATAGGCATTCTGAATCTATAAATGTATATACAATATCAACATAAAAAAAATACAAAACTTAAATTGAAATGAATATATGCATCATGCATATATGTATTATAAATGTATTAACACTACATATCAGAACACACATACGAATTGAATATGATGATAGAATTGACTGCATGTATATTTGTATATACGTATATATATATATATATATACACACAAAAAAAAATACAGTTATATATAAATTAGTATAACTGTATTATGTCAATATATGTATAAATTTTTACACAAAATACAAACATGCACATACAAAACTTCAACATTATGACATTCTATACAACTAATCAATAAAAAAGTCTAATAGTATATATGTATATGTATAAATACATATGTACGTAAGAACATGTTACCTTTGAAAATCTGTATATACATAAGAATATAGGTCGTAAATATATATTATATCATCTTATAAATAGTTACCTTTGAACACTTGCTACTGCCAGGAACACAATGCACATTCATGGGTGCGATTTCTCCTTGCTCATCAATCGATAATTTTTTGATAAAATCCTAATATGTATTACAAATCATTATTTAAATTATGTATGATTTATTCGAAAGTAATGCTCGTATACTTCATACCTTCTCATGAATATATTTACTTTTGATAGCATCTATGACCGTCTGACGGTTGGCATTTATCAAATTACACAGATTTTAAAATTCTGACTTCACCTACATTTTATATCATAAATTTGCATCGCTAATTTCATAATATGAATTTTTCTAAAATTTGTAGATGATTATAATATACTTACATAACTCTCCAGCGCATGGACTTTCTGATTGAGAATATTGAAATCATCGGTCGGAATGGTTCTCTTCACTGCTGCATCGGTCACAAGTGGTTAAATACTATGCGGTGACTGAATTTGCTCCTCTACTAGCTTCCTATTCAAGGTGGACTTTTTGACTGTTTTATTAATCAAAAGCGAAGTTGTGTTAGAGACTGTCGCGTTTGAAATTACCTTTGTAGGACTTTTGATTGATATTAACGCACCCGATGACATTTGTTTCTGCTTCTGGTTCCTTTTTTAGGGTGATACAGAGACACCTATTTTACCCTTTTCTTTCAAAATTAACAAAATCATTCATTGGAGATTCCGCAATGATAACATTGTCAATAATTTTTTGTGGGAGTTGGAAAGTTGCAATTTCACTTGCGGATGCCTTGATTTTTTGAAAGAAAATCTGGACATCAATTATGGATTATCAATTAGTTTTGTATATATTCAAAAATACAAATATTAAATTATACAAAACTTTGTATTTGAGGTTACTAAGACACTGAATTTTATCTTTTTGCACATAAACATGTTCTTCATAAGCCATTTGTACTGTGAAAGGTCTTTTATGGTTTTCCCATTAAGCAAACTAGGAATTCGATCACCAACCCTTTTAGCAAGTCGCTTATCAACATTCGAGAAATACTCATACATCCAGACTTGCACAACGTATGACATGACATGAAGTCGATTATATTGTCCATCAGAGATCAGCTTCCTTGATATGAACTTGGCAAGCTCTTCGAAAGTTTCTTTACCCCAACAGTAATCCATGTATCGTTCATGCTCAACCACATCAAAATAAAATCTTGGAACACGAACAATATGTATCTTGTCAGACAAAATAAAATGATGAACGAAATAGAGAATACCAATCTTAAAAGCATCATCGTCATTCTGACCCATACTTTATCCTCAAATGCCTGAAATAACATTGCTTTGTATGGTTCTTCTTCACCATCAAAATACGTCCGCATTAATCTATTCGGCACATTTGTGTCGAATACAAAATCACCTTTGAAAGTAACACAGTCCAGATCAGATATGATTGCATTCCTTAATGTAAACCTTAACCTGTTTTTGTTAAATCGCAACATTATAGCATTCGTTGAACTGATTTTCAACTCAAGGGACATAGCGTACCTAAATAAGTGGGACTGAACTCATGAATTTGACATAGTGGCGTATTGACTAAAGCATGTTCTCATAAATCTTCTACGCTGAACACTGGATAGTTTTTGTTTTAACGTATCAAATATCTTCTCTCCACATAACACACAATATACGGGGACTTCTTAGGAAGATCTGTGATGACAAAAGTACTATCTTGTTGAACCAAAAAATACAAATGATGATCAACAAAAACACACAAATGATAAAAAAAAATAATTATAAAATGAATATAAAGCCTCATCCCTAAACTAATTGTATACAACTACATATCATAAAACACATAAAAAATTTATATGTTGATAGAATTGAATATATGTATAATTTTATATATATATGTGTTCATGTGCGTGTGTGTGTATGTGTTTGCATATATAGTTATATTTACATAAGTATAACTGTATGATGTCGATATATGTATATATCTTTACATCAGATACAAATGTACACATACAAAATTTTAACATTATGACATTCTGCACAACTAAACTACAAAAAAAATTAATTGATAAATATACAAAAATACCTTATATTGAATCTCGACATCGTTACTCTCCGCTTTGGATTGATAAACCTTGGAATATTTTGCTCTTTCATTATTGCTAGAAGTTGCCATGTCTTTTTCTTTTCTTTTTTATGATCCACTTGTACTGACTAATGATATTTTGAAAGCGTTGCTTAAATCATCTTTTGATTGACAATATACCATGATATTTCGAATATTAACATGGTCATTGCCACTTCTTCTTCGCGTCTCTGCTTTCAACTTGTCTTCTTCCAATTTCGCTATAAAACCTGCATTGTCACTGTCTAATTGAGAAACTCCCAAATCAAATTATGGATTACCACAATTAATCTTATCTATATGTTCAATACCTCTTGATACTCTCCTAAAAGGGGTTTCCCCATCCATTTGAAAAACTGAAATTGGTTACTTGAACACCTAATTAACACTGCAAATATATGAAAAAATTGAATAAAATTAGTGGGTAATGTAGAGAATAACTTAAAAAATAAAGAAGAATAAATATATATATCCGTAAAGATATAAAATTTACTACAAAAATCTTCAAATCAAATCTATGCGAGTTTTTAGGGATGAAAAAAATTTCAACGTAATCTTCAATAGACAAAATACAGCTAATGTGTAGGTGAAGAACATAATATTTGAGAAAATTTTGGAGAAGAAATAGGAAGAAATATTTCTTTGATATTTCAATGGAAAAAACTTTGAGATTTTCACAATCTTGCGCATAAAAGCTTGAGTAAAAAGTTGAATTAGGATGTTTACCTTCTGCCACCTAAAACATTGAATAAGAGGAAAAGAGTAATCTATTGCCGCATATCACTCCAATCAGCTAAGGGTGAGAATAAACTATTAACAATGAGAGAAAAAATCTTATTTGCCTTTGTTATATACATTACAAATTATATTTGTATAAATGGGCCCACAGAAAACAGATTTTTAACTAACAATTACTTATGAATTGTGATTTTTTAAACCATTACTCATACCATGTAATTATAAAAGATTTTTATGTAATTTTTTCATAAAAGAAACTTTCTCAACCGGTGTTCGCCGTCCGACACTTACATTCAAGCTTAACTAATTCAGATTCGCGTTATATAGATTTCATTCAAAAAAAGCACTTCTTACCAAGGATATTCTCATATCCAAGACTCAAAATTGAAATTTATAGTTAACGAAGGAGTAATCCAGTTCACTACACAGGCTGCTCTACATCCTTTGATGGTCTAATCAAAAGTATTTGAAATCAATGAATGTGTGACATAGATAGCATTTCTCCATTTGTAATTAGTTGTTTTCAGTTAACATCTCGTGAATAGAAAAATCTTTGATAAAAAATACTTTCTTAAATAAGCTGTAATACGAAGCAAATACAAATTAATGGGATAACGAATAAACACACCAAATGATTTTAAGAAAAACAAAAAGATTAAAATCCTAAATCTTAATGTTGCAAAGTAAAATTAATTAAAATTCCAACGTCTATATTTCCAACTGAATCGCGAACTCTATATTCTCTTTTTCATTATTTACTTTTTTCTTTTCCCAGTGACAAGTTCATAGTCTATTGCAATAAGCTATAATAATTTATTTACATTGATGATTGATCTTTATATCAACTCAATAAATAAAGAGATAGAGAGTAGAAGATGGAAAAATAATCGTATGTATGTTATTAATTGTATGACAGCTATTTAAAGAGTATGTACAAGACTATGAGGGTGTTTGGATTAGATTATAATTTGGTCAAAATAGCTTAAAAGCTATTTTTAGATTTTTGGAGTGTTTAGCAATTTAAAAAATTATTTTAGAAAGGTCAATTTTGGCTTTTTATAAACCAAAAACTAGAAGTTGGTCATTACCTACTTATTTTTTTTAGCTTATAATCTATTGAAAGTTGACCAAGTAAATGACTTTTGTATCCCTTATAATTTTCACTTATTCCAAAATTACTCTCTTGTAGTCCATTTGATTTTTTTAGCTAATAATCCATTAATGCTTGTATTAATTAAACATTTTCACTTTTTGTATTTACGACGAACTTAACTCTAGGCCTCTAGCAATATTAGTACCTCTTTTGTATGAAAATTTTAATTTATGAAATATGATTTTTATGTATTATTCATCTTCTTTAATATATTCTTTTAAATTTGGATAATTATTATTGTACAACATATGAATTTCTTTAAGGAAAAAAACCCACCAACCAAGATATATGGAGAACACTCACTGAAGATATACAACTTCATGAACGATTAGTGAACAATTCATGTATATTTGACGATGCAACGTTCGTATTCAACAATATTTTAATAGTGATATAGTCATTACTCAATCAACGAGTAATACATTTTTCAATTAAGAGTCATTTTAGCAAACAAATAGTATCATTTGTGACCAACTATTTATCTATTAATGTAATTACAATGATTAGTAACATATGTATTTTGTTTGATGATTTAAACTCTTTTAACCAAGAAAAAAGTTTTTTTTAGCGCACAAATTTAATAGTAATTCATGAAAACATTATATTATATATATATATATATATATGAAATTGTAACTATATTGATAAACGTCTCCCAGTCATTAATTATGAAATTGCATCACTATGTATAGTGTTATCAAAAGTGTGTGGGGGGGGGGGGGGGGGGGGAACTAAGGCTGCATAAAATTTGTCTTTAAATAATATTAACAATATATATATATATTGAAAATGAATTTAAAAAATATATATATTAATTTTAATTTTAATTATTTTAGAAATAAAAATTAATAATAATCAACTCTACATATTGTTATCAACTTTAAGGGTCTTTCAGACATTTTGACCAAAAGGAAAGTGCTTAATAGCACTTGTTTACCAAACACATCAACAACTTTTTTTCAGTTTCAGCACTTTTATCCAAACAAGTAATTGCTTATTTTTAAAATAAGTTTCAACACTTTCAAAAGCACTTTTAAAGAACTTTTTAAAAGCCACTTTTTTCAGCTTATCAAAACGGGCTCTATATACAAGACCTATATCAACAATAATAGACTTAAAGTTACAACAACTATAAGAACTCTACAACAACTAGGTGTCTAGTAATTATCCGTTACTAGGTCCCCGCAAGTTGGTGGTGTCAACAACACCCAACTTGGAAAACTGCTTGACAAAAGAGATTCTTGGAAGTGGTTTGGTCAGTATATCTGCCACTTGATCAGCCGAGTGAAGAGGTTGAATTGCGATATCCTTGTTTTGAACATGTTCACGAACAAAATAAAAATCAATAGCAATATGCTTCATCCAACTATGGAACACTGGGTTGGCACAAATGTAGATGGTGCTAACATTGTCACAAAATATCTAAGGAATGTCTGAAATACAAAACCAAAGCTTATGGAGTAAACTTGTTAGCCAATTGGTCTCAGAAACAGTAGCTGCAACAGCCTGATATTCTGCTTCTGTGGAGGAACGGGAGACAGATCTTTGTTTTTTAGAGGACCACGATATCGAAGAGCTGCCAAGGTAAGCAACATAACCTGTGGTGGAGGTTCGATCAAGAGGATCTCCAACCCAGTTAGAATCTGAGTAGGCTAGAAGACGGTGATCATGTTCTTTGGCAATCCGGAGGCCAAATGAGGATGTTTGGTGTAGATACTGAAAGAGACGTTTTATAGTTGTCCAATGAGATATGAAAAGCTGATGCATGGACTGTGAGAGTTTGCTGACAGCAAATGCTATGCCCAAACGTGTAAAAAAGAGGTAATGAAGTTTATCGATGATCCGCCTATAAAGAGAGCCATCAACTAGATAATCTTCCGCAGACTCCGAGAAAGTTACAGTAGAAGCCACCAGTGTTGGAACACCTTTGCAATTTTGCATATTAACTTCATGCAAAAGATCTGTAATGTTGTAGTGTACTTCTGTTGAGACAATAGAAGACCACCAAGATAAGATAAGACTTTAACACTAAGGAAATAATGAAGTGGACCAAGATCCTTCAGTGAGAATCGGGTTGCAAGATTATTAATAATGCTTTGAACACCACGAATTCGATTACCAGTAATAATTATGTCATCAACATATACTAGGACATAAATAATAAACTTAAAATTCTGCAGGATGAATAATGAAGAATCAGATTGGGACTTAATAAACCCCAAAGTAACCAAATAATTTTTTAGTTCAGTGCACCAAGCCCTGGGGGCCTGTTTGAGTCCATAAATAGCTTTTTGCAGCTTGCAAATATTCATCGGATGTGAGAAGATTCATAAGCCGGTGGTTGGCGCATATAGACTTCCTTATCAAGACGACCTTGCAGGAAGGCATTATTGATATCAAGTTGACGAATGGGTCGGATTTGTTATGTTACAATCGCAAGAACTATTCGAACAGTTGTTGGCTTTACCACAGGGCTAAAAGTACATTGGAAGTCAAGGGCAGGTCATTGTGTGAATCCTTTGGCAACTAAGCAAGTTTTGAACCTATCCACAGAACCATCAGGATGATATTTAACCCGAAAAAGCCACTTACATTCCACCACATTTTTTGAAGGATCACATAGTACCAGCTCCCATGTCCGATTTCGAACCAAGGTATCAAATTTATTTTTCATAGCTTCATGCCAATGTGGGACTTGTTAAGCTTACTTAAAGGTTCTAGGTAGGGAGGAAGTGGTTTGAACAATAGTGTGGAATTGCTTAAGCTTAAGGCTATTGGTCTTAGATTGAGTAATAATGTTATAAGTGGGCGTTGATGTAGAGCTAGGGCAATGAGAGAAGGTTGTGAGGCCACAGAAGATGGGACAAATGACGAGGAAAAGGGTTATACCACAGGGTTCTGGGTCAAAGGACCAGTAGACTTATTTTGACGTTGGTAAGTGATTATTATGGATTGTGGCTGGGGAGAAGGATGAACTGGTGAGGCCGACACATTTGGTTGGGGTGAGGTGCAGATGGAAACTAAATTTTGTATGGTGAGGGAAAGGGGGAGTGGAGATTTTGGAGAAGGAGAAGAAGTATCGATAAGAAAGAAATTGAATTATCTGAGACGGTGGTACCTATTAGGACAGAGGAGATGGGTGAGTGTGTGTCCACGGGCTGCTGCACAATGTGAGCAAGAAACTCATAAGAATCATGTGAATATTGAGTATTATCTTATGACTACTGTTCAGTTGAACAAATTTTCCAAGATACATTTTTATTTTGTGTGTTTTTTAAATGAGATCTTAGAGTTCTCATAAGATACATTTTTATTTTTATTTTGTGAGTATATTGTGTTTTCCCAAGATACATTATCTTGTGTGTGTTTGTATTAATAACAGATAATTAACAGACACCTAGTTGTTGTAGAGTTTTTATATGAAAAAGTAGAATCGCAAGCATGACTGGCAGCAGAGAGTTCTCGAAATTCAGATTCAAGTCCACTGAGAATTTTCATAATGAGTTTCGAGTTTGATATTGGTGCACCAACAATTGCAAGTTCATCACAAAGTGATCGAACTTGATGAAGATAACCCGTGACTGAACGACAATCTTTAGTGAGGCGGGCTAATCGATCTCGCAAGCTGAAAATTCTTATTTGAGATTTGTTCGCATAGGCAGTATGCAAAGCATCCCAGGCATCTTTGGCAGAGACTGCAACAACAACTGTGGGGGCAAACGTAGGATCAACAGAGGCCAAGATAGCATTTTGAATTAGCTGATCTTGGCGATACCAAGAAAGGAACTCATGGTTATCAATGTCTTGATTGTTCTGAGAGATGGTGAGAGTGGGTGCAGGGATGGAGCCATCGAGATGGCCATAAAGATTGTGACTACGCATAAGCATTGAAACTTGAGATTTCCACAAGGAGAATTTGTGACTGCCCGTTAATTTAATGGGCAGTTGGGTAACTGGATTGAATTGAACAATGGTGATGGCATTGTTGATTCCATCGGCATTGGTCAGAGAAATCTTAGAGGGCATTTGTGTGAGTAAGCAGAGAAAAAAAAAAGAGAGGATCAACTCGTAGGAGTTTAGAAATTCTCTGATACCATAAACAAATAGAGCGTAGAAGATGGGAAAATAATCGTATGTTATTAATTGCATGACAACTATTTAAAGAGTATGTACAAGAGTATATACAAGACCTATATCAACAAGGATAGACTTAAAGTTACAACAACTATAAGAACTCTACAACAACTAGATATCTAGTAATTATCCGTTATTAATAAATATATAACTATCGTCACTTATCATTTTTGTCATTAAATCATAGTTAACTTATACATATTTTCACCTTAATTTCTGACTAAACTATAATAAACTAATGGAGTATTGTTTGTTGTGAATACGTGATGCAGATTATACATTTATAAATTTTCGGTATAAAATAATACAATTTCCCCTCAAGTCACAATAATAATGTCAAGTGTAATTTGATGTGCATAATTCTAATTTCTAACTTTCAACCCCCTAAATTAAACTCTCCTTAATTAGGGTCTGGCTAGATATTAGTTATTACACAGAAATGAAGTGTCTTTTTCTTCATTCGGTGTTTGATATCTGTATAGACATCTGATTAATTTAAATTCGCGTATGAAAACAGGCTCATTTCAAAGGCCAGTGTTTCAAATAAAGATTTTTTTCATTTTTAAAATTCAAACCCGAGATCTCAGGATTTCCAAACATCTCACCACATACCATAGCCATGTAGGCTACACCAAAATGTAGTTAATTAGTTACATTATATCCATCACATAGTCTTCAAACAAGAATTTCTTGACTATTTCAAGCTCATTTTGATTCCAAACAAACTCTTCAAAGTTTTTTTTTTTTTTTGACTTTTCAAACAAACTCAAATATTCTTCAAGGATTGTTTAATACTCTCTTCGTTTCAAAATAAGTTTCAATTTAGCTAAAAAAAAAATTGTTTCAAAATAATTATCGCTTTAGGAACGCAAGACAATAATTAGTAATCCCTTCATCATTTAAATTTGTTTGTCAAATTTTGATTTGGGTTTAATAAAACATAGAATATTTTTTAATCTTGTAGTCTTAAACACACTACGTGAACAAGTTAGAATTAAAGATTTGTCAAAAAAAATAAATAACATTCTTTTCTTAAACGAATTAAAAATAAAAGTAATTACTCCCTCTGTCCATCTTTATTTGAAAAATCAATGGCTGATTTACCTCTTTCTACCATTTTATTCTTGTTATTAAATACTACTAGTATATGTACCGGCGGATAGTATTAAAATATTATTTTTAATTGTTTCATATTGGAACATCTCGTCGTCCGAGTATGTTTTATCAAGTAGAACACATGCATAAGTATTACTTAAAGATTCATCTCCAGTATCCCATAAATTGAATATTCATAAAAAGACCAAACATATCGAATGTCTGTCTCAAATACATCAAGAAGATCTACAAACCCTTCTTTCATGGACATCAAATTTGAATATTACTACATTCGAAAAATACGCCATTAACGACCCTCGATGACGGAGGCAATTCACTTGGTGCGGATACTAGTGGAGCAGTATAGGAAAAGGAAGAAAGACTTACATATGGTGTTCATCGACTTGGAGAAGGCGTATGAAAAATTTCCTAGGAAGGTTCTTTGGAGATGCTCGGAGGTGAGTGGGGTCCCGGTGGCGTACATCAGATTGATTAAGGACATATATGATGGATCAAAGACTCAATTGAGGACTGCGGGGGAGACTCAGAGCATTTTTCTATCTTGACAGGGTTGCATCAGGGATCGACTCTTAGCCTATTTTTGTTTGCGTTGGTGATGGATGTGTTGACACGACGTATTCAAGGAGAGCTGCCTTGGTGTATGCTTTTTGCAGATGATACTGTTTTGATTGATGAGACGCGGAGGAGGCGTGAATGATAAATTGGAGGTTTGGAGACAAACCCTTGAGTCTAAAGGTTAAGGTTGAGCAGGAGTAAGACAGAGTATATGGAGTGCAAGTTTAATGACTTGAGGCAAGAGAACGAGGAGGTAGTAAGGTTGGATTCCCAGATTGTTTGTAAGAGGGATAGTTTTAAGTATCTAGATTCCATGATTCAAGAGAATGGAGAGATTGACGAAGATGTATCCCACCATATTGGGGTGGGATGGTGAAATGGAGGCTCGCATCGGGAGTGTTGTGTGATAAGAAGGTGTCGCTCAAGCTTAAAGGAAAATTCTACAGAGTGGCAGTCCGTCCGGCCATGCTGTATGAAGCAAAGTGTTGGCCAATCAAGAACTCCCACATTCAAAAATTGAAGGTGTCGAAAATGTGGATGTTGTGTTGGATGTGTGGACTTACAAAGGGAGATAGGGTTAGGAATGAGACTAACCAAGAGAAGGTGGGAGTGGCTTTGGTGGAGGACAAGATGCGAAAAGTTAGGTTGAGATGATTCGGGCATGTGATGAGGAGGGGTGTGGATGCCCCAGTTCATAGGTGTGAGAGGCTAGCTTTGGATGGTTTCAGGCGGAGTAGGGATAGGCCAAAAAAATACTGGAGAGAAGTGATTAGACATGACATGGAGCAGCTACAGCTTACTGAGGACATGACCCTAGATAGGAAGGTATGGAGGACTCGAATTAGGTTAGAAGGCTAGTGTTTGTAGGTGGGTCGTAGCCAGTAGTCAGGAGAGTTTTGGGTTAGCCGTGCTGGTAATCTTAGAGCTATGTCCATAGGTTGGAGTTGCTAGTAGGAGGGTATGGGGGTGGGGGGTGCCTGTGGTTTGTTAGTGCAGGGTATTACTTTGTGGGTGTCTTATTTGTGTTATTCCATCTTGCTTCATACTTTATTATGAATTAATTTACTATTCTTTGTCTTGAGCTGGGGGTCTATCGGAAACAACCTTTCTACTTCTCCAGAGGTAGTGGTATGGACTGCATACATTTTACCTTCCTCAAACCCCACTATGTGGGAATACACTAGGTTTGTTGTTGTTGTTTGAGAAATACGTCATTAGCGGTCCTCAAATTACGGAGAAAATCCATATGAAATTCAAATCTTTCTACATTCGAGAAATACTCTACTAAGTACTAACGACCCTCAAATTACAAAGAAAATCAAGAAAGAAGAATCAAGGGAGGAACAAAATTCTACCCATATTATTTATCAATAAAACATACTTATTTCTTTATATTTTATTTGTGATCGCAATTTATTTCTATCATCTCTCTAAATTTATGTTGCAAACAACATCATAGATAACTATGAAAGTGGATTGGTATATAGTGATGCACAAAAATAATGAACTCTCTTTGACCTACAATTAGTGTAAACTCTAAAAGTAGATAGGTATGATTTGATTACATGCTAAATTGGGTCAAACTCAAGACTACCATGGTATACAATACTTGAAAGGATGGTGTTGCAAAAACAGATGTTGTTGCAATGGGTTGGGTTGAACATAGTTTCACAAGGCCAAGAAATTTGTTTTTAAGAGGACAATGGCTGAATTTTAGAAACACATCTCAAATGTAAAATAAATAAATTCTTAAAGATTTTACTTGGCTTATAAGTCAAAAGTTAAATATTCAAGTGGAGTAATTTAAAACAGTAATGAGTACTTATTTGATTTGGAAGGAAACTTAAGAAAGTAAATACTCTCTCCGTCCCATTTTACTCGTCTCAAATTTCTTAATTTAATTTCTCATTTTACTTGTCATTTTTTATTAATTAAGACATGACATTTTCCCCCTTTTTTTTATCCTAATTAGTATTAATTGTTTTTTCTCCAAATTAAAATGTAAACATTATTTAATAGGGGCACTATGGTAAAGTAGCCATGTTATCAACTGTTTTTATTAATCAATATGCGATGTCAAATTGAGACGAGTAAAATGGGACGAAGGAAGTACTTTCTTCGTCTCATTTTGTGTATCGTCTTTTGATCAGACACGAAGTTTAAAAAATAAATGATGACTTTGTAAAGTTTACAATATATTGCACCTCTTAGCTCACTTTAATATTCACTTTTTAGTTGTCTTTTATTATTAAGTGAGATCCAACGAGGATAAAATATGGATGAGTCCATTAAATAATTGCCAAATAAAAAAAGATAAACATTCTTTTTGGAACGGATCGAAAAAAATGACGACACATAAAATGAGACAAAGAGAGTAGTACTTTTGAATCTTGCCATCTTAAATACATTAGTAAAAAATTAGATTTAAAGAGTTGTCACATAAAAAAGAGACATTTTCTTTAAACAAATTAAAAATAAAAGTAAGACAAATTAATTGAAACTTAACAACTAATTGTTTTCAAATTTGCTTTTGAATTAAAAAACTACTTAAAGTACTCATTAATTTGGTATATGATTCTAGTTAACAAAACGATGAGAATGTCATTAATGCAAATGAATCCAATTGGGTTGCAAATTCTATCTCTTATTTAATGTTTATTGGAACTAATCAATTTTAATTTTCAACTTTCCAAGAAAAATTCAAACTTCCCTAGTAAAAGCCTATATTTTTTGCTACTAATTATATACCATATGAATACATTTGATCCAAATTAGATTATCTAGCAGTTGGTTTTACTTTGTTTCACTATCATTTCCAGCTTTCAAATTCCCTTTTATTAAACAATCACAAGTCACAACTCTATTTATTTCTATAATATACAATAAAGTCAAATCATATACTTTCTTAATCAAATTCAATATTTACAAAGTTTCTTTTTTTTTTTTCTAAAATAATTGTGTCTAAATACACTGTATGTACTATTTATAAATAGCGCTTCTATGTTTCCTCCGTTCGATTTTACTTGTCACATTTTGAGTTGGCACACCTATTAAGAAAAAACAACTAATAACATAATTATTTTATTATAGTATTCTTGTTAAATGATGCTTATATTGTATCTTTAAATTAATTTGACAAAAAAAATAATATTAAGGGTAAAATAGGAAAAGAGAATTTTTTTTTTTTTATATATATTAAAAATGATAAATAAAAATAAATCTTTAATTAAAAAATTAGTGACAAATAAAAGCGAACTAATGGAATATGATAGAAGTGTAATTTCTGACGTGTCCTTCTAAGGACTCATTCCACTCCTTTTAAATTAGTTAGTCAACTTTCTTTTCTTCCTAACAAAAAAATACTAAAAAGTTCTTCAATGCTAGTTTATTTTTATTTTCTTTTTGGAAAAATTCAAAAAATATATCGTCCAACATAAAATATTACTGTATTTCATATAGTTTTATTTATTATATTGTATTTCATTCGTTTCGTATTGTTTGTTCTACAATTCTTTATGATATGTTTTAAAACGAATGTCTCTTTTTTATTTTTGAAAAAATTTTAATTCAATTTTTCACGTGATATATTTAAGGTCATAAGATTAAATGGCATTTTGATAATTCTAAATATCTTCAATTTTAGATCACAAACTCAAAAATTTATTTATTTTCTTCAATTCTATGTCACGTAAAAAATTAGATAAATAAATTAAAACGATTATGAACTAACCAATGTAATCCAATAAATGGATTTGAGGAAGGCAAAGTATACAGTCTTACGTCTACCTCGTAGAGATAGAGACATTATTCTCGATGGATCCTCAGCTCTAAGTTAAAACATATTCAAGCAATCAAGAAATGTAAAAGTAGAAATGAAAACAATATCAAATGACCTATGCTCGGATCAGACTCTTGAAAAATATCGACGGGTGCGTGTCAAATCTTTTAAAAATAGTGTATTTTTAAAAAAAATCAATACAAATACGACAATATTTTTTTAGAGAGTTCGAGCAACTTAATCAATGACTAAATAATATGAAATAAAGACCAATACACACACAAAAAAAAAAAACCATAAATGACAAAACACAAAATATAAACTATGTGTCATAAATATTTGTCTCCAATACATACAGTGGGTGTTTGGTAGGGGGTGGGGGGGGGGGGGTAAGTACTTCATATAAACAGTCAAAATAGCCTTCATGTTCAAAACCTACTAGAAAAAAAAACCATGAGAGGGAAAGAAACCATCAAAACCAAAAATGTTACTACTACTATTCATAAATCTCTCTTTCCACCATTTGTCATTAATAACAAATTAAGCATAGCTACATTTTTCCCTTTAGCTGTCACCTTTTTCCATTTATAAAACCTCAATCAAAAAATCTCAATTACATCTCAAATCATTTCCCATTAATCACACAAAAAAAAGAAAAAAAAAATGCAGTCGAACCACTGGGGTGGTTCATTAGAAATAGCAACAACAGAAGATGATAATCGGAGTCATAATTTATATGACTCCGATAGAGCATCCATCAACGATTACTACGATCATAGTAATCGTAGTTTGGATCAAACACAACAAAGTTGGTTATTAGGTCCACCTGAGAAGAAGAAGAAGAAATACGTGGATTTAGGATGTATTATTTGTAGTAAAAAAGCATTGAAATATAGTTTTTATGCTATGGTTATGTTACTTCTTGTGATTGGACTTCCAACGATTGTTGTCAAGTTTTGGCCTAAGCATAAACCACGACCTATCCCGCAGGATGATTACACTTTTGCCCTTCATAAAGCTCTAAGATTCTTCAATGCCCAAAAATGTACGTTTCATCTCATTCTTTTACCTTTTCTTTTTCTTTTTGCTTGTTTGTGTTTGATTCGTGGAATTTTTGTCTTGAGTCTTGGGATTTTTTTGGAAATAATTTCTAGTGATATAGACTATGTACGCTTTATTCTTCAGAAATTTCAGTTTATAGGAGTATACTGAGTATGATGTTGTTATTGTTTTTGATTGGTGGAATAAATTATTCTGAATTATATTATGTTCCTAAGATTATATTCCTTTGATTAATTTATGAGATAAGATGGATAGTATGAGTACGTTTTTCTCTACTCCTTGTTTTGATTGTTTATTTGGTAATGTTGTTGTGTTTGATTCGTAGAATTTTTGTATTGAGTCTTGGGATTTTTTTGGGAAACGGTCTCTAGTGTTATGGCTGCGTATATTTTGCCCTTCTGAAATTCCATTTTATGAGAGTATACAGAGTATGATGTTGTTGTTTTTGATTGGCAGAATAAATTATTCTGGATTACGTTCATAAAATTATATTCCTTAATTAATTTATGAGATAAGATGGATTATATGAATATGTTTTCTCTCCTCCTTGTTTTTATGAAAATGTGGTTGTGTTTGATTGGTGGAATTTTTGTATCGAGTTGGGGGTATTTTGAAAACAGTCTCTTTAGCTCATTTCAGAGGTAGTGGTATGCACTATGTACATTTTGTGAAAGTATACTGAGTATGTTGTTGATTCGAGGGATAAATTATTCTGGATTACGTTCTTAAGATTGTAATCCTCGACTAATTTATGAGATAAGATGGATTCTGGGATTAAGCTTGAAGTAAAATTTATAATATATTCGATTGATGATATAATTCATAAAAATTATCTCCAACAATGCACTCGTTAAATAACTTGGGAGGTTCGCTAGGAATCGCGATGATACTATTTTAGGAGAGATACATTACAAAAGTTAGATATTAAGGTAGAAGAGCGCAAGATTATATAAGCCCCACATAAGCTTTCGATTTAACTATTGAGGACGATAATAGGAGTTGGACTTTCGATTCAGATAGAGCACCGGTTAATAGTCTAACTTCGTACAATGACTGTACAATTCTGGATTATAATACTTAGATTAATTTATGAGATAAGATAAATAAATATCTAGAATTAAGTTTTATCTCTCGATTAGCTATTGAGGACGATAATAAGAGTTGGAATTTCAATTTTTCAGATAGAGCATCGGTCAATCATATAACTTTCTACAACCCCTATATACTTCTTGTTTATAATTCTTAGACTAATTTATAAAATAAGATAAATAAATATCTTAATATCTCGAATTAAGTTTGAGATAAAATTTATGTTGTATTTGACTCATGATAGCTCTTCCTACTATCATTGCGAAGTTTTGGTCAAAGCATAAACATCTATATGAATTTTGATTTTTAACTTTTTGCCCGACGAAAAATAAAATTCTTTTGTTTTTCTGGACATAAATTCCTTATTTTGATGAAAAAAGGATCAAAATTACCTCTATACTATTACAAAATAATTAACTTTACCCTTGTAACACATTACTAGAAAATGTCAATTCAAATAGAAGCTAATGGATAAAATTATCTAATAGAAATTAATCGAGATGGACAAGCTGACCCTATAAACATGATAAAAAAAAAAAAAAAAAAAAAGGGTGAAAGGAATTGACTTTTAATATTCTACTGTGTCATTTTCTTTTGCTGATGTGTGAAAAGACTATATGTAAAAGACTATAAAAAGTGGAAAGAAATAAAGTTAGCTGATTTGGGAAAATAATAATTATAGGCTAAAATTGCTCCTAACAAACATGATGTTTGTTATTGGAATTTCACAGAATTTTAGCAAAGTTCTTGACTTTTGGTAGTAAAATTGAATTGGTAAAACTTAATTTTGTACTAGCCCACACAGGGTGTTCACCTTTTTTGCGGTCGATAAAAAATATTATCATAAAAGTATTTATATATAATTTATATAAATAATATGAGAGGTAGGAATGAGTTACGGGGTGAACAAAATCAAAATCGATGTGAAATATTATTATCCATGAAACTTGTTCTCTTTTATTTGGAAAAAGTCATTTTCTTCGTTATTAAGAAACTTATTTTTAAAAAAGAAAAAAAAAATGTTTATCGAAAATTTGACCAACTCAAAAAGAAAATTGAAAAAACATTTTAGTGCTTTGTGGTGCTTGTTAACGTGATTAGTCGTTGGTGTGAAAGAGACGTTATAACTTATATGAGTTTTTAAAATTATACTACGTGCCAATATTATTATTTTTTGTTCTTTGTGACATTTTATTGTTAAAAAGTATCAAAACATTATGTTTAATTTGTGACATTCTTTAATTTATTTTATTTTTAGATATACCACTTAAAATATTTATCTCTTTTAAATTTGAAGTTAAGCTTGACAAAAACTATGTTATAATTTTAGTTGTATATGTATGAACTTTAGCTATATAAAACTTCAAACACTATTTGAAATTAGTCCAAAGTGATTACATGTGCGGAACAATTTTTTTGTGAATTGGTCCAAGTTAAATAGCAACGTCAAAAAATAAAATAGCCGTGCATGCAAAGGTGTGACATAATGGTCAATGAAATATGTTGAGTATTATGAGATTTTAGGTTTAAATTCCAACAACTCGTGATTTTATGTGAAGGACAAAATCTGTTTATGATATAATTGAAGAAAGAGAGGGAAAAAAAAAACTAAGTGATTTCTTTTCATTTGTTATAATTTTTAAAATATATGTATAAAATTCTGAATTTTGTGAATATAATTTTGTTCCATGTCGAAAATATATACCTTGGGAGTCCAATTGGGTTCATTGTGCCTCTGGTCAAAATTCCACCAGCATATAGTTGGAAGTTGGAACATCCTTAGCACTTGATCAACATAACTATTAAAATGGGTCAAAAAAATATGTAAAAAATATCAAACTCATTGTTTGATAGGGACATTTTTATTCCTTGTCAAGCAACAAATATGTAATAAATTAATTTATTAACAAATAGTTTAATGCACTAAATTTTTCGCTATATGTGAGATTCGTATAAAGACCAAATTGTAAGGCTATATGTGGGGTTCGTATAAAGACCCAATTATAAGGGTTATTTGTATGCAGTCTCATCTGGGGTTTGAAAAAGTAAAGATAGTGTTTGAGATTTGAACTTAGAATCTCGACGTTAATATTGAATCCTCTAAATCACTACGGTGACCTCTAGTTTTGGGTTGAGTACACTAAAAATTAAAAAAAAAAATCTTAAATATGTCGTATAATTGTTTGCTGAGGGGGTTTGGATGAACTCCCTGGCCCTCCTAAATCCGCCCTTGGCACTTATTACTCCAACACTCTCCTTTAAATTAATTTATTTGTTTATTAATAAACCAAAGTTTATGATTTTTTAAAAAAGAGAACAAACTAATAGCTTAAAATAAATTATTTAATTCTCTAGAATATTTTACTTATTTTACTAGTTACATCTTGATATCATACCAATAGTCTAATACTTTGTGACATTCTTCAATTGTTTTTTTTTTTTTAGGTCTAGTGATGGAAAAGGACTATATTTAAAATATGAGTTAGTGGGGAGCCATGATCACTCTGATTCTTTGATTTCGTCAATTATAATTTATTTTGCATTAGGTTAAATCTAATATATTTTATGTTTTGACTTTTAAGATTTAGAGCTTGTTCGAGTTTGGTGTTGATAAATAACTGATAGACTGGTCAAATCCGAGTGTCATTATGTATAAATTCGATCCACTAAAGCTTTTGCAATGTGCGGAATCTGAAAACGGACCGAATCACAAGATTTTTTTGTACATAGCCTTACAGACTGTTTTCACAGTTTGAATCTATGACCTTCTGATCACGTGACAACAATTTTTTCGGTTATTCCAATACTTTCCTTCCTACTTGCTAACATGTCTTCAAGTGATTGATTTGTATTAACCTTGCAAGTTGTAACTCTTCTTAAACATAGACAGTAGAAAATATATTTTTCAGTCATGAATTTTGAGTTAAATATATTGAATTTTTTTTTGCAATATATTACTTAAAAATTTGACGTGTGTAGGATCATTTGATACATCGAATGGGATAAATAGAGATATCTCATGAGACTATTTTTTTCAATGTCCATATGGGATAGTAATCCCACTTTTTAAATACAAATGATGGGATAAAATAATCTCTGAATTAGTTAATACCTCATACCAAGCATGTGTGACATGAAATTATCACTTTACTAGGTTACTAATCAATGGTTATCAAGTGTGACATGAAATTATTTAACCTGATTGTATGAAGATTACCAGGGGTGGATCTAGTACAAGTAATTACAAGTTTACGTGAATTCAGTGACTTTTGTTGTTGCAAAGTAACTTGATGTCTTTGTAAAAACTCAAAAACTTAAAATCCTGAATCCGCCCTCTGACTGTTTGTCCTTCGATGCATTTTGTCACTTCTAGATGTAACTAGACTTTCACATCATCACAATGCACAGTGAATTATTTGTTTTAGCATTGTCAAAGTCACGCTTAAGCCCTGAAGCGAGGCTCAAAACATGCTGACCGCATTGCCTCGCTTACCGTGCCCTTTAGTGTCATCGTCAAGGTTCTAAGGCATACTTTCCCTTGCGAATGGAGCCTCTTCTGAAGAGGCGACACGAAACAATTGACGTTCTACTTCATCATAATTTTTGTTTCAATTTCTTTGTTCATATATTTGTCATTCGTGCTTATAACAATTAATCTTGGATTAAACATATAAAAAAAGGCAGTCTGGTGCACTAAAACTATCGCTATGCGCGGTGTCCGGGAAGGGCCCCACCACAAGGGTGTATTCTACGCAACCTTACCTTGCATTTCTGCCAGAGGCTGTTTTCAAGACTTGAACCCGTGACCTCCTGGTCACATGGCAGCAACTTTACCAGTTACTCCAAGACTCCCATTCGGATTAAACATATATATTTGTATTTTTCTTTCTTTTCTATTAAATCCCATGCTTTTTTGCGCTTTTTGCTATTGATAACACTGGTTTGTTTTTCCTTTGCATGCATGCAGCTGGGAAATTGCCAAAGAGCAATGGGATCCCATGGAGAGGGAACTCAGGTTTACAAGATGGATCAACACTTACAGATGTTAAAGGTGGATTGGTTGGAGGGTACTATGATGCTGGTGACAACATAAAATTCCACTTTCCAATGTCATTTGCAATGACCATGTTGAGTTGGAGTGTGATTGAATATGAACACAAGTACAGAGCTATTGGTGAATATGATAACATCACAGAACTCATCAAATGGGGTACTGATTACTTGCTTCGTACTTTCAACTCTTCTGCAACTAGAATTGACAAAATTTACTCACAGGTAACATTGTCTACTTTCAACATCATGTTAAAAAACACAATGGTAGGATGTTTTTGGTATACGAGTATTATTTCTTATGGCGATTTGCGTAGCAACAAGATCCTAGATAGAAAGGTGTGAAGGAAGCGAGTTAGGGTAGAAGGATAATATGAAGGAGTGTGTCCTTGCTAGTAGGTACGAGGACTTTGTTTTGTTAACCGTGCTAGTGGCTATAGTGCTAGTCTTGTTTCAGAGTGTATTATCATTTGTCGATTTACTTAGTGATAGTTTTGCTTATGTTATTATGTGGTGTGTGAATACCTATTGTTTCTTGTTCTCTTTACTATTTTTTCTAGACTGTTTTTGTCTTGAGCCGAGGGTCTATTGGAAACCACCTCTCTATCTCACCTATGAGGTAATTGTATGGATTGCGTACTTTACCCTCCCCAAACCCCACTTTGTGGGAATATGCTGGGTATGTTGTTTATTTTTCTTACAATCCTGCGTCGGATACTTTTCTTTTGAGACCAGGATCTATCGAAAACAACCTTATATACCTTACAAAGGTAAGGATAAGCTAAGGACTGTGTACATACTATCCTCTCCAGTGCCCACTTGTGGGATTACACTGGGTATTATGTTGTTGTGTTATAACTCGTTGAGCTATTAGGTTCTAAGTTTATAATTTATACATATTTAAAGAAATTTGAAAAAGTAACTAAATAGGGGTTGGATATAGCTACTAGGTTTTGTCGAATTCGTATCGTAAATGGTACAGACGCACCTGTGTTGATATGATGGAAGTCTTTCAAAAAAATGCTTTCCAGAGAAAATCTTGTTTCATAAACACTGTTATCCAATGTTTGGTTGAAGAGTGAGAGGTAGGGTAAGTTCTACGTATGGTATGCTCTACCCTCCGAAGATCCCACCTGTGGGATTTGTAAGAAGTTGGTGGTGGTGAGAAAATAGGGGTTAAACGTTAAGAACCATAAAAGTTGTTCGATAGAGTTCAAATCCTAGATCCGCGATTGAACTCAACTGAAGTGAAGCTTTAAGCCTAATGTTTTGACTGTGCATCACTAGATTTCATACTAAATTCTGTATATGGTTCCGATTTTCATATTCTTAGGTTGGTGGTGCTTTAAATAATTCAAGAACGCCCGATGATCACTACTGCTGGCAAAGGCCAGAAGACATGAACTACGAGCGCCCTGTTCAAACAGCTACTCAAGGGCCTGATCTCGCTGCAGAAATGGCAGCAGCATTGGCTGCTGCCTCCATAGTCTTCCGGGATAACGCAGAGTATTCAAGAAAGCTCGTTAAAGGAGCGGAGACAGTCTTTCACTTTGGTCGGGACGAGGGAAAACGGACTTCATATTGCCGTGGTAATCAATACATTGAACCTTTCTACAACTCCACCAACTATTTCGACGAGGTCATGTGGGGTTCAGCTTGGTTATACTACGCTACTGGTAATAAAACTTATATATCGTTGGCCACTGATCCTCGAATATCTAAGAATACCAAGGCCCCCTTCATGATCCCGGATTTGAGCGTGTTGAGTTGGGATAACAAGCTGCCTGCAGCTATGCTGCTGTTAACTAGGATGAGGATATTCTTGAATCCGGGCTACCCTTACGAGGAAATGTTGAGTAACTATCACAATTACACTGGCCTTAACATGTGTTCTTACCTACAGAGGTTCCGCGTCTTCAACTTCACTAAAGGTATGCCGAATCCTCTTGCAAGAACTTGCTTTTGATTCAACATGTTCTAGTTTACCAGCTGGAAAAGGATAATTCTTGTGTACCAATAAAGAGAAATTAGTTGATAGATACGTTAGGTCTGGTGAGTCCTCCACATCCCAAAACCTTCACGGGGAAAGGAGCTGACTCACTCGCCCTACTTTAGAAGATAGAAAAGGTTAGCTTTTGCCCAGATTAGGTAGAATCCATTAAATAGATACAAATATCCAACTTCGTACTCAGTAGCAAAAGTGGTTATGCGTTCCTGAACTCCTGAACTCGCCTCCGATTTCACATGTTTAGGTGGACTGATCCAGTTGAATCACGGGCGTGGTCAGCCGTTGCAATATGTGGTAAATGCAGCCTTTTTGGCATCACTATTTGTTGATTACATGAATGCCACTGGTGTTCCTGGATGGTATTGTGGCCCTAACTTTATCCCCTTGGAAGATCTTCGCAGTTTCGCCACTTCCCAGGTCTGCACAATCACTTCCTTTCATTATCTTATCGACTTCAATATACAGCAAACTGTTAGAAAGCTGCAACATGAATACATTTTTACATGGTCGATTGTGTATTTGGTACGACACAAGTCATTTTCAGATGTTTGGTTATATCAGAAAATTAAAGTCCCTCTCTTATTTGCCGAAGTCATTATACAAATATATGAACGTTTGCCTTCACATTACTTGCTCCAAGCGGTACTGTTCAGAATGTTTTGTTATGCTTTCATTTTATTCTTTTTCTGAACTGCTTTGACTGTTTTTACTTAAGCTGAGGGTCTATCGGTTACTGTTCAGAATGCTTTGTTATGCTTTCATTTTATTCTTTTTCTTAACTGCTTTGACTGTTTTTACTTAAGCTGAGGGTTTATCGGTTACTGTTCAGAATGCTTGGTTGTGCTTTCATTTTGTTCTTTTTCTGAACTGCTTTGACTGTTTTTACTTAAGCTGAGGGTTTATCGGTTACTGTTCAGAATGCTTGGTTGTGCTTACATTTTGTTCTTTTTCTGAACTGCTTTGACTGTTTTTACTTAAGCTGAGGGTCTATCGGTTAGTGTTCAGAATGCTTTGTTATGCTTACATTTTGTTCTTTTTCTGAACTGCTTTGACTGTTTTTACTTAAGCCGAGGGTCTATAGAAAACAACCTCTCTGAGTCTATGTCTCTGCAATAGGGTAAGATTTGCATATGCTCTACCTTTTCGAACCCCACTTTGTAGGACTACACTGGGTATGTTGATGTTGGATTACTTGCTTCAAGCCAACAACTAACACCTAGATATATTCTAAATCTTTTGTACTCAAGTTTTACCAAAATAATCTCTGATTTGCTATATTATTATCAGTATCTAATATCTATTGTTCTTTCAGACTTCCATCATTACCAAATACACTCTAAAACTAATACTCCCCCATTCAATTTGTCTGTCTTACTTTACTTTTACGTTGTTTAAAAAAGAATGTCACTTTCCTTTTTTGGCAACTCTTTAGTTTCAATTTTTCACATGACATGTTTAAAACCACAAGATTCAAAAAGACTTATTTTACTTTCTTAAACTCTGCCAAGTCAAAACTAGACAAACAAATCGAAACGAAGGAAGTTATGCTTTAACATTTCCATTAAGAGTTTCCAACATGTCCTAACATTTTGGAAAACAGGTGAATTATATTTTAGGTGAAAATCCCATGAAGATGAGCTACATAGTGGGATATGGAAACAAATTCCCAAGACATGTTCATCACAGGGGTGCATCAATACCTACAGGTAAAACAAAGTACTCATGCACTGGAGGTTGGAGATGGAGAGACACCAAAAATCCAAACCCTCATAACATAACAGGAGCCATGGTAGGAGGACCTGATAAATTTGACAAGTTCAAAGATTCGCGCTCGAACTTCAGCTATACAGAGCCAACACTTGCTGGAAATGCAGGACTTGTTGCTGCATTAGTTTCTTTAACTGGTAGTGGTGGTTATGGTGTTGACAAAAATGCAATTTTCTCAGGTGTTCCACCTTTATATCCAATGAGTCCACCACCACCTCCACCATGGAAACCATAATGCGCGAAGATTCTTGATGATTCCAGCTGAAATTTTGCCTGGTAAAATGGCTGTCTTATGTACAAAGTTTCGAGATTACAGTGTTGTTTTAACTCTATTTATCTTGTGACATTCCGGCCTAATAAAATTCTTGCATTGATTTTAAAGTGCATGCATGAATCGATTTGCTCTTCGATTTTAACATTTGTCCAATCGGCATGTGTATCTTCTCCTATTCCGATGATGGAATAGACAAGATAAGTAAGAAAAAATGATTTCTGTTCAAGAATGAAATCTTATTGATGTTGTTCATATCCGTTTCATCCTTTAGAACCATATCACATCCTCGATCTAATGAAATAGGATGAATTTATGAGATGGAATTTCATATTTTCTATCAAAACGCTTTCATAGCCTTAAAGAAAGATCTCACTTTCGAGATCTGTTCTATCCCTAGATTATAATAGTCAAGGTTTCTGTTGAAGTGTACTCAACGCATTTTGAGCCTCACTTCAGGGCTTAAAGCGCGCCTTTGACAGTAGTGTGTACAGTTTCATAAAACTAGAAAGTTTCGCCTTGAAGAACACATATAATAAGGTTGTGAGACTACAATTTACTGCCAATGAACTTATAATAAGGCTGATATAACTTTCATATATATTCATTTGAAAGAATTGCAACAGAGAGTGTTGCCTTGCAATGGATATCGACAACTTCTGATGCATAACCACCTCCTAATACTCAGAAGCACCATATATATGAATTTTAAAAAATGAGACGAAAAAGAACACTTTAGGTAACTATTGCTCATAGCAAGAACCTGGTTCTTCTGGGGCAGCTCGCCCACCTCCGGTTAATGGACCAGAAGCCACTCCTCTTTGATTCAATAAGCACCTGAAATACGCCAGCCTGCGAGTAGCTTGATTTGGATTCTTGGCAATGTTGTCATAAGCGGTCCATAGCCTCTCTTTAGTGAAGAAAGTACAGCACCAATAACAAAGAAGAGATGTTACGACGAGAAAGACTTGGATTTAACATGTTGTTCAAAGGGCATCCTATTCTGGAACCATATACGGAGACATGTCATAACTTATAGTCTAATGCACGTGAAAATAGGGCCAGAATAGTAGAAGTAGAAAGGAACAGGCGTAGACCAACGAGCTTTAGTTCATCTGAGATCAGTGCGAAATAATCTAGTAAAATGCATGTCAAAACACAACTTCTCGTTCCAAAAATTTCAATTTCGAAAACTCAAATTTTCAAGTTTCAACTTCAAAATTAGCCTAACGGGAGCTAGATTTCAGGAAGACAGATTCAATAAGAGAGAGGAACAAGTACCTGCAGCTGCTGCTGCACGAGGCCATATGGTTGTTTCGATGTTTGATCCATCAATATGCTCACCCCACATACATACTTCACCACCAATAACCAGCCGTTGTTGATCAGAATTTGTAATATTAGTTAGTGGCTCATTTGAATAGAAATCTTGCCATGCGGTATCTATGTGGTCCAAATACCACTTATCCTGGTTGCTAACAATGCACCGCAATCCAGCTGCAGTTACTTGCTGAGCAACACCACCACCAAGCCTGCCAGATATAATCCAAACACAAGGTTTGTCCATCAACTGGTTTTAGGAAAAGTCTTCCAACCAATTTGGCAACGCCTAATTTCTCATTTTTTGAATCACCTTAATGCCAATGTCCGCTAAGTTCAAGATACTGAGAATAAAGGAAATGAAAAAAGCCAACAGATGTATGAACTAATATGGAGCTTCCAGCTTATACCAAGCGATAAAAGGACGTACCAGTTGTGAACTATAGTTTTTGGGCTCAACTTATTTCCAAAATTATTGAACGTCTCTTCCCTGAAAATTTGAATATGAAAAGTTAAACACCAGTTACTGTCGGTAAAATCCCATAACCAAAGGTCTTCCTACCAGTTTATAATTTCATATCCATGGGATAAAGCTATCTTCTGTGCTCGCAAGACAAAGTACTGATAAGCGGTGGTTTCATTCAACCGGTGTTGCTTTAACCTGTCAAATAGAACATATTTGCTATTTTAATGGTCAGACAAGCTTGTCAAATGATTGTGAAGATATGCAATATAGCTAGTACAGCATTGTAAATAAAATCGCAAATTTTTTTACCACTTGCTTATATGAGGAGTTAACGTCCAGCAACCTGCAGGAAAAATCCAATTGCATGTTTCAGTAAATATTTCCTTGAAGTTACTGAAAGTATACAACAGAATCAATTGATTTACCTATACATTGACAGCGAATAACAAAATATCAACTAATCTCCTACTCTTTCAGAATCTAATATGAGATTTTACACTTTTTCCTTTCGACTATATTAGAAGTTAAAATCTACATTCTACCAACTAGAAGTATATCACCGATCAAGGACTCGTGAGTTAAGTAGACGCGAACACTAATCTGTTCACTATCAAACGCGAACACTAATCTGTTCACTATCAAATGCAACAGCCTGCTTTTATGTTCACATTAGATGAAATTAGATATCAGAGGATAACATTTATTAAAGCAAAAATGAAAGTTGTCTGAACATGGAAACTTACTTGTATCCACTTCATCACCTCCGAGATGAACAAATCTGTACTTAAATATCTTGCTAAAATCTGAAACACGGGAAAGTTTCCAAACCGTGAATGGATTATTATTTTGACTCATGAGGATCAGGTCATGAAGTGATATGCAACTGAGCATTACCTGAGAGAATCGCATCTATCACTTTGAAGGTGAAATCATTGCTCACGTCAAGTGGTTCTTGACAGTATTTTGACGGCCATAAAGAAGGATAACCATTACCCCTGAAATTGAACAACTGTTGATTGGCTAAATAGCGACGAAAAAAAAATTCTTGTTGAAATTTCATTCAACTAGCTAATGTCCAAATAGAATGTGATTTCGTCACCCCATACCATGATTTAGCATGTCCCGGAACGTCTAGTTCAGCTAATACATTGATTCCACGTCTTCCCGCATATCTGCAACTCTTAAATGTCATGTGGTCAGCAAAACTGTCATTTGCACATCCAAAGCCAAGGAAAGAAGAATGAAGAAGCATGAAAGAAATAACTTACCTGACAATCTCAGCAGCATCAGCTACAGTATACCGTTCTGAACTTGAGTAAGCGCCATTCCACAGTTCCGGATATGAAGGTATCTCAAGTGGGAACGATTGCGTATCTACAATGTGCCAGTGCAGCACATTCTGAATAGAGCAAATTGTGAGGATCAGAGTCTTGTAATCAATAAGAAGTAAGATGTATGCATTTCATTATGCGAAGTGCTGCCAGCAGACATAGGAATGTTTCCAGTGACATCATCAAATTGCTAATTCAATAAGAAATTGAATAAGTAGCCGAGTGTTGTCGTACTTTAAGCGCAAGAGTTAGGGTGATATTTTTAGTAGGCGTGTAGTCTCTTATTCTTCAGTGTGTATTACTATTTGTTGTCTCATTTGCTTTGTATCTTTCTATTTTATTGTCATATTATTCTTGCATTTCTGCTTCAGAAACATGTCTTTTGAGCCGAGGGTCTATCGGAAACAGCCTCTCTACATCGCAAAGGTAGGGATAAGGTTAGCGTACATCCTACCCTCCCCAAACCCCATTTGTGGGATTACGCTGGGTACGTTGTTGTTCTTGTAATAAGAACTTGAATAAACAGATAGATACATCACCCATGTCCCACACAAAGTTGAGCAAGACGCATCTTTTTCAAATTGGTGAACTTCTTTTCTTTTGAGAATTATAACTGTAAGACATATATATGTGTGTGTGTGTGTATTTATATTTAAATAGACATGAAGTAAAAGATTATCAAGAGGTCTAGAAAAGTAGTACATGGTATTTAGCCGGAGAGTTACTATACCAGTTTTGCATAAGCCATAGAATCAATGACCTTCAATATGACAGGCAGCGGCAGATAATGACGAGAAGTGTCTGTAAGATAATAAAGGATATCAGCATTTTCAGTTACCAAGAGATCTTGACAGAATACGACATGGTAAAGCCACGAGATAAGGTCATTCACGCTGCACTCTCTTAAGAGAGCCAAATCTAGAACTAATACCAGAGTATGTCAATGATAAAGCTACAAGCTAAAGTTTGAACATAAGTTGTTCAAAAGCACATTTAATGAAACTATTTTGGTTTTCAACCTTTTGGCTAGTCTTAATCCCTACGTTTCAATTTGTTTGTCTACTTTCCCTTTTAGTCAGTTTCAAAAAGAATGTCTTTCCTTTTTGGCAACTCTTTAATTTTTAACTTTCCAGCATGCATTTTGGTACATTCTACATACCTTTAATTTAAGACCATAAAATTCAAAAAAAAAAAAAAATGACTATCTTAAACTCCGTACCAAGTCAAAACCAAACAAACAAATTGAATTAGAGGGAGTATTATAATGCTTCGCTTCTTGAATACTTTAATGCCAACGTACCAATTCAGATATCAATAAACTAGCAGTATCACTAGGATGCTTTACATTGCATCTGCACACCGGATTTAAATGAGAAATTTTCAGATATAGGAGAGTTTCCAACTTGACAACAAACACACCTTGTTGGCATGATTTCTTATTTCATTAAATTCCATGCTTGAATAGTATTCGCGGTGTTAAACTAGAAAATCGAGATTAAATAAGTAAATGCAACCCTCATATTAAAAACGCTTCTCACCAATTAAAAGTCCTCGATAAGAAAATCTTGGCTGATCAACAACTGTCCATGGGACTTGATGAACTTCAATTGTTCTCGTTGTAAAGTTAAAATGGCATGCTTGACTAAATGTCTGTCTTGATACCAAAAAACAAAAATATTAAAGCATCTAATTGAAGCAAATATATTTGGCTAAGTACTAGCAGTTATTTAGCTTGAGCGGAAGCATCAAACCTGCAAACCATGCAAAGCCCCGTAAACTGTGTTTGCCTGCATCAGATCTCGATTATCAGATTAGATCCAACAGTGTGAAAAAGCATAAAACAATCTCTCACTATCCGAGCACAGACATAAGGAGACAGATAGCACGTGCAGCTGTTTTCAAACACTGTGTGCGACTTCAAGAAGACTAAAGGTCGAAAAACAAGAAGGTAATAGAACCACATGAGCGGAAATGCAAGTAGAGAGAGTTCATATACAGTCATTTCTTAACATATCATGCAACTTCATAGAGAAATAATAGTACAGAAAAATAAAATATACTAACAGTAGCTGCCTCTATTGTTATATAATAATGGTGATTGAAATCTTGGGGACTGGTAATTAGACAAGACATGCACACCTGCAGCTTACTAAGGAAATGACTCTAAATAGGAAGATGTGGAGATCAAGGATAGGTAGTTGAACATTATCGAATCCCCTTAACAGTACTGCTACTATTACTCCCCTACTATCATATTCTTCCATTTTGGCATTACCTATTGTTTTTATTGCATCTGTTATAGTATTATTTGTTGTTGCTAATTGTTCTTTTCTTAGCCTAGGGTCTTTTGGAAACAGCCTCTCTACCTCCATGAGGTAGGGGTAAGGTTTGTGTACACCCTACCCTCCCCATACCCCCACTTTGTGGGATTTCATTATGTTTGTTGTTGTTGTTTGTACTTGTTCTTTACTTAATTGTTTCCAACATAACTTCTTCGCTACTGTATTTGTTCGACATACTTATTTTTGTTATGTTTTACTTGAGCAGTTGAGCTGAGGGTCTAACAGAAACAGTCTCTCTCCCTTCACACGGTAGGGGTAAGGCTGCATACACACCATCCTCCCCAGACCCCACTTGCGGGATCACGCTGGGTATGTTGTTGTTGGTAATTCAATGAAATTCACCGCCTATTGCTGAAATATCTTCCTCAAGTACCAACCAATTTGTTTGGTTAGCGAGTGAGTTTCTAATTCAATGATTAACAGCAAAAAGTGTACACGAATAGGATGCATGATATTATCATGCACTGTAATACCAGGCAGCTAATTAAGCTATCAAAGTCTAGCTTTAAAATTGTTTCAGCTATGAAAGATGAATTATTTACTGCAACTTAGCCTATCGATTTTGGCAAAAATCACTTTAATATCTATTGTAGAATACAGTAAACGATACTGCAGTGCAGCTATAGTGAAATGCATTTGATTATACAAATATATCTTTTTAAAGAGATGAATCATATTATCAACGGAAGAGAACTGATAACACCTACCGTCAAATATGCACAGGCTGGGTTCCCTTTTGCTGGTATTGTTAAGTTGTAGGACTCATCAACACCGTACTGCAGCTGCATCGCACAAGATTTTATTCAATTGGTTTAGAAAATGCAATTCAAGGAAAAGATCTACAAACGATAGAATTGAACAAAATAAAAGCACCAGAAATATTTAAAGCATGCACTAACTTCATTTGACTGAGATAATTAGTTTAAGAGTTCAAAGTCCTAATGCATAAACTGCAAACACTTCAGTGGTTCACTCCGTTGAATTTAGAAGATACATGTAGTCCACAACTTTCAAGAGTTTGGGTTCAATTAAACCATTCGAATACAAAATATTATGTCGCGTGTCCATCTAGCACAGGTACCGAGTAACTCTATAAATTAACTGGTGCCTTTGTATTCGTGGGGATTTGGACCACACCTTTCGGTGTTCCTCCTATAGTTTCATATTCCAGAACTCTTAATGAGAAACAAACTGAATGGAAGATCAATTTTCAATGAAGATATCCGACTTGGCAGAGATTATTGTAGTGGAAAATACGAGCTCATAAGATATTCTTAAGAAATAGACTATTCCTTCGTCAGGAGCTATGTGCATGGTTTCCGTTGATATAGCAAAAGCCAAGAAACTGATCAGTATCGCTCCTGTTTGGAAATGCCTTCTAGAGAAACTGATTTATGTTCAAGTGGTATACACAAAACTATGTTCCCGTAGATCTCAGAAGGCATGAACTAAAAGCTATTTATTAACAATACTATAGCAACAATTAACTTTTACTGAGGATCTCTAACGAAATGAGCAAAATATGACTAGAAGCTTGTCTATCATTGGACAAAGTGACAAAGCTCTTCCCAAATACTACTTTTTTTCTTTGACAAAGCCATAGTTCATCGATATGCAGAACCATTTACGAGTTAAACAACTGAATAACAGACGAATTAAATGACCAAGCTAAAAAAAAGAACGAATTGCTACGAGATTACTTTCCAGGCCATCGGAGAGATTACCATATCACTCGGAGAAAGGATGACCACTTGAATTGCCTTAAGCACAGGAGAGGAACCGTCATATGAAACGTTGTCATCAACGACATGAGCTACCTTAATGACATCAAGTAACCTTTCAAAACCTTCCTTGAGAATTCCAGAGGCATCAGGATACTTGCTACCTTCGGTCTTGAGCACAAATTCATTACTTAGTTGAAGAGTCCTATGTCCATGGCTAACCGATAATGGCATTGGCCATATCTTCAAATTCTTAAGGTCCGCAGCAGCCGATATTACAAGAATGTAAACCGTAACAGCAAATAATACGCTGCGCAATCCTAACTTCCCCATCACTATACTCTAGCAACAACACAAGTCAAATGAACAAAATCAGAAAATTCAACTATACAACAACGATGAGAAAATGGTGACATTAGCTATAAGTAAAGAAGAATTAGCCTAAATAGCATCCCACCCAATCGCTTAAAATAGAGATAGCCGCCATATGCATAACATACGTCTAATCCATGTATCATGTGTATATAACTATGTATAATCAGTGTATACACTACAAATAGCGGCAAGCAAAAGTACACAGGTTATCCAACGAGCTATTTGAGTAAAGATTATACGTAAAAAGGAAGTCATTCAAAACTTAAAAAAAAAAATACATAACGGAAGGGGATTACAAGGTGGAGAATCAAACCCTCACTAACAAGGCAAAAGTACAGGTAGCCAACCAAAACCAACTGAGCTACTAAGATCCCACGGCCATTTGAAACTTAGGCTACTTAGCTTACAAGAAAACCCAAAATTCTTATACTTTTCGTAAAGCATTGGATAAATAAACTGATAAAATGCAAGAAGAAGAAAAAGATCAATGAACTAAAACACCCAAACATCATTCTCACCAGATTTATATGGAAAAAGAAATAAATATCTATTAGGGAAATGCAATTATCAGCCTATGCCCCACCCCAAATGGGCAAAAAAATACCAAATTTAATAAACAAATCAATGGAAAAAAAAAAAAGCAGCATTAGTTACTAATCTGAGCAAAAAGAACAACCCCATTCCTTCAAATCAAAGAAAGATCAAATCTTTACACTTCCTTAACATAAACAAGTAAAACATCAAAGCAAAAAGAACAACCCCATTCTTTCAAATCAAAGAAAAGAACAATCTTTACACTTCCCTTAACATATACAAGTAAAATCAAAGTAAAGACAACTTATAAAATCATTATCTTTCCATTGAAATTTCCACTAAAAAATGTTCAATGGCTATTCCTACAGATATTTTGATTGAATCGGTGAGTAAAAAAATACTTAGTAGTGTTTTCACACGAAATAATTAGAAACTTTTGTTTCCCATCGTGCGTTTTCCCAGTGAGCTGACATTCATGTTTTATAACACAAATTTCTCATTGATTCGCAATGGGAAAAGACTATGTTTCTACTAGTGAAAAGAAGCAACACATTCTTTCAAAGCAAAGAAAAGAACAACCTCTATACTTATATATACTAACATACTTACAGATACTAAAATCAAAATGTATATCTTGGAACAATCTTTATGAAATCTTAAAAATCAAAAATCTTGGAACCCCAAGTCTGCAAATGTTCAAAAAATCAAAAAGGGATAAGGAAAAAGAGTGACATTAATTAGTTGAACAACTCTAGATGAGCAAGTGGGAAACAGATAGAAAATGCAATTATTAACCTTCATTATTTTCTTTCTTTTTTTGGTAATTATTGTCAGTCATATTCGAATTCATAGTTAATCTTGAATAAAAGTAGTATTATTATGAGTAACCATGACACTGTAACTACAACAAAATAATATGATTTCAAGAAATAGCATATAGTAACAAAAACAACAGATAATAACACGACAGTAACTACAACAAAATAATACGATAGCCGATTACTAGTTGATCCAGAAAAGAACAACCCCATTCTTTCAAATCAAAGAAAAGAACAATCTTTACACCCCCTTAAACATATACAAGTAAAAATCAAAAGGAAAGACAATACCAAAGAATACTATCTTTTCATTGAAATTTCCACTGAAAAATGTTCTGCATACATTTTGATTGAATCAGTGAGAAAAAAATAGTAGTATTTTTACGCGAAAAAAGTTAAAGAAAGTTTCCCACAGTTTCAGTGAGAATCTGTTTCCCACCATGCGTTTTTATAACACATATTTCTCATTGATTCACGGTGAAAAAAATACTATGTCTCTAATAGTGAGAGAAGTAACACATTCTATCAAAGCAAAGAAAAGAACAATCTCTATACTTATATGACATACTTACATATAGTAAAAACAAAGTGTATATCAAGAAATTTGAAAATGTGGTACTTCAAAGAGCTTAAAAATCAAAAATCTTGAAACCCCAAGTCTACAAATGTTGAAAAAATATATTGTTAGATAAGGCCAAAAAAAAAGAAAGTGACATTTATTAGTTGAACAACTCAATATGAGCAAGTGGGAAACAGATAAGAGAATGAAACTATTAACCTTCATTTTTGTTTTCTATTTTTGGTAATTGTTATTAGTCATATTCACATTCTTTGTTAATCTTGAATAGATTTCAAGAGTAAACAAAATAATATGATAGTCAATTATGAGTAAACATGACATTGTAACTACAACAAAAGTAACAAAAGTAGCATAAACAACAGAAAATAACACGATAGTAACAACAACAAAACAATACAACAACAAAATAATACAATAGTCGATGACTAATTGAGCAAAAAGAAGAGGCCCATTTTCATAAATCAAAGAAAAGATCAAATCTTTACACTTACCTCACACATACAAGTAAAAGATCAAAGCAAAAAGAACAATCTTTATACTTACATAACATACTTACATATACTAAAACCAAAGTGAATATCAAGAAAGATGAAAATGTGGTACTTCAAAGAGCTTAAAATTCAAAAATCTTGAAACCCCAAGTCTACAAATGTTGAATAAATATATTGTTAGATAAGGCAAAAAAAAAAAAAAAAAAAAGGTGTCATTTATTAGTTGAACAACTCAAGATGAACAAGTGGGAAACAGATGGAGAATGCAATTATTAGTTTCCTTTTTTGTATTTTTTATTTATTTGGTAATTATTATTTATTTCATATTCACATTCGTTGTTAATCTTGAATACTAGATTTCAAAATAGTACATTATTGAACATGGTAACCTTTGTCTTGTAAGAAAAAGACATTGTTCACTTGTGATTCTCTGAACTGCACAACCCTTTTTGCTGTCTTTTTCTTACACGGATATGTTTAAAATTGGAATAATTGCAGTTTTTATCCCTTAATTATTAGTAAAATTTTATTTTGGTTCTTGTAATACTATTTAACAATGCATATCTAACGTTCAATTAATTAAAGAAAAAAAATATAAACATACACCTTAACTTACCATATTTACACAAGATAGGAATTTTAATTAATTATGTATCTTTAGAAAGGAATATATGTATCTTCGTTGGATGTATTATGTATCTCGACAGACTCAAAATCGAAAAAAATATAGCGGGAGCTAATTATGTATCTTTATAAAGGAAGAAGTGTATCTTCGTTGAATGTAACAAGAGTTAATTATATATTTTGACAGACCCAAAATCAAGATTTTTAGTAATTATGCAAAATATCAAAATTTTATGTTGTTTGCTCTTAAAAACAATTATATATGTGTGTTTTTAGTCCCATTATTTATGTAACTGGTAAAGTTGTTGTCATGTTCGGGAGATTGATGTTCAAGTCGTGGAAACAGTCCTTTGCAGAAAGGTAAGGTAAAACTACGTACAATAGACCCTCGTAATTTGGCTCTTCTCAAATTCAACACATAACGAAAATTTCAGTGAACCAAACTGACGTTTTTAACGTTAAATATGGAGTAACTATACAATTCAAAATGACATGTGGATAATTGAGTGGTTGAACAAAATTGATAATCATAGTAAGTTTGTAGATTTTTCTTCTTAAATTAAAATGTTTTTTTTGAGTCGAGCGTTTATCAAAAATAATGTTTCTACCTTCTGAAGATATGAATAAAATTTACATATACTTTATTCTCCCAAAACTCGCTCGTAAGATAAGATATATTTGGTGAAAGATAGAATAGGAAAAAAACAAATAATATTTATTATTTAACCAGATATTACAAAAACTATTATTTAAACTTATCAATAATTGAGGAATCAAAAATTATCATTTAAATTGGATAAGATATATTTTGGTGAAAGATAAAATAGGAAAGAAATAAAGTTCATCTAGTCTTTATGACTTAACCACCTGTTCACGTGTTATTTTTATTCATAGTAAAAAGTACTAATAAAATAAGGAAAATAATCATATCATATTATTGGAGGATTTATTTTCTTGTAAAGTAGATCTTTTATTTATTTGTTTATTTTTTTTTTAAAAAAAAAAAAGATAAACCAAATTATCCTCCTTGTCTTTTTTTTTTTTTAAGAACTAAAATATATATTTGTCCTCATTTGGTAATGGTTCTCCATTTGTCCATTGGAAAGAAATTATTTTGAGGAATATTAGTAATTTGGGTGTATGTTATTGTTGTATCGTAAATTAGACAGATTACTTAATTAGATTAAATAAAAGTCTCTTTAAATTTATTATAAGAATTGGATTATACATATTATGTTCATGTGTGATCGGCTTTGGATCATTTTATTAAATTACTTTCTTGTTCTGATTTTTTTAAAAAAAATAACTAAAAAATTCTGATTTAGTCCACTCAAACACGTCATATTTTTCAGACATATCATCATTTAATTTTATACGAATATATCACATTCTTTCAAATACATCATTTTATTTTACACAAATATATCATATTTCACATTCTTTCGGCTACATCACTTAATTTTACACGAATCCATCACATTTTTCAGCGATGCATACAAGCTTTTACATAAAATTAGAAATTTATATAATTATTCTAAGGAGTTGAAATTTTATATAGTTATGGTGAATTAAATTATGATATGATGTAATTTTTCGTTAAATTTATTAAAGCTTAGGACCTAAAGTAGAGAAACGGCAGAAAATTAGAGTCTAAAATGAGGACGGTTAAACAGTTAAACCTAACCCTTTACGTTTAGTAGTAGTTTTTTTTTATAATTAATAAAATATTATGATATAAATGTAATTAAATGCAAATATTTTAAACAATTTAGAGTTAATATTTACAAATAGCTTATTCATGCAAAATTCATAATTCACAACATTATTTATCATACCGATATAAAATTTCTGTCCTTTTATTTTGTTACATTCGTCCTAAATTTTAAGTAATGTATTTAAAGACAGTATATATCTAAACAAATTAAGTAATGTATACGAGATAGTATGTATCATGATTCATGAGTAATTTATGTATTTATTATAGTCATGATATATAACAACCAACCTACTGACATAATGTATTGAAACCTACGCAATGTATCAGAGATTTCAGATGAACTAATTATGGTTATGATCTGTGGCGGAGCCAGAATTTTTATTGAGGGAGTTCGGAAGGAAACATACGAACTAGCCTATATATACATTAAAAAATATTTTAACCATGTAAAAATAGTTAAAATAAAATATAATTTTTCGTCGAAGGGGATTCAGATGACCCCCTGAATGAAAGGTGTCTCGCCCATAGTTGAAGGGTCCGTCGGGTCGGGTTTGTGTTTCTTAAAAAAAGGGTCAATTAATGTTATTTGGGTTATTCCATTAGTTGAAGGATACATATATGAACTTTCATAATGGACGGGGTATATATGACCCCAAAGTATGACCGAGGATAAAATTGATCAATTTTTTAAAGTAGAGGGATATTGTTGATCCTTTTCCGTTGAAAAAAGTATCTTTAAATTTATTATAAGAATTGGATTATACATATTATATTCATGTGTAAACAGCTCTTTCGATCTTGTATTAAATTAAATTACTCCTATCCTAATCTTTTTAAAAATTACTAAAAATCTCCGATTTAGTCCATGCAGATACATCATATTTTTTCAGATACATTACTTAATTTCACACATATTCTTTCGAATACATCATTTAATTTTACACCAATACATCATATTCTTTCGGATACGTCACTTAATTTCACACGCATTCTTTCGGAATGATCACTTAATTTTATGCGAATACATTACATTCTGGATACACCACTTAGTCTTACGTGAATACATCATATTCTTGTATACGAACTCTTAAATAAAATAAAAAATTTATGTAATTATGAAATTTTATAGAGTTATGGTAAAAATTTATAAATTGACTAACAATGTCACAAATGTTTGAACAAGGAGAGTATTATAAATTACAATAACTAACAGCTTAAAAAAGTAAATTATAATATCGAAAAAATATTATAAATCATAATAGCTAACAACTTAAAAAATTTAAAATTATATTTAAAATATAATTAATTATTTACATTCTAGTTATACTATAAAATTCTCATTCATGTTTTTTTCTTTTTGTCATTTTATGTGAATTATTAGTTCACCAGCCCATGCATGATGGATACATATGAACTATATTCATTACTACATTTTTTCCCTTTTCAGTCATTCCAATTCTATAATTAGAGGCGGAGTCAGAATTTCAAGTAAAAGAATTTAATATTTAAAAAAATAGGGATAATATTCACGAAAATATCTTAAGTTTAACCAAATTTTTAGTGGAGTATATTGAACTTTCCGGGAGTCCTATTACCCCCTATACTTTTTTAATTGGAATTAATTCCCCCCAGACTTTTTTAAAGTGGAATTAATCCCTCCTTAAAACGTATACCCAATTTTTTCCGTGGAAAATGTAGTACACATGTCGTTTCTTCTCCATTTTATCACTTTCAACATTTTTTCACAATTACAACCATATTAAATATTCCAAATGATTCTATTAAATTTATGAAGAAAGTTTTTTCAAATAATTGAATGAAATCTTCCATTAATTTTTCATTGAAACTCGGAAGATTCAATTAGCGAGTTCCATTAATGGAAGATTCAATGAAATTCGCTAATTGAAAAATCAATGGAAGATTCAATTTTCATTAATGGAACTCGAAAGATTCGGAAAATTCATTAATGGAACTCGAAAGATTCGAAAAATTTAATTTCATGATTCAATTTCCATTAATGAAACTCGAAAGATTCGAAAAATTCATTAATGAAACTCAAAAGATTTAATTTCATGTATGAAGCTATTCAATCTTCCGTTAATGGAACTCGGAAGATTCAGTTTCCATGAAACTATTCAATCTTCCGTTAATGGAACTCGGAAGATTCAATTTCCATTAATGAAACTCGGAATTAAATTAGCGAGTTTTCGAGTTTGAATCTTCCAAATCATTCATTGAGTTTCAATTAGCGAGTTTCATTAAATTATAACCATTAAGAATTTTTTCGAGTTCCATACATGAAATTTAATTCTGAATCTTTTCATTAATTATAATCATTAATCTTTTCGAATTATAATTCCGAGTTCGAATCCATTTATAATTCCGAGTTCAAATTATAAATGAAACTCGAAAGATTCGGAAAAATCTTTCCATTAATTATAACCATTAATCTTTCCATTAATTTGGAAAGATTCCGAGTTCCATACATGAAATTTTTTTTCATGATTTTTTGAGTTCCACTAAGAAGAAAGAAGAATAAAAAAATAAATAAAAATATAAAACTTTAAATAATTATAAAATGAAGGGGTTGTTTGGCAAAAAAAAGAAGAGTTTTAAAACGTTTTTAACACTATTCACGCACTTAATGTGCGTGAATCAAACGCAGTGTGCCAAGTGACAGATATATGCCATTAAAATACAAAAAAAAAATCTGGGGGTAATAGGACCCCCGCAAAATTCAGTATACTCAACTGGTAATTCGGTCAAACTTCAGGTATTTTCTTGGGTATTATCCCAAAAAATTAAGTTAAAGGGGTTCAACACCTACTATAAATCTATAATCATATAAAAAATAATTTTAATCATGTATAAATAGTATATTTTTTCGTTGAAGGGAGTTCGAACGAACCCCTAAAGAGGGCTGGCTCCGCCTCTGTCTATAATCACATAATTCATCAAAACAATGAATGAAAATTTGAATATATGTATGCGTAGTCATTTGATCTTTCTTTTCTCGATTAACTGAATTCAAATAAATTTGACTTTTAATTCATCTTTGTCAGTAAGTTCATATAATAAAATACTAGTCCAATATTAGGACTGACACAATCAAATTAGTTAAAGGGCGTTTAATATTAATTAGGTGTTTATTCATAATAATAAAAAAAGATTGTTGTCCCACAAATTATGCAGTAATTTTTTCTTATTTCTTTTAATAATAATATGGTTATAATCAATCTACCAAGAATGACAATACTTGTCACTCTTTTTTCCCTCAGATTATAAATATACATAATATTAAGAAATGAACCTAACAGATGTTATGCTTGATAAGTACTCCTTTATTTATAATAGGGATAATACTCACAAAAATATCTGAACTTTGACCGAATTTTCAGTTGAGCATACTGAACTTTGCGGGGATCCTATTACCCTCTAGCTAGACTTTTTAAAGAGAATTTAATTCCCCCGAAACTGCAGCTGACGCGTGTAATACACGCGCCAATCCCGTTTTTTCACGTGTATTGGTGCGTGTAATACACGCGCCAACCTCATAGCTACACGTGTTCAAGTGGGTAGATATATGTCATTAAAATACGAAAAAAAAAGTCTAGGGTGTAATAGGACCCCCGCAAAGTACAATATGCTCAACTGAAAATCCGGTCAAAGTTCAGGTATTTTTGTGAGTATTATCCCTTTATAATATGATATTTCAAATTTAAGTTCTGAGTATGAAGTCGTCTTTGTTAGAGAGCGTTTTACCCCCTAATATGAGACTTCTCGACGTGAATCTAGACTTAATCAGACCTCAATGCGTAGGTTATTTCGACACGAATCCAAATTTAGTCCATTTCTAAATACAAACACGATCATTGGATCGAAAAAAGTAAAAATATATCAAAAATATTTTGTAGATCTTTTTTCCCCCCCTGAAGTTGCATGAGGATATATAAATGAAGTGAAAGCATAGTTACTCTACTTTTTGGATGGGCCAACTTTGAAGACTTTAAAGCCCAAAACTACAATGATCTTGAACAAATTTAGAACCACTTAACCAAAAGTCTTATTAATTATATAACCACTTCTTTATGGCTTTTTTTTTTTTTAAAAAAAAAAGCACAATGGTAAAGTTAGGAAACTTAAGTATAGATACCTTCAACGATCTAGTTTATCAACATAGTTGAAGTATAGATAATTTATACAATTTGGTTATATAGTATGCATACACATATATTGTTATTTTATGAGTATTCGGGTACAAGAATCTGTATATAAGAAACACAAACTTCAACACTAGTTCAAGTCCAAGACAAGAACACTTATGAAGTTCTGTAACACCTTCAACACGAGATTACGAATAATCTATCTAAGAAGTATGTTAAGACTCAGAAAAGAGATGAAACAGAATTTAAGACCAAGTCCTCCGAATTCACGGAGTGTCCTTAAGGAATAATTCCTCTCACTGTACCCGAGGTTTTGGAATCTTCCTCCCAGGATAAAATGGTCTTCAATCCGAACAATAGCGGTACCTCAAATTGTTGGATTCAGCGAACTCACTCAATGGTTTGATAGATCACACTAAAACTTTTTCAAGACAAGAAGAGAGTTTGTATTTCAGAAAATTCGTACCTAAACCTGTGGATGAAAAGCATGTTAATTTATATAGCCAACATGTGCCTTTTCTGAAAAGTGTCCATTGTTCACTTAAAAGGTGTGACCTTTTTGGAAAAGTCATGTTTGTTCGTCCAAAGAATGTGTATTTTCCGAATAGGCATACCATTTCATGAATCAGTGTGTCATTTCGTTGAAGGGTTGCATCCCTTCATTTCAGCACTGCACTGTTTCGAAACACTGTTTCGGAATCTGCATACATGTATATAAATGAAGTATCAAAACACTAAAAAAAGTTGCGAGCTGAAGCCAAGCGAGCGACAACGACGATGGCATGAGGCATCTCTTATTTCTTACCTCACTTACCATGTGGAGTAAGTGTTCCTTATTTTAAACACTCATAAGTTCTCTTCTTCCACCAGTGTGGGAGAAAGAGTGAACTTTCCAATTTGGGAGTACACTTTCTAAATTGGTGTCTCCCTTCTCCACCATTTTTCCTCATATACTTTGAACCCATCATATATACATCATATATATATAGCATATGTATATTTAATATGAAGTGTACATTTTGTAAACTAGATGGCCGAAGACATTAGGCTATAATTTTATATACAAGAGATTTTTAAATCCTTTTGTGATTAGTGATTCAACCAGTATTATTGATTCTACCGCTTTAAAGAAGTTTAATTATTCAAATTCAAAGAGTTAAGCCTAAGGGTGTCAAGTGGGCCGATCCGGTCCGGTCCGGTAAGCTCTAGGGCTTTAGAGTTCCGGGTCCCGGGCCGATTATTTTGTTAAAATGGGCCCGGTTAACCCGGCTCGGAAAATTAAAAAAAAAAATTGGATTTTGGGCCAAACTAGCCGTTGGCCCAACGGATATATAGCCGTTTTTGGGTCCAAACGGCTAGTTTGGGCCCATTTAGTAAAAAAAAAAAAAAAACTTAAAAAAATTTTTTTTAATCCCCCAAAAAAATCTATAAATACCCTACAACTTCAAATCATTTTTCACACAATTTTTCACTCTCTCAAATCTCAATTCTCAATTCTCAAATATTCAATATATTTAATTTTTTAAAGTGTTCACTTTAATTTTTTAATTTTTCGTTTACAAAGTACGAGCGGAAGTTTCTAAAGTCGCAATCTTCGGATACTTCTAAAATTTGGTATTGTCATTCCATCTCTTACGTTTAATTTTTATTTATTGTATTAATTGTTTAATATTTAATTTTATTATATTTGTGTATTTTGAATATTTTTAGTTTAATTTAATTTATATTATGGATAAATTAAGAAACCTCGCTACTAAAGGTGTTAAAATTTTTTGTCCCGGAAGCGGTAGTGGTAGTAAAAAGCGAATTACTAGCAGTAGAGGTAGTTCAAGTAGTAGATATACCCGTGTGCCTTCGCCTCCGGTACCGTTTGGTACACCTTTTGAGGAATAAATAGGTGTAGGTGCTCACGATATGGATTATGTAGAAGCTCAGGAAAATTACGGTATAGAAGAAGAAAATGAAGTAGATGCGGTTAATTTAGACGAAGATAATGAAAATATTGTTGAAACACCCGCAGTAGGAGATGCTAACGTTAGATCTGAATCAATTAATCTCCATTCCCGTCCTCCCAGTGCCCCAAAACCTCGTAAAAGAACTAGTATTGCATGGCAATTTTTTGAACGTATATCGATATTGAGGTGCAATGCAATATTTGTCAACAAATATATAAGCATAGAAGTGGAGGCAAGCAAGGGGGTACAGGTACGTTAATGAGACATGTAGCTGAAGATCACAAAATAGAGTTAAATATTGCAAAAGGTGGTGGGGATGTTGGTGGGTCAACGCAAACTAGAATGGACCCAGCAACCGGTCAAGTAGCGAAAAAGTATAATAAATTGAGGGACAGGGAAGAAATAGCTAAAATGGTAACTGTGGGTTCTTTGCCTTTTAGTTTTCCTTCTTCTGATGTCTTTATTCGTTATATACAAACAATTTATAATCCTATGTTTAATGGTATTCCTAGAACTACTTGTCGGTCTGATATTTTTGACTCCACTCACAATATTGTTTTTATTTATCAACATTGTTAAAAAATATTCAATGTAGATTGTCCCTTACTTCTGATCTTGGTCGTGCTGTAAATAAAAATGATTATTTAACCGTTACTTGTCATTGGATGGATAGTAATTTCGTGATGCAAAAACGTATTCTTGCTTTTTTATATGATGAAGATCGTAAACATACTGGACAATTTATTGCTGATTCTATTGTTAAAAGTGCCGGATATTATGGTATCGAAAATAAAATTTTATGTATTGCTTTTGATAATGCTTCTAACAACAAGACTGCTATAACAAAAATAAAATCTACGCTATCTCCGCCCTTGCCTGAAATTTTTCATATTAAGTGTGCATGTCATGTATATAATTTAATTGTAAAAGATGGTCTTGACTTTTTTGAGCTTTATATTGAAAAAATTAGTCTTGCCGTTGGTTTTATTCAAGGAAATAATCGTAGATCGAGAATTAGAGAATTTAAAGTTAAATGTCAAGAAAATGGACTTACACCGATTTTGATGCCTGAGGAAATTGATACTAGATGGAATTCTACGTATGAATTTTTAAAAACTTGTTATAAATATAGAATTTCTATTACACTAGCTTTTAACCAACATTGCGGTTCATTTGCTGATTCTGCTGATTGCATGCTACATAATTCTGATTGGGTTGTAATTAATGATCTTGTTAAGTTTTTAGAAAAAATTTATGTAGATACGGTTGAATTTTTCGGTGCTTATTATCTTACTGTTTGCAATATTTTGGCATATATAGCCGATATTTCTGGTTTGCTCAAAGAATATAAAAATAAAGAAGGTTATAAAGAAGTTGTTGGCGTCATGTTTACGAAATTTAAAAAATATTTTTTCCTGATTTCCCCTATTTACTTGGTTGGTGCTATGCTAAATCCGTGCATGAAATATAATCATATGTGTCACTTTAGTACTCTTATTTATACTAACTTAGAAATAAATACTAATCATGATTCTGAACAAGTACAACCTGATTTTTGGACGGCTACGGCTGATGTAAAGGATTACATAGAAAAATTATATAATCACTATGCTGATTTATTTGATTCAGCCGTACCTACAAATATCACTCCAACTGTCGATCCTTATCCTCCAAAGGAGCTATCATCTTCTAAAAGGTTGGCACATAGTGGTTTTTCTGATTCGTTTTATGATTTAAATTGTTGGAACAATGTTGATGAGAGAACTTACACATCAACTTATCGGGAAGAGCTGAAATATTATCTTCGGACGGCACCAGAGGATCGCAGACGACGGATCAACACGTTGAATTGGTGGAGGAATAATGAATCACAATATCCTGTGCTTTCAAGATTAGCTAGAGATATCTTGAATGTTTCAATGTCAACCGTTGCATCAGAGAGCGCCTTTAGTCAGGGACGACAGCAGCTTGGAGACAACCGACACTCATTGGGAAGCAATGCAATGAATGTTCTAGTTTGCCTCAGAGATTGGATTAGAGCGGAAAGATGAAACCAAGGAATGGAACCGGAGCCGAGCGACGAGCTGAAACTTGAAGAAATTATGACTTCACGGGAGAACTCAGCAGAATCAAGTCCAATGCATGGTTTTGCCCCCGTTGACTTCGACTATCCTATGCAAGTTCCCATTAATATTAACATGAATGAGTTGGAAAAAATGATGCATAATTTATAGATTTTTCATTCATTTAAATTATAAATTTTGGATCATTTTGCAATCAATAAAATTCCCCAAATTCATTCACTCTTTAGTCCTTGTTTTTTTATTTTTTTTTATTTAACGATTTAAAATTTTAAATTGAATTTCTAGTTTTCTACTTTAAATTAAAAACTTACTTCTAATATATTATTATTTTACTACCAAATATTATTAATTTATTATATTAAGTAGCATATGTTTTGTATATTTGTACATAGATCTTCTATAGAAGTGTATATTTAACGTATACATGTGTATATGTTTTATAAATTAGTAAATAAGTATATCTATACACATTGTAATGTATATATAATGTAGTATATTTTATAAGTAGTAGTATATATACATTGAATGGTGCGTATACACATGTATATATCTTCTATAGAAGTGTATATTTAATGTATATATGTGTATATGTTTTATAAATTAGTATATAAGTATATCTATAATTCTATATATATTGTAATGTATATATAATGTAGTATATTTTATAAGTAGTAGTATATATACATTGAATGGTGCATATACATAGAATAGAGTGTATATACGTGAATAGATCTTCTATAGACGTGTATATTTAACGTATACATGTGTAATTGTGTATATGTTTTATAAATTAGTATACAACTATACAAATATATATTGTAATGTATATACATTATAGTATATTTCATTTAAAGTATTACATATACATAGAATAGAGTGTATATATGTGAATGGATCTTCTATAGACGTGTATATTTAACGTATACATGTGTATATATTTTATAAATTAGTATATAACTATACAAATATATATTGTAATGTATATATACTGTAGTATATCTCATTTAAAGTATTACATATACATAGAATAGAGTGTATATATGTGAATAGATCTTCTATAGGCGTGTATATTTAACGTATACATTACTTTATGTTTTATAAATTAGTATATAAATTGTAGAATATACTTTTTTTAAAGTAATACATATATATTGAATAGTGCATATATATGTGTATATATCTTCTATAGACGTATATCTTTAAAATATACAAGTGTATATGTTTTATAAATTAGTATGTAACTATATATATATACATATTGTTGTATATATATATGTATATTGTAGTATATATTTTATTTAAAGTAGTACATATATAATTATATATTAAATGGTGCATATATCTGTGTATATATCTTCTAAAGTAGTATATATTTAACGTATACATGTGTATATGTTTTATAAATTAGTATATATATATATTGTAGTGTATATATATATATATATATATATATTATACTATTATAGCATATGATTTATTTAAATTTTAAAGTAGTACGTATAGTCATATATAATTATATATTGAATGGTACGTATATATGTGTAATTGTTTATACTTTATATATTTTTTTAAAAATATATATTGTATATTGGAGTGTATATAGTGTATATTGGATTTTTTATTTATTTTTTAAACGGGTTTGACCGGTTTTTAACCGGGTTTGACCGGATTTGGGTGGGTTTGACCGGATTGGGTTAAGTGGGCCGGGTTAGGGTGGATTTTAATTTTTTTACTGTTTGGCCCGGCCCGGCCCCGTCAAACCCGGCCCACAACCCGGTTAAAATGGGAGGTCCGGTTTCGGGTTGGCCCGGCCCGACCCGTTTGACAGGTATAGTTAAGCCTAACAGTGCCCCAAATTAAACTAGAGTATCGAGAAAAATATAATTTTCTATTCGGGATCACAGTTCCATTCATTCGTTCGAAAGCTCAAAGGTGAAGAAGTATTTAGCCATACTCTATATATCTGAAATAAGCTTCTTTAACCATCCGAGCAAAGCAAATGAAACGAAAGAAAGAAAAAATACCTCCACAAAGATGTATCAAATCATAAAGTTTGCCCAAAGTATGTATACTTGACATGCCAATACTATGACGAATATTTATAAATATCAAGCAAATAAATATATGATATGTGTTTGTACGTATGCTTTTAATAATTAATCTTGATTAATTAACATGTGTTTTCACCTTATTATATATGTTACTTAATTATAATAAAATAGTACTCTTTCTGTCTTATTTTATATGTCGCCATTTGACGGGCACGGAGTTTAAGAAATAAGGAAAGACTTAGTGAAGTTTACCAAATTATCCTTTATCAAAAAATGTGTCAATATTTTTTTTTTTAATTAAGTGGGATCAATAAGGGTAAAAGGGTAATTGTGCCTTTAAAAAGTTGCCAAATAAGGAAAGACAACAGGATTAAAAAGAAAATGATGACACATAATTTGAGACGAAGAGAGTATATGATTTGCTTTGCTGAAAAAATTACACGGTATAATAGATAAATATTTTTCTTATGTACCACGTGTTGAATTTCCTTAGTTTATTTCTATAAATAAACCAATATTATTTGTCGAACATATGTATGGTCCATATTCATTAATTATGCCTTATAATTATATTCATTCACTGATGACGTGTCCCCCTTTCAATTAAAGCTTCGATAACACAAAATAAAATGAATTTTATCATGCTATAATTTTCAAAGCTATACGTTAGTTTGACAACATATCTTGCAGTCTTAAAGATTCGAAATTTTTTACGATAAAGATTATAAAATAATAAATTTTCAATGATTTTTCGATAAGAACAGAGAGCTTTAAAATCAACTTGATCTTTCTAATGCATATTTATATCGACACAGTCCATTAATTTGTGTTCGATGAAACAATAAGTAGCATAATTTGATTTTACTTGACTAAAAGAGAGAATTTGCTTTACCTAACTCTATTTTTAAATAACAAGACATAAATCTCTGATCTATGACTTGTTAGTTTCGAATAAAAAATGAAAAGTGTCTGACTTTATCACCTTATTAATAACTCAATATGCATTTTATGAACGAACGTAATATCATTGATACTTTTTATATGTTTGCCTAGTGAATTATTTTCTCTCAAATTAAAAGATTTATTTTAGACTTGTCAAATTTCATTATTTTTAACGCAATACACCTCTCACCATCTATCTAAAATCTAAATAAATGCACCTATATCTAATTTAGCAAAACAAAAATTGAAACATTTTGATGATTGTTCTGATTTGGATAGACACTTTGACCCAATTATGCATTTTACCTTGTGTGATTAAGGGATCTTGTATTAAAAAAAATAATGCATCCATTATTCTTGTTTGTTATTAATATCTTATTTGGTACACAATTTTAATCTATGTATTACTAATGCTTGCATTAGTTATACACACTATTATATATTAAGGTGTGTGTTATTAATATCCATTATTTCCTATGTATTAGTAATACTAAGTGTTTTAACACATGTATTAACTTAGTAAATGACATATTTATCCCTCGAAGCCTTACTAGAACATTTTTCCAAGTCTTTCTTCCACTGTGTACTACTTTGCCTATTTCGCAGCACTTTGCCCTCAGTATTGTCCTCGTTATAGTTTGTGTCTGTTTAGGTGGAGTTTTAAGCTCAATTAGTTTCGTCTTAGACTTTGGTTTCCTCCCTATGTACCTTATCACAGTTGCAAACATCTTTCTGAATTTGACAGTTTATACTTTATAAGCCCTAAATCTTATGACGATAATAGCAGTGAATGTACCCCTCAAGTGTGAATAGGAAACTAGGTAGCCGTTTGACCATGAAAATTACTTTTTTTCGAAGTTGGAGTTGAGTTGAAGATGAAGTTGGAGTTGTGTTTGACCATGTCTTTTTGAAATTTTTTCTTCGACTTTTGAAAAATCTTTTTTAAATATGATTTTATGCCCTCAAATTTTAAAAATTATCAAAATTACCCAACTACTAATTTACCTACTAACATACAACCAAATGTTGAGAAAATAATTTATATGTCTTCAATTGACAAAATAATTAACAACAAACTAATTATTATGATTGTTATTCTTCTAAAATTTGGATAAAAATATCACAAGCACGAGCTAAATAAGTTTATCTAACCATAATTGATTAAATAGAGAAAAATATATTTTGATAAATATGATTGATAGATATAAATATATTGTATATATTCTTAAATTTGTTGATGAAAATTCTTCATTATTTTCACTTGAATTAATTATTTTATTGAATTTGGTCCTTTTTTAAAAATTACGGAATTTAGTTAATAAGAGAAGTTTGTGTAAAAATTTAAAGATTGAGGTTATATGTAATAATAATGGAAGTTGAAATTAGAAGTGGAAAAAAATGAAAACAACAAAAAGTTGTTTTCCATTTTCAGAATTTTATTCCGGAATTATTTTTCAAAGTTTCATGACCAAACACCATAATTTTCAACTCCAGAAAATTTTTTCGGAAAAAAGGAAAAAATATCCATGGCCAAACGGGCCCTAGGATTATGTATGGAATTGTTTATTTTTTTGTTTTGGAGGTTGTAATTTGAGAAAGAAGGGTTTAGGTTTTTAAGTTTTGAATTTGTTTGAGGAATTTTTGGAGGGGTTGAATCCTCAATTTTCACTGCCATTGCAATTGTACAACCTAATAAAAATTGCTTGTAATAATGAATAATGTCACTGACTGCAGTATTGAAAATTGCTTGTAGTAATGAAATGCAATGATTTCAATCTGAATGTTGAGGGCCAAAAATGGAAGAACAACCAAACAAAGCGTAGAGGGTATTTTTGTAAATAATTTTTTTTTTTTAAAAGATTATACAAGGCATATTATTTTAATAATCAAATCAAATAATCTATAAGAAATAATGTCAGTATAACTAATGTAAGTATAATTAACACCAACATTACTAATGTTAGTATTACTAATACAGCATTGTACTTATAGACTGTACCAAACGACCCATAAATGACTTGATATGCAAGGATGGATGACTTGAAATTTTATTGAAATGTATAACGATTATAACGCCATCACAATAATTGTGTTAATTAATTTATTCCTTTAAATTGATCTTATTGAAACATAAAGATTCGTAATGTACACGTTCCACGTAGGAAATTAATAGGCAATTATATTTTTCATCATATTATAATTGGAAATTAAATGGAGTTTGACTTAGAGCTTTAGTTTTGAATAAGACTTGGTCAATTAATTGTTATAGCATTTATTCCTATTATTTAGGAGTTAGTGATTTAAAAATATTGCTAAATCTTGTTTCATTCCAGGAGAGATCAATAAAGTTATTTCTTCTACTCATATATTTCTCACTTCTCTAGTATATATACCCACAAATGGGGTCCGGAAAGGGTAAGTGTACGCAATCAATATTGCTACCTCAATAGTGCGGTAGAGAGGCTGTTGTCGATAGACCCTCGGCTCAAGAAACAAATCTTACTTCCCTTCTTTCTAAAATTTTGTTTTGAAAAATACTAACACTGCATAACATGCAATCCACATGCTGTGGGTTATAATCAGTCAGCCTCGCGACCTTTAATGTAGTGTGATTGAATATTGAAGTAGTGCCGTCTTAAGTGTTGAGCTTGGTTGGAGTTGGTTTACCGGACCGAAGAGTACTAGCAAGCAATATTATTACAATGCTGGAAAGAACTTGTCGCCGGAGCAGCCAAAAAAGAAGAGACTTCTTCAACAACAAATTGACCAAACACAAACTGTAGAAAGGAAATGATAAGAGAATAAAGTTTGAGGAGAATAAAGGATAAAAAGCATCTTTATATACATGCTCTCAAGTCTTTTGCATTACTTTTCTTCTTCAGTTCAACCTTCAGTGCTCTTCTTTAGCTTTGGAACATTAAGAGAACATTAGCATCTGGCCACAAAAAATGCCAAAAGAATCTAGAAAGTGAGTATAGAGAACACCAAAAGTCTAAAAGGCTATCATAATTAGAAAAAGGAAAAATTCCCTTTCATTTGGGAGTCCACAAAGACTAACTTTGTCATTAGAGATGTTCTATGATCAATTTTTGCCAAAATGAAACTGCGTACACTTACCCTTCCCAGACCCCACTTCACTTTGTGGGAATACACTGAGTATGTTGTTGTTGAATTGTCAACCTCTCGGAATGATAGATACTCGTCTAACTTTATGCTTGTAGGTGCTAAAGCAAGGTGGAATTCATGCGTTTAAACTACGCGAATTCCATAGTGTATTTTCGACCTGCTTGCTTTCAAGAATCTTACATACTCATAATTTCCTAATCAAACAACAAAATGCTTTTGCTTTTCTTCTGTGTTTAGAAAGACTCAACAACTAGCAGAATACAGAAACTCTTCCTTTTCTTCAGCATCCATCTAGTACTTGCTGAAGCTGCTATTTTTCTCAAACACAGAAGTTTCTAGTCCTAGAAGGAACGCGGAGGAGCTAGACAAGGGAATAGATGGGCAACGAACAGCCTTCCAACCCGCAAGATGATTTTAAGGCAAAAGAAACTAAGCCCCAACTTGGGCAAAGGTGGCCACATGGAGGATTCCGAGGGGGAGGTGGATGGATTACCAGTGACCGAGTCACAAGCACTTACGATCTTGTTGAACAGATGCATTTTCTTTATGTTCGAGTTGTGAAAGCAAGAGACCTACCGCCAAACCCAGTAACCGGGAGTTGTGATCCATATGTGGAGGTGAAGCTCGGAAACTATAAAGGCAAAACAAAGCACTTCGATAAGAAGGTGAACCCTGAATGGAAGCAAGTCTTTGCTTTTTCCAAAGAGAAGATTCAGTCTTCAGTTATCGAAGTTTTTGTAAGAGACAAAGAGATGGTGCAGAGAGATGATTATCTAGGGAAAGTGGTGTTTGACATGAATGAAGTGCCTACAAGGGTTCCACCTGACAGCCCTTTGGCACCTCAGTGGTATAGATTAGCGGATCGCCGGGGGGAGAGCAAAGTCAGGGGAGAGGTGATGCTTGCAGTGTGGATGGGAACTCAAGCGGATGAAGCTTTCTCAGAAGCATGGCATGCAGATGCTGCTTTAGTTCATGGAGAAGGTATTCATAGTGTCAGATCAAAGGTATACGTTTCACCTAAACTGTGGTACCTCAGAGTCAATATCATTGAAGCACAAGACGTAGAATCCCTGGACAAAAGCCAACCGCCGCAGGTATTTGTGAAGGCTCAAGTTGGGAAGCAAGTACTAAAGACCAAACTATGCCAAACGCGAACAACTAATCCTTTCTGGAATGAAGACCTATTATTTGTGGCGGCAGAGCCTTTTGAGGAGCAATTGGTGCTTACCGTTGAATGCAAGGCCGGCCCTTCCAAAGATGAGATCGCTGGGAGGTTAGTCTTGCCATTTAACACATTTGAAAAGCGATTGGATCACCGGCCAGTTCATTCTCGCTGGTTCAATCTTGAAAGGTTTGGGTTCGGAGTTTTAGAGGGAGATAGGAGACATGAACGCAAGTTCTCAACAAGAATCCATCTCAGGGCTTGTCTTGAAGGTGGATACCATGTATTAGATGAATCAACAATGTACATCAGCGATCAGAGGCCAACAGCGAGGCAGTTGTGGAAGCAACCAGTTGGAATCCTGGAAGTAGGCATCTTGAGTGCACAAGGACTTGTCCCTATGAAACCTAAGGATGGTAGAAAGACCACAGATGCCTATTGTGTGGCTAAATATGGATTGAAGTGGGTAAGAACCAGGACCATACTTGATAACTTGAGTCCCAAATGGAACGAACAATACACTTGGGAGGTCTATGACCCATGTACGGTGATTACATTGGGTGTCTTTGATAACGGCCATCTAGGAGGAACTGAAAATGCAGCTGCAGCGAAGGACTCCAGGATTGGAAAGGTAAGGATCAGACTATCAACACTAGAAACTGATCGAATTTATACAATGTCTTACCCACTTCTTGTTCTGCAACCATCGGGAGTGAAGAAGATGGGCGAACTCCAACTGGCTTTTAGATTTACTTGTTTGTCTCTTGCAAACATCATATATCTATACGGCCATCCCTTGCTCCCAAAGATGCATTATCTACACCCTTTCACAGTAAACCAAGTGGACAGTTTGAGATATCAGGCGATGAATATTGTAGCTGTGAGGCTTGGACGGGCTGAGCCGCCACTGCATAAAGAGGTTGTCGAGTACATGCTGGATGTCGACTCCCACATGTGGAGCATGAGAAGAAGTAAAGCTAACTTCTTTAGAATCGTTTCGCTTTTCTCAGGTGTAATTTCCATGAGCAAATGGCTTGAAGAAGTTTGCAAATGGAAGAACCCTATCACTACTATTCTCGTTCATCTTCTCTTTTGTATACTCATCTGCTATCCAGAGTTAATACTACCAACCATGTTCCTTTATATGTTTCTCATCGGAATATGGAACTACCGTTCCAGACCGAGGCAGCCTCCACATATGGATACAAAACTATCTTGGGCTGAAGCAGTTAACGCAGATGAACTAGAGGAAGAGTTTGATACTTTCCCCACATCCAAGCCTGAGAATACAGTTAAAATGAGGTATGACAGACTTCGCAGTGTGGCTGGTAGAATCCAAACGGTTATAGGCGACATGGCAACTCAAGGAGAGAGATTCCAGGCTCTTCTCAGTTGGAGAGATCCGAGGGCAACCAGCCTTTTCATAGTCTTCTGTCTTATCGCAGCAGTGATACTGTATGTGACACCATTCAAAATCATAGCTCTGGTAGCAGCTCTGGTTTACCTAAGGCACCCAAGATTCAGGAGCAAAATGCCTTCACCACCGTTCAATTTCTTCCGCAGATTGCCAGCTCGAGCTGATAGCATGCTCTGAAACAAAGTACGCGACATTGCAATGTTTTTACCTGATGTATTCTCCATTCTTCTACTTCAGTATTTTGTATGATTATGCCACTTTTTCTGTTTTTCGTCAACCTTCATGTGAAACGCATAGCAATGTCACCAGAACTACTCTGCGCAAATAGTAAGATGTAAAAGAACAATTGCAGAAATAAAGTACGCGACAGCATGACTCTTAATACATGCCCAATTCATAGTGTTAGGCCCCTTTAATTTTCTTTCCGCAGCATTATAGCAACTAATCTATGCATTAAAAGTAATGTCCTATTCCGCTGTAATGGCATAACACATTGCGAATGGCAGCTGAATGATATATTTTTAGTACAGCGGACAAGTAAAAAAAAAAAAATATTTTTCATATTATGGACCAGTATAAAGTAGAATTGAAGTAACCTGTAGGCCTTAATATCAACACTTTGTGGAACTTTTACCATGCCAATCGACATTCCATACGACCACAATTCCTCCTCAATCAGAAGCAAGTTGGGATTGGCTATATGAAACCTCATTATCTACATCGCGCCAGATAAAACAAGAATACTTCTAACCACCTATAATAACCAAAACAGTGAAAATGTCAGAAGGCAAAATACAGTTAATGCTACTGTTATGTTATCATTTTAAGAAATAAGGCAAAAAAGTCATCAACCAAGGAAAATACATTAAAACACTTACACTGTATTATGGTTCTTTGGAGTAAAAGCTACCCCTCTAACGTTATCCCCAGAAATAAGTACTACAACAACAACAACAACGACAACATACCCAGTGTATCCCCGCAAAGTGGGGTCTGGGGAGGGTAAGTGTGCGCAGTCCATACCACTACCTCAGAAGTGAGACAGAGAGGCTGTTTCCGATAGACCCCCGGCTCAATCCCAAAAAAGAAGTGGAGTAAGAAAATGAAGGCACTTGAATCCTGGAACTGTGGTGGTCATGTCAATTTTACTCACATCAATGAGAATACGGGGTCTAAACCTGTATCATTTGTAAAAGACCAGAACATATATGTGAACATAACCCGGCCAAGAGTCATATTTATGTAGCCTAGAGCAGCTTACAGAACTCTAGAGCCAGAGTCCACTGGTCCTCAGACGAAGCCAAAGTATAGTTAGACGAAGGCGTAGGAACTCTTGCAACGCAATCCCAGCTACAGGAAGCTAACTCCCTAAGACGAATGAGTCACTTTCTGATCCTTACTCCCCGAAGGAACTCTTATTCTCATGGCTACATGAGCTACATTAGTTTCCGTAGGGTTAGCAATACAAGAACCTCGATTTGAAAATACCTACACCTGAGGCATAGTAGTCATAAACCATCTTTGGCAACTTTTTCTTAGCAATCTCCTCACACTACTCCATAACATTGGTTACTTCCTACATCTTTTGCAGTTGTTTTATGATCCCCCTATGAAGTCTTAACTATTTAGAATTTAGATGATGATGGGATGAGTTGTGGTCTTATAATTATTTAAGTTCACTCTATGAAGTCTCGATTGCACAAACATATACATAAGCCTTCTTGAAGTTACATATTACTGTTAAATCAAAGTTGCTGCCATGTGACCAACTGGTCACGGAACAAAGACCCTCTTAACGAAAAAGCTAAAAACTACTCTCTTCGTTTAAAAAAGAATGACTTTTTCTGACTTACCACGAAGTTTAAGAAAATAAAAAAGAGAAAGATTAAGAGAAGATTACTCTGAGTAGGTCCATAGAAAAGCACATAAAACTCTTGGTTGCCATCTTCTTCTATTCAGTACCTCAAATTCATGTATTCGAGCTGACATGCAAACATCAAGACATTCAAATTTCCTACTATCACGACAGAAACATAGACAATGAATTAAGACATCGACGATGTATGTTATCCGAGCTGACATGCTGTTAAGAATTCGTGCCCTACTGATTATCTTATTTTCTCCTAACTGTTGCTTATCGATGGAACGGGTTGCCTGACATGTTTGTTCCAATGAAGCAGTAAAATAGAAACTAAAGAACACAATCATTATTAGGTGGAAAACACCCGACTCAAAAAGATGTAAAAAACCACGACCCCAACTTCACTAAATAACTCTGAGCCTCAACAACGACTGATTACAAAACTGTTGTAACCAACAAATAGGAATTATAAACTCTAATCCCTATAACTCAATAATTAGGAATTATAAACTCTAATTTCTTTGACTCAACAACTAAGAATTATAAACTCTAACTACTAACAATACACACCTCCCAAGGTATGATTTCCCAAAGTCTCTGAGTTTTCCCCAACTCGAAGACTAACTCCTAATTCAGTTTATAACACACTGAAATTAATATTACATCAATAGTTCAAACACAAACACAATGAACAACTCTAAAAATCAAACACAATGAACAACTCTAAAAATCAATGCTAAAACTCTTAGCTGGATTCTATACTTAGGAACAGGTTCTTCAATGTGTTTCTTCAGTGATTGAGTAGCACTTCGTGAAGTCAATCTTTCAATTGTGCTTTGTAAGTGTTACTCTGAATGATGTATCTTCTATTTAAACACAGCTCTCCAAAGAGTTATTCTTTATTTCAAACTCCTCCTTTAATCAGAACTCAGCTCTCCAAAGAGTTATTCTTTATTTCAAACTCCTCCTTTAATCAGAACTCTCTATGTATAGCTCTCCAAAGAGTTATTCTTTATTTCAAACTCCTCCTTTAATCAGAACTCTCATTACTTAGAGTTCTATTTCAAGTGAGACTCGTTCTTCAATTTCAAATCTTGTCTCCTTAGTGTTGTAGTCAAACTTCAACTCTCTAAATCAACTTATTTTCAAGTATTTTACTCAACCACAACTTCTTCAATTTCTCACGTGATCAGTAGCTTGAGTATATCAGAATTAGGCTTGCTCATTCGTTCTTGCCTTTCAGCAATCTTTGTCTGCATCTATCAGTAAAACCTGAAACCTGTCTTCCTATGCTTGGCACAAGTCAAGTAACATGGTCCATTCATGTGTCAGTCATCAAAAACTTTATTGATCTAACAAAGAGTCCTTCAATTTATATGTTTCATATCTTGCGTAGACGTCGCAGAATCTTTCTCCTTCTACATATAGGACTCTTCAGGATATGCTCAGAAGTGAAACTCCTTCTATCCATAGGACTCTTTTTTCAACTCAACTTGCTTTCCCTTATCATCAAGTGTTTGAATCAAATTCAACTTCTTCAAATTTGCACATATTTATTTCCTTGAGTTTATCATAATTAACCACTCATCTGGCTCTTGATTTCTTCCACTCTTGTCTTTAATCATCAATGATTTTGCTACAAGTTTCAGCTACATGAGACAGTGTGTCTGTGAACCAGGTTGACTGACATGTTTCATATCACGTTATCAGATTGTCAATCATCAAAATTACGTCATACCCAACACATGCAAACATCAAGACGTTCAAATTTCCTACTATCACGACAGAAACATAGACAATGAATTAAAACATCGACGATGTATATATGTTATCCGAGCTGACATGCAAACATCAAGACGTTCAAATTTCCTACTATCACGACAGAAACTACGATGATGAATTAAGACATCAACAATGTATGTTATCTGAGCTGATATGCAAACATCAAGACGTTCAAATTTCCTACTATCACGATAGAAACTACGATGATGAATTAAGACATCAACAATGTATGTTATGTGAGCTGACATGCAAACATCAAAACGTTCAAATTTCCTACTATCGCGACAGAAACAATGATGATGAATTAAGACATCAACAATGTATGTTATCTGAGTTAACATGCAAACATCAAGACGTTCAAATTTTCTACTATCACGAATGAAACATAGACAATGAATTAAGACATCGACAATGTGTGCTAGCCAAGTTGACATGCAAACATCAAGCCGTTCAAATTTTCTACTATCACGACAGAAACAGAGATGATGAATTAAGACATCAACAATGTATTACATTCAAATTTCCTACTATCACGATAGAAACAGAGATGATGAATTACGACATCAACAATATATGTTATCCGAGCTGACATGCAAACATCAAGACGTTCAAAATTCCTACTATATATTACGACAGAAACATAGATAATGAATTAAAATATTTACAATGTATGGAATCCAAGCTGACATGCAAAGATGAAATCATAAATCGAAGCTTAATTAAACAAAGTGCAACACTTGCTTGATGGAATCAGAGCAACAAGGGTACTGTTGAGTCTACCACTTTCCAAAACTAAACTAGTACTCCTCCGTTTAAAAAAAAATGACTTACTTTCCTTCCATTTCAAAAAATAAAAATGACCCCTTTTTTTAAGACAACACTTTAATTTCAACTTTTTTTCATGATAGTTTACTTTTTTTTTTTTAATTTGACAAATAGAAGATGATGATTGGAACAAAGTTGAATGTTGATGACTTACTGCTCCTTCCAATTAAAGCTTTAATAACACAAACTAAATTGATATTTATCATCACGTGGCTCAAGGGTAATACGGGTAAAATTTATACGCACTCGGTGTATACACCAAGCCAATACATGCATGCCTTGTGTTTGAATTTAAAGTTTATGTTACTTAATCATAAATAATTAATGAGATAATACATCAAAAAAATCCTGAACTTGTCCGACAACTTAGTTTAGCACTTAAACTTTATGAATAATTATTTACCCCCTTAACATCTTTATAGTGAATTAATTTCTCCCCTTAATATATAATACTACTCTCATGAGGGAGAGTGCATCACACTCGCTGATACATCAGCGCTAGATCACCGCCACATCATAGCCACGTAAATAAAGTATTTTTTTAATATTTTTATATATATCTATATAAAATATAAATAAAAATATATATAAATATTATTTATATATATATATATAATACATATTTTAAAATATATAAAATATTTTAAATTAAAAAAATACCCCACCCCCCCATTTTTCATCTTCTTCATAACCACCCCTCTTCCCCCGTCTACCCCCACCTGCACACACGCCCCCATCCATCCCTACACTCCCACACCTAAACATACCCCCATCCACCTCCGTCCACCCCAATTTTTGCCGAAAAACTCAATCCACTTGAAAAATTTAATTACCACCATCAAAAAATATCATAAAATAGTGATAAAAAACTCAACCCACATGAAAAATTAGATTAAATCAATACCAAATTCTCTAAAATCAACAACCAAACATCCAAATCATGTAGATTTTTTAATTTTCAAATTCAATTTCATTTTTTTTTATTGATCTAAGAGGTCGAAGGAGGATAAATTAAAGGTAGGGGTGACAACTTTCATAATTGGAGGAGAAGTGGGGTGAGGGTGTTGGCTAAGGAGAAGGGGGGGGGGGCTGTTGGCAGGGTTGGGTGAAGAAGAGGAGGAAAATACATATATATATATATATATAAATATTAGTTTTTTTTAAAAAATACTATTCATGCATTTTATTTTTTTTAAGAAAATGCCATGTATAAGGAGAAAATAAATTTACTATAAAGATGTTAAGAGGGTAAATAAATAGAAGATTAGTTTAAGTATTAAAGTAAGTTGGGGAGACAAGTTTATGGGGTTTTGATGTATTATCTCTTAATCAATATATATTTTACTTAATTTAATTACATAACCATGATAAAGAATATTTGTTTGATGTATACACCGGGTGGGTGTAAATTTTTACCAAGGTAATACTAATAAAACTTTTGCTTTAGGTTCCCAATATTTAGAAACTTAAAAAATTTAAATAGTAAATTTTATGATTTTAACTTCACTTGAAAGAACAATGAATATTGTAAAATACGTCTAAAAGAATTATCTAAAAAAAACAAATAAAGAAAAAACTATTTTATTTTTATCAGAAATATGTTAAAAACTTTGAATTAAACAATCAAACTTCATATTAATAAATAATGTATTAACAACAACATCTAAGTTAATGTATTGCAAATAAATGTCTAGCATCTTATTCACTAGAATCCTTCCTTTTATTATTAATAAAATATGTGGAGTTAAAACAACTAATATGCAAAAGCAAAAAAGACAACTTTAAATTATTACAGTATTATTTTTGTATCCATATGTATATATTGTTGAAGTTTTTGAAGAAAGAAAAGTTTTGACTCCCACATCAAAAATCTACTTGGTTTGGGAGGAGGTTGAGAGTTATAAATAAACTTCACCTGCTTCATTGTTTAACACACATAAAAATATTTTTTTCCTTGTTTACTATTAAAGAGGTTTAGAGATAAATCTCTTGGAATTCTCTTTGATAATAGTATTTTAGGAAGTGAGGGTGTGTGAGAAAAATATTGTGTATTGTATGGTGTAATAATTTTCATATAGTGAATATTTTTCTGGGAGACCCGTGATTTTTCTCCAATTGGGAAGTTTTTCACGTTAAATCTTTGTGTTGTTATTCTCTTTAATTTCTCTGTTATTTTCTGCTTGGAACGAGAAGTTTTTCACGTTAAATCTTTGTGTTGTTATTCTCTTTAATTTCTCTGTTATTTTCTGCTTGAAAGCAGTCCAGAAGGGGTGGGAAAAATAATTCATTTTTCCCAACAAGTGGTATCAAAGCTTGGGAAGTTTTTCACGTTAAATCTTTGTGTTGTTATTCTCTTTAATTTCTCTATTATTTTCTGCTTGAAAGCGGTCCAGAAGGGGTGGGAAAAATAATTTATTTTTCCCAACAAGTGGTATCAAAGCTTTCGGTGTGGAATAATTTTTTTGAAATTTTAATATGCTCTGTGGTTGCAGCTTTGTCTGATTTTCCACATCAGAAAAATTTCTGAATTCCGATGGAGTAGCAAGTGGAATCTGATTCCGGTGGAGTTTGCTCCACCCCTCTTTCCTGAAAACTAATTTAGTGGGTACTTTACATTACTATTTTTTCATTTATTAGTATTGATAAACAAGATAGGGACAAAATTTGAATTTTATGGTAAGTGCAAGTCAAGGGTGTGTTAATCCAATCTGGATTACACAAGGCATTGAAAGAGAGACCACCTAGCGAAAAATGTGATAAGGATTCAGAAAAATCTGAAAGCATTAAGGACTCAGAAAAATTCAGAATTAATGATGAAGAATAGGAAGAGCTAGACATGAAAGCGGCAAGTCAAATTCGCTTGTGTTTAGTTAAAAATGTTCTTGCTAATGTGATTGGATTGTCTACAACAAAGGAGTTGTGGATTTCAAATAGGTTATATTTGAAGGAGCAATTTCATAAATTGCAAATGGCTGAAGGTACAACTATTTCTGATCATCTGAGTGTCTTGAATGTGATTGTTTCTGAATTGGAATCTATTAGAGTGAAAATTGATGATAAAGACAAGGCACTTCGACTTATCTGGTCTGTTCTATCTTCCTACAAGCACATGCAACCAATTTTAATGTATGGGAAGGAAACTATGATTTTCTCAAAAGTGATAAGCAAATTGATTTATGAGGAAAAAAGATTGAAGAATGGAGATGAAAAATCTCTAGAAGATTCAGCTCTTGTTATTAAAGAAAAATGGAAGCAAAGCTTTAAGAAGAAGGTCATCTGCTGAAATTGTAAATAACCGGGACATGTTAAAAATAATTGTCCAAATAATGAGGCTAGTTCGGCTGGAAGCTCCAAAGAAAATGATGTCAATGTTGTCTCCCTAGAACAGTGTGATGATATTTCTTTGTAAGAAAGATGAAAATCCTCATGGCATGAATGCTACCTTTAGAATTGCCATAAAAGAGGATGTTTAATTGGTAGCTGGTCCACAAGTTTGCACATGTGCATTGGTTGATAAGTGATGCAAGGTGTGTGGTTGAAAGGATGTCGATGACTAATGAACTCTCAAGAAATCAACAAGAGAATTGCACCATACGTTATTAGCAGTTTTTTCGACATGTGCCGAAAATGAAATTCTTGAAATTAGGAAGTGATTTCAAGTGAAAATTCTTGGATTGATTTTTCAATCTGAGTGGATGTACTCTTTATGGTGGGGGTATGATAATTCTTGAATTTAGAATTATGATTGTCAGTAGCAGACAATGTGAAAGTTGCATCACACATGGTTGCCCGAGTTTAGAGTCAGGTGGAGAACTGATTTTGTTATGTGTAGTTGGACAACTATAAAGGATCAACGAATTGAATTTTCTTTTCTTCAAAAGGTGGAGATTTATTGAAGTTTTTGAAGAAAGAAAAGTTTTGTTTCCCACATCAAAAATCTACTTGGTTTGGGAGGAGGTTGAGAGTTATAAATAAACTCCACCTCCTTTATTGTTTAACATACACAAAAATATTCTTTTCCTTATTTACGATTAAAGAGGTTTAGAGATCTCTTTGAGAATAGTATTTTAGGAAGTGAGGGCGTGTGAGAAAAATATTGTGTATTGTATTGTGTAATAATTTCCATATAGTGAATATTTTTTTGAGAGGCCCGTGGTTTTTCTCCAATTAGGGAGTTTTCTACGTTAAATCTTTGTGTGGTTTTTCTCCAATTAGGGAGTTTTCTACGTTAAATCTTTATGTTGTTATTCTCTTTAATTTCTCTGTTATTTTCTACTTGAAAGCATTCCGGAAGGGGTGAAAAAATAACCCATTCTTTCCCAACATATATTTACTACCTCATATTAAAATTTGATTTTGAACGATCAATTTTATTGAGACACTCCTATTTATCATGCTATAATTATCAATTTTTACTTTAGTTTAACAATGTATCTTACACAGTGTTTAAGATTCAAAATTTTTTGCAATAAAAATCAGGGGAGAGTTGAGCTTCAAGAAATAATAAACGGTCTTATCAATACACAAATATATAACTCTCAGAAATTTCACCAACTTACGTTACTAATGCATATTCAGACAGGTCCCACTAATTTATTTTTCAGAAATGAAGTAGCACAATTCAATTCTACTTGACTAAGTCATCCTTTTGTAAAGGAGAGAATTTATTTTGTCTAACTTCCAGTGTTAATACTTTTCGTATTATTTTCGTTCAAATTAAAAAGTGTATTAAAATTATTAAATTTCATTATTTTTAACACAACACACCTCGTATAATTAATTAGCAAAACAAAATTGCAATTCATTTTGATGATTGTTCTTATTTGGATAGCCACTTTGACCCAATAATGCATTTTCCTTTGTCTGATTGAATGATTTAAATGAGCAAGGATAGATGAATTGAAATTTCATTGAAGAGTATAACATCATAACAATAATTGTGTTAATTAATTTATTCATTAAATTGATCTTATTGAAAGTTGAAACATAATAAATCTAAATATACACGTTCCACGTAGTAATTTAGTGATATGCAATTTTTAATTCATGATAGATTTTTTATTTTTTTTTTGCCGGCCTCTCAATCTATATTTGAAAGTTAATAATGGAGTTTGACTTAAAATTCATCATCTATAAATCATTATATCCTCGGTGTTATATTATCATATAAGTCTATGATTTAATGCAGATATCTGATTAAAAATCTATTTTTAAAATTCATGATGTATAAATTATTATATTCTCCACGTCATAGGATTATAAGTCCATGACTCAATATAGATATTTAACTCTCGAATCACTATATTATTTGACAGTTAAGTATATTTACATGTATATTCATCTTCATCATGATCACTAAATTTCCATTCCATCATTAATCATGAGTAATATGATTTAGATAATTGATATTTTTATTATTTACAGGTGAAGAAAGATGTTTTAATAAGAATCATCCCATTTTTATATTATTTATATTACTAGAAAATAAAAAGATTTGAGTCAAACACCATTTAATTTCCCTTATTTTTCGATGGTATTCTTATATTTTAAATAAACAAAAGTAAAATTAGATTTTGCTTAACAAGAGGAAAAATGAAAGTAACATAAGTATTCTTTTTCCCCAAAAAAAAAAAAGAAAAAAAAGAAGAATCGGGGATAAGAAAAACATATGTGCATGTATATATCAAATTGTTATCCATAACTATATCTCTAGAAATTTCAATAAAGTTTTTAATTAACAAATAATGGTCTTGCTTTCAAATACCATTCAACTTAGAATCCAATACCAAATGAATTTCCAAGAATAGAAAAGATAAGATATTAGATAATGTTTTTTCCAGAAGAATGACATGGAAAATGACCATTTCATAATAATTCAATTTTAATTATCGTTGGAATTAGTCTTTAAAAGACATGTGTCCTACGAGAATTTCATAAAGACTTCTTGTTACTCAATTATTAGCAGACAGATGTCTTATAGAAAACAATTGATTAATGCCTAATCGACACGCAGAATATTCGAATTGATTGAGCAAGTGATTTCTCAAATGACGGGATTTCAAATTTAAATTTTTACATTTTTTTTTAATTGACCTCATCGTATAAATTTATCTAATATAAAATCGACTTTAATTTTTTATTTTTTTTTATAGTATACTTTCAAAGTGTGGTTTGGAGAAGGTAGATTGCATGCAAATTCTATCTTTATCTCACGATAAAGTAGTCATTTTTGATAGATTCTTTAACTCGAAGAAAAATTAACCAAAATAATTTAGAAAACTAAGATATATAGTAATAAAAACAATAGATAGTAGTAACATGAAAGTAATTACAATAAAATAATATAATAGTTGAAGTATAAACAACAACAAATAATAACAGAAATTAAAGAACATGAAATTATCAGCCAAGTACAACTACGAGTATGAATGAATAACAAGACAATATATAATACACTGCTACATACTTCGTGTCCTCCACAACCTTTCATTTGAACTCGTACTAAAACTATGTTATGTGTTGCCTAATCACCTCTTTCTAATATTTCTCCCATCCATTTCCACCTTTTCTCAAATCATTCGTAACCAACCTCCTACAGTTCCACACTAAGACAATCCAGGCATCTCCTCTTCACATGTTCAATCTATCTTCTATCAAAATTATTTCACTTTATATCAAATCTCTTAAAAACCCATACATCAATCACAACCTCCTCATTAATAATTTCATTTCTTCAACTTTTATTCGAAACCTAAAATTTTGAACTGAACAACACCCCCACCACATAAAACATACTATTCAACGTAAGAAATTGCCTTTTGAGTTGTATAAAAGAACAAAGAGAATAAACAGAAGGCAAAGCATAATAATGAAATAATAATATAATTTTTAAAAAAAGGATAATACCAACAAAAATTCAACGTTTTTTTCTGTATAATTCACCCCTCTATCTTCGCTATAATGTCTAAAATCCCCCAAAATATTCTCTAGATTTTCGCAAATTATCCAAATGGAGAATTCTCGAATCGCCGGAGACGGCGGCGGAAGCGACGGCGACGGAGATATACTAGCTTCTACTTCAAACACTTCCGATCGCTGGAATTTCCACTGTTACAGTGACAACAAATTCGCCGGTTTCAACTCCGATTCCGATTCTGACTCCGGCGCCGGCAGAAAATTCAGCTTCGATGAAACTGATCGAGCTCGAGCTCCAAAATTATTCGACCGATTCTACGGCTCATCATCTTCCGATGACGAAGAGTTCAGTTCAAATTCAAGTCAAAATGGCGTCGTTCGTAAACGCCTTGATAATATGATTCAATTCCTTGACCGGAAAATTTCATCGGAAACGAAGTTAACAGGTACCTCTAAGGGTGATAATAATAACGGTAAGAGTCAGTTTATGAGTTTGCCTGAGTTCTCTGGTAAAGGTGGTGGTACCGGTATTTTCAAGTTACCTGTACGTGCTGCGGTGCATCCTGATCGTCCTCCTTCACTGGAATTACGGCCACATCCGTTGAGAGAACGGGAAATCGGGAAGTTTTTGAGGAATTTGTTGTGTACGGATGATGGATCTCAGTTATGGGCCGGGTCAGAGTGTGGCATTCGGGTATGGAATTTATCGGATATGTATGAAGCTGCTCGAGAACATGAGGGGGAGGAGGATGACGATGAGGTGTATTTCGAGGATGCTCCACCTTTTATGGAGTCTGTTAAGACTTCACCTACATTGTGCCTTGTTGAAGATGGTGGGAATAGAGTGATATGGAGTGGACATAAAGATGGTAGAATTAGGTGTTGGAAGATGGATACTGAAAGTAGTAGTAGTAGAGAGAAAAGTGCTTGTGGAAGAAATGCTTTGAAGGAAGTGTTATCGTGGCAGGCTCATCGCGGTCCTGTTCTTTCAATGATCATGACTTCATATGGTAAAGTTTGGATCTTTTCGCGTACCTTACTTTGCAGTTTGCAATCATATCAAATGTGCAATGTTTGTGTTGTGTAAGATGCAAGTAATCATTTTTTTGAGTTAATGATCAAAAACACACCTAAATTATCCTCGTTTTTTGAGTTTCATGTCTAACTCAGGTGTAGGAGTTTCCTGCCAGAACTATCACCAACTATTTATCAAAACGTACCTCAACTATCAATGATATACCTTACTGTGCAATGTTTGTGTTGTGTAAAATGCAAATAGTTGTTTGTTTTGTTTATGTTCTATATTGCGTTTTTGGCACTTTAAATAGTACTCGCTCAGTTTCAATTTGTTTGTTTGATTTTGACTTGGTTTTTGAATCTTGCGGTCTTAGATCAAAGACGCTTAATGTATCAAAATGCTCTTTAACCTTGCGGTCTTAAGCATGCCATGTGAAAAATTTAGAATTATAGAGTTGCCTAAAAAGGAAAGATGCATTCTTTTTGGAACGGACTAAAAAAGAAAGTAAACAAACAAGTTGAAATGGAAGGAATAACTAAATTTAGTAATGTAAACCTTTCAATGTACTTGATCATCTTATACGAGCTGTTAAAAAAGTTTCTGTTCATTTTATTCTGCGATTACAGAAGTAAATAGGCACTCAGTTAGGCAAAGCCTAGGATAAAAAGCACACATTAAGCATAGGATAAAAGATCAGTTATTTTTTTCCTTGGTGCAGAAGGAACAAAATGTAGTTGCAGTATTTTTCATAAGCGTTAGGGGCATTTCATGTGGTTTGCAGGGAGGATTAGGGGATTATAAAAGCACACATTAAGCATAGGATAAAAGATCAGTTATTTTTTTCCTTGGTGCAGAAGGAACAAAATGTAGTTGCAGTATTTTTCATAAGCGTTAGGGGCATTTCATGTGGTTTGCAGGGAGGATTAGGGGATTATAAAATAAGACAGACATCCCGAATCCACTTTTTACTTATCAAAAGAAAAAAAGAAGAAGAAGATAAGCTCGATTAGTGTAGGCTTTAAGATGCTATTATATTTATGATGAGATAGGATTAGAAGGGTTGTTAGTCATGCTGTAGTGCAATGGCCTTGGAGAATTTATATTCTGTACTAGAGAGAGATAGAGAAACTTTAGCTATATTTTGTGTTAGCCAGTTCAATGGACGTGATCCTTCTCCCCTCAAGTAAGTAGTTCAATACAACGACAACATACCCAGATGAATGTAGCCAAAAAAACAACTTGCTACCTGATGGTTGTTTATTTCTTGAAAGTTTCTCACAAGTAACTCAGAAAAGTCTATTAGAAAAAAAGAAGCAGCTCTGAGATTGCTGCCTTTCTTCTGCTACCAGAAATATCATTTAGATGGATCTCTTTTTCTCTTTTGACTTGCAGTGTGATGCAATAGCCAAAGTGGCCTTCCTGGTCTCTTTTTTCTTATTCCTGAGAAAAATTAGTTCCATTTAGAACAGGACTTACAAAGTGCCGGTTTTTCGATCAACGAAAATCAAATGTTAGTGGGAGTAACTCAAGGGTGTGCTTACTTTTACTTATCTTTATTAAATAGATAATGGACATGCTTAATTCTGTTCTGATGAGCAATTTTATTTAGGCGATTTGTGGGCTGGATCTGAGGGTGGTTCCATCAAGATCTGGCCTTGGGAAGGAATTGAGAAATCGATTTCTCTGGTAAATGAGGAAAGGCACATGGCTGCTTTGTCGATAGAGAGGTCATACGTGGATCTAAGGAGCCAACTTATGCATAGTGGAACAGGCAATTGCATATTTTCTATTGATGTCAAATATATGCTGTCTGATCGCTCTGGAGCAAAAGTTTGGACGGCTGGGTATGCGTCATTTGCACTTTGGTGAGTACCATTTGAATCATTTTACAAATAAAGTTCTCCATTTATGTTATTTTGTTAGTTTTTGCATTGTTGACACCATTTACTTTTGAACAACTTAATATTACAATGAACAAATGTAATAATGTTATACTTACCACCTTTGAATTCTATAAATCATCCGTCATCCATCAATACACTCACAGAGGCATGTCTTTAGTTGAAGATGGATGTGCTAGTCTTGAATTTCTGCCATTTGTTATTGGGGATGTGAAGAGGAGGTGTGTGGATGCGTCAGTAAGGAAGTGTGAGGAGGTGTGAGAAGTTGGTTGTACCAAGAGTTAAGAGAGGTAGAGGTGGGCTGAAGAAGAACTGTCAAGGTGATTAGAAATGATATGACACGACTTCAGTTTTCTGAGGACATGACCCTAGATAGCAAGGTGCGGAGGTCGAGGATTAGGATAGAAGCTTAGTAGGTAGCAGAGTGTTGTCGCCCTTTAGATGGGAGCGAGCGACAGTGACAGGGGGCTAGCTCCATCTCCTCACATCATTATAATAGTAGTTTATAATAATCATGTAGTTTCTCAACGTGTTTTACTATCTGTTACTTCATTTGCTTTCTATCTTGATATTTTGCTGTCAGATTTTTCTTGCAACCCTGGCTCGAATATTTCTCTTTTGAGCTGAGGGTCAATTAGAAACAACCTATCTACCCCGCAAAGATGGGCTAAGGTCTGCGTACATCTTATCCTCTCCAGAATACACTTTAGAAGTGTATGACGACACTGGGTATGATGTTGTTGTAAACCTGCAGTGCATCTGAAAGATTATATTTGCATGTCTAAGGTTTTGCACTGTTAGATTTTGTGGTTGTTCCGAAATAAAATCTAATTAGTGAGGTCATCTGGTTCTGATATGTTAATTGTTTCTTGTCAATTGTTTTTGCCTTGCAGGGATGCTCGGACGAGAGAGTTACTAAAAATCTTTAACACAGATGGCCAGGTTGAAAATATATTAGCAGCACTAGATCCTTTAACTGAAGATGAAATGAGGATGAAAATTGTGTCCAATTCAAAAAAGGACAAATCTCAAAGTTCTATCGGCTTCTTTCAGCGTTCACGCAATGCTATTTTAGGAGCAGCTGATGCTGTCCGTAGGGTTGCGGTGAAAGGAGGATTTGGAGAAGATAATCGGAGAACTGAAGCATTGATCATTACAGTTGATGGAATGATATGGAGTGGATGTGCAAATGGGTTACTTGTTCAATGGGATAGAAATGGCAATCGCTTGCAAGATTTCCAGTATCACACATTCTCTGTTCAATGCTTATGCACATATGGGTCACGGATTTGGGTAGGTTATGCCAGTGGTTATATTCAGGTATTGGATCTTAGTGGTAATCTACTTGGAGGATGGATAGCTCATAATAGCCCTGTAATAGATTTGTCTGTTGGTGGAGGTTACGTTTTCACGTTGGCTAATCATGGTGGTATACGTGGTTGGAGTGTGATATCTCCTGCACCAGTGGATAGTATTCTGCGTTCGGAATTAGCTAGCAAGGAATTTTTGTATACTAGGCTAGAGAATTTTAAAATATTGGCTGGTACATGGAATGTTGGACAAGGAAGAGCTTCTCCTGATTCACTTATATCATGGTTAGGTTCTGCAGCAGCAGATGTTGGCATTGTTGTTGTTGGCTTGCAGGAGGTGGACATGGGTGCTGGTTTTCTTGCAATGTCTGCTGCTAAAGAATCAGTAAGATTTGTCCTTCCCTTTTTTCTCCCCATCCCAGCTGTCCTCTCTTCTGTCTCTAGACTGGTGTTGCTTCCTTCTCTCAGAAATGTCTACCTAGTTGTTCAACTAAGCTATGAAGTAGTAAAACCCTTGTAAATGAGAGGAAGAATTTTCTAATCGGCCCGTGACTAAGTGGAGGAGGAGAGTCCTCAAAGTTAAAGTCACACTTAAAAGTGCTTCTTATGCCCAAAACCATTTATTTTTATTATTATCGCATTCAAGCACCATATAGTGTCTCTCATTATGAAAGGAACACCAAACCTCTCTTGCTGGAGGTAACTTTGTATGCTGAATGAAGCCAAGGGAAAAATACTGGTAATTTGATTGCCAGCTAGACAGGATAATGACAAGTTGCTATAAAAAATTCATTTCTAGCTAATCCTTTATATTTATGTGTGTGTGTATATATTCAAGGTAGAATATGAGAACCTTCTGCAGATGCCAGAGTCTAAAGGCATGCAAATTCATGCCTTTCTTCTCTCTAGGTTACATTATTTTCAATTTTAAAAAGATTGTTGTATTAATTTTCTTTCCTAAAATCTGATTGACCCTAAGACAACAACAATTTGTAACATTTTAAAACCCATTTTAGATGCAGGTAGGTCTTGAAGGAAGTACTGCTGGTCAATGGTGGTTGGAAATGATTGGAAAAACCTTGGATGAAGGATCAACTTTCATCCGTCTTGGCTTCAGGCAGTTGGCAGGCCTGGTTATTTCTGTCTGGTAGGTATTACTTATGGATCCGTGCACAAGGCTTGGGTAACTTTGGTATTTAGCATTTAAGCTGACGTCAGCTCATACTATCGGCTTCTTTGTGTTCTGCTTCTGAGGACCCACATTAGGTTTCTCATGACTTGAGATGAAATGTGAGTCCAATATATGGCTGACAATTCTTTAAGCTCACAACGTTTACATATCCACATCAAAAAAAATTGTCAACACCCACCTCAAGATGCAATATGTTTGTACTGGATGACTTTTCTTTGGATCTTCTCTTTCAACTAGAGTCGCGAGTTCCAGTTTTTTGCATATGTTAAATAACAAACCATTTAACCATAATTCATCCTTTCCTCCAATTGCGGAACAGTTTGAACTCAGATGAGTGAAATCAACTTCCTGATTATTTCGTGTAAACTAGGGTTTGCGCGTTCAACTTGAACTGTCCCTAAACAATTTTGTTGTGATGAATAAACGATCTAATTAGCTAGATTTAACGCGGGGTGGGTGGGGGTGGGGGGGTGCGCTCTAACTTCATCATAAAACAAAAATTTTGAACTGGGGCCACTATTTGTACACGTGTCTGATATCTATAAATCAAAAATATTGTTCAGGGTCAGAAGTAAAATTAGTCGCTATGTCGGTGATGTTGATGTTGCAGCTGTACCTTGTGGTTTCGGGCGTGCCATTGGGAACAAGGTATGCACGTGTTCTCCCTTTTGCTGTTTCTTGATGGATCTAATTATACTATGCTGAAAGTTAAGATCAAATTAATTGTTTGGTGGTGACTAGCTGTTCTAATAAACATAAGAACAGAATTAGGTAACCTATAATTTGGAACTTCTCTCTTCTTCAAATCACCCTAAAACAATTCCTAGGCTTGTCATAGGATAGGCTTAAGAATGAGATTTTCCTGGGTGTTTCGGAATATCTTGTTGAAAAATGGGCAACATAAAGAGTCAAACCTAAATGCTTGTGCCAAAAAAGAAAAGCCACCAAAAGTACCTATACAGCTCTTTAATACACTAGAGAAAGGAGCACAATTCTATCCGCATACAATTATCCTAACTGTAAGTTTCTTCATATAAACATTAAAAATACTACCATAATCTTGAGCTTCCATTGAAGCAAGTTGGTTGGATATACTTGAAGCGCATGTATGTTGTGACCCTTAATATGCAAAGGGACCTTATGTAAATGTGGGAGTTAATAATCGCCATTCATTAATTCTTTTGGTGTTATTAACAAGTACATACCATTCTCTTATTTGTGATATTAATTTTGGTTGGTGTCCCCCAAACAGGGAGCAGTAGGATTGAGGATGAGAGTATACGATCGTACTGTGTGCTTTGTGAACTGTCACTTTGCTGCACATTTAGAAGCTGTTGGTCGCCGGAATGCTGATTTTGACCATGTGTATCGAAGTATGATCTTTAGTCGGCCATCAAACTTTCTCAATGCTGCAGCTGGTATGGTGCCATACCTATTCTCAGCTTGCTTGCTTGCCTGCTCTATGTATTTAATCTGGATTGCTTATGGTTCTCGGTTGCCATTGGTCCTTTCTGTTGCAGCTGGTGTCTCATCTGCTATTCAAATGCTTCGCAATGCAAATGTATGTATGTACTTAATTGGTAAATTTGAATGGCTAGTCTATAATAGTCTTCCTAAAATATTTGCTTCCTTCTCCAGAGCAGTATATTTCATTTGGTACAGAATAAAAAACATTGAACTATGTTTGTCAGGGTGCGTTTAACTCTGCAGAAGCAACTCCAGAGCTCTCTGAGGCAGATATGGTTGTGTTTCTTGGTGACTTGAACTATCGGCTTGATGGCATTTCTTATGATGAAGCAAGAGATTTTATTTCCCAAAGGAGCTTTGATTGGCTAAGAGAGAGGGACCAGTTGCATACGGAGATGGGAGTTGGGAATGTCTTCCAAGGAATGCGTGAAGCAGTCATCAGATTTCCTCCAACATACAAATTTGAGAGACATCAAATTGGCTTAGCAGGTAACTATAGCTCTCAGGTCTGCAGTTTACTGTTGTAATACTCTCTACTTTCATATGTTTAGACAATGGAAATGCTCTCCCTCTCTCTTCTGCTCTCTCTCTTTCTCGCCCTTTCTGTGTTTCTCTCGTCTCAATTTCTGATGTGGTTATAATGTCTCCATTTCAAGGGTATGACTCTGGTGAAAAGAAGCGGATTCCTGCCTGGTGTGACAGAATTTTGTATCGTGATAGCCGTTCCACTTCATCTGCCACATGCAGCTTAGATTGTCCTGTCGTCTCATTAGTTCTGCAGTAAGTTTTCCATATAATGTTTCTGTCACTTTTATTTTTCTTTTCCAGTTTTTTTTTTTTTTTTCCTTTATACAAGAGTAAGACCAAGAGGTGCCGTTTCATCCATCTTTTCTCCATTCCCATTTTATATAATTGTCAACCCCCCACTTTTTCTTTTATCATATTTTATATGTTCCGTCCTTTGTCTTGAGCCGGGGGTCTATCGGAAATAGTCTCTCTACTTCTTCGGAGGTAGTGGTATAGACTGCGTACATTTTACCCTCCCCTGACCCCACTAAGTGGGAATATACTGGGTTTGTTGTTGTTGTATATTTTATATGTTTCAATCATTGCCCACCTTTTCTTCTTTTGCCATCTTTTTTTTTTCTGTATAAATATTTCTGCCTCCTCTGTTCCTATTCTTCTAAAAGCCTTTTCTTTGGTAGGTATGAAGCTTGCATGGACGTGACTGATAGTGACCACAAGCCTGTAAGGTGCATATTCAATGTGGAGATTGCTCGAGTGGATGAATCAGTGAGAAGGCAAGAATATGGAGAAATCATTAGATCAAATGAGAAAGTTGTGCATATGCTTCGGGAACTTAATAGAATTCCAGAAGCAATAGTCAGCACAAATAACATAATCCTCCAGAACTCAGATTCTTCCATCTTGCGCATTACAAATAAGAGTGGGAAAAGCAAAGCTTTTTTTGAAATAATTTGTGAAGGCGAGTCCACTGTTAAAGATGATGGACAAGTGTTTGATTATCGTCCAAGAGGTTCTTTTGGTTTCCCTCGTTGGCTTGAGGTAACTTCCACTTCTTATATTAGAGGATTGGATCTTTTCCATCATTGTAGTGCGTGGGGCTTGATGGAGAGTGATTCCTCTCTCTCGCTTTCCTTTTTGTTCCTTTACCTTTATCTAACTTTTTTTCAACAGCTGGAAGTTTGGAAGTCGCATCCAGTTCAGTCATTCTGAAGATTTTCATGAAACATGATTTTAGTATTCACATGCCTATTCGGAACTCTGAACGACAGAAGCTAACTAGACCACAAAGAACTTGCATAGCCTTTCTATTTGTTGTTGTTACAGAAGACAAAAGTATGGAATGAAGAAAATGTCGCACTGGAACATTTTCTTTTATCTAAATGAGAAGACAAAATCGGTAGTAAATGAGTGAAATGACTTATTAAGAACTGTGGTTTACTGGTTTGGATATGGTTAGACCAACACCAAGTTCCATTCGAGAAAGGGGTTAGGGTCCCAGTCTAGCTTCAAAAGCTGCTATTTAAGTTGCACACACACTTCATTTTTTCTGCCGAACCCTGCGGGATTCGTGTGGGATGCCGTCAATATACATCGGATACTTTGACCAATGTCCATGGACATTTTTTTTTGTGGGGACACGGGAAATGGCGTACCTTCAATATTGTAGTCCTTTTGTCTCAATATTATATCCATAGTATACCTCTCAAAATTTAGAATATCCTTGTAGCTCTATTTTTATAATATTGAATTTTTTTAGCCAAATCCCAGCACCAGTATCTATGCCTGGATCTGTACCCCGAATTTTTAAGTGCCGAATCCGACCCTTGGATCCGCACCTATGTCGGATGCTCGCCAAGTCTGGGCAACTTAAATGAATCGTATTCTAGCATGTTGTCCTTAAATGAAGAGCTTATTTACAGTTTCTCTTAAGCTAAACTTTTCACTATAAACATTGACTTTTAAGAATCTTATACATTTGGGTTGAACTTCAACAGGTTAACCCTGCATCAGGCGTCATTGCACCAGACCAAATTGTTGAAATTTCAGTTCACCATGAAGACCACCAGACACTTGAGGAGTATGTTGATGGAATTCCTCAAACCTCTTGGTGTGAAGATGCCAAGGACAAGGAAGTCATGTTGGCAATCAAAGTCCGCGGTTGCTTCTCAACGGAAAGAAAATGTCATCGTGTTCGTGTACGCCACTGCTTTTCAGGCAAGCCTTTACTAAGAAAGATCAAACCAAGCAACTCTGACCATCCACGGCCAAATGTCCTTCACCGGTCTGATTTTCAACCCAGTGGCTTTTCGCCTGATGTTGTTGACGACCTAATAAATCTAAACAGTCCTTGAGGAGCAAGCAAGCCAATCTCCAGGTTCAACCACACCAAATTTGTCTGTAAATAGTTACAGAAGGGACTAATGTGCAACTTCCTGATAGGAAATTTTCGTTGAATATGTCAAATTCTTTTGAGTTGTCCACTTTCGAGTTTTATTTTTCAGGAAGTATGATAAGTGTATAGCATAAATTGCACATATGCAATAACATAGAGCTAGTTGTTGATGTAACCATGTAAGGTATTTGAGTGAGTGGTGCATTGAGTTGAACCCATCTAAAGTTATGGCGTGGGTTTGACCTCTTTTTTGAGTATTCTTTTGATACATTCCTTGTTTCTACATTTTTCTATTTTGGGAAGAGAAATGTGTCCTCCACGAGGTAGTGGCAAGCTCTGCGTATATTCTACCGTCTGCATATATGTTGTAGTTGGGAGGAGAAATGTGTGTGCTATGAACTTTTAACAGGAAAAGGAGGCCTGTGATATGTTTTCCCTCTCTCCAACATTGTGCTTTGTCATTATTTTTGTATTTTTTAGCATTGTACCCATTCCAATTACAAAGGTTGTATTGAATGAAAAACAAAGAAATTGGGGTTTGCTCTTCTTGTCATAACATCTTGTTTGGGTGATTGTATTGTGTTGTTAGTTTAAATACCATATCTGTTTTGATTGTTAATTGTTGTATTATATCATTAGATCCATTGTTAGATGATGATGAAAATTTTCCAGTTGTGCAATGACTGGCCGATTTGGCGAATCGCTTCACTACTTTTATTGTTTTTTCTCATTTTATTTTTACTTATTATTTAATAATTATAGTTTATCCGTTATCCTACATTTTATAGTAGCTTTACGTTGTATCCTTTTTTTCTAATAGGTTTATTCTTTGAATTGTTAGGTATGGACATTATGCAATTACGAAAAATAATAAAATTGATTCATATGTTACTTGTTAAAACAAGACAATACAATACATTGTGAAACAATATGCAATAACCATTCCAAACATAAGTGAATTATTATGCTTAGGAGTAGCAACACCAGAACTATAATGTTGCGATTATAAATTTAAGACATAAAATATTAAACAATAATGAAATTATTTAGTAAATATATATTCTTTTTTGTAGATATTTTGATCAAGAAATTATCTAGTTATTCTAGATATATTTTGAATTTCCTAACGGTTTAATTTTTTAGTAGGTGTTGGACACAAAAATTGACATTTGAGAAAAAAAAGTTTTAAAATGTCATTTAACTGTTGAAACTGTGTTAGAACATTGTATTTCACTTGAAAATATGTATCGGACCTTTACCGTACCCCACGCATAGCGAGAGCTTAGTGCAACGGACTATTCAACCCCATTTTTTTAAGTGTATGAATATATCTTACATAAGGATGAAAACTTGTATGGAAATATTGAACTGATGAAAATAAAAGAACACCAAGCATATAACTAACATAAAGAATAGTGCTAAATAGATATTCTCCTGATTAATGTTAAACCTACATTATAAAATGGAATGTTATATAGAGAATATACATATATATCTCTATCGAAAACTTGAAAAATTAGAACATCGATACCATAATAACGAGCATCAAACCCCACTCTTCATGTTGATGTAGACATATCAACTATACCCGGAGTCTTGATAACACCCCTTGGAAGCAAAGCAGGATGGGATCGATCTTCAGCCTAAAACCAACATATAAATCGCGATATATAGGATTCAAAATTGAAGATCAAAGAAAGGGCCGCGATTTGAGTAATTTCCGTTGCATTACCTGAACTGTTTTGATGTTTGAAGTCCACTCTAGAGCCAACGCCAAGATACAACCATTAAACGAGGGTGGATTTATGAACTCTGACAAATGACTACCAAAGAACTAGCTTTTGATATGTCCCTAAACCTTGAGTAACAAGGAACTTCATGGCATGTGCAGCAAAGCAAATCCATATGCATCTAATCATGACCGCATCTGTGATCACTGGTTCACAATAGAATAAAGTATGTCAACAACAACATAATACGCAGTGCAATCTCACAAGTGAGGTCTGGGAAGATAAGATGTACGCAGACCTTAACTCTACCTTTGTGGATAGAGAGGTTGTTTCCAGTAGAGCCTCAGTACGGTTAGTATGTCATCAAACACGAAATACAAAAGTCTTCTGATAAGACTCCGGAACAAATTACTTGATATTTATTAGATGCATAGAGAAGTCTGATAACATGTTTTTGCTTCTTGTTTGCAGGGAAAGTCTCTAATCTGTCTATTCTTCCATTACAAAGGAAACCTTGATGCACTAGAATTTCTCTCTACATTTTTTATGAGTAAAGGGTAACTTGTACTATTTCATAGCCAAACCAAAAAACTCAACACCTACAAATCAGGTCTTGTTGGGCCAACAGCTGAAAAACTAATCAGAATATCGAAACAAATATCAAACTTGTACAAAAAGAGAGCCCTCCGCAGAAGAAAGTCCTTTCTCAAGCCCTTGAAACCCCAATCGAAAGCTAAAAAAAAAGTTCCACTGTAGGATGTGTATATAAAGCTGTTAGGGGGGCAGAATGTGTTTTTTTCAAGGTAGCAACGATTGCCTTATTGGGACAACGAGGAAGATTCAGAAGCAGTAAAAATAGGTAAAAGACACCAAGAAGCAACGATTAGAACCAAGATACGACCCATGAGGACACATTAAATACTATAGGAATATAAATATTAATGATATCCCCGGATCAACCCATCGGACAAATCTGTTAATATAATTCTAATCTGAATTCTAAATGTTCCTATCTGAATGGTTATCAACCTTAACTCAAAGGTTAAGGCAGTGTTAACAGTATTATCTTTTAATGACCACATGTTTGGCAGTGAGAAAGAAAGTTAACTACAGGTCAATATTCAAACCATTCACCACATTCTGGTTCCTAATTTTTCCCCCCTTCATCTCACCAAACCAGACCGTACTGTATCCATGTGCATGGTTGTGCTTTATGTCCCGTCAGATCTCACTGTGACTCACTCTGCTAATGTTTGTTATACTGATCAAAACTCCTAAATTCTTAGAAAAACACAGAACTCTGTCTCTAAGATGCCAATCATAGTTTTTATATCAATCCGACAGATTAGTTAAGAGGAACACCAAAGCATTAACTCCTGAGGGGAAGGATAAAACATCAAAACCTCTAGGCTTTGATGAAACAAAGTCAAAGCATGCATTTTCATCTTTAGGCCTTCCACAGGGACACAGCCAATAACATTTAACTAGATTAAAGAAAAGTTACTAAAAGTTACACGAGCAGGAATGTGAATGTCTAAACTAGCAGGCAGATGTGGTACACCAAACTATCAAAATGTGGACAGATTAGCTCGGGCCTCAAAAAGTCAATGCCTGCGCCCACTCACTAATCCCCAACCCTGATTCATAATTAAATTTTAGCATGAAAATTTTATTCTTTTCTAAGTAATGAAAATTATACTAAAGAATAGCACCCGGAGAGTACAGTGGATGAATAGCACAGCCATTTATGCATCCTAGTACACTAGATACAATGAAAATAACTGAGGACATGAACCATCCTATCTACTTCCAGTATATTTTCATTTTTACACCAAAAGACAACTTAACGCCAAATATTTCCTCTTTGCCTATGAAGTACCTCTCATTTCTCTCCTTAGTGCCTAAGCATCTTTTCATGTTCTGACTATGTTTGAGCAATAATTTATGTAGGCCGTTAAAAGAATATACAAGAAACAAAACAAAATTTCTGCAACATAGAAGACGGTGTATATTAGCCTCCATTCATATCAAGCTTGAAGGACCTAAGTTTCCACATTGGAGATGGAAATAGAAAGCTCTCATGACCAAGGTTACTCTCCACTGTGAGACTAATTTCATATACTAACATAACTTCAAATTTCAAATTAATTTTGAAAAGAGCTTCTTACCCAGTAATGCCAGTGCATTCGATGACAAGACAAACATTTTAATGATGAAAACAACGGAAGAGGGAAATTCCCACACCTGGAAATAAATAAAAGATTAGTAGAAAACTATAAAAGCGAAACAAGAAAGTTCCTAAGTAATTGATACAATATGGCCAAATGACAGCAAGGAACATACCATCATGGCAATGACAAAAATCTTGAAGTAACTTGAAACGAGGATCGAAAGCAATATATGCTTACACCTGTGGATTTAAATCCAAGTAAACAATAATCATATCAACTTAGCTCCAAAGATTATATGCTAATTTGACATCTGAGGAAACCATTTAGACTAAAACCTCCTCATATGAGCTGTTTTTTTCCAATTAAATTATTAGAGGTAATCACTGATCCTTAATGACTCCACCTGTGCGAGTCAACCCGAAAAAAAAGGAAAGATAGGATTATCAATTCTCTACTCGGTAAGAAAATTAGTTAATTCTGGCCTTAGATAGGTGTAGAAATACTTAAGTGACACTAGAAACTCTAAAGCTCCGTAAAAATCTTAGGCAATCCGTGTCTGCACGACTAACAAAATTGCGATACTTGAAATGGCTTTTAATCAGCAACTCACATGTACTTATAGATTGTAAAATATATAGAGGCTCAACGTGGTGCTGATAGAATGGTAAAATAATAACCAACAGGAAGATCTGCCCAGAACGTCGTGCAGAATGATATGCAAGTGAAATGTTGTCTAACATTTTTGAACATCCAAAAAGAGAAAAAGGACCATTTATTTTGCGCAAAGAGAATATTAATCAGAACAAAGATAAATTGAAGTACTAAACTACAAGATGAAGGAAAGGTTTACCTTGAATCTCCTATTTTTGCATTCAAAAATCTCCTTGTACCAAATAGAATTACACCAAGGAACATGAGATTCCCAAAGAAGACTCCCATGAGCACCTAACAACAGCAACCATCACATTATGATAAAGCAAAGATCTAGACCGACAAAGGGAGTGGATAGGGACTGAAATAGAACTGACACAGATTTCAAGGTATGCACCTTTCCACAAAGCCCCAAAAATGAGGCAAAGCTTGCAGGCAAACTCCTCTCATCTTGAACTGTGCATAGCGCCAACATTTGGTCTTTACGAGTTGAGGTCATTAAACAATGCATGTCTTAAAGGTTGCCCTAAGTTGGAACATAGGGCTATCATAGAATTTTATTCTACTGAAGTGGAATTCTGATTCTTAGTTCAATAAAGCACGTAGTTTAATACCTTGTCCCAATTTTAAATCATCCACTCACAAGAGAGAAAAGATAAGGATGCTTATAATCTGATTTGTAATTGTAAATTGTTGGTCAGAGAAACTTACAAGAAATAGTTAATTCCTCAAATTATCTGTGGTCACAACCTAACAAGAGGTGCAAACTAAACCATTTATGCTTCCAATGCAATACTAAAGGATTACATGTCGCAATATCATGTCCACAAAGAAAGAGCAACTATCTTTATATGCACTGAAAGCTTTTTAATGTGAAATCTGGCTACCAAGTTCAAAACAAACCCCTGCATGCTGTTTGAATCCTCGGGAACATATATAGAAGTCAAAGTATCAACCCAGAAGCGTGGCCGGATTGGTTGAGCAGGGATCTCTATAATGGTGAGTCTCAAGTTCAAAACCCCTGCATGCTTTCTCGGTTGAGCTCGTCGCACGGGGCTTTCTTAGTGCAGTTTACCTCTCCTTTGAGGTTTGCAGGCCATTACTCTGAAGCGGGTTTACAATGTGCGCACCAGAAGGGCAGCAGTAGCAGATTCCCTTGTCATCAAAAAGAAAAAATAGAAGTCAAAGAATCAAGGCAAGGTTGTGTTTTGTTTGGTTGGTCTTTAAAAAAGCATGTCTCACTTAGGATAATCTGCATAGGATGGGCTACCAGTTATGTAACAATGTTAAATATGTAATAACAACACAATAGTCAATCAATCATCTATTCTTGCATTGCACCATAGTAGCACAGATATGGCAGATGTTTTACAGTATTTTGGGCATCAACTGGGTAATGCCAATATCAACCTGAGACTTGGTAACATACTGAAACAGAAAAGGTTTTGTGAAACTATATGGAATACAATTCCAGCATGTATTTGGCGGTGTATATGGAAGTAAAGGAACTGAAGAGTTTTTGAAGGTCAAGCTAACAATACTCTGAAGATCAAACTTGGCTGTATATTTTGTGATCTAGTTCGATTAGGACAGATTTTGTAAATCACATGGAAACTTTATTACAATGCATGGATAGCTTGCAATAGAGGCTTTCTGTTTTTTCTTGTTTTTTGAACTTTTGGTGTAATCAAGACACTATCTTTTTGTTATATCAACAACAGTTAGCCTTTTCAAGGAAAAAAGAAATAATCTATAATAACTTGTTAAAATGTCGAAATAGAAAATGTAGATTAACACTTGATATCGGTGAACATGAACTAGAGACTAGAAGGATACAAGCATCTAAAATCAGGAAGCCCATAGATAATTTCCACAACAAGACCTGCATAAAGGGAAAAAAAAAACAAATCAAACAAGAAAAGAGAACAAGATGAATTAGCAATGCCATGTCTACATATACACAGCAAATAATGAACTGGAAATACACGACCGTACCTCATTATGCAAAGTCTCTCGAGAGAACCTATTGTAGAACAAGTGTCTGTAGGCTTTAATTTTATGCAAAATCAAGTCAATAACCAATATCTACATTCCAAACAAACAATTAGGAACCAAACCAAGAATGCTATATATGGAACTCGCGTTCTATATCTCTCTATTTCTTTTTAAATTCTTTTTTAGTATCAATTACCATAAGTTCACATTCGATGTACTCATCAGCAACTGCTTTGCAATTTCCCTGCACAAAGTTGAGCATCCTAATTAATGTTATAAAAAGCACTAGCATATTGGTTTGTATATTGGATATACACTCCAACAGCCAGGGGCAGATCCAACATGGTTCATGTGGGCTCACCGAACCTATTAGCTTTCTCTCAAACTCTATATATTAAAATATTCACTAAATTCCTATAAATATTTGATTATGAACCTAGTTATTATTATATATTAACTTGAAATCATTGTAAGAACCCATAAACTCCTAATCCTGGATCCGCCTCCGCCTCTGCCAACAGCTCGGTCCCAATTTGTTTGTCTTACTTTCCTTTTTAGTCAGTTTAAAACAAAATGCCTCCCTCTTTCGATGCTCCACGTGACATGTTTAAGACCACAAGATTAGAGACCGTTTTGGCACATTCTATCAATCTTTATTTAACAGGGCATTTGGACATGAAATTTTTTTGCTTTTTCTCCCGAGTTGAACAGAAGACACCTTTGGCCATAAAATTCTGGAATTCAAATTTTCAAAAATTTGAAAAACACCAAAAAACTGTTTTCACACCAAATTACTCACAAAAATTCAAAAAACAACTCCAATTTATATTCGTGATCAAACACAACTCCAATTTTAAAAGAGTAAAGCTAAAGCATCTAGTACCCCTGAACTGTGACCAAATTTGCTACGACACACTCCAACTTCACAGGGGCCCTATTACCCCGAACTAAATTTTAGCATATTTTGTCATCCTTTTTAGTTGACGTGGAATTTTTTGTTAGCCTTTTTAGCTGATGTGGCACTTTTAACGTGGGCTCATTTTATGTAATAAAAGTGTCACGTCAACACAAAAGGGCGACAAAAATACGCTAAAATTTAGTTTAGGGGCAATAGGAGCACTGTGAAGTTGCAGTGTGTAGTAGCAACTTTGGCCATAGTTCAGGTGTTACTGAATGCTTATCTCGTTTTAAAATATCATTCTTTACTTTGAAAACAACAAATACCTTTTTCAAATACTCATAATTTTTCATGGCCAAACGCTCCCTAAGACCACAAAATTCAAAAGTAATTTTATTTAGAGAAACAAATAGCAAGAGAGTAAGAATAAGGAAAGAGAATATACACATTTCATAAGACGGATATTGCCAGGAGAATACTGTATGTAAAGAGTTGTAACTGAGAATCCACACTGAACACATCTATAGCTTATCTCCTTTTCATTTTCACCTCCACATTTTATCTCCATTTTCCAAAAACACTCAGCACCTCAATACTGTAAAAATAAAATAAGAACAAACAAAAAAAACACAATTACATATATATGAATTATAAGAAAAAAAAATGAAATTCAATCAGAGACTTACATTTTCTACCGTGATTATCGCCGGCGATCGGCGACGGCGGCGAATGAGCAGTGGCGGATTTGGACACCCAGAATTTTCCTTTTTTTAAAAAAAAATAGGATTTAAAATTCTACTATTTGTTTTTTCTCTTTCTTTTTTTGCTTGAAGAAAGAGGCAAACGTCGTCGTTTATGTGAACTTATATTATAGCGGAGAGGAGCAAATAAGCGAAGTGAAAAAATTATTTGTTGTGCAAATTTTTAATTATGATTATGCAATACTCACGCAGCACTATTAAAATTTTAAAAAACTTCTAAATTTGATTGTGAATTCAAATATAGAAGCTTTGAGTTTTTGAAGTAAACTTTATGTATTTAAAAATTACTATAAATTATAATAATTAGCAACTTAAATATTTGAAATATATGTAATGAAATTTTAACTAAAAAATAATTTGATTAACTCTCAAAATTTTAATTGTGCCAAATAACTTGAACGGAAAAAGTATTATAGTATGCAAAATATGGCATTATACAAAAACTAATTATTATATATATAATTTTACACAAGTTTACGCCAAAATTAAATTTTTTGTTAATACTGAACAAATAACCGCTTGGTTATTAGTGAAAAATAGTTATATGTACAACTATCTAGGGCGAGCACTTTGTTGCAAATGTCACATTATTATACTAATATGGAAAAAAAAAATTGATAATGAGTGTTTTTATGGGTCTTACACTACTGAATTTGAATTAGTCGAAATTCCAAAATGAAAGCAAAACACCGACTAGCAAAATTGAAAATAAAAAAGATATCATATTACCCTTAAGAGCGTTTAGTAATATGAACAAATAATATGTCACGGAGGAAGTAATAGGGAAGAGCTTGAGTCTACATTTAGTAAAGCATCTAAGATCATCGACTTTCTTGTTTGATGATTATCACAATCTATGGAACATGTGTTGAAGAACACAAAAAAGGAATAGGAAAATATGTATCAATGAGGATATTGTTCTATTTTTCAAGTTACCATATCAGACTTGCCAGTATCAGTTACTTATCGCGGCAAAACAATTTTAATGGGATAATGTAAAAAGTCTACCCACTATCAGTGCATGTAACTTAAACTCATGTATTAATAAATAAACGCAAGCTAATACATTGGACACAACACATTTTCGACATACTTTGACATGCATTTCTCCCAGCTGCATTAATGTACAACGTCACTCTTCATAGGCTCTACTCCACATTTTGAAGTTAAAACTTTCAGTTTTGTTAAACTAAAATCCTATGATGAATCCCTAAATAACAATACAACACAACTGTCACTTATGTTAATAGTGACAATCTTAACTTTCACTAGGAATAGAATACAAATCATCTCCTCCTTCCCAGATCAGAAAAAACTGGCAAGATAGAAACTCGATCATACTGAAATGCACTTAAGAGATTTAACAGCACTATTGAGGAAGAGCATAACCCCGGAGGTATGTCGAGTCCACTCCTGATTCTCGTATCAATGCTACCCGCCCTGTACGAGCCACCTACACCAAAAGACCGACAATATGGATAAGAGGGTAACATTACACTGAAGCAGGTTTTGAAGACAAGTTCTTGTTTACTTTAGGGGTAATTTGGTTGGATTTTGTGGGGGATTTAACCGCCACATAAAAACTAATCATTGATTTATGCTCTACAACCTTTGATTGTTTTTGTTTTCCTTCATGCATAGTACTTGCAGAAGCTACACAAGAACTTTTGTACGTACTATTTTATGCATGCTAGAATGTGGAATAAGAATGTGGGGGATAGGATTAAGAACACTAAAATAACAAAACTATCGCATTGATAATAAAACTTCCATTTTGTTTTCGAAGTAAACAGATTTATTAAGTTATAAATTATATATACTAATTTGTAGTATATCAAACTAAACTTTCAACAAGAAATAATCCCACATTACAATCCTTGAATTTCTAGTTTCTGCATTACCTTCCTCATGCTACTAATCTCTGCAAAACTTGTCACTAAACCAAACGACCCATAAATGCATCCTATGATGGTATGATTAATAGTTTTACAAGATTCAGAATTAAATCCTCTCCCTTATTTACTTCTTATTCATGAATTAAGATCTTACAAACCACGTTGGTGAATTCCCACCAGCGCAGCAGAACACAACTCCAAGTGGATGGTGGATTCCTTATAACACAAGGCTCAAGACTAAAAGAGTGCAAGTACGATCAACTGCATGGATGTGGAAAACCAAAAACCTAACGGCTCCAGAACATCTTATAAAGTTAAGGCACCTTCCAAGGTATGCATTCACTCATCATACTCATGTCTAGCACACAATCATAAGCACCTTTAAACCATTTTTAATAAGCATACCTGCTTACCAAAGGTCTACTAAACTTACTTTTTCATCTGCTAGTACAAGCTAAACATGCTAAAACCATTATGCATCTTGCAGCTGGAGGATTAAACAACACAGATCAGCACTCGATATTGAAATTCCTAGTCTTTAAAGGAGTTCATGTTAAGTGGTTAAGATAGATGTTGCATTCATCTACTGCAATTATAGAAACACATGTATCACTAGAATAAGAGAAGCACAAGCAATATTACTGGAGCTTTTAAATGCATGCAATTCACCATTTCAATCACTTAGAACGATACTTGAAGTTTGATTTTAATGCAGTCAAACTTTCGGGAAACACAAAAAAAAAAAACATCATAAAGCAGAATATTTGTCAAGCTAGCTAAGTCCTGTGCAAGTCAATGATTGGTTCATCTCTTCTGGTTTCAAGAAAACTGTGCTAAATTCATGCACTAAATTTTAAATTGCTCTGTACTTTTCAAGGAGGCGAAGACCGGGTAGAAGGAACAGAAGAAGAAAATTCAGAAAACATACAAACTCAGATCGACCAAAATGCAGGATATAACACTTTCAAGATGCCAGCCTATATGTGTTGACAAGTCAAAATTCAGTTTGAGGAAACAAACCTCACAAATGCCATAAGGCTCTAGTAATCTTTGCAATGCCAGCAACTTGTTGAAGTCTCCCGTCAACTGCAAAATTATGCAATCAAATTCAGAGAGAAGTCAACGAGGGATGGGAAAGCATGACACACGTATTGATGAGCAGTCCTTTTCATTTGTGATTAGGTTTTTGTAAGAAGACAAATGCAGATATATGCAGTCAGGTACAGCAGAGACACCCTATATATATATATGCGCGCACACACACATATACACACGGAAATAGCAATCGCAGGCCAGGAAGTAATCCTTAAAAACTACAAAACTCCAGACTCAAACCCATTACAAATGGAATTGAGACAATAACCGACACTGCTTGCGCAAAATCCGGCCTATTCCCTGTGCCACTGGCAAAGTGTGTTAACAGTATTGGCATTAACATGTGTGAATTAATGATTGACTGAAGGAACAAATCGCTAGAGCGAGCATATAAATAAAGGGTATAAGTATAACATGTAACTGAAAATAAAAAAGTAATCCTCTACAATATGCAAAAGCATACCAATATACAGCAAGTAAACGACATGAAAAGAGCTCAACAAATAAAAATAAAAGAGTTGCTAGTTTTCACCTCCAATGTTACTTGATAAAAGAAAAAAAGAATTTTCACCTCCAATGTTACTGTATGATCAGACACATCAACAGGTTTAGCACGAAAAATACTGGCAATATCAAGGACATCCCTCCTTGCTGCAGGATTGGCGGCTACTTTAATAAGCATTAGCTCCCGCTCAGCAAATGGTAAATGAGTTATATCTTGAACCTAAAAATGAGCACAAATGTATTATCTGTCTGATCTAAACTCCAATGAACAAAGATTTAAGTACGTATCTGAGAAGAGTGAAACTTTCTTAGAGTGGGTAAAATTGTCATTCAAGATGAAAATTTTGTTTCGCTCTACAAGCCTTTTTTTTTCCTCATTGAGAAGGTGTGGTTTTAATTACTACGACCTTAATGGTAAGAGAGAGGTGAAATTACAGTACTACTTAAAAAGGGCAACCCGGGGCACTAAAGCTACGGGGAAGGGCCCCACCACTATTTGTTAAGATTTAAGTTTTAGAAAACCTACAATAGAGTTGGCAAAGAACAATGAGCTTGGAAGATGAACAAGGTTAAGTGCACTGCTGGGAAGGTTGAGCAGGAAAAACGCCAACTTTAAGAAATATAGGTGGCGAGCTTTGAAAAAACTAAGACAAAAATAATTATCAGATCAGTGGTCCAATTGAAGGAAAAGCAAACAAATCTTAACAAATAGTAAAACTAGTTTGGACTCTTCTTATACAAGTATATTGAGTTTCCATGGTAGGTCAAATCCCCCTCACCCAAATCCCAAAGCACCTAAAATAAGCTTCTAAGTTATATCTAGCCATGAACATCTATCAACTTGTAAATTTACCTCATGAACATCTATCAACTTGTAAAATTGCTTGACCAATTTCCCTACAGTTTCATCAGTTCCAGGGACCACCGTTGTAATGCGTGAGAGCCCCTCTGCCTCTGCAGGGCCTACAGCAAGGCTCTGCAACATAATCAATGAAATGAAGGCTCAGACGAGAAAATCAAGAGGAACACAAACAGTAAAGGAAGCAGCAAGAATCAGTGGAAAATGCAACCTGAATGTTATAACCTCGTCGAGATATAACACCACTTATCAAGTTTAGGACACCGGGAACATTGTTGACAAGCATGGATAATGTGTGTGACCGAATCCCACTCAACTGCAGTATCAAAATGATCGTCAGAATTGCAGCATGTAGAGGGAACAAGAGGATCACATTGGCAGAATGGCCTCCATAAGGTACTTTTATTGACTAAGAGTATACTTCTTATCTTACCATGGATGCACTTTGATTAATACTTGGTTTACCAAAAAGGTTCGTCTTTAGAATGTGAATTTAGAATGTGGAATTTGGGAAGGATGTACACAGTTTTTCCAACATTCTTTCTCATTTTTGGGAAGAAATATTAAGCTTTCCATCTATTAAAAGGCTCAGTAATTCACAGAGTACTATATGTTGTAACACAGATATGGAGTAATATGGGTTTCTCCACAGAAAAAAACAGATTGATCTTGAGAAGTGAATTGGGTCCTTACATCTCCATCATACAGATATCCCCAGTGGGCATCGAGAACTTGGTTAACTGAGGTTTCATCACCGGACTCCACAGGATAAACATCACCCTGTATTCAAACCAAAAAGAATAAGATTTGCAACAACATCAACAATACCCAGTGAAATCCCACAAGTTAGAAGCTTTGCAAACCATAAGGAATAAGATTTGCAACTTTGGAATAAATTGAACACCACAAGAATATCAAAGAGAAATTTTCATTCATGCAGATTCACAGTATTGAAATTTAAACCATCATAATAGAACTATAGACCAGAAGAAATGTGAGCGCAATATGAATTACATCAGCTCACGCAGCTATGAAGAATCAATAATTCTTTTTCTGATAATTTAAGCTGATGAATTCAAACCAAAAAGAATAAGATTTGTAACTTTGGATTCAATTGAACACCACAAGAAAATCAAAGAGAAATTTTCACGCATGCAGATTCACAGTATTGAAATTTAAACCATAATAATAGAATTATAGACCAGAAGAAATATGAATATGAATTACATCAGCTCACACAGCTATGAACAACCAATAGTTCTTTTTCTGAATAACTTAATCTTATAATAAATTATGGATGACCTTCCTGAAATCTAGCAAGTAAACTGAAGCGAGTTTGACATTTGTTTTGACAAGATATCATGCCTTCGTCAGGAAAGAGAAAAGTAGAATCAAGATAACACTTCATATATTGGCGACCTGCAACTTAACTCTTATGATCCAAGAATCTAAGGCTTCTATATTCGCTATGAGCAAGGAGGAAGATGCAATAAGAAGCCCAGTTCATACCCACACTTCTGCCTCTAGGAATTTCTAGAGATTTCGACATAAAAGATTAGATACTGATATAACCATTTCTCTTGTTCCTTTATTCAAATCCTAGGAAAAGAAACAGCATTCTCACTGTGCAAATTGATTCTTCCACATCACAGTTTTAATTTGCAAAATGGAAATGTGAAAAGATAGCATAACGTTTTTCATATTTTCCTTTCTTGAAGGCTTAGGAAGGCAACAGTATTCACACTGTATTCCATTTACATCACAAATTTTATTTTACCAACTGGAACTACTGTGTTTGGAAAGATTTCAGGAAGCCTAGTGTAGGTAATGAAAGATCAACAATTAGTCCATGAAAATCACATGCAAAGGGAAACTAGAAAAATAAATTCTTAATGAGCTAGTTAAATGAAATTAGATTCAAAACATGTAGCAAGATACTAAAAGTTTCCACAAGAAATTCATGGAAATATCAAGCATGTCCACCTTAACCAAGACTCAGTGTATATTATACAATCAGATACCAAAGATGCATGAAAATGAATTAAACCACAGTGGGCTTAAGAACATTATATACCCCTGAACTATTGCTGGCTCCATTGTCCATTGGTTGACTTTTGTTGTTCAGGATACTGGGAATTTTTTCTTCGAGATCTGGATACGAAGCTGCAGAAAACCTCCAAAAAGGAGCATCCTCACCCATCTTTTCACGTCTCAAGGCAATCTGTGGTGACAAAGATCAATAGACAACAGCATCACGTCAGCCCTAGTGCATTCTTCCTTTTGTCTTTAAAAATAAAGATAACTACTTGATTGCATTTAGTGGGTCACCCTGTATGCTAGAGTCTAGAGAGGTATTATTATAAGAAAACCCTTAATATTATTGTTGACAAGACACTTGAGACAAATCTGAATAATAACAAATAAACTAAGAAATCTGTGACTCCTCAAACTTTAGTCAGTCATCCAATTTATTATTATTATTTTTGACAATGTCACCCAATTTATTATCCATTTATCAGACGAGCACGTATAACCTTGATCACTACAGCCGGACTCCAAAAGTTACTGGCTTAAATTTGAAGGAAACTTATAACCTAGGACTATGCAATCAGAGAACATGGTAACTAAAATCATCAAAACCATTTAGGCATATAAGCAAATATTAGAATATATCAGTCTTTTCAAACATGGAAAATGTACCTTCCCAGTTCGGGCTAGCTCTTTGATCCCAAACTTGCTTAAATTTCTCAGAACGGCAGCCATCTTCCCTGGATCACCAGTTACCTAAGTCAACCACAGGACAATATATCTGCTTGTTATTTAAAAAAGCACAAGAACTAGATTGGCGCACAAAAATGAAATTATGCACATTGTACACACATCATAATGGCATATATTAAAGAAATAAACCTGCAGCAAAGTTGAACTCTTCGCAATGGTAATCTCGCTAAAGAACTTACCTGAGTTAAAAACTTGACAATGAAGACTCCAATATCAAACGCTAGTCAATTTTTACTAGCTTTCTTTCCTCTACCTTTTCTTATTTATTTTGAGTTTAAAAATAGTAGGGTCAAGTAGTCATACAGATTGACATATATTTAAACCGTGGGTAAACAGACAGAGTTGGCAGCACAAGAAAATGGCTGAAAAGCAAACCACACAAGATGGAAAAACAAATAGCAAATAGACAAGGTTGTATAAGCGATTGGCAAAGATTGACACAGCCAAAGAGAATAAGTTTTAAAAAGGGAAATAAACAACTAAAAGTAATTCTTCTTCCATCCCATTTTAATTCATTAATTTTCATGTGTCTTGAGCCGGGGGTCTATCGGAAACAGCCTTTCTACTTCTTCAGAGGTAGAGGTATGGACTGCGTACACCTTACCCCCCCCAGACCCCACTACGTGGGAATACACTGGGTTTGTTGTTGTTGTTGTTCATGTAGCTCAACACTAGAATAGCTTAATTGACTTCTATATTAAGATTGATACACAAGAGTTTGAAATACTACATTTTACATCAAAAAAGGTGAACAAGTTGGCTGACAAAACATTGCATCAAATTGAAATGACGTTAAGTAGGGTATTTTTTATAAGTTAAAATAACATAAAGTACTATTTGTTTACAGTATTAATGTGAGTTGTTTGGAGGAAAATGCTAGCCAAGGGTTCAGAATTTTAGGATAGACCTAAGTAACAAGTAGGTCAGCCAACTAAATAGTGGCGAAGAAAGTGTGACTTGATTCTAGTTTGGAAGCATGGAAAACAAACAAAGAGCTATTGAGACTAATAAGTTAATTGAATACGTAAGTCAGTCATAAACTTATGCCAAACTCCATCCACAAGCACATAACACATGATCCTGTTTTGTTTGGTATTCTCTGTTTTGCATGCTACATGACAACTAACAATTTAATTTAGTAAGTATATGCATAACTTTGTGAAAGAGATGAATCTAAGATCTTTAATAGTGTTATCTGATTAAGTTGCTAAAACAATCACTGATCAAGTACTACCCACTCATCAGACTCCAAAGCAAGGGATATATCTAAACACTTCAAATGACATGTAAAAGCTGGGAAAGAAGATCGAAGTCACCTCGATAGTCAGAAAGTGTTCTGCTATATCCACAATTTTTCCTCTGAAGATGTCCACCAACCACATGATCTGAATACCAAAGTAAAACATAATGAAACAGTACATAGACTAAGACAAAAATGAAATAATGGCACGTCATAGTCCATGGCTTAAACAATTTACACACTGTTCATTCAATTTTTTTAATCAAGAAAAAAAAATGAAAAAATTATAGACCAAGGAACGTTAACAATATTTTATTGTATGCATTTTAATTACTGCCTAAAAGGAAACGGACCTTGCTTTCTCATTCATAATGGACCTTCATAGAATTAGATCCTCCTTTACTAAATAGATTTCCAGTTCTTTATTTTCCCATTTGATCAACTTAATTACTTCAGTGCGTACACGGACTTAGAGCTTGTTTGGATGGGCTTATACTTATGGCATACAAGCATAAGTTATAAGTTTAACTTAGGAATCCTAACTTACGGCTTTTGGCTAATTTTTATTATATTGGCTTAAAAATAAATGCTTAAAGGTACTTCTTATTTTACCCAAACACTTCAAAAGTGCTTTAAAGCACCTAAATAAGCCAATCCAAACAGGCTCTTAGTTGGATCGTCTCATGCAAATACTGCAGTATGTCACACATCTAAATTTAAATAATTTATTAATCAATAGGCAGATAGTTCCAAGTTCCAACTCATTTATTCAGAAATCTTTCAGATATAGGAACAAAGTTAAGCATGAAAAGCAAGAGGTGTCTAGTATACTTCAGCTTTTGTGGTTGCGTCTGCATTCAGTTTTATGAGCATCAATTCCCGTTCCACTTGTGGTTCTCTTGATAGATCCTCCACCTGAAATATCATACCAAGATAAATTGGGAAGTGTGACTGCAGTAGAATTTAAGCATGTACCTTTTCTTCTTCTTTTTTGAAGAAGATTTTTTTTTTTTTTGGCAACCCGATGCACTAAAGCTACCGCTATGCGCGGTGTCCGGGGAAGGGCCCCGCCACAAGGGTGTATCGTACACAGCCTTACCTTATTATATTTAAGGATATACCTCGATTAATGATTATGCATGGAAAATTTGACAAGAAGTCATATCCCGGTTAAGAGAAGGCATATTGAGGTACTACTTAATTAATCCATTGAATGGTCGAGAGGATATTGAAGAATTACCAACCAATGACAATTACTAATCATTCGGAGGTAGCGGTATGGACTGCGTACATTTTACCCTCCTCAGACCTCACTTTGTGGAAATACACTGGGTTTGCTGTTGTTGTACCAACCAATGACAATTACTAATCATTCTCATGTTTTGCATGTCAATGACAAAGGAAAATTAAGTGTACAAAACCACTGCTATTTTACAAGTCACAGCGTCCTCTACCAAAAGTTTCAAAGAACTTCTGCAAATGATGATTGCCTACAGCTACAAGTATAACAATCAAGACCATTTCAGACAAGCAGGAAGATATTGTGTGAGTCAACAGGGGATCGATTGACAGCAATATATGAACGGGAAACTGATATGTGTGTGGCTAGTGCCTAGTCATGCCATAGGCACAAACAGACAACTGCACGCAGTAGAGCCTATAGAATTTATCAAATTGGTACTTCCCATTAGAAAGACATCCTCAAAAAAATCTAGAAAATCTTAAGAAGGTTTACAACGAAATACAGCCTGATATTTCAGAAGATAAGACTGACCTTCCAGACACTCACAAGCTTGTTGAGCTGCTCTACAACTTGTTGCAAAACTTTCTCAGTTCCAGAGACCACTATGGTAAAGAGAGCTTTATCTTTGTTCAAACCAACAGCGAGTGACTCAATGTTGTACCCCCTTCGAGCAAAAACTCCAGCAATTCTATTTATTATACCACTTTCATCCCCAACAAATACTGAAATGGTGTGACTTTTCACCCTGGTAATATATATGAATTACAGCTCCATGAGGCCCAGGTATTAAACAGTCTTTTAATAACTCATGGTGACTTCAAAAGGTAAAGAAGATCAGAAGATTATTTCTTTTATGAGTCTATCAAAATCTAAATAAGAAGACTAGTTTCCCGAAATAACCAAATCTAGTCAATTGTACAACTTGCAAATGATTCTTCATGCTATCCATTTGCCAACCACGAGACGGGGTCGAAAAGTTTAATTAACCAAGAAACCAGCCATTTCATACATGGAACATTAAATGGATAGGGGAATAGAAAATCCAAAATAATTGGAATCTTGTGTACTTTACTAATCAAAATAGAAAAAGTCTAATACTCCACAAAATAACTGTCAACATCAAAGCAATTATAAACTAGTTTACTCCAAATTGTCTTATGGCCAACCCCTAATATATAATATATACGCGGGGACATGCTTCAAAATTGTGCCCTCCATGACTAAAGTTAATGGGAACCCATCAAAAAACATGTTAATGATTTTAAAATAACCACACTTATTAATCAATTGCCAGAACACAAATTAGTCCAAGCACGTAGTGTTATACGTTGCGCAATTCTAATTCTACCTTGATCCAGAAAATCTCCAATTCCTTCTTATCATACTCCAAACAATTCAAAAATCATAAAATTACTAATAACCAAATAGTTCCAGAAAAAAGTAATCAGCTACAAATAAACTAAAAGTCTACAACTCCAAATGCACATAAAAATGAACAAAATAGGCATAAAAATCTCCAATCTCTCTTATCAAGCTTCGAAAGAACTCAACAATCATAAAATTACCAATATCCAAACAGTCTCCAAAAAATATATATTAGTCGCAAATAACTCTATAACTTCAAATGCACCTAATAATGAACAAACAGGCATAAAAACCTTCAATTCCTTCTTAACAAGCTCCTGAGAAAACTCAACAACCATAAAATTACCAATATACAAACAATCTCCAAAAAAATTAGCTGCAAATAAACTAACAAGTCTACAACTTCAAATGCACCTAATAATGAACAAACAGGCATAAAATTCTCCAATATCTCTCATCAAGCTCCAAAAACCTCAACAATCATAAAATCACCAATACCTAAACAGTCTCTGAAACAAAATTAGCTACAACTGAACTGCAAGTCTACAACTTCAAACGCAACCAATACTGAAAAAATTCGGCATAAACATCTCCAATCTCTCTTATCAAGCTCCAAGAAACTCAACTATCATGAAATTTACAAACATACAAACAGTCTCCCAAAAAAAGAAAAAGGAAAAAGTAATCAACTGCAAATAAACTACTAGTCTACAACTTCAAATGCACCTATTAATAAACAGAATCGGCATAAAAATCTCCAATCTATTCAAACAGTCTCCGCGGAAAAAAAAACTACAAGTCTACAACTTCAAATGCACCTAATAATGAACAAAATAAACATAAAATCTCCAATCTCTCTTATCAAGCTCCAAACAGCTCAATATTCATAAAATCAGCAATATAAGAACAGTCCAAAAAAACTACAGGTTTAGAACTTCAAATGCAAGTAATAATGAACAAAAATATGAATTAATTGTTGCTTACAGAGAGCTAGAAGGCAAAGGAGTCGGAACCGAAGCCGGAGCTGTACGAGTAACAGAAACAGCGCCATTATCAGTACTACCACTACTCGCTTTAGCATTCACCGGAGAGACAACCGGCGATAGCTTTTTAACACCAAAACTGAAACTCCGGCAACCGGTTCTTCCTGGTTTACTCAATGCCTGTAACAAGTTCTTCTTCGTCAGCCCTGTCATTGAAATCTCCGACGCCATTGCCGTCGCCGTCGCCGTCGCCATGGTTTAAACTTAGCTGAAGATACAGTTTGTTTACTGAAATGGAAAGGTGGATGAGTAATGGATTGAACAATTTTCTGTCAATTTATACCACATGCCAGTGATACAGTGATTGGGGTTTTAGCTAATGTAACAGGAGTTCACTGAAATTGGAAAGGTCACCGAGAGCCTGAGGCTGCCACGTATCAAATTTGGAGGTAAAGTTAGGTAATTTTAAATTGGGTAATTAACGAGCTAATTTGTTATTTGGGATGATGTTAATAATACTTTCTCTATTCATTTTTACTTATCATATTTCGTTTATCACATATTAGGCTAATATAACACAGAGTTCACTGAAATTGAATTAGTCATCGAGAACTTGAGATTATCACGTATTAAAATTTGAAGGTAAAATTAAGTAATTTTAGATTGAGAAAAATAATATACTCAAACTCATTTGTTACGTGTGATGAGGTTAATAATACCCCCTCTGTCATTTTTAATTGTCGTACTTCTCTTCTCGATAGTCAAACTGCAAGAATTTTCTGAGTTCAATTTATACCACATGCCATTTGTACAGTGATTGGGTTTAGTTAATGTCGGGGACAGTTCACTCAAATTGAAAAGGTTATCGAGAATATGAGGTCGCCACATATCAAAATTTGGAGGTAAAGTTATTTGATTTTTGAGTGGGAAAAATAACGCACTCAAGTTGGTTTATTGCGTGGGATGAGACTGTTTATTTTTAATTATTGTGTTTCATTTCTTAAAAGTCAAACTGCAATAATTTTTTGAATCAATTATACCATGCGCGAGTTGTATAGTGATTGGGATTTAGTTAATGTAACAGAGAGTTCACTGAAATTGAAAAAGTCATTGAAAACCTGATATTGGTACATATCAAAATTTGAAGGTTAAGTTAGATGATTTCAAATTGGAGAAAATAACACACTCAAATTCGATGTTACGTGAAATGAGGTTATTGATACTCTCCTGTTATTTTTAATTGTCATATTTCGCTTCTCAAAAGTTAAACTGCAATGATTTTTTGAGTTTAATTTATACTACAAGCTAGTGGTACATTGATTGAGGTTTACTAGTGTAACGGAAAGTTCACCGATAGTCTGAAGCTAACACATATCAAAATTTAGAGATAAAGTTAGTGATTTTAAATTAGGAAAATTAACACACTCAAACTTATTTGTTATGTGGGATGAGGTTAATAATTCTCCCCTTATTCATTTTTATTATCGCGTTTCGCTTTTTGAAAGTTAAGCTGCATGAATTTCGACCAATATCTAGCTACACTGAAGTTGAAAAAGCCATCGAGAATCTGAGGCTGCCACCTATCAAAATTTGAAGGTATAGTTAGTTGATTTTAAATTGGGCAAAATAACATACTCAAGCTCATTTGTTACATGTGATGACGTTAATAATACTCCATCTGTTCAATTTTACTTGTCGCGTTCACTTTTCGAAAGTCAAACTGCATGAATTTTCATCATATTAACATATGAAGAGTGATAATTTATAGCATCTTTCGTATAATTTTCAAATATCTAACTTTTAGATTTAAAATATTAAACCAAATCTACTTTAATTTAGCTTTAAAATTTAGTCAAATTAACTTTTCCAAAACAAAGTAAAAAATAAATTGGAGAGGTATCAAAAAAATAATAATTGAGCTTAATTTTAGCTTATGCTTATTTAAAGTATTAACTACTTTTTAAATTATTTAATCAAATTAAATTAATTATTAATTCTTTTAATTGACTATTCGAGTTCTCAATTAAATCTCAATTTTTTCTCTCTAAAACTTCACTATAGAGTTCGATATACGTTTACCCTTCGAATTCACTTTATGCAGAAGCTATTGCAGATTATTTCAATTTTATCCACAGAACTTTTTTTTTTTTTCAATTGAGAAAAAACATGTCTTCTGCCATGAAATTAATTGAAAGCTCCAAAGTTTCTGAATTAAATTTTTGGTAACTGTTATTTTGACTGAAATGCAATGAGAAAAACATTTGTTCAAATATTTGCTTTTGGCTTTTAGCTATTCTAATCCTCAACCATGCAAGCCATGTGATATTAGCATAATGTGGCATTATATGATATCGCTGTCTCCATTTGAAAAAAAAAAAAAAAAAAAGAGGAGTATTTATTGATATTAGAAAAGTACACTAAACTCTGCCATTTTTTAAAAGGAAAAAAAACATCTTCTCAAAATAGTTGTCACCTATCTTAAAAATTTTAAGGCAAAAAAAAAAAATTTAGTGTTATGTCCTTTTCAACTTACCTTTTTCGACTGACTTATTTTTAGGTATTTTTAATCTTTAAGTATTTTTTAAATTTTGAAGGTGTTTAGTAAAATAAAAAAAATATTTTTAAGTGCTTATTTTTATCAAAATAAGTGTTTATAAGCCAAAAATAAAAAGTAGAAAATGAGAATTTGTTTTTCATACGACAACAATTGTTGCTGCCTATTCCTTCTTCGCTTGAAAAAAAAAAGTGTACAAAGCCAAAAAGATAACTAAATTATTTACAAAGATTATATTTTTTATATTATTATAATGCACCAAATCAAAAAATGTGTAGAAAATATTGATTATATAATTAATATCAACATAATTAAATATAAGTATTATTAATATATTATATATGATTTTATTCTTATACACTCTATCAATTGACTCTTTAAAGAAATGATTTATCATTACATAAATATTTAATAATTATTTTAAATTATAAATTTTAAAAATCTTGTTTGGGGGGGGGGGTGGGTTAGGACAGCGATAGTATAACAACGAGGACTGGAGTTTAATTTATTATTTCCACATGGACCAGGTTGTAATTACTCTGTTAAATAAAGGTAGACATGAAACGGGTCCCACCATTGACTGTCTTATACGGCGCCGTTCCAACAACAAACCGAGAATATTTATTTTGGGTAAAAAATTTCAGAAATAACAACTCTTTAATTTTAATTATAACTTTATTATAACTTTTATAGTAACAGTTTTATAATTATGAAAAATAATAAATTATATTTGTATTTAAGTAAAATATTGTTATATAAATACATATGTAAATATATATGTATTATTCATAAATATATATACACAACTGAAAAAATATATATTCTTCTATTACTATGAAATGGGTAAAATATTATTACTTTTACTATATATTATAATTTAAAAAATATATTACTATTTATTGTAATTATAATCTTGCTAATTTTTTTAATTTTTTCCTATTTTTTATTAATTGAAAGTGATGGTGCTCGGGGTTCGTGGTATATATTTAGTACAGCCGTTTGGCTGTGATTATGTTTTTACTTTAAAAAAAAAAAAATCTATTTTAATTAAAAAAAAATTAAACCATAATGCTTGATCATAAAAATTCTAAATATAATTTAAATTTATATTTAGGAAAATAAAAAATAAAAATATTTTTATTTTTTTTCACTCCTACTTCTCTCATAAAATTTTTAAAATAATTTTAATTTATATTCATGGTCAAACACAACTCCAACTCCAACTTTAGTTTCAACTCTACTTTCAACTTTGAAAAATTATGTTTTCATGGCCAAACGAAGCCTTAGTTGTTGGAAATTAAAAACGTGCTCCTTCTTTGTGTGACATGTTTTTCTTTTTAATTTATTTTAAAAAATACATTTCTTTTTATCAATTACTACTATTTAATGACATAATTTTCATTTTAACAAGAATATTGTAAAAACATAATAATAATTTTTTTATTTTCTTAACTCTGGTATCGTTAAATTATGCCACATAAATTAGAACGGAAGGCCACTTTAATTTTCTACCTTATGTATTATATTTTATGTTTTCTAAACAAATTTTTACAAACATAAAATTTAAAAGTGAACCTAAAATTTAAATTTGATAAATTTAACCTTAAAAGGATTTTATTATTGAACCCTTTTTATTTTTAAAATATGAATTCATAGTTATTGCTAGTTTTTTGAGTGAAACATTTTGCACATCAATATGGGTTGTGGTGCAGTGGATAAGGGTGTTCCATCCTTAATCAGAGGTCGAAGATTTGACTTTGAGTATGAAAAAAATTCTGTTGGGTGCGCTGTCACCTTAATGGGCCCTGTAACGTGCGATTCGGATTAGTCGGGACTCCAATACAAACACCGAACATCGAATGAGAAACCAAAAAAAATATTTTGCACGAAAAATATTAAATTTAGGTACCAATATTCTAAGGTAGAAACACCCCATAACCTTTGATAAGAAATATATGTATCTTAAGTAATGTATATATTTTAAAATTATTAATCTCTTTGAGATTTAGTAGATGCCGAAGGTGCAGTTAACTTCCATCGAGTAGCTTGTGTTCTCTATTATGATTGAAAATAATATTTAATGATGGTTGTTAAAGATAGTTACGAGTCTAAAATTTGATGAGAAAGATGTATAAATTTTTTTCTCAGCTATTATTAAGATTATGTAAAATTAAATATACACATATAATGATTATTGATATTAAACCTATGTATATTATATAATTTTTAATGAATGGTGTATGTATAAAATTAAATATATACTTATTATGATTATTGACATTAAATTTCTATACATCATATAATTTTCGACAATAATCTATATATAAAAAATTAAATTTATGCTTATAATAATTATTGATATTAAACCTCCATACATCATATAATTTTCAATAAATGATGTATATACAAATTAAATGGCCAAATACATCGTCAGACTCCTCAACTTAGCACGATCTTTTACTTTGACACCTTAAGTGCACGTTGTTCACTTTTGGCACATCAAGTAGTATATGGATGTGTCATTTTGACACTTTTTGCTGAGTCATCGTGGAACGTGTGCTACACGTATTTTAAGCGCGTTTTAAGAATATTTTCGTAATTTTTTTATCTTTCTTCTCTTTCTTTCTCAATCTTTCATCCATTTTTTCCACCATTTTTATTTTCTTTTCTTAACACAACTGATTTTTACTCCATTATCACAATATCAAGTATTTACTCTTTTATGCTTCATTATTGTGTAATTGGAGTGTTCTTTTTTGAAGTTATAATGAGATTTGCATTTTTTTGGCAGTTCCATGAAACTCAATCCATGAAGAAAAATTGAAAATCCAGCAAAATTAATGAAGAAAAATTGAAAATAAAGCTAAGTTCATGAAGAAAATTAAAAAACAAGAAAAGTCGATGAATGCAAAACATGAGATAGAGCCTTTTTATGTGTTTTGAGTTTGAAAAAAAAAATCAAGAATGATGGTGATTAGAAGGATGTGTTGAAGAAGACAATTGTGTTGGAGTATGCAAATTCGTCATTAATTTCCATAGTAAAAAAATTGAAACAACATAGAGAAATAGAAAAATTTACTTGAGAAGAGGGGGCGGGTGGGGGCAAATGGAGGGTGGGGTGTTGGGGGCGGGGTGGGAGAAGATGACTTTGGGGTTTGGGGGGTGTCCGTCAAATAAACTTAAACAATTTTACAATTATTTGGAAAAATGTCACGTGTCAACAATTAATTGGTTCATTTAATTTAATTGTGCATATATATTGAGTTGGATAATTAAAATGAGTTTGTATAATTTAATTGGTCAATTAGTCCACGTAAGAAACGATTGTAGCCACGCGCGTGAGGATTTACAGCAGATTGTGTAAAAAGTGTCAAAATGACACACTTGAATACTGGTTATGATGCTTAAAATGAACATCGCCCATTTTAGGTGTCAAAATGAAAGATCGTGCTAAATTGAGGAGTCTGTGGATGTGTTTGCCCAACTTAATTATACACTTTAATAATTATTGATATTAAACCTCTGTACATCATATAATATTCGATGAATGATGTACATTAGACCATCCTTCTTCACTGAGATAACTCTGTCTTTCATTTATAACGACCACGAATAATTATTAGTAGATAATGGTGATAGTAAATGCTGATAAAAATTGATAGAAGTTGTCTTTGTGATATGTATAATAATTTATGTGGTGATTATCAATTGTCATTAGTGTTAACCAACATAAAAGGTGGCGACTAATAGTGATGGATTGGATGGTTGTTAATGATTTTTTGTTGTTGTTTTCTCACTCGGTGTTTGGTGTTTGTATTGAAATTTTGACCAATTTAGATCGCGCGTTGCAAGATTCATTACAGGTGTTAATGCTCCCAACATGATTTTCTCTATATTCAAAATTCAAATTCGAGATATCTGATTAAGAATGAAATAGTTTCACCACTGCACCACAATCGATGTTGGTGATGGTTGTTGATTATGCTTGTGAATATGTAATTGTGAAAGAATTTGACATGGACTATATTCTATAATGGTCATTTTGATATATTGGTCTTCTTCATCATTATTTATTTGCTAACTAGTGGCCTTACGTCGTGCTACGCACGACTCAATGTTGATTCTTAAAAATTCTACGTCATATATAATTTTATCATTGAATTAAAACATCTATTCATTTGATTGATAAATTATAAGTTAGACATATATTATTATATTTAGATTGATGAAATTTGTATAATAATATTTTAAGTTGTTCAAATTTTTGTGGCATTGATAGTCAATTATATTTTAAAAATAATTTAAGTTTTTAATTATTATGATTTATAATATTTTTTTCTTCTATTCTACTAATTAGAAGTGACATGATAAAATTATTATAAAAAATACTTGTGATTTTTTTTAAGTGGTCCTATATAAGATGTCAAATTAATTGAAAATATCAAAAAATAATTTATCATTTTATGCTTATTTTATCTTTTTTATTAAATATTATTAATTTTTTAATACTTAAGTGAGTTATAAAAACATAAAAAAATTAACTTGTTATTTAATTTTTTTATTAAATATTATTAAATTTTTAATACTTAAATGACTTATATAATAACTAATTATGAGTGATATAGTAAAATCACGATTGAAGCAGCTGAAACTATCATGTCATAAATGTCTCTTTTAGATTTTTTATTAACAATTTTTAAAATTTTAATACGTAAATGATTTATAATAATTAATTAGAGATAATATAGTAAAATTTCGATTGAAGCAGACATATTATAAATATTTAATTTATTTTTTTTAATTAAATAATATTAATCTTGAAATACATAAATAACTTATAATAATTAATTAGAAATAATATAATAAAATTATGAGCGAAACAGATGAAACAAACATGTCGTCCATAAGCTGCCTACTTCAGCTGCTTCTTTGCTACTTATGTACAAGCAGTAGATGTCTACCCACATGCACGTGCTACTCCTAGTTCATAAATTATTAGAAAAATAATAAAGTGCGATATTCGAAATGATCTACATTATCTCTGTGAATTGACAATTGAGCAACGACACATATCATCATGAACTAAGTATTTGGTTTGGCGTGAGGGGTAAGAAATAAATAATTTTAAAATAAAATAAAAAATTATTTTATTACATATTTGATTAGAGGTATTAGTTAATATCGAGATAATTTATCTCATTATTTGCATCATAGTGATGAAATGAGTTATCTCATATGAATGATGGGATAAGTTATCTCGAAATTAATTATTTCGGGATAACTATTTTCCAACCAAACGATCCCTGATAGTTTCTTAAATTTTTTCGTAATTTTATTTAAATATTTGAATTATATACATGATAAATTATTATTTTTATTAGACACTTTTAATAATTCATATATGTATTGAAAAGAAAAAATTAGTACGGTCTCTCAATTTCCATTATGTAGAGAAGGTAATCACACAAAATATGTTTTTCGAGGTTTTATGGTTTATTGAGCTAATATGTATAATTAAATGAGATGATAAACTTTAAGTCGCTAACTTATTTACGTAATAATCGCTTGATAACATGTGTCAAAACTCTTCGCAAAGTTTCAAGTCAAATGTGCCTAATTAAAACAAACAATAACTATAATTCGAGTATATATATGTAAAAATAAACTTTACTTTGAGTTATAAAACTTTGTAAAGAAATTATAACCACATTATTTTCATCGATAATAATTGCATGCATGTTCTTAACTACTCTCATCACGAATTATTCTTAAGAGACTTATGCTTTAATCTTTTTTTTTTTCTAACCAAAGTAAAACATAGGTTAAATTATGTTTTCTAGAAACATATATATGTGCATGTATTTACTCATTTAAATATGAATAATCAAGATTCAAATATATACAATATTTCCTATTAGATTAAATTAATTCAGCTTTATAATTAAAATTTAGATATTCAAAAATTATAAATATCACAAATAACCCTTTTTTCTCATATCAATATAATAAAAAATTATATTTAAAATATTGATTAACATTTATATCGTTTGTTTCTTATAAATAAAACTATGATAACTGACAAAGAAGAAAGAAAGTATATCTAATCAAAATTTTAATGATTAAGATTCATACTTATATCGAAAAAAAAAATACATTTCTTTAATGTGATAACCATTGATTCCTAAAGTTGACCATTATTTGTGCTAAAATGTAAGGGTGTCAAATCAACCAACCATATTTTGTTGGGCTGTCTTTTTTTATTATTATTATTTGATGATTGATATTTATATTGATATTTGATTAAATATAAATTTACATTGAGGAATTTTATATTGATGGAGAGGGTACACTGCATCCTAACAAAAACGATTAGATACTCGTAGAAACTTGAAACTAAAACCTCAAATTAAAATTGAAAAAATACTTATCGCTTTATCACAACCCTCGTTAGTTTCTTCAACAATTCTAGTTTTTATTCAGTGAAAATGCTTTCTTTACTGATCACCCTTTCCCCTATAACATCTAATTAAAGCATTGGACAGGGACCATGTGATTATTTTGAATTCTCTTGTTTTGTTGTTGGTCTTCTTCATAATTATTCTTGCCACATGCATTTATTAGTTCACATAAAGTATTTGTCAGGTATAGTAATAAAAAAAAAAAATTAAGTAAATCAGATCTTGGGAATCTTATTTTGATATTTTCTTTACGAGGCTATTTTTTTTTTTCATCCAGTATTCGATATTTAATACAGATTGAATTAAATTAAAATTACATCAAAAAAAAAAATTAAAAATAAAATGCTCTATAACAAAGAATAATAAGTATTTACGTTCCATCAAAGCATGATAAGTTGGCTAGTGTTTGGTAGCTCGTGTTAGAGGCAGAGCTAGAATTTTGAATAAAGGGATTAAAAATTTGAAGAAAAACTCATCGAAAGATATATTACTATTACTACTACAGTAATATAATATCTGAGAGCGAGTGAGCAGACAGCTGACATGTGTCATGTCTGCTTCCAGCTGTTTACTTATTTCGTAATTTTATTATGTTACTTTTAGTTAGTTATTATGCGTCATTTAAGACAGGTCTACTTCGCTGCTTCAATCGAAATATTTGATTGACTTTCGAAATTATATTTGTATCGCTTAAATTGAAATAGAAGAAAAAGTATTATAAATAACAATAATTAAAAATTTAAATTATTTTAAAAATATAATAGACTATCAATGCCACAAAATTTTGAACAATGAGAGTATTATAAATTATAATAGCTAACAATTTAAATAGTAAATTACAATGCTAAAAAATATTATAAATTACAATAGCTAACGACTTAAAAAAATTTAAAAATATATTAAAATAATAATTAATTATCTAAATTTTATTTATTTTACATAAATTAAAATAAAAAATAATATATACTGACACGAGCCCCTCGATACCTAGTTTATTAATCAGAAATACTATCTTATTATTAATCACAAATATGCATAAAACGTGTTTGCCTAAAGAAATTTGATATTCAAGAAATGTAAACAGTGGTACTTCGTCTGTTTCGTTTCATTTGACTTGTTTTTACTCGAAAAAATATTTTAGTCTACTTGCTCAATTTATAAAATTAAGATAAGTTTATTATTATTATTACTATTATTATTATTATTATTATTTTATTTTACTTGATTCTCTTACTAAAAATAGTTATTTTAATTTACTTTGAATTTATGAAATCAAGAGAAGTCTGTTAACTTTTTTTTTGCAATATTACTCCTAACATTAAATGATTACATAAAGTATTACTTCTCTGATTCATATAACTTGGTCATTGTTGACGCCCCTTAAAAAACATTGTTTCAAAGTGTTTTTTTAAAAATTAAATTTATTAATGATGCGTTGAAACTCGAAATAAGGTTAGTATTATTTCATTTAATTATTTGATACTAAAGGTATTATGAAAATAAAGGTAATAAATTTAACTTAATTTACTAAATTGGACAAGTAAGTTAAAACATCTATTCTTAATATAAAACTAAGTAAAATGAAATAGAGAAAATTTTGGAGCTCTAAACTTGACCACTAATTCTTTATGAAAAATAATCACAATAGAACTCAATTAATTTACTAAAATGGACAAGAAAAATAACACATTTATTTTTAGTTTAAGAATCAAATAAAATAAAATGGGTGAGCAACTCCCAAGCCACTTAGCTTTTACGCTATATGCTAACTTCTAAAATTACTAGTCACTTCTCAATAAACTTTACTTGCCCTTTATACTAAAAATAAATATTTCATTTTACTTTTTCATTTGTTAAACTGAAAAGAGTTCTATTAGTTTGTTTTCTTATTACTGGGGTTTTATGTGTAAATGGTGGGATAAGTTATTCCATCATTGATTAATCCCTCCAACCAAACATGAGATAAATTGATCTTTTATTTTATCCCGAAATTATTTAAACCTCACACCAAACGACCCCTAATTAGTACTAAATAACTACATAAAATAATAATAGTTAAATTAGAATTTCAAAGCATCATTTTACTGAGTTAAACTTGAAGTTTTGCTCATCGAATGAATACGATAAAGAACTCAAAACCACTCATTGATATGCCCAAATTATAACTCTAGTTAGAGAGTGTAAGCGGTCGCTGTCAAATATAGAACCCAACTGGATTGGGTGTCGAATCCCACAGGGAATACTCTGGTCACTAAGTATTGCGATTATTATTAGACTGTTGATCGAAGGTTCCAAGGTAAGGGGGGTTTTGGTTTAAGTGCACAATAATATTATTAATGTAACGAATGAGACGATATATGTAATAATATTGAATCACAGAGAATGACAAGTTAGGGTTATGTCCACCTTGTAGTTTCTACTTCTCTATTAACTATGAGTAATGCGGAGTTTATACATGCATGCACTTATAGAGAGTCGTATTCTAATTCTAAATCCAAGTGTTTTTCAACCATCAAGGGTTTATTCACCTTAGCTCTCTCGAACCTAAAGTTACAACAAATGGTACGAATTCTCCAAGAAGTTAATCCTGCTAGGGCATTAACGTGTAAATAGAGGTTGGAAACCCTATTTTCTTGTCATACTCTCTTTTCCAAACATGTAACTTTTCTATCGAACAAGTTAATGCTATAATGGCGCATTCCCTATGTTTGCAACCATGAGAATTCAATCAAAATGAAGAGAGTAATGATATAAGTGCCATGACACATCATAAATTCACAAACTCATAGCAATAGATAGTATATTACAAGGTTTCCATAACCCTAACAGATAAGTTTAGCTACTCATGAATACAACGGAAAGCAAAATAGACATAATCATCATACCAAAACTTAGAACAATCTTGGCGATGGAGATGACTAGCGACAATAAGAGAGGAACGTGTTTATCTCTCTCCGTTGCTCAAGCCTAGCCGTTTTTCTCTGTTCCAAAACTATTATAGAATCTGAATAATGAATAATGAATGATAATGCTGAAAATTCAGCAATAAGGTTTTTAATAACATCCTTATCTAATAAGTTGCTACTGCATCCTTAAGTATTTAAAAATACTGAGTTTGCCCGGAAAAAAGTTCCCATGCATCACATTCAGTCCAAAAGCTGCCTTTCCTCTTATGTGAAATTTTCCTTTGCTGTCCACAGGTCCCCAAAGTGCTGAAATCTTCCTCATTGGTACCTGAAAAGCATGCTAATCACATAGGTCAGCTCACTTAGTTGAAAATAAACTAAAAGTGCAGGAATTAGGTATTTTATCCTCAAAACTTAGCTAAAACATGGGTAGATTTTGGTGCTTGGACGTGTAAATACGCCCAACATACTCATTTACAAAATCATTCTTGTAAATCGCCATCTCCATGGACCACAAAACCTTGGGCCAAAAAGTCCAACCCATTTCAAATTAATCCACTTCACATGAGGATCCAATTAACTAAGCCCATACACAAAAACACAAGGGAAAAGGATATAGTTTGGCTCATATAAAAAAAGTATAAATAACACAAATACCAACCCTTTTGGAAGTAATTACACTCTTTCCCACTTTTTTAATTACTTTACTCTTTCTCCCTGTTAATATACATAACATAACCGACATATATATAGCATTCTGTGTATATGTTGGGATTTTTGAATATTTTTAGCGAGTTGAGATTTTTTGTAATATTGAAAACATAAGTTGTGTATTTGTGTAATTTTCAGTAAAAATAATTTGCAAATGTTTGAGCTACTAAACACGGAATGACCAATCAGTCATTTTAATTCCACTCAATAACCCTTTCCTTATTTAATCATTTTGGCCCAGATAATTTAGATATAGTTCATATACAATACCAATATAATTCATATCAATATTAATACAGTTCGTAAAAGAAATAAAGCAACGAATTAATTGGTAGAAATTGTATCATTGTTATATAGAATATGTATATTTCAAACAAGATGTACATAAAATTTGTATCATTTGTTGTATAAAAATTGTGTGTGTGTCTATATATATATATATATATATATATGATGCATATAAAAATTGTATATTTACAGTATAAAATAATTATCTATATAAGATATGTATCAGAATTGTATCAGTATTGTATAAGTTGATAACAAATGGCTAGAAAATAGAATTAAAAATCAATAGTCATTTTCGTGTCAAAAGCTGAGTCAAAATGCTATTTGTGTCCTTTCCCTAAAACACAACCCAATCTCGTTTAGTGGATTTTTACTCATTGTATCTTTGCATTTTGCCTCACATGGATACAAACATACAATGCATTCCACTACATTTTGAAATAAACTACTGCTACATTTCGTAAATATGAAAAATATCACTATATTTCATTATTAAGGATGAAACTATCGCTATTTACGAAATTCATTGCTTCACCGAGCACGAAGCTTTTGGAAAAAAATAACATAAATATACACCTTTAACTTATCAATACTCCGTGACGGCCAAAAGCCCAATCGATTCCCACAACGGCCCAATTAAGAAAGCCCAAATACAAAAATCACGACCCGGTACTTTTTTTCTCATTTCTCGGGAATATATACTTGCTCATTACTCCATTATACACTTCCTCTGCAGCACTATATAAATTGATTACCGCGAAGACTCTCCCAAAAAATTTTCTGTAAATTTCTACACACCAAAAGATTATTTGACTGAGCGATTCATTTTCGTTCTTCTGGAATATTCAAAAATACGAAGATTTTCGATCTTCTCAGGTCAGTGAGCTAATTCAACGGCGTATTTTTCAGTTTTTTGTTTATTTTTTGTACTATTTTTATGATCTTTTTCTCGTTTTTAGCTTACATTGAGCATGTTATTGTGTTTTTTCTTAACTTGAGGCATTGTATAGTGATTTGGATGAAGTTTTTTGGTATTGTTTTGTGTTTTTTTTTCGTCTTTTAGCTTACATTGACTTTGTTCTCATCTGAAATGCGTACATTGAGTATGATACTGTATTTTTGCTTAACTTGAGGCATTGTGAAATGATTTGGATTTTTTGGATGAAGTTTTTGTTTGATTTCAATTCTATTTTTGTGGTTTCTCTCTCTCGTGTTTTCTGTTCATTTTATATGATTTTGTGGTCTTTTTCTTGTAATTTCAGCTTACATTGAGCATGTTATTGTGTTTTTGCTTAACTTGAGGCATTGCGAAGCGATTTGGATGAAGTTTTTGCTTGATTTTAATTCTATTTTGTGTTTTTTCTCTCTCGTGTTTTAGCTTAGAAACTCTTTTTTTTGAATAACTGTTCTTGTTTGAAATGCTTACATTGTGTATGATATTTTGTTTTTGGTTAACTTGAAGCATTTCCGAAGTGATTTCGATTTTTGGATGAAGTTTTTGCTTGCCTCTATGAAGTATGAACCGTGTAGTTGTGGATGATAAACAAATGGTTGCGATAAACGATATGTGCGATTTGGTGCAAAAGTGTGTGACGAGCTGGTTGTAGAAACTGATTTTTTGGGATAATGAGGAAGAAGTATTGATAATGGAAATGTAAAATGTTTAGGTTGTAGTAAGTTTTGTAGATTGGGACGAGTGTTGTAACATTGTGAAGGTCTCCGTAGCTTCGGAAGAAGGACTAGTGTGGTTATGTGATTCAGCGGGGGATTAGGTGGAAAACTGTGTGACTAGTTGGTTGTAGAAACTGATTTTGTGGGATCACGAGGAAGAAGCATTGATAATGGAAATGTAGAATGTTTCGCTTGTAGTAATTTTGGTAGATTGGGATGAGTGTTATAACATTGTGAAGGTTTCTGTAGCTGTGGAAGAAGGACTAGCGTGGATATGTGATTTAACGAGCAACAGATTTGGCATTTTTGTTTGAGACGTGGATTTTGACTTCCCTTTTTTGGGAGAGGCAAAGGGGGAAATGGAGATTGTTTATTCAAAAAGAATGTAATTATTGTTTATTATCTGAATTTAGTGCATTCACGCTGCAGCTGGTCCAGCTTTATTGTTTTGCAATTAGTAATTTTAAATGTTACTAGTGAAAGTTGAAATATTGGAAAGGGGATGTGAAGTTTAGGGTGAATTGAGAGGCAGCTCAATTTTCAACACAGATACATGATACAAGTTACTAATGAGTGTGATACAAAAATATTCTGTTAAGTGAAATGCTTATATGATTCCATGAATTTAGTGTAATATGATTTTTTATTTGGTATATTCGTTCTATTGGTCAGGCTGACATTAGGCGAAAATTTCTGGGATATATTATATGAGTTGTTTGCAAAGTAGAAGAACTTTTTGCTAATGGCTTCAAGAGCAATATTGAGAAAGAAGAGGAACCTCTTCGATTCTAATACAAAACCGCATATCTTCATTCGAGGTTTTTCGAGCTATGAGAACTGGGGATCATCTAAGGCTTCTCATTCTTGGGATTGGTGCTCTACAGTAACTCATCAACCTCAGAATGCAGATAACAGAAATGAAGGAAGTTCAAATCCGTCAGCCAAAGATGAGTTACTAAAAGTATGGGGAAAACGTGTCCTACTCAACTCCTCTAATATTCCAGCCTTAGGTCTGAGAGTAGGAAGATGTGGGACTACTACTTTGGGGGCCAGGTGTATTACAAGCCAACAACGATATTCGACAGCTGCAGCAGGTCAACCTGATTTTGGTAAAGGAAATGATAAGGATGCAGAAGCAGCGGTTAAACAGAAGAAAGAAGCTTCACCAGAAGAATGTGATGAAGCAGTTGAGGATTTAACCATGGCCAAAGCCAAAGCCAAAGCCAAACAACTGCAAGATTCACAGAACAGTTTTAAACCTATACTAAAGAAATTTTGGGCTGTGCTATTAGGGATTGGTCCTGCTTTGAGAGCTGTTGCTTCAATGAGCAGGTTGAAATTATACTTTGTTCCTGTATAACAGATAGGTAGTGTTCTATACCTTTTTCTTAAGTTACTTTTTCACTTATTCCAGGGCAGACTGGGCAAAGAAGATGCGGCACTGGAAGGATGAATTTAAGTCAACAATGCAACACTATTGGTTGGGTACCAAACTGCTCTGGGCTGATGTTAGGATATGTTCCAGGCTCTTGTTGAAGACAGCTAAAGGGAAGAGTCTTTCCAGGAGGGAAAGACAACAACTAACGCGGACGACAGCTGATATATTTAGGCTGGTTCCTGTAGCAGTGTTTATCATTGTTCCATTTATGGAGTTGTTGTTGCCGGTATTCTTGACACTGTTTCCCAACATGCTGCCGTCAACCTTCCAAGATAAGATGAAAGAAGAGGCAAGAATTATGCCAATTGTTCCAGCAGCTATTTTCTTTTGTGCTAAACTCTATTGGTGCTCTATTCCTCTTTTTATCTTTGACGCCAGAATTTGTGACAAATTCCTTGTGCATGCAAAATTATAAGTAACATAAAATTTCAATGTAGTAAAACTATGAAATATTTTTTTCTTTGAGATAGGAAGATATTGATTTGCTTTCTCTTTCCTATTACCTTCAAAGAAAAATACCCTCTGTTATGGTTTGACTTTTTCCTTGGTTAGTCATCTGTGCGCATGATTAGCGTTTCCTTTTAATGATAAACTCCTTTAGTCACTTAACTTGAAGGATCTTGGTGAGGCAAGGATACGCTTCAAAAAAACTTTTACCCCGCTCTCCCCTTTAAGTAGTGTAGATATTCCAGTGTGTGTGAGCTCTTTATCTCTGTGGAAGATTTAAGGATTGAAACATATGGAATCCTTTACGTCATGAGTTAAGCATGTTGCAGTTTGTCAAGATTGCTATCCTTGACAAATTCTGTTGTAAGAGGTATAGGCTTCTTATAATCCAAATCTCTTGGATGTAAAAGTTCTCAAGATAATATGAGTCCTTCGATATAGTAGTGGAAGAAAAGGATTTGCGTTAAAGTTCAAGAAAAACATTTTATCCTCTTTAGCTCTTTAGCATATGGATTGGTGTAGGGGGCAAAGTTTTTCATTTGGTTATTGTCGAATTTAATCTAGGGTGCTTGATGTAGTCAAATCTGCTGCAGGTTGTATTATACCTTAGACTATCATATATTTTCTTTTGTATAGTTATTGGGCATTACTGATCTCCTTATCTTCAGGTAAATGCTCTGAAAGGAAACATAATAGGCTAGTTATGTTTCAGTTATGGCATTAATTTAATTTAATGATCCATATCCCCAGCCCCACCCCACCCCTCAAAAATCCTCAGTTGCATTCAGGATTTAATAATTTAATGCAAATATCCGAAGTTTATCCCCCTAAGCCCCAACATTAATTTCACACATTGACGGTTGTGGTAGTTGTTGCCTTGTTGTATTATTCGCCTTGCAAGTTGAAGGATATGAGCATTATCTTGAAAGTTGAGGAACATCCTCTATGATGCCGTGATTTCTATTTAGTTGGCCTCTTTTTGATTGACTTGTACATACATGTCTGCCATGAAAGTGTGTAACAGGGAGAATCCAGTTAGTAGGTGTTTGGACATTATTTGGTTGAAGTTGAAAAAATGTGCCATGTTGAAGTTAAAAATATGCTGAAGTAAAAAAAGAGTGCTTGGAAGTTGTTTTGTGTCTTCAACTAGCAATGGGTGCCTCTTGTTGGGTGGATGTGATTTTGTAAGCTTTTTATTTCCATTAAACTCTGAGAATGCATATCCTTAATAGTGTTTCTATTGCTCAAATCTAGGAGGCTCTGAAAAGGAAGCTTAATGCTAGGATTGAATATGCGAAGTTTTTACAAGAAACAGTCAAAGAGATGGCAAAGGAAGTTAAAAATTCGCGAAGCGGAGAATTAAAGAATACAGCTGAGGATCTCGATGAATTCATGAATAAGGTAAATATTAATTTGTCACTTCTTTTTTGGGTTTTTTCTTTCATATGTATTTTCTGCAATTGTCAAATCTTTGAATAATTAAACCAAAGCGCTCTCTTTCCCCTCCTTTTCTTATCTAACTATTATAAATGTCATATGACAATTGACTAGGTCAGAAGGGGTGCTCGTGTATCTAATGAGGAAATTTTGGGATTTGCCAAGCTTTTCAATGATGAGCTCACTCTGGATAATATCAGCAGGTTTCTGCCTATTTACACTTTCTTGGTTTTACTCTTACTAATGGTGATGTTCTTGCATATATTGCTGGTGGTTAAAATATTGTAGTGCATTGATGAGTACTCATTAAATGCAGACCAAGGTTGGTGAATATGTGCAAATATATGGGTATCAACCCCTTTGGAACTGATGCATATTTGCGGTTCATGCTTCGAAAGAGGCTCCAAAAGTAAGTATCATTATTTCATTTTGAGTTAACTTGCGCCTAATAGTTTATATGTCCTTTTCCCTCCAGTTTATGTTCTTTTTCCTCCTCCTTCAACAAATAGTTTGCCTGCTGATCTCTGTTTTCCTTTTTACGTTTCAATAACTCAAGCCTAAATAGTTCATCTATCTTTTCTTCCCTCAATTGTGCTTTTTCTCCTTTAAAATAAACTGGTCTAACTATGGGTTTTCATTTTGAATTAACTTGTGTCTAATCTTTTCTCTCCAAATTGTGTTTTTTTTTACTTCTTCAAGAAATATTTAGTCAGCTGATCTCTTTTTTCCTAAATAGTTCATTTTTCTTTTTCTTCTTCTTCGTTATGCTTTTTTGTCTCTTAGAAATAAACTGATCTTTACTATTATGGTCAATTTGTCCAAAAACTGATTTTCGTTCTTATGGTCATTTCATATAAGATAGCTTTCATGTGTTACAAAGTTCTGTTAAGAGAATAGAGTCCCTATATTTCCAGCTAACAACAATCCCAGGCCAGATTAGGAGTTCAGGTGTTCTCCTGTCTGTTTGACTTTTTCTTGGGGAAGTGCTGGGTTGGTTGGTAACAGGGAATCAGTATAAAAAGGCCTAAGGAGGACAGAAGTCTAAAAAATACAGTCCATAGTCAGAACAATCTATCAATATATTGCAATATGTGTGATATGCAGTCTATTTGCATCCTCTCACCATAAAAGCTTATGTTTTTGTTGCTTTCTTTGTGCTGATTTCCACTTGATCTTTGTGGTTACATCTTCATTTTGGAGATAAGTTAATATTTTTGTAATGAATGTGTTGGAGAAGCAGAATTACCTCCCCTTTTAAACAAAATTTTGCTTCTTTTGGCAGGATCAAGAATGATGACAAGATGATTCAAGCAGAGGGTGTAGAGTCTCTTTCGGAGGATGAGCTCCGTCAAGCCTGTCGAGAACGAGGCTTACTTGGATTACTCTCAGTAGAAGAAATGCGGCAGCAGGTATGCTTTGATCTTTTGTTAGTCTTGCGTAAATTGTTTACTCTGGCAAATAACTTCCGTTTGAGCTAATAGCTTTTGCTTGAATCAAAAAATAAAAAAGGCCTAAAGCAGTGGACAACAAATTCACTGTTGCTTCTGTTTCACTCTTTTTTCTATTGTAGAAAAAATATGTAGAACAGTCTAAATATCATCAGGATGCAAATAGACATGAAGTAGTTGAACAAAATGAAAGACATGGGCAAACACAAGCTAGTATATATTGTAATGTAGTTACAACAGTTTGGATGCACAACACACTGCAGTTCGTACTCATTCTCCAGTACTGACATATTCAAATCCTGCTTGTGAACTTGAATATATTGGCTTCATTATGAAATTGCAAAAGACTTATCTTGGAGTCTTGCTTGTTAATATCTTTGCAGTTGCGAGATTGGCTGGACTTATCGCTCAACCATTCAGTGCCATCTTCTTTGTTAATCCTTTCTAGGTAATTCTATCCCCGTTTCCAGGACCTAGTGATTTGGACTATCAACTGAGCACGTGACTGTGCTGTTTTTCTGTCTGCAGAGCCTTCACAGTGTCAGGCAAAGTAAAACCAGAGGAAGCTGTTCAAGCTACACTTTCATCACTGCCAGATGAAGTGGTGGACACTGTTCAAGTTACATCTATGCCATCTGAAGATTCTCTTGCTGAAAAGAAAAGGAAGCTAGAGTTCTTAGAAATGGAGGAAGAGCTCATCAAGGTAAAATCTTGCTTCTTCTATTGTGCTGGCTGTTAATCTAAAAATGAAGAAGTGGCAAAGAGGAATTAATGGGAATACGCTTTTGCAAAAGAATGATATAGTGAACTATACACTGCTTCTTGTCCCTCTGTCCTTTTACTCTTCTTTTTGAACTTTATGGGTCATGATGCCTCATTATTAATTTAAACTATTGGGAAGAATTCAAATTGTTCAAGTTTAGAATATTGTTTCCAGTGAATGATATAATGAACTAAACACTGCTTGTATGTGTGTGCTTTTCCTATTATTGATTAAGTTATTTACCTTATCAAAAAGTGTGTGTGGACTACTATTTCTAAAGTCGTCGCTTTTAGGAGGAGGAAGAGGAAGAAGAAGAAGAGCAGGCTAAGATGAAAGATAAGCAAAAGGATGTAGCTTTGGAAGAGATGACTCTTGCAACAGCTAAAGAAGCAGAAGAACTAAAGAAAACCAAAACTTTGGATCAACAAGAGCAGCTTTGTGAGCTTAGTCGTGCAATTGCTGTTTTATCATCGGCTTCCGTAAGTACTTGGCTGGAGCTTTTCTTTTGTACATTGGATCTTTGCTGATCATGGCCTGCTTTGTTTCTTATTCTTTCAGTCTGTAAGCCTGGAGCGTCAGGAGTTCTTGAGACTTGTCAAAAAAGAGGTAACATATCATTGCTTGAACTACCATTATGAAATATTTTGACATGCCTGATAAGGAATTTAAGCAAAATGGAACTTTTTTCCTAGATCTCACGCTAGATCTGTTATTGTAGTTCTTTCTTTTCTGTTTGTTGACTTTCTTGAAGAAACTAAACTGGAAAACTTGCTTTCCGAAGTCAGGTTATTCTGTTTATCATTATTTAAACATGCGAATGTCTTTCCGTTACTTGTCTTTCCGGTTGGAATGGGTTGTTGCAATGTCTACTAGATCAAGATTGCTTAAGACTTTGGATCAATTTCCTTTTGAGAACTTAAATCACAATTAGCTTATGGTAGCTGTGGTTCTGATTGGAATGGTATGAATTTTCTGCTGATTTCCAATAGCTCAGTGATTCTGTTGAAGTTTTGGGAATGTTCCATCACTGGGATTTAAAATTGTTCCTCTGATATCTGATACCACGTACTTTATTATCTTATGTTTGTTTCAATATGTCGTAGTTGTTATATATTTGCTGTTGTTGATCTTTAAGATTATATTGAACATTTTGTTAAGAGCTCTTGTAATAATATCTGTTAGTCATCGCATTATGTGAGGTTTAATTAGTACCTTTTGATGTTATTATGTAGCACTATCGGTGATGGTGCAATCTAAATTTACTGCCTCTTGTTATTTTGATCTTTCAGCATCAGCCATTTGATTATGTGTCTATATTGATTTTCGTTTTTCTTTTTCCAATAATTAAAATGTACCTTGTGTATGGGGAGCTATCTGTTCTAGGATTCTGACTGGGGCAGGTCATAGATTACCAAACTTTAAAAAGAGTAGCAGGCATAGACAGGTTTTGGACAATGGAATCTAATTGGATATGTGTTCAAAAGAGTAGCAGGCGTTAGACAGGTATCGGACAATGGAATCTAATTGGGTGTGTGTTCGGGTACTCAACCAGCTTGCTTGCTGTTCTTTTAGGTCTGCTGCAGTATTTGATCAAATTCCTATTATTCAAAGATAAATGTAGTACCACGGTAAAGAGGATGGAGGATGGTTGTGAAACTTTAAACTTTCATATGTTACACTTATTTATTCCGTATCTAATTTCAGTCACCTTGTCCTCTTGCAATCATTTTCGTGGTTGTTTTTCTACTGTGGTTAGAGATTGTTTACAGCATTGGGTGTACATATGCTGATACAATGAAAATGCTACACATTCGATATTGAAGCTGTTTTTTTTTTTGATAATTGCAGATAGAGTTGTACAATAGCATGGTGGATAAAGGGGGCCCTGAAGGTGAAGAAGAAGCCCGAAAGGCATATAAAGCAGCTAGGGAGGAGGACAGTGACCACACTAAAGAAAGGACTGTAGATGATAAAGTTTCTGCAGCACTTATTAATAGGGTAAAGCTGATTATACTTAGGAATATTTAGCTACGGGCTTTAAAATTTGATACCAATTCTTGATTTCCTTTTTGCATTACAGTTTCAAGATTCTATGCATGAACATTCATATTACCTCCTGGTTTTACCATTCAACAGGTTGATGAAATGCTCCAAAAACTTGAAAAGGAAATCGATGACGTGGATGCCAAGATTGGTGATCGTTGGCGGTTACTGGACAGGTATGTTTAGGGAAACTAGTAATATGGACTACAAATTGCAGTCAAGGTACTATCCAAAAATCTACAAAGAGGCAGTTCTGAGTAATCGGAAAACAATCTCTATATTTCACCCTAGTTTAATGACTGCTACTGTGCTACTGCAACTGCTAAAGTAAAAGGGATAATAACAAGTTTGCAAGTGAACATTGATGTTTTATATTTCCAATATATACTTGTTCTACCCAGCTTGTTCATTTGAAATAATTTCAGTATCATCACCTGTATCAATTTATAATTGTTCTCATCTACATGTTCTAAATCATGCGGAAATTTTGGGGTTGGAGGAGTTCTGTCCATTAGCTACTGATGGTTGTTCTGGTACACAAGCCTGTTGCTATTTATTCTCTAATGGATAATGTAGTATGTGCCATGTGGAGTATCTTATGTTCCGCAAAATCATGGAATGAGATGCAAATTTCAGATGAGTAAATCCGGTGGATGTCAATGCATCTGTGCATCCTGATCTTTGGTTAATGCAAATACCAAAATCCTTCTTTTTTTTTGTGGAAAACCTAACTTCTTTTTATTTCATAAATGTATTGCTTATTTTATCTTGCTGAACTATCAATCGTTCAAAAAAGAAAAAAATCCTCCATGGAGAAATCTTGTTTATTGTTTCGTCTATATTACTTTCTGCTGCTTTTTGTTTCCACTGGAAGCAATATTGGACAATGAAGCAACTGTTTTGCTTCTTGCGGCAGGGATTATGATGGAAAAGTCACTCCAGAGGAGGTGGCATCTGCTGCTTCATACCTCAAGGATACATTGGCAAAGGAGGGTATTCAGGAGCTCATAACCAACCTTTCAAAGGACAGAGGTTAGACATGAATAGTTTGATAATTCTTATTTTTATCTGTTATAACTGGTGTATTTTCCAACTTTCCAACTGTAAAAAAACACGGTAATGATTATACCTCCCAATATCTACTTTATTTTTTAGGACCTGGGGGGAATAAAAGAGATATAACCTAGCATAAGAAATTAAGATTTGGATTGACATTTTGAAGTTGGTGATTGCTTGATGAAGCATAAGAGATATCACTTATTAAAGTATCCACATAGTTTCCCAGTAAACACCAAACGGTTCAATCTTTCAGCTTTTGTCTTAATCTCATGCATATATGTTTTAAAATGGAAGGAGTCTGATGGTAGAATCATTTATTATGAACATTCAAAACAGTAGTACTTTTATTACAAAGAGATTGATGCAACTTACTTTATCCAAAAAAAAAAAAAAGATTGATGTAACATAGTTATGTAGTAGGATCATGTAGTCTTTTCTTTTTCTATGATTTGATTTGTTGTAGGTACATTATTTCTATCATGCTTTGATTACTACTGTTATAGAAGGATTCAACAACAACAACAACAACAAACCCAGTGTATTCCCACCTAGTGGGGTCTGGGGGGTAAGATGTACGCAGTCCATACCTCTACCTCTAAAGAAGTAGAAAGGCTGTTTCCGATAGACCCCCGGCTCAGGACAGGAGACACCACACAAATACATAGTAAAGCACAGAACAAGATTTCATAACATAAATACTGCACCCATAAGTCATAGAAAACAGAGGAGAGCACCCAGATTCGTAATAAAACATGGAACACGGAATCATAACAAGAATAATACCCCCACCAAGTAATTCCCTACCCTAGCGACCCAAACTGGCCCTAGTCTTCTGCCCTAATTCGCGTCCTCCAGACCTTCCTATCTAGGGTCATGTCCTCGGTGAGTTGTAACTACTCCATGTCCCGCCTAATCACCTCGCCCCAGTACTTCTTCGGCCTACCCCTACCCCGCCTAAAACCATCCAACGCTAGCCTCTCACACCTACGAACCGGGGCATCCATGCCCCTCCTCTTCACGTGTCCGAACCATCTCAATCGGACTTCCCGCATCTTGCACTCCACTGGAGTCACACCAACCTTCTCCCTGATAGTCTCATTCCGAACTCTATCCCCTCTAGTCAGCCCACACATCCAGCGCAACATCCGTATTTCCGCCACCTTCATTTTTTGGATGTGGGAGTTCTTAACTGGCCAACACTCCGCTCCATACAATTTGGCCGGGCGGACTACCACCCTGTAGAATTGGCCTTTAAGCTTGGGCGGCACCTTCTTATCACACAACACCCTCGACGCGAGCTTCCACTTCATCCAACCCGCCCCAATGCGGTGCGAGACATCCTCGTCAATCTCACCGTTACCCTGGATCACGGACCCGAGATACTTGAAACTGTCCCTCTTACATACCTCCTGTGATTCCAGCTTCACTACCACCTCATTCTCCAGCCTCACATCATTAAACTTGCATTCCAAATACTCCGTCTTGCTTCTGCTCAACCTGAACCCTTTAGACTCAAGAGTTTGTCTCCATACCTCTAATTTGTCAGTCACTCCCCCTCGAGTCTCATCAATCAGAACTACATCGTCTGCAAAAAGCATACACCACGGCACCTCCCCTTGGATACGTCGCGTCAACACATCCATCACCAAAGCAAACAAAAAGGGACTAAGAGTAGATCCCTGATGCAATCCTGTCAAGACAGTGAAATGCTCGGAGTCTCCTCCCACCGTCCTCACCTGAGTTTTCGCTCCATCATACATATCCTTAATTGCTCTGATATATGCCAGCAGGACTCCACTCACCTCCAAGCATCTCCATAGCACCTCCCTGGGGACTTTGTCGTATGCCTTCTCCAGGTCAATAAACACCATGTGCAGGTCCTTCTTCCTTTCCCTATACTGTTCCACCAGCCTCCGTACCAGGTGAATTGCCTCCGTCGTCGAGCGGCCAGGCATAAATCCAAACTGGTTTTCCGAAATAGACACTATCCGTCTCAGCCTCACCTCGACCACTCTCTCCCAAATCTTCATAGAGTGACTCAATAACTTAATCCCCCTATAGTTATTGCAACTCTGAATATCACCCTTATTCTTATAGAGAGGGATCATGGTACTCCACCGCCATGCCTCCGGCATCTTCGCCGTCTTGAAGATTTCGTTAAACAATCCAGTCAGCCACCTTACACCAGCCTCTCCAACGAACTTCCAAAACTCCACCGGTATCTCATCCGGCCCCGTCGCCCTACCCCTCCGCATCCTGCGAACAGCCTCTCTAACCTCTTCTATCTTAAAACGTCTACAATAACTAAAGTCCCGACACTCCTCTGAGTGCTCCAGTTCCCCTAACACAATAGTTCTATCCCCTTCTTCATTTAAGAGCCTACGAAAGTACGACTTCCATCTATTCTTAATGTGGCCGTCCTCCACCAACACTCTACCGTCCTCCCCCTTAATGCACCTCACCTGGTCGAGGTCACGACCCTTCCTCTCCCTAGCCTTAGCGAGTCTAAACAACTTTTTCTCCCCTCCTTTCTCCTGTAACCCTGCATACAAGCTCTCAAAAGCGGCCGTCTTAGCCGCCGTGACTGTTGACTTAGCCTCCTTCCTAGCTAGCTTGTACTCTTTCCTGTTTACCCGCTTCTCTTCCTTCGTCCTTACTCTCAACCAACTTAGCATACGCCCCTTTCTTGGTCCCCACTTTCTTCTCCACCTCGTCGTTCCACCACCAATCCCCTCGATGATGCCCGGCCCGGCCCGGCCCCTAGAGACTCCCAACACCTCCCTTGCATTCTCCCTGATGCACCTAGCCGCCCTATCCCACATACTATCCACGTCCCCCCTACACTCCCATACCCCCATTCCCGCCAACTTCTCCCCTATCTCCCACGCCTTCACTGGCGTCAAGCCGCCCCACTTAATTCTAGGTCTACACTCCTTACTCCTCTTTCTATTCTTCTTTATACCCAAATCCATAACCAAGAGCCTATGCTGGGTCGAGAGATTTTCACTCGGGATGACCTTACAGTCCTTACACAACACCCTATCCCCTTTCCTAAGCAACAAAAAGTCAATTTGGGTCCTGGCTACCGCGCTTCGAAAGGTGATCAGGTGATCGTCCTTCTTCGGGAAGCCCGAGTTCACCACCACCAGCCCAAAGGACCTCGCAAACTCCAATAGAGTAGCCCCCTCTTCATTTCTCTCCCCAAAACCAAAACCACCATGCACATCACCAAAGCCTCCCGGTAACGCCCCGATGTGCCCGTTGAAATCTCCTGCTACAACAACCTTCTCCGAGCTAGGCACGCCTCTCACCACCTCCTCCAAAGCCTCCCAGAACCGCCTCTTCTCCTCCCCCTCCGAGCCCACTTGCAGTGCATAAGCACTACACACATTCAAGGTAAACCCCCGAATGACCAACTTAATACTCATCAACCTATCGTTGATCCTCTTCACCTCCACTACCTGTTCTCTAAGCTCTTCATCTACTAAGATGCCAACTCCATTCCTACTCCTCTCGCTCCCCGAGTACCACAGCTTGTAACCATCCACATCCCTAGCCTTAGACCCTACCCACTTGGTCTCTTGAACACACGCGATATTGATTCTCCTCTTCCTAAGAATCTTCACGAGCTCTATGGACTTACCCTGAAGGGTCCCTATATTCCAAGATCCAACCCTCAGCCTACCATCGCTATCCATGCGCCCTCCTCTGCTACCCCCGCGGCCAAACCTTGGCCTCCTTCCCACTCCCGCCCTTTCCTCATCCCCCGCCCCCACAACGGTCCCACGCCCCAACCCCCTCGAACATGACCCTTTCCAACCATTACCGCCCACAGCCACTACTACAAAAAAATATAAGAAAATATACTCAAAGGCAAGAAACGACCACAGCAACAACAGACAACAGACAACAGCAACCGGAACAACAGACAACAGACAATATCAACAACAGACAACAGGCAATATCAACAAAGCAAACGCAAGTCAAGGTACAGGGGATAATACTAGCATAATACGAAGAATGAAATAGCGAAATAAAAGAATGAAATGAAATAACAAAGGTTAGAAGTCACCGGGTTACGCTTGTCGACGAAGCCGGAAAACCAAAACCCAGCGTAGACCGGGTTCCGGGGAGTTCCGGTGCTGAGATGGAGCTGCGGCTGCTGGAAACCGGGCGGCGGGTGTCGGAGACCAGTCCACGGCCGGAGACCGCGGCGGCTGGCCGGCGACCGAGCTGCTGCTGGGACCCGAGCGGCGGCTGCTGGGGACCGAGGGGGGGAGGGGTTGGATCTCTCCGGAGCCGGCGAGGGGGTGTGTGAACGGAGAAGGGGGGTATGCTCGGGGGGGGGGGGGGGCAAGCGGGGTAGAACCGGGGGCCGGAGATCTGGGCCGGGGGTCGGCGCTGAGGGCCGGAGATCGGGTCAGGGATCGGCGCTGAGGGTCGAGGGCGGCGACGGGTGGTCGGCGCCGAGGGCCGGAGATCGGGTCAGGTCGGCGACGGAGACGGAGGGCCGGGGCCCAGGGAGAGAGAGAGAGAGAGAGAGCCGTTAGAGGGGGAGAGAGCCTTCTGTTATAGAAGGATTATACGTTTAAAAAACCGAAGAATGTACATGTGAAATTTTATTTCCTACAAGATAACAGCATTATCATACAGATCAAAAGGAAGATCTGCACGTCAGTTGGGACTAGATTGGAACAATAGATCACTCAATTAATTAACTATATACATACACAAAATCATTGCTAGCTTTCGCATTTTCTTTTCAAAAAGAAAACAAAAAAGAGGTAAAGTTGGATCATGTTGAGTGACTTGGGTTTTGACTCAATATACAACCCATCTTGACCAACTCATGTAAAACCAAAATTATAGGAGACTTTAAATAGCAGCTCAATTCAAGAGAAGGGTATTCTCTGGTTTGTTTCAGACTTCCAAGTTTAGTTTCTTGGCTTCGACCAAGTAGCACCATTATTTTGTGTTCTATGAATTCCTATTATACACAAGAAGCTTCAACTATATTCGGAGATCAAAAAGTTAATTCGAGTTGCCTATTGTAGTGGTCGTAAATTGAGATATTAATCAAGTGTCGATTAGATCTGGGAAGTATGAGAGCTTGGTTTGAATCTAAAAGTGAGATTTGAGCAAACATTGCTGTGTTATTTTAGAAATGTCAAATGTCCCAACATAGAAGATGTTGCACATAAATTGGGACAGAGGACCTTAATTTATTTATTTATCTGTTTTATGATTTATCATTTGTATATTAACTTTCTGCAGTGGGTGTATGTGGTCCTTACTAGTATCTTTTTCGTGTTTCTTGTTTTAACAGAAGGAAAAATCCTCGTCCAAGATCTGGTGAAGCTAGCCAGTGAAATAGATGAGGCTGAAGAGGAGGAAACTACAGAAGAGGAAAAAGCTCAAAAGTAAAACCCATACAGCGAATAAGCCGATAATTTTGATCCATTTACTGCTAGTCTCCAACCTTTCACTTTATACCACCCAAACACGATATGCTTGGTATTTCATCATGCCAGGTATCAACTTAGGTCCCCTTATGTGGGTGATTATAGTTGGATATTTGTGCGATTGATAAAAACGCTTTCAGATTCAATTTTGCAATAGCTGAAATGTGCATGTATATGGCTGTGTCACCATTTGAATATCTGTTCCCCCCCCTCTTAGCTTTATATTGTATCTCTACGGTGGAGAACATAGCGGTATGCTTATTAAAGGAGTAATTTGAACAATATGTTTTGATCTAGTTTTGGGAGAAGTGTTCGAGTGTTGGAAGAATTGTTATCGAAAAATAGTTTTTTGACTCTTTCTGCAGGAACTCCTACATGTTTATCCTGAGTTAGTCTCGAATGGTATTTGATTCATAAAGAATGATTCTTTTGAAGTTATACATCCTCTCTAAAAAGAAACGGCACGCAGAGAGGCTCTGATTGCATTCTCTCCTTCCTCTTCTGGAAAACACAATTTGAGCATGCTGACAGTATGATTGATGGTTACATCTCTCATTTATAGTGATGTTGCTACGGTTCAAGTGTATTCACCTCATCCCATGAGAATTAATTTGTCTATCAAATAACATAGTAAGTCTTTTGCTATATCACATTCTCTCTTACAAGTGAAAAAACTTCCTGACAAATATTATTCGAGTGCGTGTATTGAGTCACAAGGATAATATGTATGCGCATAATACAAAATGTAGTCGACACAATTTACGATCATAGTTGCATAGGTAGCATAAACTCTTCTGTTAATATCTCCATACATTTCAGCTCAAAACATTTTTGAAAGAATAAAATTTGGTGCAAACAGTATTTCGTAATTCCGCCACTGTTCGTAGTTGTATGTATGGTTATCAATCAATATATGCCCATTAGCTAAGTATTGATTGATACAGTATAGTTAAGTCCATTAACAACAGGTCTCACGTTCTGTATTTTGCAATTTAAATTACACAAAAGTTGATCAATATTTCAAGATGCATCTTTTTAAATTATATTATCATGAAAAGAAATGCAATTTTGTAGTAATTTTTCATATAGTTTCTAACATATAAATTTAAAATCTGAAATATTATATTAATCTAGTTTAAATTAGCTCTCAAGGTTAGTCAAATTAACTATTGTGAAGCAAGATTTGTAATAAATAAATGAAGTACCAAAAATGGATTAATTAAGGGTCTATCAAAAAAACAATCTCTACTTCATAAAGTTAATAACCTCTGAACGTATTCTATAATCTCCGAACCATATACTGTCACTAGTAGAAGCTAAATATTTGAAAAACCACTATTAAAGATTGTTTTTGTCGTCCTTTTTGTGCAACAATTCACCAAACCAATAGCGAAAGAGACGGTTATCACAGGTCAATGTGTTGCTAAACAATTAAAATGTACCAAAAAACAAATTAAATAGAATAACAAAAGGGTTAAAAATGTAATTACACCCTTGATTTTCCTCGCCCTCCACGCTAGTTCCTCTTTTCTCCCGCCAAATACAGCTCAATTACCATTTCCATGGCTTCAAAAATACAAAAGAATCTTCCAATTTTACCCTTCAGACGCCATTTCTCCGTCGCCAGAACCTCACCGTCGCCGGCAACTAAAATCGGAAACTTACTCCTCATAGCTTCAATTACAAAATCCCTCTCAAAACCCGGCGGTATTCATAACCTAGAACATTACACAAATACCCTTCCCTTAACCGAAACCCTAGTCCTCCAAATCCTCCGCCGCAACAATTTACCCGCCGCCACAAAACTCTCCTTCTTCAAATGGTGTTCATACAATCCAAAATTCAAACACACCGCGAAAACTTACAGTGAAATGCTCAGATTCATGTGTTATTCTCACCATTATCGTAACGAAAACAACGGTGATATTTTTATGCTGTTGAATTCCATGAAGAATGATGAAATTGTTATTGATTCCGATACACTTAAGTTGTTGCTTGATTCGTTTACTCGTAATGGCGATTTTGATTCGGCTCTTGAGATTTTAGAATTTGTTGAAAGTGATAATTCGAGTTGTTGTTTAAATCCTGATGTGTATAATTCTGTGCTTATTGCTCTCGTTCAGAAGAATCAAGTTGATATAGCTTTGTCGATTTTCGTTAAATTGTTGGAAACTAATAGTGTTGGAGTTAGTAGTAGCGTTGCTTGTAATGTGTTGCTAGTTGGACTGAGGAAGGGGAATATGAGAGCGGAGTTTAATCGTGTTTTTGATAAGCTTAGAGAGGGAGAGAATAAGAATGTGTTTCCATTTGATAGATGGGGGTATAATATATGCATTCATACGTTTGGGTGTTGGGGGGATTTGTCTAAATCGTTGAGTCTTTTTAAGGAAATGAAGGGAAGGGGGAGTTGGTTTAGTCCGGATTTGTGTACTTATAATAGTTTGATTCATGTGCTTTTCTTGCTCGGGAAGGTTGAGGATGGTCTTCTTGTGTGGGAGGAATTAAAAGGGTCTTCGGGGTTGGAACCTGATGGTTATACTTATCGAATTGTTATACAAGGTTGTTGTAAGGCGTATAGGATTAATGATGCGATAAAAGTGTTTAGTGAAATGCAGTACAATGGTATACGTCCGGATACTGTTGTTTATAACTCCCTTTTAGATGGATTGTTCAAGGCAAGAAAGTTGACGGATGCATGTAATTTATTCCAGAAAATGATTGACGATGATGGTGTCCGAGCTAGTTGTTGGACGTATAATATTCTTATTGATGGCTTATTCAAGAATGGGAGGGATTTGGCTGCTTATACTCTATTTTGTGATTTGAAGAAGAAAAGTAATAATTTTGTTGATGGGGTTACGTATAGCATTGTCATTTTGCATCTCTGTCGGGAAGATAGGCTTGAAGAAGGACTGAAGTTGGTGGAAGAGATGGAAGCTAGAGGGTTTATGGTTGATTTGGTTACTATAACTTCTATTTTGATTGCAATCTACAGGGAGGGACACTGGGATTATACGGAGAGGCTTATGAAGCACATCAGGGGTAGCAATTTAGTTCCGATTATTATCAGGTGGAAAGACAGTATGGAGGCTACGATGAAAGCTCCACAAAGCAGAGAAAAGGATTTTACACCCATTTTCCCATCCAATGGGGACTTCGGTGATATTCTAAGCCGAGAAAATTTAACAGACGCTGAGACTGATACTGTTCTTGGGGTGGAGGATGCTGACATACACTATCAGGAAAGTGATCCGTGGTCATCATCGCCATATATGGACATGCTGGCTAATAAAGTTAGCTCCCAAAGTAATTCTACAAGAATGTTCTCTCTTACTGGAGGAAAACGAATTGATACTAAAGGTGCAGATTCTTTTGATATGGATATGGTGAATACCTTCTTGTCGATATTTTTGGCCAAAGGAAAGTTGAGCATGGCTTGTAAATTATTTGAAATTTTCACCGACATGGGTGCTGACCCTGTTAGTTATACTTACAATTCTATGATGAGTTCATTTGTCAAGAAGGGATATTTCAATGAGGCATGGGGCATTTTACAGGAAATGGGCGAGAAGGTTTGCCCCTCCGATGTAGCAACGTACAATGTCATAATCCAAGGCTTGGGAAAGATGGGAAGGGCTGATCTTGCTAGCGCCGTACTAGACAAACTGATGAAGCAGGGAGGTTACCTTGACATTGTAATGTATAACACATTGATTAATGCCCTCGGGAAGGCTGGCAGAATTGAGGAAGTAAATAAGCTTTTCCAGCAGATGAAAGATAGTGGAATAAATCCAGATGTTGTCACTTACAATACACTAATCGAAGTTCATGCCAAGGCAGGTCAGCTTAAGCAATCTTATAAGTTTTTAAGGATGATGCTGGAAGCAGGGTGTGCTCCGAATTACGTCACTGATACAACTTTGGACTTTCTGGAGAAAGAGATTGAAAATCTGAGATACCAAAAGGCATCCATTAAACGCCCAAATGTAGACAACCCTTTATGAGAAACAGCTTTACACTTCGGACTTCAGAGGAGTGAGTTCAGGTATTATGTTCTTCCATATAATAGTGCAATTCAGCATTTGCATATTATTCACCATTGCTTAAAGAGTTGTTCTTCTGGTTTAAAGTGGGCAATCTTTTACGAAGAAGTAATGGGTAATTCATATGGCTGGTATTTTCAGTACAGTTTTTTTTTTCATGAATGTAAATGGAGATTGATTTTCAACAAAAAAACAAACCAGGATCTGCATTGATTCAGCGATTCAAACTTCTAGTCTGGAGATTAGAAGTTTGAATTGCTGTTTGCCGAAATAATCTTGTTTTTATTGTTTTATCTGTGGCTTTGCCTAAACAAATTTGTTTCTGATACATATCGACTACTTTTGTTGAAGTTGAGTATGTGAATTCTCATTGGTACAACATCCTGATCTTCTAACACTAGAATATATATATTTCTAAGTTGGATTCAAATTCTGTTAAATGTTCTAATTTAGTTACCTAGGGCTGAATTAACTGACTTTTTGACAAAAATTCTAGAAGCAGCCGGTGTTTTCTCATCTGAACGAAAAAAGGACCCGACACAATTCAACTCTTCTCCTCATCAGGGTGTCGCCACTCAGAGTGCTGATGAATACAATTTCAGGTAATATTTTCTGTAAAATTTTCCCTAATACTACTCCGATTTTTCATGAATCTATTTCTGTAGTGATGAGTTGTAGTCTTTTCTTCTTTGATTGTTGATATGATGTTGTACTTATAATATGTTTACACTTTCATGGAACCTATCCAAATAATGTATTGATGCTTTCATGGAACCTATCCAAATAATATATTGACGCTTTAATGGAACCTATCCAAAGTGAAATGCCATATAGGGATTTGTTTGAGCGTTCGGCAACATATTTTGGTTGGTTTTGCTAGTACTACTATTCATTATGTCTTATTTTGCATATCCAAGTTGGTTAGTTATTTAGAAATGTTTTGTAATTGCTACATTGTTAAGCTGTTCCTAGTCAACTCACGTAACAACTGTGCAAATGCCTGTTTAGGTTAATTGCTACAATCTAAAAACAATTTTGTCCTTCCCCTCCCATTAAATTTTTTTGTTGTTGTTTGGATTCTTTAAAACAAGGGATCCCGTGCCGTGGTCCTTTCTTGTATCGCTGTCTTATTGGCTGTATTGTCTTATTCCCTTTTCTGGCGTTTTGCTGTATATCACAATTTAGAATCGCGATCTCAACATGTCAATGCGCTTCCCTCAGGACATGTGAAAGGTGTCTCCCAAATAGCTATTCTTGAACCAGTCGATCCGGATTGCATCTCTATACAGCCGGTGATGAGAGGCCGTCTTCTTTCCCTGATAGTTGAGTAAAGGCCTAAGAAGTATACTAGAGGAGGCAATTACATCTCTAGTTAGCCTTGACAATCTGGCACGAGCGATGGAGACTACAATCGAACACGAGTAAGTTGAAGCTGTGACATTCAAAGATGAACTGTGCCAAGTTCAAGCAAAGAGATTGAAAGCTATCCTCATCTCGACACGATCCAATCAGTTTTTTTGGCTTTTTCTTCAATGAATTGATTGAACTGCAATACGGATGGTGCATGTGGAGGAAATTCTGGAAAGAGTTCTTATGGCTTTTTTCTTTCGAACCTTTTCTGTGACCTTTTAATTCAAATTAATATTTCTTTATTTATTTAATTTAGTAACAAATTATATAAAAGGTAAGATTTGAATTGATTTAGAATTGTTAAATATTATAATTTCTTTCCTAAAATAAGGACTTTACTTAATTTTAAATTCCTAATATTAATAATAACTGGAGTAAATAATAATAATTTGAGAAAAATAGTGAAAAAACAGTTTTGTCTAAAGATAGACTTTTAATAAGAGACAAAAAGTTCAAATCATTTTTAAGGGTCTTCACACTTTTAATATATTATAAATATAAATATAAATTATAGATATAGATATAGATATAGATATAGATATAGACATAGATTATAGACATAGATTATAGATAATAATAATATAATAATTTATTAAAAGTGTAGAGATCTTTAGAAAAGTGATTTGAACTTTTTACCTTTCATTAAAAGACTTTTCTTTAAACAAAACGGTCTTTTCACCATTTTTTTACTTTATTATTTAGTTATTTTTATTATATTAACTAAACTTCCTAAAATATATGGTAAGAGAATTAATTAATATTTTCCTTTCTACTAGACTTTCTAAAGTATATGGGACTCCTAAAATATATAGTTGGAGAATTAATTAATTTTTTCCTTTATGTTCAATTAGAAAAATACTCCTAAAATAGGATTCTATTAAGAAAATAAGAAAATACTTTTATAAATATTGAGAGGTACGTTAAACTAGAGAACAAACCAGTTTGACTATTAGGAGAATATGATTGATGCTCATCTAACTTGATTTGATTACATGTCTAGATTGGTGGATGCTTGATTTTTTAATCCTTAACTTCTTCACTATTTTTGTCAGCATAATGGAATTGAACATGTGCATATATATATATCTTCTTTATTTTCATTCAAAATCATTCTTTAGGGTCAAAATTTTCGCTCAGACAAGAATTAGTTGAATCAAAATCGAAGTTTTGTGATCACTATTATATTTTTTATATATAGTTTACAGGTCGTAGATGAATGTCGGTTGACTTTGAAGAATTTCTTGTGTAAAGGTTAGGTTTAATTGTATTGTTTTGATATCTTTATTATCTTGTTGTTTTATTTTAATTTACATATGCTAGATGAATGTGAGTCAGCTTTGAATTTTTTTTAAGGTAAAGTTTAGGTTTAATTGTATTATCGTAATATCTCTATTAGTTTGTTATTTTGTGGTAGTTTACAATTCGTAGAGGAATCTCAACTGACTTTGAGAAATTTTTGTGTGTAAAATTTAAGTTTAATTATATTGTTTTGATATCACTTTTATCGTATTATTTTGTTGTAGTTTACAGGTGATAGATAAATGTTAGTCGGCTTTGAGGAATTTTCTTGTGTAAAGATTAGATTTAATTGTATTGTTTTGATGTCTCCATCATTGTATTATTTTGTTGCAATTTACAGATGGTAGATGAATGTCCATCGACTTTTAAAAATTATTTTGGTAAAGATTAGGTGTAATAAATAAATTCTCCATCTTTATATACTCAAAATATATTAAATTTAATTATTATATTCATCTTTATTATTTAAACAAATATCCTATTTAATGTAATGTTTAAATTCATTAAAATGAGATACACGCGCAAGACATTACACCTAAACTAGTTCCAAAATATGAATTGTTGAGTTATTTTTTCAATGTCCAAAATAAATGAATTGTTCATTCTTACAAAACACATGTTGAGAATTTCTTTCAATTTTATCCTTTCACTTAATGAGGTTCTTAAGTACTTCACATAAGAATAATTAAAAGGGTAATAGTGAAAAGTAACCTACAGTTTATGTCCTAACAATTCAATTATTTTGAAATGGAGGAAGTACTGTCTTGAAACTAGTTTAGAGAATAAACAATTAATATTAAGGGTAAAACAGAAAAACAATCTCTTTTGATATGTCAAAAATAAAAGTGAAAGTAGAAATTCAATAAGATTATTAATGACAAGTATAAACTAGTAGCGAAGGCACATTGAATTCAGGGGCCTCTTCGTCGGAAATTTATATTATTTTTACATGATCAAAAATATTTTTATATGTATATAATAATAGTTAAACTCTCTTCGACTAATCCGTATGTTACTTTTGAATCCCTCAATTAAAATTCTGAATCCGCTATTGGTATAAACCAATGAAGAGAGTAAAACAAGTTTTTATTTGGGTTCGTTAAATTAAATTTTCACCCAAAGACTTTTTGTCAACCATTTGAAATTCTACATGGGAAATAAACACTGTTAGTGATCTCTCAACCCAATATTTGTGCTTAATTCACTTTATCACTACATAATACAAATAGTAAATTGACAACTGTAATTTGTGTTTAAAATCTACATCATATGTATAAATAATCAATCCAAAATTTAATAAAACCTGTCTTTCTTAGATTTTAAAATTCGTAAACTCAAAGTTCTAACTCGACTACTATAAAAGAATACATAGGCTGAACGTAATAAATTAAGAAACTAAAGATGCCAACACCCATTTTTCATTGGCACCGCTCTTCCTCTAATCATATTAACATGGAATGCATTGTATACTAAACTATCCTTCAACCAAAAATCGTCTAGAGGAAGATATTTATTTTTTATAAAATATTGTTATAATATCTAATGGCTCGTTTGGTTGGAAAACAAAGTATCCCAAAATAATGGAACTAATTAGTTATCTTAAAATTGTTGTCACACACTCAATATGGGATAAAATTACTCCTACAATAATCCTGAAATTACAAATCTCAGATAAGTTATTCTATGATTTTATTTACAACTAAACATGAGATATACTCATCTCGAGATTAATTAACTCTTGTCCCTGATATCAAACAAGCCGAAAGTGTAGAGCTATGGCAATGCCATGCAATGTTTTCTCATGGAAAAACAACTCAATGACTTGGCCAACACGTTAACAAAGTGGGGCCTATTCAACTCCATCAATTTCCGCGTAGAACCATCCTTCTTCTTTTTCATCTTGCTCTTCACCAACGTCGTTTTTGCTCCAACATCACTCCCCGGAATCACCATCTCTCCTCCTACCGAAGACCTAGTCGTCGTCATACTCTGACGACGACTCTGTCTTTGCTTTATTTCACTTAGCTCCATTTCAGGATTGAACTTCACAGGCCCGAACATAAACATTATTCTCCTTGACTTTGATGACATAGAGGTAAGTCCACTAATATTCACCCTCTCCAAATTTTGAGAACCACTAAATCGGGCCAAGTTGGCCCGATTCTGATTCACCAGCCCGTTATAAGGCCCGTGAAACGAATCAGAACGAAATAACGGAGACAGATTCTCTGTTTGTTCTAATTCCGTCGCCTTGATATCATTTTCATGACGAATAATTTTTCCGCAGAAAATGATATCTGAAAACGTATAATTTTCAGAATCAAAATTTTCACTAAAAAACTCGAAAAATTCTTGTGGTGAAGAGGAACTTTTTGGGCTTTCATTTCCTTCATAATTCATTTCAAGGTCAGATAAAGAAATTGTTTCTAAATTTTCTACTTCTTCTTTTTGAGGATTATTTTTGTGGTTGAAAATTTTGATTTCTTTTTTCTCCATAATAAATAAGAGTTCAACTGGAAAAGAAAATAGTAATATCTTGTGGATTGGTGAAGTGAATGATCAATATTGCAAAAGTGTATATATATATATACTGAAAAATAGGTCATATGCTACATTTTTCTTTATTATTTTTTATTTTTTATTTTATCTTTCCATTTTTTTATAGAACTAAGGTGGAACGGCTTCTAGTCTAGATAGAATAAAATAGAGTAGATACGTGAGAAATTCTAGAAGAGAAGAAATTAATTAAAGGATTCACATGTTAGTTAGGCAAATTTAATTTGATATATACTTTTGTTTCAACTTAATTATATAACAGATGAATGAAAACACATAAAATTAAAATACTTTATTAAAAATTAATATTTTTAATTTATAAGATTTAATTTGATCTAAATGTATCCTGATAAGACTAGAAAACAGACCATGTAATAAGTCTTGTACATTAAGTGGACATGAGAACTATATATTCAAAACCTAGTAAGCTACCTTTTCTAAATTTCAAACAAATATTAAGTGCAAAAATTATAGTAACATTTTTAGAAAAGTATTCAAACACCAAACATTATTTGCAAAAATTATAACAAAACATACCTCCATCTTCAACTTCAATTTCGATTCAAAAATTTTAGATAAGGCAAAATAATATTTGATTTCTACGGTTAAATTAAACACCTACTTAACACAAGTATAAAAGTTCGATAAAAAATTACTGTATCGAACCCGTAATTAAATTTCTAAATTACCACCTTAAATCAAACTCTATATAAGTTAGAACAAGAATTATTTTTCATAATCTCGTTAACTAAATATAAAATTATTTTATGAAATTTTATATTATCAGAAAAAAAAATTCACTACCTCTCGTCATCACATGACCCTATAGGAGGGTGGAAATTAATTAGAAACTTAGATTGGGTAAATTACTAGAAGAAAAAGACCTTGACTAGAATTTGTGACAAAAGGTCAAAATAGTTATTGTAAATAAGGTAGCAAAATGAACAATGTCATCATCTAGAGACTATATATTATATATGATATGATAATTTAATCCTAACATCTAGAAGTGTTGAAAATAGTATATGATGTTAAGAGTAATAGAAATAGAGTTTCTGAGATCGATTTCCTTTTGCTATTTACTATTGAAAGAAAATTTCATATGCTTAGCTCAGAAAAAGAAAAATAAATTTCACGTAAGAGAACGTATAGAGAATAGTCAAACGCTTCAGCAATTAACTATCCTAATTACTCTCCCTCCGTTTACTTGACTTGGTTAATATAAGACGGAGATATAATACCGTTAGAGAATTTCTCTTTATTGAAATTATCACTGTTGACTATATAAAATCAAAGGATAATGTGTCGGATCCACTTACAAAAGGCCTGTCTAGAGAAGGAGTTGAGAGGACATCCAAAAGAATGGGTCTACGGCCCAAGACAAGTCAGCATGACGGTATCTCTACCTAGCAGACTGGAGATCCCAAGAGCTAGGTTCAAGGAGATCAAACAAAGTTATGTCTGACAGGTTCAACATTGTCAATATACCCAACCCATTCTCATGATGTAGATAATGTTTAGTAAACAAGGATAAGACTTATGATGTGAAGTCTTTTAATGATTATCTAAATTTGGCAGATTTGACCAAATAGTTTAATCTAAAGGATTGAACGTTTAGAAATCACCTATGTGAGAGCGAAGTCGAAGCCGCTTCAAGGAGAATGTTAGTAAAGACCTATTCTCTTAGCTCCCATGAGACCGGAATGTGTTCATGGCTCAAACTAACAAAACCGTCAGAACCATAAATGGTAAAAGGTTGGTTGTGTGACATGTGTTGTCTAGGTGTACATTAAAGCTAGACGGTTCAAAGATATCAAATCTACTGATTGACTGAGTGCATCCGATGCATGTTCACTATGGAAAGTTCAAAGGAAAATCCACTTATCCAGATGCAATTAGTCTTTGATTGATGATCACATACTTGTCCGTAAAGTTTTACAAAGAATAGTCATTCCCCATTCACGTGGGGGGATTGTTGGGTTCAATTGGTGTGAATGGAAAATGGAGGGACACAATCCTTTGAGAAAAAGACACATTATTTTGAAAAAAGAGTGACTGTTCGGATAGTCGTGCCTGTTAAGAAAAAAAGACACAATATTTCAAATGAACAAACATGACTCTTCCAAAGGATACACCTTTTCGGATGAACCATTGCCACCTTTCGGAAAGGACACTTTATGACTATATAAACGTGTATTTTTTCCACAGGTTTAGAATAAAAAATTTCTGCATAGAAAAAATATTTCTCTTACTTAAAAAAAAAATCCGTGTGATCATCTCCCGTTGAGTGAGTTAGAAGAAAACCAAAAAATTTGAGGTACCGCTACATTCTGGTTGTGAAACCATTTTATCCTGGGAGGAAAATTCTGTAACCTTGGATACTTGAGGGGAATTATTTCCTTAAGGACACTCCATGAATTTGGAGGACTTGGCTTTTTTCTGCTTCATCCATTTTTCTTTAAGAAACTGAAAACACACTTTTTTGAAAGATCATTTTGATCTTGTGTTGAAGGTGTTGGACAACTTCATAAGTGTTCTTGATTTATTCTTGAACTTATGTTGAAGTAGTGTTGCGAAATTACAGAATTTGTGTATCCGAAATACAACACTTTTAAGGAAATAATTTACTAATCTGTATTGTTTCATTTACTGTTTTTCAGTAAATAGTTGAACTTCATATTGATAGTTCTTCAACTTTTTGAACTTGTGTTTGAAGTTCTTGAAACTTCATTTTGATAGTTCATAAGTTGGCTGAACTTGTGTCGGAGTTCTTAACATTTGGTTTTGCTATTTTTCAGAAAATAGTTTGAACTTCATTTTGTTGATGTTCATAAGTTGGGTTGAACTTATTGTTAAAAGTTCAAAGTTGTAAATAAAAAGTTAAAACTTTATTTGATTGTTCTTATATTAATTTAAACATGTGTTTGAAGTTATTATTGAAAAATACATATTTATCAAAATTGAGAAAAACAATAACATTAAAGAAAGTATAAAAATATTTATTTTTGTGCTTGTTTGATGAATAAAAAAAATTATCACCATTTATAAATTAAGTATTTGATTAATATGTATTGGGTTTGATTTTGTGGAGACTAAAATCTTTTTATTTCTATTCCCCCGATTAGAAGAATATAAAAATTTCATCAAGAAACAGTATGAGAATTTGGTTCGAAGAATATAAAAACTTCACCGATTCGTTAAGATCTCTGTATTGGTTTCTTGAGTTTAAAATTTGTGGGATTTCACTCTATTTGAATTTGATTATGATTTGAAGGCATAAAAACTTCGTCATGTTTCATAGTTCATTCGGTTGATGATTTGAAGATATAAAAACTTTATCATTGACTAGAAATTAGTAGGCTAAATATTAAATTCTTTATTGTTAGCATCTGAAATATTAAAGAGTATGTTAAAGATTGACAAGAAAATGACGAATGAAACTGAACAATAAATTGATTTGGTTGTGAATGGTGTTGTCCCAATGACTACAAATGTTACGTCATTAAGTCGTTCAGGTATTGCTCTAGTAATGAAAACGATAAAGAAATAGAAAAATATTTTGGTGTGAATTTCAAAGAATGACAACAAATGATGTCATTTTAACTGGCCAAACTCGCAATACAAATGTTCACAAGTATAGATCCTCATATTCTTAAACAATATATATAATAATAATAATAATAATTGAAAATCAATTGTCTGATTTGAAAGATTTGATGAGTTATTTCAAGATAGACGAGGATAATGAGTTGAGTGAAAAAAATCATCAATGGTGATTGCAAATCCTGTTAAGGATGATGCTTCAAATAATAATAAGATGAAGAAGTCTTCTGGACAAGAAAAAAGATTAGATAAACATGTTGAAAATAACTATAAAGATTGAAAATCTACGTGATATGATCACTGAAAGCAATCTAGTTGGATATCCAAATGAATGGTGGTTTAATTTAGGAGCCACTAGACATGTTTGAGCGGACAAAGAATCTTTTGCTATTTATGATTTCGTTGATCCCAAAAAGGTGATCTTCATGGGAAATAATACAACAACCAAGTTAAAGGAAGTGGAAAGATGTTCCCAAAAGTGACTTCCAGCAAGGTGTTGATCATTCTCAACAATGTTCTCCATGTTTCTACACTTAAAAAAATAGGTTTAAGTGTGTGTTTATTTTGAAAAAAGTTTTAATAAGCACGAATAAAACATATGTAGGAAAGGGCTACCTCAATGAGGGCATTTTCAAACTTTATGTTATGGTTGTTGAAATGACAAAAGTTGAGGCTTCTTCTTGCTTGCTAGAGTTAAACGATTTGTGGCATAGTCGTTTAAGACATGTCAACTATAAAATCTTGTAAAAACTGATTAACTTAAAAGTTTTTCCAAACTTTGAGTGCAATAAATTAAAATGTCAAATGTGTATGGAATCAAAGTATGCTAAGCATCCGTATAAGTCCGTTGAAAGAAATTCAAATCCCTTAGACTTAATCCACACAGACATTTGTGATATGAAGTCAACACTATCTCGAGGTGAAAAAAAAGTATTTAATAACTTTTATTAACGATTCCACTAGATATTGTTATGTTTATTTGCTAAACAGTAAGGATGAAGCAATAAAAGCATTTAGGCAATATAAAACAAAAGTTGAAAATCAGTTAGAGAAAAAGATTAAAACAATAAGAAGTGATAGGGAAAGAGAATATGAATCTCCCTTTGCGTAAATATGGTAGAGAATAGAATTGTCCATCAAACTACGGCCCTGTATTCCCTTCAGTCTAATGATATTGCGGAAAGTAAAAGCCGAATCTTGAAGAAAATGATGTATGTCTTGCTAATAAGTTCAGATTTACGGCAAAATTTATGGGGGGAAAGCTATCCTTACAGCTAACCAAATACTCAATAGAGTGCCCCATAATAAGACACAATAAATTCCATATGAAAAATGGAAAGGAAGAAAACTCAACTTGAAATATTTCAAAATGTGGGGGTGTCTAGCGAAGGTCCAAGTTCCTATGCCTAAAAGAGTAAGGATAAGACCTAAGATGGTAGACTGCGTGTTCATAGGATATTCTAAAAGTAGTAAAGCATGTCGGTTTTTGGTTCATAAATTCAAACATCCGGATATCAATGAAAATATGATAATTAAATCAGATAATGCTAAATTGCTTGAACACATTTATCCGTACAAAACTAGACATGAACAATCTAGTGAGGGAGTCTAAACGACCTTGAGATGAACCAAGTGAGGATGTACATAATGATGAGAATCCAAGATGTAGTACACGTCAAAGAAAGTCAACTTCATTTGGATCGAATTTTGTAACATTTCTCTCAGAAAATGAGTCTCATATATTTAAGAAAAAGATGTCGTTGTCAGACTCATCCTTTTGGAAAGAGGCAGTCAATAGTGAGATTGATTCAATCTTAAGCAACCATACGTGGGAGTTGGTTGATCTTCCTCCAGAAAATAAACTTTTAGGTTCTAAATGGATTTTCAATAGGAAAATAAAAGCTCTTGTAATATAGGACCAAGTTTGGTCCAATTTTCATACCAGATGTTTGTTGTGCCTCTTCTAGGTTCCCACCATATATTCTTTTCTAAAATCTCTCTATTTTCCAACATCATTTTCCATCTTTGAGAACCACCTTTCCATTACACCAACGTGGGTATTTCTTTCTTACAATATTTATTCCACATAAAGTTTGCCCACAAAGAATTACGAGTTCTGAATTTCCTCCAAAACTTTGCAAACATAGCTTTTGAAACATCAAATAAACATCTAAACCCAAGACCTCCTTCTTCTGTAGGTAAACATAATTTCTGCCATTTAGCCCAATATTTACTTCTTCCAGTTTCATTGTTGTTCCAAAAAAAGTTAGCAAAAATCTTGTGAATTTCAGTAATCACACATTTAGGAGGCACTATTGCTGAAAGAGCGTGAATAGGAATGCTTTGCAACACATTGTTAATCAAAGTGGCCTTACCACCAAAATAAAGCATCTTTCCTTTCCAAGTTTGAATCTTGTCTTTAATTTTCTTAACGAGTTCATTATAATCACTTTTTCTCTTCTTAGCGTGGGTGATAGGACACCCCAAATACGTAATTGGAAACTGTCTTCTTGACATTCCTGTACATCTCTCAACTAGACCTCCTAACCGAACACTAGTATTCTGATGCATGTACCATGCACTCTTCTCTTTGTTGATTAGTTGACTCGATTGATCTTCATATTTGCCCAAAACCTTCATTATTCTTTTTAGTGCAGTAGCAAAAATAGTTGTATCATCTGCATAAGCTAGATGATTGAGATTTGCACTCCATTTAGGCATACCATAACCCACATATTGGTCATCATCAAAAAGAGAATTCAAAACCCTGGATACAACTTCTGCACCGAGAATAAAAAGAGGATCTCCTTGTTTTACCCCTCTAGCAGAATGAAAAAAATCCTTGAGCTTGTCCATTTACCAATACAGAATACCAATTATTAGCAATAATCCTCCAGATGATATCAACAAAAACTTCTGAAAATCCCATTTTTCTGAGGACTTTCATCAAGTAGAATCAAGAAACCCTGTCATATGTCTTTGCCATATCAAGCTTAATAATGATCCTGAGTAAGCAGAACATTTTCAATGATATTTCTCCCTTTCACAAAACCTGATTGATTAGAAGAGATTAACCTTGGTAGCAATATCTCCAATCTATCATGAACCACCCTAGAAATAACTTTATAAATAAAGTTACTAAGACTGATTGGCCTTAGATCAGAAAAGGAGTGAATATCGTTCTTTTTGGGCAACAACACAAGATTGGTATGTGTGATAGATTTAGAAAGTGCATTTCCTTCAAAGAAAGCATATACCAATGTCCATAAATCATCACCAAACATTCTATTTATTTTCTAATACTTATATGACTTATTAATATGGGTGATATAGTAAAATTATATCAAGTCAAATATAAACGAGTAAAGATGGACTAGGGGGGAACAAAAGAACTAGTAATTTCAAACTTGGGACATAGAGCACCAAAATCATGTCCCAACAAAATCACCAAATTGTGAGTTAAAGCCTATACACAGTTACAATGAAATGTCAATAGAACATAAAGCTCTCAACTTCAATATAAACAGCAGATAGATGAGGTATTTACATGGTAACATCAATAAACAAAAGGGGAAGCTATATATCTAGAGATGATAACGGCAAACTGGGCAAGAACTTTCCAAGCTCTTCTAAACATATCACGCAATCATCATTCACAGCATCTTCATGATCAAGCTCAGTATACGTTACCCTTTCATTTAATGACATTCTTAAGTATTTCACATTTTCTAGGATAGTAACTTAAGAACAACTAAAAGGGTAATAGTGAACAGAGGCGGAACCAGGATTTCAAGTAAAGGGGTTCAATAATCAAAGAAAACTAAGTCGAAGAGGGTTCAACACCTACTACAACCACATAAAATATAATTTAATCATATATAAATAATATATTTTTTCGTCGATGGGGGTTTGGACAAACCCTCTAAAGAGGGCTGACTCCGCCTCTGATAGTGAAAAGTAACTTACAATTTATGTCCTAAAAGTTTTTTTTTAAGAGGGTGTGTCATATTCCAAACAATTTAATCATTTTGAAATAGAGGGAGTACTGTCTTGAAACTAGTTTAGAGAATAAACAATTAATATTAAGGGTAAAATAGAAAAAAATTTCTCTTTTGATATGTCAAAAATAACAAGTAAAAGTAGAAATTCAATTAGAAAATTAATGACAAGTATATACCAACTAAGATAGTAAAACAAGTTTTTACTTGGGCTCGTTAAATTAAATTTTCACCATTTTTAATTTAAAGACTTTTTGTCAACCCTCCTCCAAAATTCAACTCAAAGTTCTAACTCGACTTCTATAAAAGAATATATAGGCTGAACATAATAAATTAAGTAAAGATACGATTTCAGATTTCAATACTCATTTTTCATTGACACCGCTCTCGAATCATATTAACGTGAATGCGTTGTACAGCGAGCTATCCTTCAGCAAAATATCGTCCAGAGAGGAAGATATTTAACTTTTGTAAAATGATTTTATAATATCTAATGGCTCGGTCGTATGGTTGGGAAACAAGTTATCCCGAAATCATGGAACTACTTAGTTATCCTAAAATTGTTTTCACACCCTCAATATGGGATAAAAGTACTCCTACAATCCTGAAATTTCTAATCGCATATAAGTTATTCTATGATTTTATCTATAACCAAACAGGAGATATACTCATCTCGGAATTGATTAACTCTTATTCCTCGTATCAAACGAGCCGAAAGTGTAGTGCTATGGCAATGCCATGCAATGTTTTCGCATGGAAAAACACCTCAATGACTTGGCCAACACGTTAACAAAGTGGGGCCTACTCAACTCCATCATTTTCCGGGTAGAACCATCCTTCTTCTTTTTCATCTTACTCTTCACCAACGTCGTCGTCGCTCCGACATCACTCCCTGGAATCACTACCTCTCCTCCTACCGAAGACCTAGTTGTCGTCATACTCTGACGACGACTCTGTCTTTGCTTAATTTCACTTAGCTCCATTTCAGGATTGAACTTCACAGGCCCGAACATAAACATTCTTCTCCTAGACTTTGATGACATAGAAGTAAGTCCACTAATATTCACCCTCTCCAAATTTTGGGAACCGCTAAATCGGGCCAAGCTGGCCAGAAGTTTGGCCCGATTCTGATTCACCAGCCCATTACAGGGTCCGTGAAACGAATCAGAACGAAATAACGGAGATAAATTCTCTGTTTGTTCTAATTCCGTCTCCTTGATATCATTTTCATGACGAATTATTTTTCCGCAGAAAATAATATCTGAAAACGTACAATTTTCATAATCAGAATTTTCACTAAAAAACTCAAAAAATTCTTGTGGTGAAGAGGAACCTTTTGGGCTTTCATTTCCTTCATAATTCATTTCAAGGTCAGATAAAGAAAGTGTTTCTAAATTTTCTACTTCTTCTTCTTCTTGTGCTTGAGAATTATTTTTGTGTTTGAAAATTTTGATTTCTTTTTTCTCCATAATAAATAAAATTTCAACTGGAAAAGAAAATAGTAATATGTTGTGGATTGGTGAAGTGAATGATCAACATTGCAAAAGTGTATATATATATATACTGAAAAAGAAGTCATATGTTGTACATTTTTTCTTTATTATTTTTTTATTTTTATCTTTCCATTTTTATTTTTTTTTATAGGACTTAGGTGTAACGGCTTCTAGATAGAATAAAATAGAGTAGATACGTAAGAAATTCTAGAAGAGAAGAAATTAGTTAAAGGATTCACATGTTAGTTAGGCAAGTTTAATTAGATATGTACATTCGTTTCAATTTAATTATATAACAGACGAATGAAAACACATAAAATTAAAAATGCTTTATTAGAGTTAAGATATTTAAATAAGGCAAAATAATATTTGATTTCTACGGTTAGACACCTACTTAACATAAATATAAAAGTTCGATAAAAAATTTACTGTATCTAACCCATAATTAAATCTCTATATTACCACCTTAAATCAAACTCTATAAAAGTTAGAGCAAGAATTATTTCTCATAATCTCGTTAACTAAATATAAAATTATTTTAAGAAATTTTATATTATCAGGAAAAAAAGAATCATTACCTCTCGTCATCAGATGAGCCTATAGGAGGGTGGAAATTAGAAATTTAGATTGGGTTAATTACTAGAAGAAAAAGATCTTGAATAGAATTCATGTAAATAGTCAAAAGAGTTTATGTAAATAAGGTAGCAAAATGACCAATGTCATCATCTAGAGACTATATAGTATATTTGATAATTTAATTTAATTCTAACGTCTAGAAGTATTGAAAATAGTATATGATTGTTAAGAGTATGGGAAATAGAGCTTCTGAGATAGAATTCCTTTTAATATTTAAAAGAAAATTTCATATGCTTAGCTCGTTAACGGAAAAGTAAATTTCACGTAAGAGAACGTATTGTGAATAGTCACACGCTTCAACAGTTAGCTATCCTAGTTACTTCCTTTGTTTACTTGACGCTTGTTGACTTGATTCACCCTTTACAAAAAAATATAATATGAAAAGTGTATTTTATTAAATTAATCATATTGATGAGTACTGATGACGCTTTGCAACTCTAAATTTGACTATTATCTTTTTATGTTGCTATTTAATACTAGGAGTAGAATGAGAATAATATAATAAAGTTATCTTGATTTCATATATTTGATAAATAAATTAAAATAATGATTTTTAGTATAGGGTCAAGTAAATAGTAATAGACATTGTTATACCAGGTTATAGTGATTGATCTTTATATCTAAGGCGAAGATATTAATTAAGTATAAATATCATAAATATCAATCTTTTAAAAGTAATTACACTTTCTCTCACTTTTTAAATTACTTTACTTTCTCTCCCTATTAATATACATAACATAGCCCACATATACATAACATTATATGCATATGTGAGATTTTTGTAATATGTTTATGGAATTGGAATTTTTTATAATATTGAAAATATAAATTGTGTATTTGTGTAGTTTTTAGATTAATTAATGATATATATTTTTTCTAAAGAAGCCGAAGCTATTGATCCATTTTAATGACATTTATAATAACTAGGTTAAGAGGACATGCCTTGCACATGTAACGTTTGATTATTTAAAATTAAATAATTTTATTTATTACGAAGATTTTTAATGAAGTATAAATAGTTCAAATCACTTTTCTTAGATCTTTCACACTTAAATAAAATGATGTAAACATAAACATACATTTTAGCGTAAGCATATATATATTTTACCATCAGAAGTTTCAATTGATTAATGAATCATCACTTTTGCTTGCATTACCTCTTTTTTTTGTTGCCGGAGTCTGAGAGAGACGTATCAATTTGAACCATATTTGTGGTATGATTATTATTATTATTATTTTTTTTTATAAAAAGTATTTCCTTATTTTTAAAGTTAAATCTTTACAAAATCATTGATTACATTCTTATTATGTACTTAAAACTTTAAAAATTATTTCTTAAATTTTTCTTATTCTAACACTTTTATATTTATTTCTAGATTTTTCAAATTTTCTTAAAATCAAATTTAGCTAATTTAGAATTATTAAATTAATGAAAAATGTCTTAGTTGTAATTAATTTTGATCACTTCTAATAAGGAAAGATTTTATTATAAATATATTTAATTAACAACTCTTAAATATTAAAAAATAATAATGAAAAGACGATTTCGTCTAAAGCAAATACTTTTAATGAAGGCAAAAAGTTCAAATAATATTTCTAAGGCCTTCACACTTTTAACATATTATAAATATAGATATAGATTATAGATATAGATATAAATATAAATATAATATTCTTCTAAACTTCGATTTCTCAAAATGAAATCGCTATAAATAAGTGCATGTATATATTTTATCTTGAAGATGGAAATTTTATGTGAATTTAGTAAGTTAAACGTTAAACCGAATATCAAATTAATTTAGTATTGGTGGATTAATTTTAATGGCATATATAAATAATGAATTGAATCGCTAATAACTTAATTTTCCAGTGTTACTCTACGGGGCGTAGGGGCAAAGCCTGCATTAAGTTGAACTTAGTGACTTAGGTTCAAACTTTATATGTATATACTAAAAATAATTTATTTAGAATTTAATTAAAAGTTATTTTTATCAAATCAAATAAACCTATAAAAGTGATATGTATGCAGTCTTATTTCTTAAATCGAAAAAAGGAATAAATAGACTTTCGACCTATGATAAGGCGGATCCAGAATTTTAAACTTGTGGGTTCCCAAGGGCTCCTTTCCTGCCACTAAGCTATCCCTTGGTTTAGTTATGGGTTCTCACCTATTAATATTTATAACTTTTGGCGATTTTTCTATGTAATTTTAAGCCTTACGGTAGCGGATGTGGGTTCCCGGTAAACCTACACCTTCTACTCTACATCCGCCACTGATGGCACGTATATATCCTTCGTGATATTTTGGGTACACATATGCCCCTAACGTTAATAAAATGGTGCGTATATGTCCCTCACACTAATGGTTAGGAGCATATGTGTACCCAAAGTATGACGGAAGATATATGCGTACCATTTTTCACATTTGGAGATTTATTTATCCTTTTTCCATTCTTACATTAAGAAAATAAAAACATTACTTTCATAAATACCATCGATTCGAATAAAATATATCAATAAGAAAAATATTTATCCCAAGGTGGGAAGATATAAAAATAAAATAAAAAAAATTACTCTAATTAATCAAATGAAAATGCTATGGCAATACCATGCAATGTTTTCGCATGGAAAAACAATTCAATGACTTAGCCAACACGTCAACTTCATCAATATCCGCATAGATCCATCCTTCTTCTTTTCTCCGCCTTCGCTCATCGGAATCACCACCGGAAAATTGTTCGTCATCAATGCGAACGACGGCGTCGCTATCTTTGTTTGATTTCGCTTAGCTACATTTTAGGATTGAATTTCACGGGCCCGAATATGAACATTCTTCTCCTAGACTTGGCGGTCCACTAATGTTTGCCCTATCCATATTTTAACAACTGTGAAATCGAGTCGAGCTGGCCCGATTCTGACTCACTGACGGTGAGCCCTCGGTGAAAAGATTTAGAATGAAATGACGTGGACAAATTTTCATCATTTTCACGATGAATTATTTTTTCGCAGAAAATTATATCTGAAAATGTATAATTTTCAAAATCAGTAAAGAACTCAAAAAATTCTTGTGGTGAAGAGGATATTTTTGGGCTTTCAATTCCCTCATTATTCATTTGAAGGTCAGACAGAGAAATTTTTTCTTAGTATTCTAAATATTCTTCTTCTTTGTTATTATATAAAACTCTCGGGATGTTTGTAAAAGGGATAGTTTTAATTATCTTGGATCTATGATTCAAGGAATAGTGAGATTGATGAGGATGTTTCTAAACATATTGGAGCATGTTGGACGAAGTGGAGGCTCGCCTCGGGAGTGTTGTGTGATAAGAAAGTGCCCTTTAAGGTTAAAGGCAAATTCTATAGAGTGGCAGTCCGTCCGGCTATATTGTATGGAGCGGAGTGTTGGCCAGTCAAGTACTCCCACATCCAAAAATTAAAGGCGGCGGAAATGAGAATGTTGCATTGGATGTGTGGGCTTACTAAGGGGGACAGAGTTAGGAATGAGATTATCCTGGAGAAGGTGGAAGTGACTTCGGTGGAGGACAAGATGCGGAAAGAAAGGTTGAGATGATTTGGGCATGTGATGAGGAGGAGCGCGGATACCCCAGTTCATAGGTATGAGAGGATAACTTTGAATGGCTTGAGGAGGAGTAGAGTTAGGCCGAAGGAATAGTGGAGGGAGGTGATTAGACATGACATGGAACAGTTTCAGCTTACTGAGGACATAACCCTAGATAACAAGGTGTGTAGGTCGCAGATAAGGGTAGAAGGCTAGTGTGAGTATGTGGGTTGTAGCGAGCAGTTAGCAGAGATCTTGTATAGACGGGTTAGTAATCCTAGGACTGTGTACATATGTGTCTTTGGTATGTGAGTGTATGTTATTATTAGGTGGGTGTCCTATATGTTACTACTAGGTGGGTGTCCAATTTCTTATTTCGTGTTGCCCTTATTTCTCGTATTTCGTATTTCTATTATTTCTATTTTATTATTTCTTATTCATTATTTTTGTTATTCCATCCATCCCCTTATTTATTATTCTTTATCTTGAGCCGGAGGTCTATTGGAAACAACCTCTCTACCTCTTCAGAGGTAGCGGTATGACCTGCGTACATCTTACCCTCCTCAGACCCCACTTTGTGGGAATACACTAGAGTTGTTGTTGTTGTTGTTGTGTGTGTGTATATATATATGTTGTTGGGGGAACGTTACAGTTATCTCATGAAATAAGTCGATGTTTCTGTAAAGCTGGTAGGAGGTGACAGTTTTTTCGTAAAATTAGTCGAGATTCTCGTAAAGCTAGTAGGAGCTAGGTGACAGTTATCTCGTGAAATTAATACATCAAGATGTCTGTAAGCCGGTAGAAAACGATAATTTTTTCATGAAATTATCGAGATGCCCATAAGCTAATTAGAACACTCAATTATTAAAAAATGTATAGTATTATATAACCATCATGGAGATGGTTTTTTTATATATTTTTATTTTTATTTTTATTTTTATTTTTATTTTATATTTGATGTAACTTAGGTGGGACTGCTTCTAGATGTTGAAGACAATTTAATTAGGGAAGAAGCAACGGTGGGAATTGTTAATTAACAAAAAAATAATTAATGAGGGAATTGTTAATTCTAAGATGTGAAAATATTGTCATCTAGAAGATATGCTAAGTATTAAATTATGACAGGCATAAATTAATTAAGTAGTAGTACTAAGATGTGAAAACATTGTTAGTATTATATTATGTCTAGAAAATATGCTAGTAATTGCTAATTATTAAATTATGACGTCTAGAAGACTCTTCCTAGAATTAGTATAGTACTTAAACAAAAAAAATTAGCGATAGATACATTTAGTAATTAAATTCAAAATTTGTCGAATATATTCGTATTAACAAAAGATTAAGGACAAGTTCGTAGCTAATTTCAATTTTCTTAGTGGTGATATTGGTTGATTTTAGCGGCAACTTTAATCAATTAATGTTTATTAGAAAAACAAATTAAAAAGAATTAGTTATGGATAAATTTAGTTGTTGGATAAAAAGTTCATTACTGTACCTGATGAATCACATCAACACACTTTTAATCAATTTATAATATTATCATTAGCAATGGATAAATTTAACAATTAAATATATAAACATATGTGGTCAAACAATAAATTAGCGGTAAATTACTAAAAGAGTATATTATTTATGGGATAATGAATGATTCATTAGAGACAAAATTCACAGCTAATTTAATTTAATTGTTTTTTTTTAGGCATATTAATCAAGTGCCTCGTGGAACATGTTATAATATTCCAAAGGCTTGGTTTACATTTTACTATTTTTAATAGAAATGGGATCCACCTCCTGATTAGACTTGTGAAGAGAGCATATTGATTAGTTGGGATCTCAAGCCCTAATATTTTTTTATGTCATCAAATCAAATCACCTTTACTTGTAATGGGACTTATTTTTTCCTTATATCAAAATTATAAATTTTATCCTTAAGATTTTTTCAAAAAAATTTAAATAAGCCCACATGGCCTTTTAATAAATGAAAAAATTACAGAAAATAGCATACTTAAAATTATAATTACAATAAATAGCAACACTTTTATAAAATTACAGTTTATAACAAAAATAACATTATTTTACTCATTAACTAGGCAAGTGCATGTTTTACTTTCACTACTTGACATTTTCCTATTTTCATTCCACTATTTCACCCCCCAAATATAATCATATCTTTTACCTATTTTTTTTTTCATCTTATTTTCAATATCATTTTACTTTTTTTATTTTATTTTATATTTTCATTTTTTTATTTTCACTTTATTTTCTCTCTTATATTTCTCTTCTTTTTCCTTTTTCGTTTTTTTACTTTTTTTTTCTTTTTTTTTCCTTTTTCATATTTGAAAATAATTATCTTCATGATCTTCAAGATTTTCAAATAAAACATTACTCTCTTTCATTATCTTATGTCTTATCCTTTTTTATCTTGTTAGTTTTTTTCATCTTATTTTTTTATCATTTTATTTTTTTATTTTAATTTCTTTTTTTTTTCATTTCCGCTTTATTTTCTCTCTTCTACTTCTCTTCTTTTCTTTCCTTTTTCGTTTTCTTTTTTTTTCCTTTTCATATCTTTTTTTCTTTTTCTGTTTTCGTTTTCTTCTTCTTTTTATTTTATTTCGTTTCTTTTTTCTTTTATTTTTACACTTCTATTTCTCTTTCTTCTTTTTTTTTTTTTGTCTTTTTCACTTCTCTTTTTTTCCTTTTTTTCTTTTTATATTTTTTTTTCTTTTTTACTTTTCTATCTCTAACTTTTATTTTGAAAAGACAAATATGTATATCACATACACATATTCAAAAAACATATAAAATACATAGCCATACAGATTTGAATATGTATTTACGGTACAAACATACATATATATTTACGATATACATATCATATTCATATTAAACAGTAACAAACATAACTATACTATACATCTTCATATGTATTTGCAAAATACAAAAGTAACTCGTATAAAATAAGAATATACATATGGATCGGGTATGTATTCTGTAAATACATATGTAGAGCTATATGTATTTTATAAGGTGTTGGATTTGTCTTTGAACTGTACATACTATGTCGTTTTAGAGGGTAACATATGTACTTATTTATTTTCTTTTACTGTTTAAGATATCTATCATGTATTTTTTTATTACCTTTATGTATATGTATATAATTGTCATTTTATTATAGAGATTTTGTGTCAAATATGTTTATATATACATGTGAGTCAGAAATGTATTTCTGTAAGTACATCTGCAGATATATACATGCATATTTTTTTACCGTAAATACATATGAAGATCTGTATGTCTATTTGTTTTGTATATTTTTTGAATATGTATATATCATATAGACATTTTTTTTAAAAAATAAAAGATAAAGATAGAAGAGTAAAAAAAATACAAAAACAAAAAACAAAAAAACATAAAAATAAACAAAAAAATTCAAAAAAAAAAGAAGAGAAAAAGGAAAAAGAAGAAGAAAGAGAAATAGAAACTAGAAATAGAAGTGTAAAAATAAAAGCGAAAAAAAATTAAAAAAGAAGAAGAAAATGAAAAAAAATATGAGAAAAGAAAAAAAAATGAAAAAATAAAAAATAAATAAAAATGAAAAAGGAAAAAAAAAGGAGAAGTAGAAGAGAGAAAATAAAGTGGAAAGAAAAAAATGAAAAAAAAAGAAATTAAAATAAAAAAAGATAAAAAAATGAAAAAATAAAAAAAATAAATAGCTAGAGATATAAGAGAATGATATTTTAAAATTTTGAAGATTATGGAAATAATAATTTTCGGAAAAGGAATCTACTAATTTAAATAAGAGTAATTTATGGAAATTTAATTAGATGGAATAATTATTCCTTATTTAACTCAACTAATTTGAGTAAAATAAGGGCAGTAAATCTTGTTGTATATGTATTTGTATAGCAACAGTTTACTTAAATACAAAATACAATTTGTTATTTTTCGTAATTATGAACCTATTGCTATAAAATTTGCAATTAAGACTCTGTAATTGCTATTTCTGAAATTTTCCCTTTATAAATTGCAAAAAGACAATTACAAAATGTTGGCCCAATTAATAGTCCATTATCCGAAAACCCAAACCAAGTAAAAAAAAACTAAAATTTACATATATACACCAACTAAAATTTCCTTATTACATAATATACCAATTTGGCAAAGTATTTATACATATACCAAAATATTTACAAAAATTCGTTTATTTTCAATTTTCTCTCTCTTAAAACATTATACATATCTAAAGAGGTTTTCTCTTCCATATTTTACACTCCCATATCCTCCCACAATACCCGATAATTACTCCATAATTGAATCCCTTTATTCTCGATAAAATTAAAGAATCGTGTTTTTGGGGTTACAATTTGTAAGTTTGAAGAGTTTTTTTTTCTTTTCTTTTTTTTCAACTTTTTCAATTTTTGAAATTGATCATATATTTGTTGTGGTTGCATGTTTGTTTTTACCATATTTTCCAAGTATTTTCAAATTTAGTAGTTCGATTTTTATGTTTTCTTCATATAATACATTTTCGATTCTTGTTTTTTTTTTTTTTCAAAATTGCCTATTCAGTTTATTTTATGAATATATGTTTGTTTTTAAGGATTTACCACATTTTTGCAAGTTTTTTCAAGTTTCGTAGTTGATTCGGGTTAGTCGAATTACTGAAAAAATTTGCTAACAGATTCTTGTCCTAGCTTTAGTTTAGGACTTAGTCATTTAGCTATACCTGTTGGGTTTGTTCCTGGTACATTTGATTTTGAAGAACCCGATTTCGCAAAGATTTGTTCAAAGCATCGAAACGATCCCACACAATGAAGAAATTGAAGGAAGCGGCCACTTCCAAATCAAAGAAATCAACTTAAAAAACGGCAAGTAAGAAGAAGTTTGATGATTCCGGTAGACCACGTCTTCCGAATGTATTGATAAAACATTATACTTTACTTATACATTGGATGTTTTTATTACGTATAAGAGGCATTTGAATCTGGGTGTGTTATTATACATTTATGAAGTTTTTGTTATGTATAATGTTGCATTATACATTCTGACAACATTACATGTCATATATGTTTAAGGTGAGTTGTTTAATCTAACATTAAACATTGTATATACTTGATTATTAATGTATACAATGTATAATCTGACATTATACATTATTTAAGGTGAATGCATGTTTAATCTGACATTATACATTGTACATTATACATATATATTTAGTGAGGTTTTCTTAATGTATAAAGTGACATTGTACATCTTCTAATGACATTGAATTTATGAAGTGACATTGAATTTAGTGAGGTTTTCATAATGTATTAAGTGACATTATACATCTGAATAACTGATATGTCATTCATGTATATAATGTGAACTATTATAGTATTTTACATTGCTTATACATTCCATTATACATTGCTTTCCATACCCTTATTATGCATAACAGGCATTTTATGGTTTAGCTGATGTTATGCATTTAATGAGGTTTTATAATGTATAAAGTGACATTATACATCTGCTAATGACATTAAATTTATGAAGTGACATTGAATTTAGTGAGGTTTTCATAATGCATAAAGTGACATTATACATCTAAATAACTGATATGTCATACATGTTTTTAATGTGAACTATTCTAGTATACAACATTATACATTATTGCATCTAAAAAATGTGTAACTTTTTATGCAATTATTGTATTTTTTTTTCAGGGCATGAAATATCGTATAGATAAAGTCCCGAAGCACTCTTTGCATATTTTGAGCTTATGCAACAGTGGTTTTGCTGGAGACATAAAGTCTTATTTTGGAGAAGATGTTTTGGGGGCATTTAGAAATACGTTATTTGCGATTTTTCTTGACCTTCCGCAGTGCAACTGGATTGGGCAGATTTCAAAATGTCTCCTTATGCTAGAAATCCAACAAGATATTAAGGACGAGATACATGTGTGTGTGCAGGAGAAGATTTTGAAAGTTACCATGCTTGAATTTGTCATTATCACCGGCCTGAAATGCACCGATGATATTGATGAGTTTATGTATACTTCATCATCAAAATCACCTTTGATGTCAAAGTATTTTCCTAAATTTGGAGGTGGTATAACTAGGTCAAAACTGATAACACGTGTGAAGATGGAAAATTTCGAGAAATCTGAAGATGCTTTGAACCTTGCGATATTATATTTTATTCATACATTCATGTTATCTCAGCATAAAGAAGCACCAATCAGTGTAGTTCACTTCCAAATGGTCGAGGATGGTCGCTACATACACTTTCCATGGGGAAAGATAACTTTTAAAAAGTTGATCAACTCATGGCGGCAGGATTTTAGAGTCGCAAAGCAGCTATATTCTTTGGGTGAATGCCCCACGCTCTAAATGTCTGAATTTTTGAGTGTTGCTCTGCGTTAGATAAAAAAACCTCTTTGCGACATGGAAACATCATCCCAAGAATACTTAACTGGTCTATTGAGTGTACAAGGCCTAAGTACAAATCTTTTATGTATGGCATGTTCAGTAAGGTAATTGTATAACATGTTAAATATTTTTATTTTATACTCACTTTTTCAAAGTTCTAATATTTTATGTTAAAATATTTTTTTCAGTGTTCTTTCAAGAATTTACAGCCTATAAACGAAGAAGTTCGTACTTTAGATTTGTCTTTCTCAGAGGATTTTGTGGTTTTTGATCCAATATTTGCTGCTTCCACTTTTGTTGCTGAAAAATGCAAACGGCAAGCGATGAAGATCAATCGTGTGTTGTCACTGGAGATGACGACTATGATGATTTCACCACTGGACCTACTCAAAAATTTCTAAGAAAGACGCGTTTGGCTAAACCTGTATCAACTGAACAACCATCCAAAAGAAGAAAAACAGTTATGTTTCAGGAAGTTAGTCCAGTTGCGACAGATGGACAGAAATCAACAAGTTCTCATTCAGTACGTCGTGTGTCGGATATGTTTTCTAAAAAAACAATAACTATTAATAGATAAACTACAAATTCGTGTGTCTGATTTTGATCATTGTCATCAAGTAGAAATTAGTGTTTCCCCTGAGCGCGAACAACTCAAGTCTGTTCCTTCATCTTTTTCAACGCCTGAAGGGACTTTTAAATCTAATTTAGATATGGAGCAGATAAAGAGTTACATCAAAACATATGTAAGTTAATTTTCTTATTCAAGAATTTTAATTTTAAAAAAACATTATTTATTTCTAATATTTTATTGTTTAGCTGCACGTTATAAGGTGAATGAATAGATTGCTGAGCTGAAAACACTAATCTCCAATATACCTACTGAGGTTGTTAAAGCATTGAATAAAGAAGAGAATAAAGAATCTCTGGTATAAAATAATTTTTCCTTCAAATTTTTAATACTTTGAATAAATACTCATACATTAGTATTATTCATGAAATATAGGAGAAGAAAATTATTCATCAACAAGAAGGTGCAAAAGAAGGATAAAAAATAAATGACAGTGTTCATAAGACTGATGTGCCGATAATGTTAATCTAAATTAAATTGGCATGTTACGATAAATCTGAATATCTCCAACATCTTAACCTATTTTTGTTGGGTTCTTATACAACATGAAGATGAGTATACGGGACCAGTCATTCACATAACAAATGATGAACCAACAACACTTGAACCTTTGAAAACAGAGATCCAAGATTGTGTCCACATTTATACTGAATGTCCAACAATAGCTGAGGTTTAATTCGATCACAAGTTATATATATGATATGTATAGATATGGTTATACAATGTAGATATGAAACAATTAAAAAAATTTCATTCGTCATTATATAAATTTGATTAAATATACAGACATCTACTTGTCAATTTTTTGTTGGATGAGCATATGAATGATCAAGAAGAGGGACATGAAGAAGAATCGAAAAGCACGCACATTACTGAAATGGAAGATATATTGGTACATTTTTTATCTATCATGTTGTTTTGTTTTTGGATCCAGAACAATATTTTAAATCGATTTACTTGTAGGATGTTACAGTATTACTACACATACATTTAAATGTATATTGATGTGTTATACATAATTAATACCAGTAGTACATTACAGAAAATGAATGTTTTTTTATTTAAAGAATGTGTGAGCTTTGTTATACATTCATTTAAATGTATAACATTATGTTATACATTAAATCCCCATTAACAAATACATATGCATTTGTTATACATATCAATTCAAAATCACTGGTCCACATTTTTTTCGTTCAACAACATATTACTTTGACTAAATTTTTTATAAATGAAACTTGTTACTGAATGTAGGATGAGCATAATGGCGCAATAGAAGCAGGTTGTACTGAAGATATGACCATACATCAAAGCCCTCACATAAAGCATTTAGAGGTATTTTTTGGTTGTTCATATTGTTTATTAACTCAAACATGCTTTTACATTCACATCCATGCCAACTAGATATCAAATTCTATAAACAGATTTTCATTCACCATTATATGGCTTTTCAAATTAGTGTTACAAATTTATTTTCTCTAGCACTGTCTTACTTTGAATAATTTGCATTGTAATACTATCATATTGTGATACTGTCTTAGATTCATTATACATTCAACTGAATGTATAACATTACGTTATACATTAACATGACTTTTATACATGATGATTGTGACTGAATATAGGATGAGCATAATGATGCAAAAAGAATAGATTGTAATGAAGAGCTGAGCAGAGACCATAGCCCTCATATGAAACATTTAGAGGTACATTATTGATTTTTCATGTTGTTTATTAACTCAAAACTTACATTCTTATACATTCACATCCATCCCTAATACATATCAAATTATGTAAACATCTTTTCGTTCATCATTGTATGGCTTTTAAAATCACTTTTATAAATTTTTATTCATTAGAACTATGTCTTACTTTTAATAAATGTGTTCCGACATGCTACTTAACTCTTAATTTAGGATGCGCTTATTTTCGATAAAGAGGAAGCTACTATCAAAGATTTGGGAAAACAACATACTCCTGTGATGGTACTTTTTAATTTTTTTTCTGTTTTAATACTGCTGATTTAACACTTCAAGTCTAAAAACATAAACTTATGGCATAGTACAGTCCTTTATACATTTGTGATACATATAGCTATATGACATATTTATTTTATTACATAATGACTTTACTTAAAATAGGATGAGCCTATTGCCACAAAAGAATCATTTTGTGCTGACGAATTGAACAAACATCATAGTACTGATGTGACAGATTTGCAGGTATTTTTTTTACAGTTCAAATTTTATTTTTAAACAAACAAAACAATCCACATAAATGTCGTGGTTGTTTAGGTATCACTAACGTTAAATATTAATATGTTTGATTTTACACATAACACATCAATCTTTAACCTGTAGGATGATGCGAATGCCACACTAACGGAGTCTGATCAAGATGATTTTGACACACTAATATTTGGGTTGTCAACACCTTCGAATACAAAAAAAATCGACGTTGTTACACCAAATTTAGTGACAGAAAGCCAGTGGTCACTTTCAAATAATCAGTTTTCACCAGACTTTTCTGATGCACAAGTAAGGGAGATTGAAGCAGCAAAAACTCGTGAAGTAAAACATAAGTCACCTGTTAAAAGAGACAGAAAAAAGTCAAAGATTTTCATGTCACCATACATCACAAAATTTGGATCGAGCTCTTAAGATGAAGGCAATTCTGATAATGAAGAGAAGCAGAGGTATGTTTTTTATGGTTGTACCATTTATGAAGACATGCCTAATCAATTGAACAACGATTATTCTCAGTGGCTTGAACTTGGGTTACTGAAATATCATGCATCAAAGTAAGTTATTTATAAAGCTTACTAAATTACTGAATTCAGTACATAAGAATAAACCTTGGTGAATTCTAATGCATGTTTATGTTACAGGAAACAAACAGATAATCACTATCTAAAAAATACTTCAGGATTAGGTTATCCTCTATTGGACTTTATTGTTGCACAAGCACTCTCAAAGAATTGGTTCTACTTGATGACGCAACCCAAAATGTGTTGGAATGATGAGGTACATTAAACTCAACTATATCATGATTCTTTAAACTTTTACAAAAAATATTCTAATTGTTACAAAATACATAAAATCTATTGTATTATTATATATCATACATATGGTGTTATGTACAATCACTTACTATACATTTAATTGTAATAGCTCATACATTGATGTACTTTGTTGAAAAAATATTAATAACGAAAACATATGACTTCAAATTTATTTTATGACACAATTTAATACATGTGGTAAGACATATAATCACATTTACTACATGTTATGTTAATATATCATACATTATTGTCATTTATCAATACATAATAACAACTAAAAATTATGCATTAGTATCTGTTGTACAACTAAAATACCTAATACATATAATCTATTGTATAGTTACATATCATACACTAATTTACATTCTCAATACATACTAATACCTAAAATATATACATTAGCATCTGTTGTATGAATAAATATCATACATGTTATGGACTGTATAATCACATTATAGATGTAATGGAAACATGTCATTCGTTCAACTTCTTACGCAATACATAGTAATAACGTCTTAATATGCAGTTTTCTTTCAGTGCTTAACATAACCTAATCATTTATACATGCAACACTTAGATGTTATATTATATCATTTGAAAAAAAAATCGAAGTTGCAGCAGTGTGATCAATATAGATATACGATAATCAGCTGTTTCTTCAAAATATATATGGAAAAATCATACGAACGCTATTTTTCAAAAGTTAAAACAGATCACATAGCCACATAAGAAGTCTATGCAGAATCTATTGCTTGTGCTTCCAATGAAATCTCTATAACAAATATAATTAATGGATTCTGTATTCCTGCGGGTTTACCATGGTATTTGGTTGATAAGGTATATGTTCCTGTTAATTGTGGAAAAGAATATCACTGGGTATTGGTTGTAATTGTGTTAAAGGAGAGAACAATACACATGTATGACTCATTGTATAGCAAAAATAAAAGTGAACCACCAACTGAAATAAGAAAGTTAGCAGCCATGCTGCCTACTTACTTGTCGGATAGTGTTTTTTTTAAAAGACTAAAAGAGTTGACTGGTCAACACTTAAAGCGTACGAAGGGAAGCTTGGTCTGCAAACTGGTGAGGTAAGTCACAACCCATTTGATGTTGAATACGTCCAAAATATTCCACAGCAAGCGTTTGGTAGTTTGTAAGTGTCTCTTACTTTTTAAAATTTGCACATGTATAATCATGGTAAATTACTATACTTATTGATCTTTCATTTTATTAAAATTCAGGGACTGCGGGGTATTTGTGGCTGCATATGCAGAAATATTGAGTGTAGGGCAGCAAGTTCCTTCATGTGAGTTTGAAGCTGCTAGTCAACGTACATGTTATGCTTCGTTACTATAGCATTACGGAGTGAGGAAGACAGAAAAAGGTTATACGAGTGATAATGATGATCCTCCTCATTCAAAGAATACTTTTCTCCAATCACTTAATGAAAGTGCAATTGTTACTTTGGAGTAGCTCATTCTAAAAAATATTCTAATTGCTTTTGTTGTTTCTGCTAAATAGTTATATACAGTAATGTTTTTTGGAATGTTGGTTTTTAGGCAACATTATATGGATGGCAGTTATTGGTTCTAATACATTTACATTTACATAAACTTTTTTCTACTTATTCTGTCTTATTTGTTAATTACTCATTTAACCTAACTTAATATTAAAAAGACTGTATAACAACATTTTACATATGTAAAATGTCACATATGTATAATAAATTAAATATATGTAAAACATTTTTTTTTCGAAATTAAAGAAGTAAATATTATATTATGAGTTAATTATACATTGAACAAGTATCAATTTATTTTTAAGAAATTCAGTAGACAATATCATACATGTTGAAACGTCTCATTGCTTAATTGTAAAAAAGCTTCGTATTCAAAAAATTTTTAGAAAAATATCAATACATCGTAAATTGTAAACAAACTTAATGTATCAACATTTATACATAATACTAATAACAAAACAAAAATATTTTTTACTCTCATACATAGATCTTAATGTATAATCCATAATCCTCACACAAATTCGTTTGATTCATATTATTATTAATTGTTATGCTTTTAAAAAATATTTACTTAAAAGTCAAGCATGTTGCCAACTTATAATATCATACATGTTAAATATATTATACATTAAGATTACATATTACTACGCTGCAATAATAAGCAGTAAAGTCATAAACTGTAATAATTCAAAAATGTGTGGTATTGTTTCCAAAATATCAAACATTCAGTTATAATTAAAAAGCACATAACAAATAAAAACATAAAATAAACTTCAACAAACAAATAAACAAAAAATAAAAAACAAAAAACAATTGATGTTCTGTAGTTATATCCAAACAATCACTTAACATTTAGAACAACAAACAAAAATATTCAACTTTCTTTTGGGAAGAAACCGCACGTCCTACGGTTGTGGCCTACACGCCCGCATTGACCGCAATGGTTTGAACTTGTAAGTGGTTCACTAGATTTTAAATGTCTTCCTTTTTTTGGCCTCTCGGGAGGTCTTCTGTATTTGGGTGGCAAGACTTCATCTGCATCAACAAAATCTGGTACAATCCAATCTTTCATATCTGGCATAGGAATTATGGGGAGTTCATACGTCTTGACAATGGTGTTTGGACGGTACACTTCTAAACAGTAACGTCCACACTCTTTTACATCTATATTTATACTCTTCAAAACTGCAATTGCGTGTGCACATGAAATTTTATCAATTTGATACCAACAACAGCTACACGTGTCACGATCAATATCAACAACGTACCTCCTTCCTGATTCATACACACAGTACAGATAACTACCAGCTACCTTAACCTGTCATCAATGGTTAATTTTATACATTTAACAATATAAAAATTAATAACAAATAAAAAGTAGATTTAACTATCAGAATACATACCGTCGTCCGCAACGATTTAACCCCATTATCTGTTAGTATTTCTTGAAATCTTCTCCCAAGCGTTGTGTTTGTATGAGATGCAATTTCACTGTTCTTAAAATTCCATACAGCAAATAGAATCCTCACTTCTTCAAGGAAACCTAAAATAGGAAGTACTCTAGCCTCTACCAAACAACCGTTAATACATTCAGCTATATTAGAGGTCATCATTCTACCTCTATTAACAGGGGCGTGACATCGAGATCATTTCTCATAGCCAGCTTCTTCCAAATATTCCTTAACCCTTGGATCAACCTTTCCAATCTTTGACATAATGTAATCAAAATCTTCTTTTCTATACGCTTTAGCCATGGAATAATAAAGGTCACTAAATCTGTCTTTGCTTTTTCTAAAATATTTACAAACATTTTTCCATAATGCCAAATACAAGCAAGATGGGGGACATTAGGATAAATAATGCTCACACCTTTAATGATACTTTCGTTACGATCCGATACAACACACATGTTGTTTCGTTCTCCAAATGCTTCTCTAAATTGATGAAAAAATCAAGTCCACGAATTGTCATTTTCGGAATCCACTACACCATAAGCTAATGGAAGAATACATCCTAAACAAACAAAAAAAAACAATTCTATAATATATGTACACCATTGCACAGGTCTGTAATTATTTTACACTTAGCTAATACATGACATCATACATGTTGTCCCATCAGTATCACTATGTTTAAATCAAATAAAATATATAACTCCACGCATTTTAATAACGTATAACAATACATCATACATCGTAACCATACTGTTAGGGAATTATATACTGAATGTAAGATACATAACAAAGTATGAATATTTTACAACATCATACATACACCACTGAGTATAATAGATAATCATACACATAGCACAAAATAAAATCTACTTACATTTTATTCATTCAATTTTAAAATGAAAATGAAATTTCTAAGGTTGTTTAAATAGAAACTAGCATCTACTTTATAGAAAACATCAAAAACACAAAATAAAAGGCGTATATTGGTATTTTATGTACTCAATAAGCAAGTTCAATTTTTATTATACATACTAGAGCAACATATAATCTGCTAGGACGCATGTACAATGCTGAAATACCAAATGTAAATACTTCAAAGTATAATACCTGCACCATCAAGAGTGCTCGCCGATACAAACATTCCTTGATATGGCCCACTTAAATGTGCACCATCTACAACTACTATTGGACGATAAAATTCGAACCTCCTTATCATGGGATGTGAGGCAATAAAAAAGTATTTAAACTCGTTATCTAATGCCTTATGCATCCGAATGTATGATTAAGGATATACCTGGTTCAACATATATATATAACGGGGCATTTTTCAATATTCATCAGCTGGTCCACCTCTAAGCATTGCAATTTCCTATTCTTTTGCCCGCCAAGCCATCATGTAGTTAATATCAACACCATATACGGCCTTCATCTCTTCAATTATGTCCACCGGTGTGTGTATTCTCTTATAATTAATTAATTTTGGTGCAGTAAACTCACTGACAAAAGCTGTTGTCGCAACTAAATTATTCAGAACTCTACCACTCAAGCTGAAACTATGTTCCGAATCAAATGTCTTTATCACAAAGATTTTCGAATGATTCATCGAATACGCCTTCAGGATCCATTTACAATCTTCGATACGACAATGTAACACATAGCTGCAAATACATTTTAAAACATATTGTCCATTTAATCACATACATATAAAATCTTTAATTTAAATAAAAAAATCATAACTAAATTTTTACAGTTTTATTATACATTCACATGCATGTATGATGGAATATTATACATAATAAATGTAACTCTTTTTTATGCAAACAACAAAGCCAGAAATTACAACCAATAATAAAACTCGCTTAACAACTACTATTACAACACAACAACATCCTTCACAACATCTACAAATAAAAATTAATAATTTATTCCATACCTTTGTTTATCAGATCGTTTAGTAAAGGTGTTAAATCCATTCGATATCGCATATTTCGCCATAACCGATACCAAAGTTTGCTTATCCTTATAAAGTTGGTTCACTTTTATTTCAGTGTTCTTGCAATCAGTAATGAAGTTATTAACTTCAAATTTTGGAACGTGTAATGAATACTGAGTCTGTGTTTCAATAACAGTTAACGCAACCGAATCAGATTCACTACCTTCAATACACATTACAGCCCCAGTTTCACTATCAAACTCGATATCCTTGATCGATTTGTTGGAAGTTGTTATACATAACGAAAAACTTATAAGCCCAGAACATTTTTTCTTCAACTCAATATAAACCTTCACTCCATTATCATTTCTTATGATAATTGGTGAAGAATTACCATCAACAATATATTTAACTTCAATTTTTTTTTGAACATCATCAATACTCAATTCCATCGCTATTGTCGCAACCAATTTCGCAAAGTTAATACTTTCAGAAACAATAATAGCATCACTTTTGTATGCTTTAAAACTTATATCCGTCTCCCATACACCTGAATGACGCAACAATATTGGGATGTTCATATTTTTTCTCATAAGAATGTACGAGTAAAAAATATTTTACACAAAAAAGTAAATCAGAAAGAAGACAAATTAATATAATGTTTAAGATTTTTTGTTTTTGAAATTCAAATTTCAGTTACTATTTTAACTCACACAATAATTAACATCAGGTAATTAAATAACGTAATTTAAGGAATAGGGATACATTTACTGATTCCTTATCCCTTAATTTTAGATAAATCAAATTTATCATACATTCAGAGCGAATTTATAATAATCAACCGAATGTATGACAATATTTTGAATACAAGGGAGAGAGAAAACCTAAAAAAAATCCTTCTTTTTTACCGTCTGGCGCCATCCATCTCCAAATAGTAAATGCGTTGTTGATCTCAGATGTCCACTCGTCTGGCAAGTTGGCAGCAAGCACTTCCTCCCCTCTTTGTGTGGAAAAGCTTCTGAAAGTCTATTAGTTAGTATTAGTCAAAAACCTAATGGGAAATTATGTAAATAGTTTCACTTTTGCCGTATATATATATATATATATATATAGGAATTCTGGCCTTGATAGTCCGACAGGTCTGCAAAATAGACAAAGGACGAGTGTTAACTGCCAGACTAAAATTTTTGGGGTGTGGTTAAAGAAGTAAGATGTTAAGAACATAGATTAAGAGGAAGAGATGAACCGGGTATAAAAAAAAGATCTCTAGGGAAAATATAAACTATAAGAATGATAAACATGAAGAAACAGCGGGAAAGAGTGAGTACTGAGTAGGCTTTACAAAATTGATATACTAAAAAATTATTATTTATTGAAAAATATTATTGAAATATATCTTTGTTTAAACATTGAAATATAATATTTTTGAAATATATCTTTGTTTTGATATCAAAGCGAGAAGGTTTTAAGAACATTACCTATTAACTCGCAAAAAATTTTAAATTTTGTATGAAAAGACATAGATCTTTCCAAGACATAAGGTGTAGCTATTTCTATTTAAATACTGTATTTTTCTGTCTATTTCTATTTCTTGTGACTTTAAATAATCTAAATTTTGTTCTATCTTATCTATTGTCTTTTTATGTTTATTTTGAGTATCTTCTATCTCTTCTAAAATTCTTATTATACTATTATCTTTTTCCTGAATTTTTTCCCTTGAATTTATTATAAAGTCTATTATTGTATTATATTGTTAGTTTCTGAATGTAAAATATGTTCACCCTGATTGAAATTACACCTTACAGTGGAGTTATCTTTTAACACTCTATATTTCTTTTCGGTTGAAATCTAAGATCTAAGTAATCGAGGCGTTTTAAAGAAGCTATTTTGTTATCCTAAGTGATTTAAATTAAGGTATTTTTTGCTTAACTTAGTTTGATATTTCAATCTACTAGTAGTATAGGTTATATCTAATTCTACTTCTCGTATATTTTCTATCAACCTAGATTGTTCACCAATTAATATTTTTTTATAATATTTAGAGGTTATGGTAATTATTTCGTCTGTTTCTTTAAAGTTTAGAATGTCTATTTCTAGGTTTCTTATTTCTTTATTTAACAACTCTAATCTTTCTACAAATTGTTTTCGAATTTTTACAAGTTGATGTTTATAAGTAAATTCTCTATAATATTGACGTTGAATTTCTCTAATATATTCAATATATCCTATAGGCATTTATTATCCTAATTGATAAGATTTTTTACTAATACGTTCCTTAAGACACTTTATTCCTGAAGTATTATTTTCTAAATCTTTATCACAACCTTGTATTTCCCAATTTAATGCGCTTACTAAATTTTCACAAACTGATCTAGATGATTATATGATTTATGTAATTTATTTGTTTTTAATAACATTTTCCTACTTTCTTCTAAATTATGTTTTCTAGCTATTATATTATTTCTTTTTCTGATTTCTCTATATAAATAGAAATCGCTACACCTTATGTCTTGGAAAGATCTATGTCTTTTCATACAAAATTTAAAACATTTTACGAGTTAATAGGTAATGTTCCCAAAACCTTCTCGCTCTGATACCAAAACAAAGATATATTTCAAAAATATTATATTTCAATGTTTAAACAAAGATATATTTCAATAATATTTTTTAATAAATAATGATTTTTTAGTATATCAGTTTTGTAAAGCCTACTCAGTACTCCCTCTTTCCCGCCGTTTCTTCATGTTTATCATTCTTATAGTTTATATTTTCCTCAGAGATTTTTTTTGTATACCCGGTTCATCTCTTCCTCTTAATCTATGTACTTCTTTAACCACACCCCGGAAAATTTAGTCTGGCAGCTAACACTCGTCCTTTGTCTATTTTGCAGACCTGTCAGACTATCAAGGCCAAAATTCCTACGAATTTACAGGTTAATCCATCGTTGTTATTAAGAAATTAAGAGGCTAACCATATACTAAGGGCAATAATTTTACCAAAAATTTAATTTACATGATGTACAAAAAAAAACATGTTAAAAAACTTTAAACATGGACATAAGAACATAAATATAAATATTTTTGGTGGGAAAAAATATGTAAATAAGAACTTACATGAAGTAACTAGGAGAGAGGTTTCTCTTTCAGGAACCCCCTTAAGATCAAATAGAAAACTTGGAGCTTTTATTCAAAAACACTTATACAAAAGTTTATACAAAAAAGACTGACTTGGATAGGTTTGTTGGAAACAAGAGTTTACACATTTCAGGTATGTTTTGAGGTTGGTTGATTTTTCTCATTCTATCTTCCTTCTACAAAATTTACGTCTTTTATAGACAAAAACTAGATAAAGCAGTGGTCATAAAGATTACTACGTGGCCCAGACATATGTGGCCAACATTAAAAGATAAAAGATAAGAAACAATCTTAATAATGCAAGCCGGGTACTCATTGGGCCCCATCGTCACATGCATTATTAATTTTTCTTCCAGACTTATTTAGACGCGTGCTTCAACATTTTTTTTTCTTTTGGAAAGTAGTGATAAAGGAAGCACTCTGACACTGATTTAACTATTACAAGACATAAAGTGGGCATCCCCACCTAACTATCCTATCTAATAATACAAATTGTATGTTGTCTTTACTATGTATCCAAGTTGTGCAGGGCAATTGAGTCGAAACTCATTCCTGAGTCATCGTCTTCGTATGGATCCTGAGCATCTTGGAAACGTGCAAGATGACTTGCAATACTATCATCTTTATCTGATCTTGAAGAATAATTGTTTGCATTATTTATTTCTGGAACAGTTCTATCTGAATTGGTAGTGGGTTGTCCATCTGGTTGTCCATTCATATGTTTATCTTGTGTCTGGTTGTTAAAGAATTTATCTAAAGTCTGTTTAATTATAGTCTCTATCGTTTCATTTTTCCTTTTAGATATTAAAGTCTTTTTTTTAAATCTTATTACCTGATTTTGCTAACTTATGTTTTGATGAAGAACATCCTTCATCTTCACTTTTTGGCAAAGTGACAACCATTAATGGTTGATTTGTCTTTACCAGTCACTGTTTGAACCGGACTAGCTGTACCAACATTCGGTACAGTGGATTTCTGACCATTTAGTGGGAAATGCACAGCCTTCTCATCTATTTTTTGAGGAGATGGAGAACTCTGTGTCTGAGTCTGTGTTTTTCCATCTATCTTGCTTACATTTGTCTGATGGTTGAGTCTTGCTTCTAATAGTTGTACCTGCTTTATTAATCTAGTGTTTTCCATGAGGAGTGATTCCTTCTGAGCATTTAGCTTCTTGAAATTCTCTGTCATAGAAGAACAATGGTTGCAGAAAATAATCTTTCTCGTCTCTCTCTGTAAATTATACTGAGGTATTTGATCTGGGTTCTGTCTGAGTGATGGTGATATATAATAGTTTGGTCCTAAATATCCTCTAGCATGATTTGTGGCTTCGGTAAATGTCATACCCCAAATCCCATTGGAGCAGACTGGCACCCATAGCCGAGGAGGCTCGGGAGAACCCGATCATAACCTATACTTTCACATTCACATTACTTATGAAAATTAGAAATTTGGGCAGCACTTCGTTGTAAATAGAAGAAAACAGTACCTGTATCAGCCCAGCAGACACGCATAAATATATATATGAACAGTAATTGGCCGTCAGAGCCATCAGGTCTATCAACCAAACACTCCTATGGCTGTACAATATGTCTACAAAAGCCTCTACATAGATACACAACTGAGTTGGGGTCGGGACAAACTCCCGCCCACAAAAGACTTTTATGCAAATACCAAAAGTACATATAGAGACGACTTGGGATGCCCCGAAACAACTGGAGCTCACCACTAACAACAGAATGTCCTGGCTCTTACTGCGGAGGTGTACGACCTAAAGTACGTGTTCTTGCAGGCATGAATGCAGGTCCCCCGTGAGGGACGTCAGTACGAAAATATGTACTGAGTATGTAAGGCAGTGAGTATCAAGATGAGATACAAAAGATCAACAGAACCCAGATACCAGTGAATAAACAGTATGAGTAGACCACACTTAAAAGAACTGATGGAATACCTGCACATTACTTTCGTATCATTACTTCCCGTAATCCTTATCAATACATAACATATGTCATACAATGGTCAACTGATCAGTGGTACTAATACAATACATCAGGGACCACCCCTGGAATAGCATATATACATAATATTTATAATACAATGGCCAACTGATTAGTGGTACTAATACATTACATCATATCATCAATTTAAAATACAGACATTCCATTTCTTAATTCAATTAATCTTTAAGATTGGTTACTTTGTGGCCACACTTTATGGAACTTGAAACCATGATACCTCAATAGGAAAAACATGTAAATAGGTAATCAATATCATGAAAATGAAGTAGAGAATCATGGATACCTCATTAAACCATTTCGGAGTCAACAATAGTATAAGGACATTTTTTTGACTAGCCGGACATCTTAAAAGTGAAAACAAGTTCAATTGGTAGTGTCGAAGATCATATGATGTTATTATGTGTCATGTGTCATAGGAAAATGTTGGAAGCTTACTTGAGAGTGCCATGGGTCATTATTCATGCCAAATATTAGATAGAGTATGCCTTTCATACCTTGATATAACCACTTCAATACAAGTGACTTCCCGTACTCTTCGAACACTTATCTACAATAAGTCATTTGTGGCAAACTAGTATTAGCAACCAAACCTTACCATTTAGGTATTAACTTCATCAAATAATGTCTAGGAAGTAATCCTTTAGCTCATCAATAAGAGTACTACATAGATCCTCTTATACTCTTATTACATTCACATATCATGCATTTTCATGAAATATCCCTCAACATCACTCTTAGCCTTTATTTCCCTTCTTAATCACCATCCAATACCAACATGATCACTAGGCATACATAACCACTAATATAATGATATATCACCACAATTCATCCTCCATAATCCAATACAACTTCCATAATTTACTACTAACAATTTATACACAACAATTCATAACTATGTTTCTAGTTATCTTCCAACATCAAGACAATACTCATAATCCTTTATCAATACTTATTCATGGATAAGAATCAAGAATAAACAATATTTATACCTTAACAATGAACTCTTGTATTTAGGATCCTCCTTACATAACCATGGGGTGCTTCTTGAAGCTTCTGAGATGGTGAACACAACTACGGAACCAATTTGAATTTTCTACGGTTGAATCACAAAATATTTGAGGTTAAAATTGGCTAGGGCTTTCACCTTTCCTAAAATTTGGATAAAATCTGATAAAATTGAGGCTAAGTGTAGGTTTTTAAGACCAATTTTCGTCCAAAGGTAATAGAAAATGACCATTGTGCCCTAAAAATTGAAATAAATCCCGAATCTGTCCCCAGTGGACAGTTTTGGCAGGCTGAAGTAAATCGATCATAACTCTTTGCTCCGATATCGGATTTGGGTGAAATTGGTATCATTGTAAAGATAATTAAAAGGGATTTCATTTCATATAAATTAGGCCACCCAGTACGTCTTGTACAAGGAGTTATGATCGTTTGAAGTTGACCCTAAAAATCTGTTTTGAGAGGCTGAAGTAAAACGAGTATAACTCCTTACTCAGATGTTGGCTTTGGATGAAACCAATTTCATCAGAAAGAATACTCTCGGAGATTTTCGTCCATATATAGCAGCTCACACAGTTATTTTTGTACAAGGAGTTATGATCGTCTTAAGTTGGAGTGCCTAGCTGCAGAAATTTTCCTGCAGAATTACTGTTCACAGGCTTCCCGACCACCGTTTTGAAATTTCGAATGTGCTCGCTTATATGAAATACTCCTCTGTTTTGGGCAAACTTTATATCGTTGGAAAGTTTATTCCAATACCTACACATACAAATATTGACGGGATACTTCCGAACATCATAAACTTAATTTAACTCATACGCAAGTCTTTAGGACTCCATATAATCGCGATAAGTGTACGAAAAAATTTACGGGGTGTTACATTATCCCCACTTAAGAACATTCATCCTCGAATGTTAGCATAGTTACTCAATTAAGACTTGTCCAAGCTTACAATTAACATATTCATCATCATAACATCCTTGCATAAAAATAAACACTTGTTATTGTTCTTCTTCCGTCTCATGAACTTCCTCCTCATCGTTGAATAGGTAAGGGTACTTAATCTTCATCGCTTCCTCGGCTTCCCATGTGATCTCCTCAACTTGTTGATTCCTCCAAAGTACTTTTACCGATGCTATCTCTTTATTCCTTATCTTTTTAATTTGGCGATCAAGAATAGCAATAGGCATTTCTTCAAAAGTGAGATCTTTTGTAATTTGTACATCTTCCGTAGTAGTGATGTGCGATGGATCTCCGATGTACTTGCGAAGCATCGAAACATGAAATACGGGATGAACTGCTGAGAGCTCTTGAGGTAGCTCTAACTCATAAGCAACTTGTCCAAATCTTTGAATAATCTTTTATGGACCTATGTATCGTGGACTTAACTTTCCTTTTTTGCCAAACCTCATCACTCCTTTCATTGGTGATACTTTCAATAAAACCCAATCGTCGATAAAAAACTCAAGTCCTCTTCTTCTAACATCCGCATAAGATTTGTGTCGACTTTGAGCTGTTGCAAGCCGTTGTTGGATCACTTTAACCTTCTCCATTGCTTGATAAACAACATCCGGTCCAAATAAGACCGCATCACCTGCTTCAAACCATCCTATTGGCGATCTACACTTTCTTCCATACAATGCTTCATATGGTGCCATTTTGATACTTGAATGATATCTATTATTGTAGGCAAACTCGATAAGAGGTAGGTGATCATCCCAGTTGCCTTTGAAATCTAATACACATGCTCGTAGCATATCTTTAAGTGTCTGGATGGTACATTCCGTTTGTCCGTCCGTTTGAGGATGAAAAGTCGTACTTAGATTTACTTGTGTCCCCAAACTCCTTTGAAAAGACTTCCAGAAATTCGCGGTAAATTGGTCTCCTCGATCGGATATAATGGAAATTGGAACTCCATGTAACCGAACGATCTCCTTAATATATAACTTCGCATACTCTTCCGCCGTATAAGTTGTCTTAACTGGTAAGAAGTGTGCAGATTTGGTAAGCCTATCGATGATCACCCATATGGAATCAAACTTCTGATATGTACGAGGCAAACCCGTGATGAAATCCTTATTGATCTTGTCCCACTTCCAGACTGGAAGATCTATACATTGCATGTAACCACCGGGTTTCTGGTGTTCTACGTTGACTCTTTGACAATGTGGACATTCAGCTACAAATTCGGCAATATTCTTCTTCATGTCATTCCACTAATATATTGCTTTCAAATCTTGATACATCTTAGTCGACCCTGGATGGATGGAATACCTTGAACAGTGCGTTTCTGTCATAATTCTCTTTCTTAGCTCAACTACATCAGGTACACATAAACGATTCTGACACTGAAGCACTCCTTCTCGCGTAAGCTCAAATGCCTTTGTCGTTCCACTCTGCACATCCTCCTTAAGCTGCAATAAAATTGGATCTGCATACTACTTCTCTTTCACTTCAGCTATCAATGAAGATTCCGCTGCATTACGTACAATAACCTCTTCATCTGGAGTTTCGAGAAGTCGAACTCCCAAATTAGCTAGTTGGTGAAGATCCTTAATCATCCCCTGCTTTTCTATAGATGACATTTTAGACTTACGACTCAGTGCATCCGCTACCACGTTCGCTTTCCTTGGATGATACAATATATCAACATCATAATCTTTCAACAATTCAAGCCATCTCCGCTGCCTCAAGTTTAGATCTTTCTGACTGAAGATATATTGCAGGCTCTTATGATCGGTATATATGTCAACATGAACCCCATATAAGTAGTGGCGCCATATCTTCAAAGCAAATACAACTGCAGCTAGCTCAAGATCATGCGTGGGGTAATTCCTCTCATGTGGTCGCAACTGTCTAGAGCCATAGTCTATTACTCTACCATGTTGCATTAGTACTCATCCTAAGCCAATTCTTGAAGCATCACAGTACACTGCATACCCTTCTGTGCCTTCAGGAAGTACCAATACCGGTGTAGAAGTCAACTTGCTCTTCAGATCCTGGAAACTCTTTTCACAGGCATCATTCCATTGAAACTTGGAGGCTTTATGCGTCAACTTAGTCAAAGGTGCAGAAATAGAAGAAAAACCTTCAACAAACCTTCTATAATAACCTGCCAACCCGAGGAAACTACGAATCTCCGTAGGCGTCGTGGGTCTTGGCCAATTCTTCACAGCCTCAATCTTCTGAGTGTCAACTTTTATTATGCCTTCACTGGATACAATATGGCCCAAAAATGCCACTGACTTGAGCCAAAACTCACATTTAGAAAACTTCGCATACAGCTTACGATCACGAAGAATCTGCAACGCCTGCCTTAAGTGATTAACATGGTCCTCTTCTGATATAGAGTAGACCAGAATATCATCTATGAAAACTATCACGAACACATCTAGAAACAGCTTAAACAGCTTATTCATCAGATCCATAAAAACTGCGGGTGCATTTGTCAGCCCGAATGACATAACCAGGAATTCATAATGACCATACCGTGTTCGGAAAGCTATCTTGGGTATATCTTTATCCTTGACTCTCACTTGATGATAGCCTGATCTCAAGTCAATCTTGGAAAAACACTGGGCACCCTGCAACTGGTCAAATAAATCATCAATTCGGGGAAGGGGGTATTTATTCTTGATAGTCACCTTATTCAATTGCCGATAGTCAATACACATCCTCAGCGAACCATCTTTCTTACGCACAAACAATACTGGTGCTCCCTAAGAGGACATACTAGGCCTGATGAATCCCTTCTCTAGCAAGTCTTTCAGTTGCTCTTTCAATTCTCGCAACTCTGTTGGTGCCATTCTATAAGGAGGAATTGAGATTGGTTGTGTGTCTGGTAACAAATCAATACCAAACTCCACTTCTCGTTCAGGAGGTCAACTTGGTAGTTCTTCAGGAAATTCATTCACAACCGGAACGGTCTGAAAAGTTGGCGGCTCTGCCTCTGTATCCCTTACTCTAACCAGATGGTATATGTACCCCTTAGAAATCATTTTTCTTGCCTTAAAGTAAGAAATAAATCTACCTCTCGGCGCGCCAACATTACCCTTCCATTCAAGGACTGCCTTATTTGGGAAATGAAAATATACCTTCTTAGAACGGCAATCTACTGTAGCATAACAAGACGTTAACCAATCCATGCCCATAATAACATCAAAATCTACCATTTCTAACTCAACAAGATCGGCCATCGTATCACGACCACAAATATTCACAACACAATTTCGATAAACATTTCTAGCTATAAGAGATTCCCCCACTGGCGTTGATACTTCAAATGGCTTGGCTAATAATTCGGGTGTTCTTCCGAACCTTCCCGCAACCAAAGGAGTAGCATACGATAATGTAGAACCAGGATCAATTAAGGCATACACATCAAATGCAAAGATGGACAACGTACCTGTAACCACGTCTGGAGAAGCCTCTAAATTCTGCCGATCTGCTAGGGCGTACACACGGTTCTAAGCTCCGCTAGCACTAGCTGCTCCTCTATCACCTCTACCGTGACCCATAGGTTGTGCACCCCTACTCAAAGGAGGCACCGAAGATGACGCAATAGCTGATCCGGTAGGTCGTGTTATACTACCTGTGGTCCTGCGTGGGCAATCTCTAGCCATATGCCCCGGCTTACCGCACCAAAAGAAATTGTTCGTCCCAAGCCGACATTCGCCAAAGTAAAATTTTCTACAAATGGGGCACGGGTGTCGTGGAGGTCTCAATTGACTCATACTCCCTTCCCTTGATACCCCACTGTTCGCGAACTCTGATTTTCACTGCTTTGCCCGAACTGATTACCTCTGAACCTTTGAAATTGCGGTGGAGCACTAATTACAGGATAAGAAGATAACGGGCTAGGCAATCTATGAGAGAATGAAGGCCTAAAACCTCCCTGAGATGCCACAAACTGCCCTATAGCTCTGGGCCGCTTAGAATATCCTTTTTCTGATTCCTGGGTTCTTCTTCTTTACCTCTGATCTTCCATCTTCTGAGCGAAAGCTTGTATCCTCGCTATATCCATGTCCTTGTTCAAAGCAGCAATGGTATAATCTCTAACCAAGTATGGTTCCAATCTATTCACATAGTGATGAACTCTATCGTCCATAGTAGCTACCACATTAGAAGCATATCGAGACAAGGAGTTAAATCGAAGACTATACTCCCTTACACTCATATTACCCTGACGAAGATTTAAGAATTGATCTGCACGGGCCTGACGAGTCTCAAATGGAAGATAATGATCAATAAATGCATTTTTGAACTCTCCCCACGTAGTTGGAGGTGCATCAATACCCCTAGATCGTTTCCAATCCTCGTACCACAATATAGCCTCTCCTTTCAGTCTATATGCTGCTAGCTCAACCATCTCTTTACCGGATACATGCATAACATCTAGAGCCTTTTGGGTTTGATCGACAAAGTCCTGCGGGTCTTCATTAATATCTGATCCGGTAAAAGTAGGAGGATCCAGTTTCAGAAAATCCTGAGTCCGAAGGCTAGCTGCTCTATCCATACCACTAGAACCCGTGGTAGGAATAGCTTGCCCTTGAACTTGACCGGAAACTATACGCGTCAGAAGTTGTACTACATCCCTCAAATCTCGATCAACAGCATTAATAGACGGCCCTTCCGGAGGAGAAGAAGCGTTTGATATATGCTCAGCTTGAGACTCACTTTGCTCAGCTTGTGCCGGTGGTGACCTACTAGTACCTTCTCCGGCCACTGCATCTACTCACTTCCACTTATTCTTTCTCCTTGTAACCGGCATCGTCACTATAATAAATAAAAAAGAAACAATTGGATTAAGCGATTGATTATGATTTTATCTCTAATATGGGATCTATTGCAGGATCTAAGAAATGAAGAGTGGAAACAATCTCTAAATGTCCAATAGCCTCCTGTTTATAGATGTGGTGCACAACACACCTATAAATGAGATTCTACGTAGACACGGCTTTATAGACTCACTAGGACGAACTTCTCTGATACCACTTCAATCATACCCCAAATCCCATTGGAGCAGACTGGCACCCGTAGCCGAGGAGGCCCGGGAGAACCCGTTCATAACCTATACTTTCACATTCACATTACTTATGAAAATTAGAAATTTGGGCAGCACTTCTTTGTAAATAGAAGAAAACAGTACCTGTATCAGCCTAGCAGACACGCATACATATATATATATGAACAGTAATTGGCCGTCAGAGCCATCACGTCTATCAACCAAACACTCCTATGGCTGTACAATATGTCTACAAAAGCCTCTACATAGATACACAACTGAGTTGGGGTCGGGACAAACTCCCGCCCACAAGAATTTTATGCAAATACCAAAAATACATATAGAGACGACTTAGGATGCCCCGAAACAACTGGAGCTCACCACTAATAACAGAATGTCCTGGCTCTTACTACGGAGGTGTACGACCTGAAGTACGTGTTCCTGCAGGCATGAATGCAGGTCCCCCGTGAGGGACGTCAGTACGGAAATATGTTCTGAGTATGTAAGGCAGTGAGTATCAAGATGAGATACAAAAGATCAACAGAACCCAGATACCAGTGAATAAACAGTATGAGTAGACCACACTTAAAAGAACTGATGGGATACCTACACATTACTTTCGTATCATTACTTCCCGTAATCCTTATCAATACATAACATATGTCATACAATGGCCAACTGATCAGTGGTACTAATACAATACATCAGGAACCACCCCTGGAATAGCATATATATATAATATTTATAATACAATGGCCAACTGATCAGTGGTACTAATACATTACATTATATCATCAATTTAAAATACAGACATTCCATTTCTTAATTCAGTTAATCTTTAAGATTGGTTACTTTGTGGTCACACTTTATGGAACTTGAAACCATGATACCTCAATAGGAAAAATATGTAAATAGGTAATCAATATCATGAAAATGAAGTAGAGAATCATGGATAACTCATTAAACCATTTCGGAGTCAACAATAGTATAAGGACATTTTTTTGACTAGCCGGACATCTTAAAAGTGAAAACAAGTTCAATTGGTTGTGTCGAAGATCATATGATGTTATTATGTGTCATGTGTCATAGGACAATGTTGGAAGCTTACTTGAGAGTGCCATGGGTCATTATTCATGCCAAAGATTAGATAGAGTATGCCTTTCATACCTTGATATAACCACTTCAATACAAGTGACTTCCCGTACTCTTCGAACACTTATCTACAATAAGTCATTTGTGGCAAACTAGTATTAGCAACCAAACCTTACCATTTAGGTATTAACTTCACCAAATAATGTCTAGGAAGTAATCCTTTAGATCATCAATAAGAGTACTACATAGATCCTCTTATACTCTTATTACATTCACATATCATGCATTTTCATGAAATATCCCTCAACATCACTCTTAGCCTTTATTTCCCTTCTTAATCACCATCCAATACCAACATAATCACTAGGCATACATAACCACTAATATAATGATATATCACCACAATTCATCCTCCATAATCCAATACAACAACTTCCATAATTTACTACTAACAATTTATACACAACAATTCATAACTATGTTTCTAGTTATCTTCCAACATCAAGACAATACTCATAATCCTTTATCAATACTTATTCATGGATAAGAATCAAGAATAAACAATATTTATACCTTAACAATGAACTCTTGTATTTAGGATCCTCCTTACATAACCATGGGGTGCTTCTTGAAGCTTCTGAGATGGTGAACACAACTACGGAACCAATTTGAATTTTCTACGGTTGAATCACAAAATATTTGAGGTTGAAATTGGCTAGGGTTTTCACCTTTCCTAAAATTTGGATAAAATCTGATAAAATTGAGGCTAAGTGTAGGTTTTTAAGACCAATTTTCGTCCAAAGGTAATAGAAAATGACCATTGTGCCCTAAAAATTGAAATAAATCCCGAATCTGTCCCCAGTGGACAGTTTTGACAGGCTGAAGTAAATCGATCATAACTCTTTGCTCCGATATCGGATTTGGGTGAAATTGGTATCATTGTAAATATAATTAAAAGGGATTTCATTTCATATAAATTAGGCCACCCAGTACGTCCTGTACAAGGAGTTATGATCGTTTGAAGTTGACCCTAAAAATCTGTTTTGAGAGGCTGAAGTAAAACGAGTATAACTCCTTACTCAGATGTTGGATTTGGATGAAACCAATTTCATCGGAAAGAAGACTCTCGGAGCTTTTCGTCCATATATAGCAGCTCACACAGTTATTTTTGTACAAGGAGTTATGATCGTCTCAAGTTGGAGTGTCCAGCTGTAGAAATTTTCCTGCAAAATTACTGTTCACAGGCTTCCCGGCCACCGTTTTGAAATTTCGAATGTGCTCGCTTATATGAAATACTCCTCTGTTTTGGGCAAACTTTATATCGTTGGAAAGTTTATTCCAATACCTACACATACAACTATTGACGGGATACTTCCGAACACCATAAACTTAATTTAACCCATACGCAAGTCTTTAGGACTCCATATAATCGCGATAAGTGTACGAAAAAATTTACGGGGTGTTAAATCATTAAAACTTTTGAAAAGAGGGGTTTTAAAACCTTGTATTGAATCCAACACTTCTAACCATGTTTGAAAAATTCCGTTAGTCTTTCCATGAATGACTACGTAATATTTAAACTTAGGCCTACTTTTTTCTACCATGTAATGGTTTAAAGAATTCATCAATGCCATAAAATGATTACGATTTTGTCTATTATAAGATATCCAAAGATTGTCTACTAAACACTTTTGGGGTCTATCTAGAATATAGTCTGGTCTTATTCTAAATGATATGTTACTCTTAGAGTAAGCAATTAAGTTAAATGGTCCAAAGTGAATTCTTTCCATTGTTTCTAAAGATTCTAGTGGTCTAAAATTTAAATTACCTAACATTGTCTGTTGATATGAATCTGAAGACGAAGCTACGCCCTTGCCTTTATCTGTAGGAGGTTGTCCTGTTGGTCTCATGTTGAACATAAATGAGTCGGATTAAACTTATTTATTTATTCCCAACTGTAATCTACTTCACTGGTCTGCTAATTTGTTTTCGTTACCTTTTATATGTTCAAATACGATATTCTTATAAACAGATATGGTGTGTAAAATTTAACCATCTTCTTCTACTACTAGTTTTATCATTTATCTTTTGATGAAATTTAACTATAGCTTCACAATCTGTTCTAACTAAAATTTCTTCTTTATTTAGAATATATAACTTAAAATTATTTAACCCATATATTATAGCTAATACTTCTAGGTCTATAGCACTCTTGTTTTCTTTTTCTTTATATGCCCCCACTCTGATAACCACATATTTGTTCTTCATTTTTAATACTGTATTTATTAGGTCGTGCTTTTAAAATGGCTCTCCATCCTAAATCACTTCCGTATGTTTGAATGATTAGATAATCTGATTCTAATGAAATTTTTAGGTCTGGAATATTTTTAATTTTTAATTTTATTTTTTGAATTAATTTAATATATTTTATATTGAAGTTTTTCTGCCCTTTACTACCGGTCTTTGCGTATAATGGTCCTGCTATTTTTTCTAAATCTTGCATAAAATTTCTTGCATAATTTACTAATCCTAAAAACTTTTGTAAATCTTTTGTCTTTTCTAATTTATCTGACATTTCTAATACTTTCTTTGCAATGTGTGGTTGAAGTTTTATCTTTCCATTTCCTAAGGTTATTCCTAGAAAATTAATATAAGTCTTACATAGTTCCATTTTCTTTTTACTTATTATCATCCCATGTTTAACAAATAATCTAAAAATTATTTGTAAGTGTCCTAAGTATTCTTGTATATTTTGACTGAACACTAAAATATCATCTACATATACTAATATAAAATGTTTATACTCTCCAAATATATTATCCATCTTTCGTTGAAAAATGGGTGGAGCCGTCTTTAAACCAAATGGCATAACTAACCATTCAAAATGTCCACCTGGACGTGTGAATGCAGTCCATTCTATGATGTATGGGTTCATTTTGACTTGCCAGTATCCTGGCTTACAGTCAAATTTACTATATACTTTTTATTTTGAATTCTATTAATTAACTCACTTTTATCTGGTAGTTTTTATGCATCTGTTCTGGTGTTATCATTTAATCTTTTATAGTTAATTACCATACGAGCTTTACCTCTTATTTGTTCACTAGGATTTCTTACCATAAAGGTTGCCAATCTATGTCTAGAAGTAGATCTTCTTATTACTTCTAATTGTAAAAGTTCCTTTATTTGTACATCAAATTCTTTAGTATCTTCGTTATTTGCTTCTAAAGGTGTTGTTTTTATAGTGTATTCTGAATTAATTATATTTAACTTACACATTATCTCGTTAGCATCCCAATGGGCTAACGGTCTTTCTCCTATTATTTTCATTTTATCTAGTATAGATATTATATTTTCTAAATCTTTTGAACTGTTTATTATTCCTATCTTATCCATTCCTTTTCTAAAATTATAAAACTGGGTTTCTATACTTATTAGGGTATAATGTTTTTCTATATCTGTTAAGCATTCTTGTCCTTCTGCATTAAGCAGAGTATAATTTCTAAATTCTTCTAAGTTTTCTTTTACATTTTTGTTTTCTTTTAACAGGTTGTTGTTTTGGCACTGATTGTTTTGGCAATCTTCGCAACATGATTCTGAAAGCAAACTCGTTTTTATGTGTGTTTAATGTTCTATATACTGTTGGTAATGTTACTATTTGTACTGGTGTATAAGTTAAGTTTTTAAAAAGCATTATCCCATCTCTTGTTAAGAGACATCCTCCATTATTCTGGATACAAAAACGTAGTTCGATAACAAAATCTGATTCTATGTTTAAATCTCTTGCTAATATTTATTAACATTGTAAATTGGGTTATAGAATTTATTGCATGTATTTAAAAAACGTGTTTGTGCTTTTTCTATGTAGTAATTGTAAATATTTTGTGATCCATCCATTTGGGTGGCTGTTATAGGTCTTTCAAGTACTTTTAGTAAATGTTCCGGTACTATTTCTTTATTGATCAAACAACTAGTACATTCGGGTTCTACTAATGCTAAAATTTCTATCTCCACATCTTTTATTTTAATTTTTACTAATACTTTTATGGTAGAGAATTCTTTATCTTCGTTGCATATTAGACTAGTGTCATTATCTTCCAAATTCATAAGTTCTGCCTCCAATTTTTCTAAATGTATAGCTTCTTGTGTATCTGATTCTTCTATAGCGATTTTGGTTTTTCCTTTTACTAGGATGGTTAATCTTTGTTCTAAATCATTTACTCGGGTTTCTAAAGTAGATACTCTTAAATTTAGGATTTGATTATTTGTATATTTTTGTCCGTTATTTATTTCTGGTTCTATTTTTATCTTTAAAGTGTTTTCTATACAATTTATACATGCTTCTAAGTAACATTTTTTGCATTTAGCTCTGTTATCTTTACTTGGGTACCAATTGCATATACGACATCTATTACTGTCTAAATCTTTGTTTCTTTGAAATTCATGTATACATTCTTAAGTGACATTCATTAAATTATTGATTACTAGATTGTTTAAGTCTAGATCCTCTATCTCTTGTCCTAGTTCATTGACTAAGTTATCTTCTTCTGATTCTGACGAATCAGATTTAGAATTGTCTTTATTATTTATATCAATACTTACTATTGAGTATATACTTTCTGTATCTGACATGTATTCGTCTACATTTAGTAAAGTTTCTTGGAAGTCTTTTATTAGTTGAGAATTTCTAGTTCTATTATTATTTCTTTTAGGACATACATTAGCTAAACGGTCTATGCTTCCACAAGTATAGCATTCTAATTTATTTTTATAGTTTCTATCATTTCTATATTTCCTAACATGTCTATCTCTATTTAACCAAGGTTTTTTAGCTTTGATTTTCTTAAGAAGTATTGTTTACGACTGTATGGTTTCTGATTATGTTTCTTCTTATATTTTCTATATTGTTCTGATCGTAATTCTGGGTTGTGTATATAACAGATTTACAGAAATTCATTTCATTTCTTTTTAATTATTTTTGTATTTGTATGTTTGTACATTTTTCTGATAGTATATCCATTATATGTTGTGTTTTATGCCCTATTATTCATTTTAGATTTGGGTTGGCTACTACACCATCTCTTTTATACTATTTGTCTTCTATTTCTCTTCCTAAAACTCTAGGTAATTTATTGAATAATTTTTTGTCTAATTCCTCATTAAAAGTGTTTCCGCTGACAATGCAATAATAAAAATAGTCTTGTACAAATTTCTTTATATATACTCAATGTGAAATACTTAATTGTTCTAGTTTTATTAATGCTTCTTTTCGTAGTGTTAATAATCCACTATTTGGGTCTTTTCCAGTTAGTAACATATGCATTTTATTTGTGAAATTATAGGGATTTGGTCCTATAGTTAATAAAACCTGAAAATCATACGGACAATTTTTATATTCGGTTCATCTCTTCCTCTTAATCTATGTTCTTAACATCTTACTTCTTTAACCACACCCCGAAAACTTTAGTCTGACAGCTAACACTCGTCCTTTGTCTATTTTGCAGGCCTGTCGTACTATCAAGGCCAGAATTTCTACGAATTTACAGGTTAATCCATCGTTGTTATTTAAAAATTAAGAGGCTAACCATATACTAAGGGCAATAATTTTACCGAAAATTTAATTTACATGATGTACAAAAAAACATGTTAAAAAACTTTAAACATGGACATAAGAACATAAATATAAATACTTTTGATGGGAAAAAATATGTAAATAAGAACATACATGAAGTAACTAGGAGAGAGGTTTCCCTTTCGGGAACCCCTTAAGATCGAATAGAAAACTTGGAGTTTTTATTCAAACACACTTATACAAAAGTTTATACAAAAAAGAGTTTGTATATATGAGGGTGCGTAGGTGAGGCCAGGACCGGTCCCCCCCTCTCCGACACCTACGGAGTAGGTATGAACCGGGTCGTCCATCTTATATATATATGTGTGTGTGTGTTGTTTTGACTAAAACAAATACAAAAACTAATTAAATGTCCTACTTAGGAAATTGGACCGTCTCTTTTCTTGTTGCTTCATCTTCATCCATGGGGCATGAAATTGGGACGTTAGTTCTTCAGATTCTTGTACAAGCCATGATGAAATTTTTCTGAGCTTTGAATAATTCTTCTTGTATAGATAAGAACATTTGAGATGGAAATATCCTTCTCATAACTGAGCTTTGAATGCATTTCATCATGCCCATTTTAAATTCTCACAAATTCCATGAGATTTCTCCACCGATTTATCCTCCTTCACCTCAGATAAGTTTATTCCAAATTGGTGATCCACACATAAAAACTTGCTATTCTTTGAATTATTATTTCCTATTCAACCTACGTGATTAATTTGCTTTTTTTTGTACATATTCTCCGATCCAAGATTCGGTGTGATTAATTAATTTACTTTTTTCAACAAGAATTTACTGTCCAAAAATGGAATAATGACTCATTTGAAAACGCTGGGTGCTGAGTTAAATGTTTACCTTAAATGACTCTACTTAAATGTTTACCTTAAATGACTATGTAAATTCTTTTATATATTGAAATTTTCAGACTCCAATTTTCCCACATTCTTTCTAATGGAAACGACCATTTTTTTATATATTCATTTTCTTCTTTTATCAATATCATGTTTTATTCACAAATCAAATGGGTTGAATTCAACATTGGAAAATTGTAATTTGTTTGAAGGAAGTTGGATTATTGATGAATCTTATCCACCTTATGATTCATTAAGTTGTCCATTTTTACGTGATGATTTCAATTGTCTCAAGAATGGAAGGCCTGATGAGTTTTATCTTAAATATAGATGGCAACCTACTGCTTGCAATTTACCCAGGTACGACTTGCTACTTAAATTTTTTTTTACTTACTCTATCTTTTAATACATACATAAAATTGTAATAAAAAAGATTTCAAATGCCCAAAAAGAAATGAAACGGAGTATTTACCATTCAAATTGAAAATGAAAATAAAAGAATATTAACAATGTTTGCAATCATTATTTAATGATATTAGTATTAGACTTGTTACTATAATTGTAATAAATAAATAAAAAACTACATATATATACATACATATGTATGTATGTATTGGATTGCGCTCATGAATAGTGTGAATGGATGAGCTTATCGCTCATCGGCTCAAAAGTTATTTTGGTTGAAATAAAGAGCATGCTAAATTAGTCAACTATTATAACCCAAATTTTTAAATGAACTAAAGTGGACGGGTTAAATAGATTGATAAATGGTTAATTGAATGATTCATATATTCATAAACTAATCTGTCACCCCTAATACTATCGTACCATCCAATATTTTATTAAATTACTTATATGTATAAATAATTATAGTAAAGCTTTCTATCACTCAATTTAGTTTAAAATAAATTAGCATTCATATCAAATTTTAGTAAAAGTGAATTTGCTTTCTTGAATTATGAAAGGTTTGATGGAAAAGTTTTCCTGGAAAAAATGAAAGGAAAAAGGATTTTGTTTGTGGGAGACTCACTAGGCTACAATCAATGGGAATCCCTTGCATGTTTGCTTCATGCGGCTGTTCCTACTTCTAAATATGTCTATGTCAAAGGGAGTATTATCACTCTCAAATTTCAGGTAAGCAAATATGCATATTTATAATTTTATAATTTTTTCCTTCCAGCTTCCTATATATATATATATTTTAAAAATCTATCTAAAAATGTTGATTTGTTGTTGCATTGCCTACTTTGTTATTTTGGTGATAAAAATTGGAAAGGATTATGGTGTATCACTGGAGTACTTGAAGAATCCATTTCTGGTAGACGTTTCCGATGACAAAGATGGTCGAATTTTGACACTTGACTCCATTACTAGAACCTCAATCTGGACAAAAACTGATGTGCTAATATTTAACAGTTATCACTGGTGGAATCATACTGGGACATTACAAGGGTAATGACTCATTATTATCTTCTCTATTTCATTTTATATTTGAAATTTTCTTTTCAAAAAAAAAAAAAAATTGATTTGAAAACCAAATATGTATGTAAACGAACAAGAGAAGTACATAATTTTTAGAATTGATCTAATATTACTCGTTGACGCCCACCCCTATTAACAAAAGACTTAATGGCGTCCTCAACTGAAAGAGAGTAATTAACCTAGATAAACAAGGATAATTTCCTATTAAATACTTTCTTTTCTAATTTCTTTTATATTGCATCTATACTATAGAAATTTTAGATTTGCCTCTAGTACTAAGGAATTTATAATGGCGCTTACAGGATTCACCAAAATTCAATAATTTCTATTCAGATTGTGTATATATATCAAGAATTTCATGACCTATATAAGAATTTAGATGAAATCCTATTACAAAATAGGTTTATGGATGTAGAGGAACTCATAAACTTCAAATCTTAAATCAAACTCTATTAATGTTATATATTAGAAATAAAGAGTTACCAATTAAATATAAAAGTGTTTTTTGAAAAAGTTAACTACAGAGTGTAATTGCAATAGAGGAAGCAATTCTCCAATAGTGACTATGAATGTTATGTCCTTCATAGATATGCAATGACTCATTTATATAGAGAGAGCTCTTGATGATTTCTGCTCCTTGTCTTTTTCTTCTTTTTTCCAATTAATTAGGTGGGATTACTTAGAAGTTGGTGGCAAACGATTTAAAGATATGGATCGTATGAAAGCTTATAAGATTGGATTGACTACTTGGGCTAATTGGATTGACTCCAACATTGATCCTACCAAGACTAGGGTCTTCTTTCAAGGAATTCCTGCTCTTCATTTTGCGTAAGTTCCTTAAATTCAATGAGTTGCTATTACTATGCTGAAGTTTACCATTACATTGACATCAGACCGGTAACCATCCCTTACTACTATTTGTTATTTCAAATATTAATCTTTTAAACTAACCGAATTCTTATTTAGAAGCAGTTGACATTTTCAAAAAAAAAAGCCTGATGACACGTTGTATCCGGTGTCTTTCTTTGGTTTTGCTTTGACTAGTGGTGTAGATTGGGGAGAGCCAAAGGAGAAAAACTGCAATGGTCAAACTAAACCTCTTGGAGGATCAACTTTTCTAGGAGAAAGTTATCCAGGACAACCTGTCATAAAAGAAGTGTTGAGCAGTATGAACAAGTCTGTAATTTTGCTTGATATTACATTGTTGACTGCATTGAGAAAAGATGGGCATCCATCTATTTATGGCACAAGTGGACAACTAGACTGTTCTCATTGGTGCGTCGCTGGAGTACCAGACACTTGGAATTCGCTCTTATATACAAGTCTTATTTTATAGTGATGCTTTTTAAGTATAATGTATTTTTAGATTTAAAATAATATTCTTGACTTGAAAAATACTTGAAATCACCATCTCTCTCGATTCAAAACGGACAGTTCTTTTTTTTTTTAGTACCAAAATGGACAGTTCATCTAAAAATGAACAAACTACAACTAATATCTTCTGTGAACGTTTGAGGAGGAAAAAATGTTAATAGGATTTTCCCAAAAATGGGCAAACTATATTTTCATAAATGTTTTTTTAATAGTTTGCACATTTGTTTGCAAATTATTTTTATTTGGGCAAACTAATTCTTCCATAGAGATTCGACTGATAACTGATTAAACATCATACTGTTAATATTCCTGAACATTTTGTCACTTCAATTTTTGAGAAAAGGTACAACTTTTTAACTTATAAAATATGTGTTGTTGTTCACTCAATTTAAGTTCATTCATCGCGAGCAACACTCCTTATTCACAGAACACTTTCTTTTTTCACAAATAGTTGTTTGTTTAAATTTTTTATAAGGAAAAAAATAATGAGTGACGCCATTAGAGTTAGTTTATTTTGGGGTGGAGAAGTTTTGTACGAAGGTGGTTCGGTTAGATATAGTCTTCCTGAGAAAACGATTCGAGTGTTTCTAATGACACTCAAATAGAGTCGTTTTGTACGTTTTTTACAGAGTAAAATGAAGGTACATGATTCTGAACTTTTTATTCGTATTACTAATTGATATCCCATACCAATTATGGGTAACAATAATAATTTTTAAGGAGACTCGAATTTGGAATGATGACTCTTTATCGGCTTTTTTTTGTTGTCCTGAGATTTTTTGCAACCAAATGCATTTAATAACACTTGATATGTATGTCAAAACTCAAAACGCTATTCAGAATGAAGAATCATCTGATAATGAATTTGATATTCAAAATAGTACCTGTTTTACTAGTTTCAGTGTTGGTTGGCCAAGCAATTTTATTCAACAACAAATAGTAGCAGGGTTTGATTGCCAAAATGATGGTTTGCCTTCACTAAATCAACACAATGTACATTGGAGTTCTCAGAATTGTGAGTTTGGAGAACAGAGCAATCAAGAACCAATTAATTTATACTGTCACAGTCCAATTGAGTCAATGAATAGGTAACGATATTATTTTTTTTTTTATTCTTTGAGGATTGTTATAACATATTTGAATTACAAAAATTTTAATTCTATTTTTTTTTAGGTATAACGTCTTCCTAGACAATCCTACATTGACTCAATGCACAAAAACTGTGAACAACAATGAGCTAGGCTAATGACGTAGTTTGATCATGATTCGATTAGCTAATGACGGTGTCATCCATTATTTTTTCCTTATAAGAAATTTAAACGAACAACTATATGTGAAAAAGAGAAAGTGTTCAGTGAATAATGAACGTTGCTTGTGATGAATGAGAGAAAATAGAGTGAATAATAACATATATTTTTAGATTCAATATTACATCTGTATTCATCCTTTGCGTGAGAGACTATCTAGGTACATTGAACATGAAGTCATAAATAAAACTTGTACACTTATTATTGTCACCTTGGTGGCCCCAAACTTTCTCACCTATTTTTCATTGATGACTCTATAAAGCTGACCTTGCCTATGGCATCATAATCATCTTTACCCCCTTAATAATTTCAATAACATTTCTGGCCAAAAGATCAAACATGGAATATTCAAGTTGATCTTCTCCAACAATTGTAAGCCTGAAACTGCTACTGTCTATTCTAATATCCTCAAGATCAATGTTGGTACTAAAATTGGTAATTACATTGACTTTTTCATTTTCATAAGAAGCCTACTACCAACATGGATTTTCATCAATTCATCATTGATAACTCAACAATAAGCAAGTAGGTTGAAAAAACAAATGCCTCAAACATATTTGATTAAAAAGACTACCCTCAGTGGTATCCTTATCCACATCATGCAATATATCAAACTCTCTCTTTAAAGATCACTGGTTCTATCAACAAAGTTTAGAGAGACTTTGCCTAGGGTACTAGCTCAGAAATTATAAAAACACATCTCCTCAATTAGGATACTCTTACTAGCAAAAAATATGCATGCATGTGGACCTCTCAAGTCTTTCATTTATCCTACATGATCATCTTACCTCCTTTTTATCGATAGCACCTATGAAGATAAACCGATCATCTGACGCTAAGTAGTGATGACAAGTCTCTACTTCTAGAGTAGTAGTACAAAATCAGGCCCTAGTAGAGTTAAAATCCCTTATGCATATTAAATGGGAAACCCCACCAAGAGACACCTATAAGCTTAATACAAATGGTCCAGTCAAGGTAACCCCAAACTTAAGGGCTTAGGAGGGTACTTGGGAATCATATATAATGGCCACTGCACGAAATCTACAATGTCTAAGCTTCAAGGATTGAGAAGGGGCCTTTGGAGATTAATATTGATTCCACTGAAATCATTTATATAACTATGGATCATATTTTATATAACAAGTTTGTATTTGAGAGCAGGTCAATAATCAAGAGGTTAGGAGCAACACTACCATCCCACATATTTAGTGAGCAAAACCAGGTAGCGGACTTGCTAGCTAAGGAAGGAGTAAGGATCATAGTTTTTGGAGCACCAACCATTTTACTAGTTCCCCTAATGTTTATATCTGGAGAGGTTTAAGCAAACACTTTGTGAAAATTTTGTATGTCAGGCAAGCTACAAACATTTTTGTTAACCTACCTGATCGGGATGTGGCCTAGACTATTAGCTACGTAGCCTCTATATCTCATAGAGGCCTTGATTTTTCAAACTTTTACGTTTAAGCTTGTATAACAAATGTTTATATCTGTGTTCAATATCAAAAAATACCAAATAAAGTGAATATGTTTTCAGTCTTCATGGCCAAGGAGGTCCTAATTATCAAAAGATTCTTGAGTCGAGGTTGTATCAAAAATAATTTCATCTCTGAGATAGAGGTAAGATTTGTGTAGACTTTATTTTTCTCAGACCCCACTTTATGGGATTTTGCGTTGTTGCGTTTGAGTTATGTACATTAAGATTATATCATCAAATCTTTTTTATTTTAATTTAAATGAAATGTGGCCCTTTATTAAATTAATTAAAGAGAGAGTTTACTCCCAGTCCACAAATAAAAATCCGATACACACACAGTAAACATTTTAGAAAGAATTGAAAAAGGAAGGTGAAGCATCAAACAACTCCAATCGTCTACCTTACCGTCGATCTCAGTTCTTGTAGGTGTATTTACATAACCTTGAGCTAGGACTGTTGATTGTTAGGATCGATTAACAGTTCACACACACTAAATCTATGGAGAGGATGAAGAAAACTTGAGAGAGCTCTTGAGGAGAGAGAGGGGGGTAATTTCGTGGTAACACCCGTATGTACAATTACACAGAGAATGAGACTAAAAGGTACAGCTTAAAATTGAACCGCGTGAACATTAATATATAACAATACTCATATATTAATCAGACTCCACAACCTAACATACCATCTTCACTGATGAGGAGATGATGTTGAACCAAATCTCTTTCTATTCCACCATTTCAGTAATGAGCTCAATTTCTGATCTATTCTCTCTTTTTAAAATGATAAGCTCGCCATCAGATCTTATGATTTGAGCTCAGTTACTTTTTGTTTCTGTGTTTGAATTATTGTTATCTGTACTATTTTGCATCTTTTACCATCACTAATTTGAAGCTGAATTCGGCAATAGGCTGTGACCCCTTTACAATTTTCCGTCCAGTTTCTTTAATTGATGATGAATTAATTATTTTCTCTCGAAATTAGATAGTACATTGTTCTAGCCCTAATTCCTTGCTATGTCATAGGTAATAAAATATATTTTTAAAATAAATTAAAAATAAAATAAACAAACAAAAAAGTAAGTACCATTTAATTTGCATATAAATATTGACAAATAAAAACTAAGAGGAAAAAGAAAAACCTTCAATTTACCTTATATCAAGAGCAGTAAAAAGAAATTTGAAAGAAATAGAGTAAAGGAAGAAGAGTAAACAAAACGATAAGTAAAAAAATAACCCAAAAAGAAAAAGAAAAAGAACAAAACATTATTTGTTGAAAAAATAAAAAAAGCTGAATGACAATCAGATAGAAAAGAAAATGAAGAGGAAAAATAAGAAAGAATCATCTGACAAGTGGGACCCAAAAGACTCATTTGTTCAAATATTAAAAAGCCTCATACAACTATTACATGACATATTAGACTCAAATTAAAAAAAATTGTTTTGATTGTTCTAACTGGCAAGAGTCAGTAGATTTTTTGTTCTAACACATAAAAGTAGTTGCGAGCTTGACTAACCAAATCCGTTTGGATAGAATTAAAAAAATTATTTTTTAGCTTAAATGATTAAAAATTTAAAATAAGTAATTTTAAATTAAGCAGATATGTGTTTGAATATAAGTGCTAAAACTGAAAAAAATTGTTGATGTGTATGGTAAACAAGTGTTGTCAATCGCTTTTTTGTTGTCAAAATGACTTAAATATCCTTAAAATTGATAACACATGATAACATGAATTAATTATGATTTTTAATTCTAATACTTCAAAAATAATTTCTATTTAAATACACTTTCAACATAAAGTGATTATACCAGGTCAATTTATAAATATAAGTTACTTTTTAATTTTTAAATATTAAAAAATAAAAATTTTAAGATACTTTTTATATAAATATAGTATTATATTGTAATATTGCAAGATTGTAAACAACATAAATTTTTTAGGAATGAAACAAACTATTAAAAAGAATCAATTTTTAAAATTTAAATAACATGCAGAGATTCTATATGAACTGATAGAGAAGAACTTACCCCAAGCTCGATTTGACGATAAAATTTTTGAGTGTTTTCTTATCCAAACACCCTCTAAATAGTAGATATGGGATTGAAGGGCACAAATTTAGAGTTCTACTCTAGAGAGAATGCTATTCGCTTTTACTCTCACTCCCATCCAACTGATGAATGCAATTAGAATAGAGTCATTTTCCCTTTCTTGATTTAGGAATCCATAATTCTTCAAGGATACGATATTAATCTAGATCAAAAGAAATCTTCTTGTCGAGAAATGGATTACAATAAAAATGACTCGTGAGAATAGCTAAAAGCAAGAAACATTCTTTTGTAGCATACCCATTCTATAAGAGAATGATTCAACTTCTTAGGTGGTCAGGCGCATTATTCACTACGCTTTATTTAAAGTAGCATGCCACATCCGAGATGATATATCAATAATAAAAGGAAAAAAAAAATCATCTATTTCCCAACTATCATGCGTAATAAGGAACTAAAAAAAAGAAGACGAAGCAAACCAAAATAAAATACAGGGGCGGCTCAAGTGAATTCGTGGCCTAAGGCCAAACTCAAACGGAGGCATTAAACTTTTAAGAAAAATTAATTATGTTAATAAAGTTTACTTTTGAAATTATATAATCGTTTTTTTCTAATAATTATATTTTAATTAATAATATAATCAATGCATTAGTTTCTTGAGACATACTAGATATATCAAACTCCTTCTAAATTTTTTTTATATAAAAAATTTATTTTATTTATAAATAATATTTAATATTTAAAAAAAAAATTGTAATCTATTATTACTAAAAAAAAATGAGGCCCCTCAAATTTGGGGGCCTAAGGTGACCGCCTTTTTTTCAAAAGAATAGAGCCGCCCCTGACAAAATATATATGATGCTCCTTCCATCGACTAATGCGAAGTGCTTTCAGCTTTTAGTTTTACTTTTAGATTTGACAGTTATTTAACCTAAGATTTTGCGAATTGTCCCTATTTCCAAGCAGACTTTAAATTTTGCATCTTAAATTGATACTAATTTTTAATTTTCGCCCTTGATGTTTATTTAATAAAAATTCATGGTCAAAATTATCCTTAATTATGACCTAAGTCGGTCAGAAACTTTTCTCCTATTCGTTATAAATTGTGTAGTATTAATTCATAAAAGGCAAATATTCAGATATAGGTAACTTTCAGTCCATAATTACAAGACATGGTTAAAATTTGCATAATTACAAAATATAAATATACCTTAAATCCCTCCCTTTCTGTCTCTTTCTCGCCTCTCTCCTCCTCTCTCATCTCTCTCCCCTTCTTCCATTCCCATCCCTCTATCTCGCTTCCCTTCAGACATAGGTAACTTTTAGTCCATAATTACAAGGTATGGTTAAAGTTTGCATAATTACAAAACATAGATATATCTTAAATCTCTCCATTTCTCTTCCTCTTTCTTTTCTTGTCTCTCTCCTCCTTCTCTCTCCCATCTCCCCTGATACAAGCCTAAAGTGTATGGATTGCAACGACTTCTCAAAGGACCAAGTTTCAGAATTGGCTAGTGGTTGGAGCATTTTGAAGTCTTGTTCAAGAGAAGAAAATGAGGAGAACTTATGCACTCAAGAGGCGTCTCAATTAAAGGGCAAGATGAACTTTGCACACTCCAATTTAACACTCAAGAGGCGCCTCCTTTAAGCTTTCATTAAGGGCATTCTAGTTTTTTGTTATGTAATAATATAAATAGATATTTTAGCTTCTATTCTCATTAGCTTTGATGAATATTGAAAGAATACTCTTTAGTTGGTAATTTTAGCCTTCTAGTTTAGCGTAGAATCCGAAACTTTGAGGGTTTAATGCATTTGGAAGGTTTTTCACTTGTATTGAACTTTTGGCAAGAAAGGTGTAATTGAGGGAGTGTGAATTCCTTTGGTTCACCTAAGAGTGAGGTTTGATCTTACACTGGTGAGGTGTGTTTGAAGGTTTGATACACCTTCTAGTGCTAATTATTGGTGGAAGTGGGGGTCTCTCTACTATCTTTACTTTATGCATCTCTTCTTCATCTTTTTTCTTCCAAGTGTGTTGTTTTTCCTTTTGTGTGGTTGTTGATTTTTGCTATCTAGTGTCCACTTTCGTTTGTTGATAGTCTGTGGGCTATCACCCCCCCCCCCCCCCCTCCTCTTTCTCATTCTTTTATTTTTTATAATTTCAAGAATCGTATATATTGTATTACACTGTGCAAAATATATATATACACACTCAACATACATTCTTCAAATGTATATATACAAGTATACAGTCATTTAATATACACTATGATAATATACAAACATTCAAATATACAATTGAAAAAAAAAAATTAGATGCACATATACAATTAACAACTTATACATATATGACTTATATAATTGACATATACAATTGACATATATGTACATATATGTGTACATATACAACTAACAACTTATACATATATGACTTATATAATTGACATATACAATTGACATGTATAGTTTATACATATACGACTTATACAATTGACTTATACATATACGACTTATACAATTACATCATATACAATAATTAGTATATAACCTATACATATACGCATATAATAATTGACACATAATATACAATTAATAACAATTTAGTTGAATTAAGAAAATCTTTTATGAAAAAATATAGCGAATGTGTAGGAAAAAACACAAAATATCAAAAAATTTTGAAGAAGAAATAAAAAGAAAAATGTTCTTAGAACAAAATTTGAGATCTGTTGAATTAGGAAGAATTTATATTGCCACTAAAAACGTCCAATAAAAGAATGACTTATTGCCGCTAAACACTCCAATCAGCTAAAAGATAAAACAAAAACTTAATTATGAGAGAGAAAGTTTTATCTGACACCCCAACTTAGGAAAGGAGCCCCACATCGGTAAAACACAGGAGGGATGTTGGGTATACAAGTAAGGAAGTCTTACTCCCTAGTGACGCGTTTTGGGCTTGGGCCCAAAGTGGACAGTATCACTAGTGGGTTGAGGAGTTACAGGGGTCTCTCAGACCTTGATGGTTCGAGATGCCCGTCATGGCCAGGGTCCCAGCTCGGGTCGTGATAGAATGGTATCAGAGCCGATCCTATGTCAACCTTATCGATGTGGGCCAGAGTTCAAACTGAATGTAGGCAAATCCCGGTAGGGCGGCGCAAACCTCAGTCCTGAGTGTATGCAAATCTCATTCGATAGGGCAAACCTCAGCGAGGACGCTGAGTCCATAAAAGGGGTGTATGTGACACCCCAACTTAGGAAAGGAGTCCCACATCGGCAACAACACAGGTGGGATGCTGGATATATAAATAAGCAAGTCTTACTCCCTAGTGACACGTTTTAAAGCCGTGCGGGCCTGGGCCCAGAGCGGACAATACCACTAGTGGGTTGGGGAGTTACAGGGGTCTCTCAGGCCTTGATGGTTTGAGATACCCATCATGGCCAGGGTCCCAGCTCGGGCCGTGATAGAATGGTATCAAAGCCACTCTTATGTCAGCCCTATCGATGTGGGTCAGAGTTCAAACTGAGTGTAGGTAAATTCCGGTAAGGCAGAGCAAACCTCAGTCCTGAGTCTAGGCAAATCTTATTCGATAGGGCAAACCTCATCGAGGACGCTGAGTCCATAAGGGGGGTGTATGTGACACCCCAACTTAGGAAAGGAGTCCCACATCGACAAAAATACAGGAGGGATGCTGGGTATATAAATAAGCAAGTCTTACTCCCTAGTAACATGTTTTAAAGTCATGCGGGCCTGGGCCCAGAGCGGACAATATCACTAGTGATTTGGGGAGTTACAGGGGTCTCTCGGGCCTTAATGGTTCGGAATGTCCGTCGCAGTCAAGGCCCCAGCTCGGATCGTGACATTTTACTTGCCTTTGATATTTACATTAATCATACCATGTAATTATTAAAAATTGTTAACTATTAATTGTAATTTTTTAAAACATTAACCATACCATGTAATTATTAAATTATTTTATCTATAATGTGTAATTTTTCCTTCATAAAATTTAGGAAACTTTTAGATTGTTTTTACATTTTAAGCATGTAAATTCTAATGGAAACAATACATAAAGTATCAAACTTAAGCATGAAATTACAAAAAATAACAACAATTTTATTAAATTACAGTTTGTAACATCCATAGCATTATTTTATGTGGTCCTTGCTTTTTACCCACTTGGAGAAGTAACTGTAAGTTTTTCCTCTTTTCACGCCATTAGCTTTCTCTTTCATTATTTTGAAAGATTTTTTGCAGTTTTTTTCGCCCTAAAGTATATCTTTCCGCTCTCATTTTTTTCACTTTGCACGATTTTAGCATCATCAGTAAAGATTATCTTCATCTATTTCAGGTAACTCTTAATTTAGCTATTGCATGTTAGCATTTTTTGGGGTAAATTTCAGAATTAGCAAACTCTAATATATCTCAAAATCAGAATTTAAGGTTTTTGATTTTAATGGTTGAACAAACACCAAAATCACAAACAAATAGTGGTATAAGTAATTCAAATTTGGTCTATGATTGTGGACCATCTTTTAGTCTTGGGTTAACTCAAGAAGATGTAGTTAAAGTTGTTTCAAATTCTTTACAGTCGAAGAAAATTGAGAAACCGGAGGAGATTAGGTCGAAGTTTTGCAACAATCCGCTGAAGATGAAAAAAAAATTGAAAAAAAAAACGTTGAAGAAATCGCCTACTCAGAAGGAAAAAAAAATAAAAAATCGAGAAGAAAAGGAAAGCGAAAGAAATCGAAGGTTTGACTAAGGTTGATGAGGATGTTCAGATCTCTTTTGATGATGATTCTGAAGATGTTAGCGAGGAAGAGGTATTTTTTGGTCTAAATGTATTTTTTGAGTAAAATGTATTTTGCCCCAAGTAAAGATGTTGTTAAAGTTGTAAGTTATATGTATTTTTTTGATGTAGTTAATATGTATTTTGGTGTTATGATGATATTTTGTGATTGAATGTTGATTTGTGAAGATGATAGTATAATTGTGAAAATATATTGTTGTATTAACTACTCATGAAGAGTATATTGGCTATATGTATTTTTAGCATAAATGATTTGTATTTTCCAGTATTGGTTGCAGTTTTGATATGGTAAGAAATACATATGCATGTTACTTTTACTTGAAATACTACATCAGTCTGTTATATATGTATTTTTAGTACATATGATATGTATTTTTCAGCGTTGGTTGTAGTTTTGATATGATAAAAATACATATGCATGTTAATTTTAGCTTAAATACCAGAACAGTCTATTGACTATATGTATTTTTAGTATATTTGATATGTATTTTTCAGTGTTGGTTGCAATTTTGATATGATAAAAATACATATGCCTGTTATATGTTTTTGATTTTTATTCGCTGCTTGATTTTTTGGTTGCATGTTATATGATTCTTTGTATAGTGATGCGGGATGGAATATTCATTGTCAGAAAACTTTTAAGATTTGCACCACACATGTGTTCTTACAGTGACAAAGATATTTATGAAAGCATACGCGCAATTTTAAACATGGAACAGTTTAAAAACCTTTGCAACTAAAACATTTTTGATTATTTTATGAAGAAGCAGCAATGTGTAGTGCAAGCACAGTTGTGCAGATGCGTTATGACGCTTGAGGTGAAGGGTAGTTCTTCTTCTGAGATTCTGATTTGTGCTAATGGGATCTTTCTTAATTTTACTCCCAAGGAATTTGCTATCATAACTGAATTGAATTGTGTGTCAAATAGGTATGACTTTATTTTTGACAAGGGTGTACCAAATAGGATGGTTGAGAAGTATTTCAATGGGGCAGAAATTATACAGAAAAGGCAACTATTTCTAGCATTCACGGAGAGAGTATGGGGGAGAACAATGATGCGGATGCTGAGAAATTTGCAATCCTATACTTCCTGCATTCATTTTTCTTATCTAATGTTGAAACAGTGGTAATACCCCATCTTCATTTCGATTTGGTCGATAGTGGAAGATATAAAGATTTTCCATGGGGTTTTTTATCTTTTGAAGATTTGGCCAGAAGTTTGAACAACCGGTTGAAAGCTGGTGGTCAATTTTATCTGATTCAGGGAATGCCACTGGCATTACGAGTGTTGTTCAAATATCCCACCAAAGATTGCATCGAAGGTTGATAATCGAATTTTCCGATTATTAAATTGAAAGACGATTGCACCTCGTCCACGCTTTGAGTTTTTGATGAATGCTATGTTCAATGACAATGGCAAGGTTTGTTGTTACTAAATACATATGTATTAATATGTATTTTACAGTATACATATATAAATTTTCATTTACAATTGTTTAACTGATTCTTTAACATATATTATTTACCTATTATTCTAGGTTGAAGAACATAGAGCCAACGAAAAAAGGAGCTGTCAAAATTACAAATACCACAGAAGGATGCAATACAACATGAATGTTCTGTTGATTCTGATGACGACTTCCAGGATCCACTACCAAGAAAGATCAATGAACATTCAAAGAAGAAACAAAAGGTTGATTCCTCAACACCAATAGCGAAGAAACCTTTAAGGAAAAAGCAAGTAGATAGTTTTGATGAGCACACCCAAACGAGGACATCAGCTCCTCGTGCTGCAAAGGCTGATGAATGAAGACACCAGTTTTCAAGCCAATTCCAACACGACAGGCATCTTCTTCAAAAACGAAGAAAGGAAAGCAAACAACTCGGGTTATTTTTCCTCAGGTACACTCAAAGCCAGATATTCATGTAGAGGAAGCAGTCGTATCAAAGCCTGAGAGTCATGTTGAGAAAGAAGCCTTTATTTCTAAGAAAGATTTTGATGCATTCCGCGATGAGGTAATTTTTTTTTGGAAAATCTTTTATTTTACATGGAAAAAAATTTGTATATAGATTTTTTATCAAAATAGGTTCGGCATGAGTTTAAAGAAATTCGTGGACTAATGAGAAAAAAAATTAAAAAGTTGAAGAAAGCATTCGCTCAAAGCAAGGTAAATTTTTTCTTTGAAAATCTTAGTTGATTTGAATATATATGCTTATTGGACTGCCTTATACAAATACAACATATTTTGTAAAATAACTCGTTATTTTATTGGACAGAAATTTTCCAGGAGCAGGTTGTAGATATAGAAGCTGATAAACCAAATGTTGATAAGGGAGGGTTAGAGCAATCTGGACAACATTTCAGTCTTGATGTTGTTCAATCTTCGGATAATATTTCTGACGGTACAAAGGTAAATATTAAAGTTTCAAATACATATTTACTTGTACTTTTAAATTTTATATTCAAAATATAGTTGAGGTTAATAGAACTGTCAAATTTGGAATAGAATTGAAGATTGACTTAGTATGATATGCAAGTATTATTTGTTTATGTGTTGTTGATACTTTATGTATTTTTTTCTTAAATATATATGCATTGTTCAATAAATACAATTATTTTTTACATCACATGTAGTGTATATATATATTTTTGAGGATGCTCACATAACAGTAAATTTTATTTGGTTCATTAAAAACCTTATAACATGAGACACAGTGTGTTTTTAGTTTTATTCATATATATTTTTTAACATTGCATATGTATTTTTAGTTTTATTCATATGTATTTTTTAACACTGCATATGTATTTTTAGTTTTATTCATATTTATTTCTTAATACTGCATATGTATTTTAACACTGGGTGATTATTTTGGTATGTTCTATAATATGTATTTTTGAGTTTGATGTTATATATAAATATGTAAATTCAGTTTCATAAAAAAATAATTTGACTTAAGTTTTAATAGGTTATTTTAATTTGTATATGTATTTGTAGCAACAACATGCAGATAAAGATCCTGACCTCCAGAATATGGATTATGTTGGTACCGAAAGATCACCACAACGATTAAGTTTGGAGGTTTATCAGAAATTGGAGGCAAATTTGTTTGGTAAAAAGGTAAATAATTAAGTTTCATATATATATTCATTTGAATTCACATATATAAACAGATACAAGTACATGTTTGTTTGTAGTTTTGATTTTTATACTTGTTTTCAAGGAGTGCACTGATTTGCATTCTGAAAAAATGATTGTTGAAATTGATTCTCAACAATTAATCCCTGATGAGCTTCTCCGAAGTATAAATTTGGATTACTTACATTCGGAGAAGGTTGTTCAACATGATTGTCAAGTATGTATAGTGATATTAACTTTTTCTTCATGTCAGGTAATAATTTAGAGGAAAATTAAATTTTTTCTTTTATTTTTTTGCAGACCAGCGATGAGAAAATTGATGAAACAATTTTGTCTAATTCGCAAATTCACAATCCCTGATGAGATGTTATGTAACACCCCGTATTCAAGTACGTGTATTGGCGTATTCAAGTACGTGTATTGGTCTTATTTATATGGAATTAATTTTAGTTTATTTTATTTATACCGGAATTTGCCCGTCGATGGTTCCATACGAAGGTTATTGAATAAGCTTTCCAACGATATAAAGATTTCCAAAAACGGATAGGTTTCGGATATAATCGAGCACGTTCAAAACTATAAAACGGTGGCCGGGATATTTGAAATAGTAAATGTGCAGGAAAATTTCCTGCACACAAACTACTGAGGCCAGCCAATTTTTTGGGTCAACTTTGAATGATCATAACTTCCTTAATATAATGAACTGGGAGAGCTTCCACCTATGAAAAGAAATATCTTTGAGTCTTCTTTCCAATGCAATTGGTTTCATCCAAATCCAACGTCTGAGTAAGGAGTTATACTCGTTTTACTTCAGCCTCTCAAAACATATTTTTAGGGTCAACTTCAAACGATCATAACTCCTTGTACAGGACGAATTGGGTGGCCTACTTTAAATGAAATGAAAGACCTTTGAATTATATTTCCAACGATACCAATTTCACCCAAATCCGATATCGGAGCAAAGAGTTATGGTCGATCTACTTTAGCTTATCAAAACAGTCCATCAAAGGACAGATTTGACATTATTTAAATTTTAAAGGCACTTTAGTCATTCCCTATAATATTATGGACGGGAATATGTGTATATATACATGTATATGAGTACAAAAACTCATTTTCATCATCAATCATTGAGAAAGAACAAACCCTAGCCAAATTTGACCTTTAAATTACTTTTGATTCAACCGTGGAAATTCCAAAGTAATCCGATAACTGCGTTTGTCATCTCGAGAGCTTCGAACGACACCTATTATTTGTGCAAACAGGATTGCATAATCAAGAGGTGAATTCTAAGGTATGAATATTGTTTGCCTTTGTTCTCTTCCATATGTATATGTGTGATAGAGGATTATATGTATTGGTTGTTATTGAAAGGTGATGAAAATAGGGTTATGGACTATTTTGCATGGTTTGGTTGTATTGAATTGTGGAAGGTGGATATGGTAATTGAGTTATGGAAGGTGGATATGATGATATACTATTGAATTGATGATTATTTATGTCTATGGCTCAATTTGGTTTAATGGATTGGTTGGAAGGATAAATGAATCCAAACTTGATATTGGAGGATGTTGTATGAATATGTATGGCATGTGAATGTAATTGGAGTATAAGAGGGTTAAAGTGACACCCTTTATGGTGTAATTAAGGCTTACTACTTAACCACTAGATTGGTGAATTCAAATAATTGAATTATGACGTTTGGTCGCTAATACTAGATTGCTATATATGTTCATTGTAGATAAGTAATCCGAAAAGACGAGAAGTCCATTTGGGACTAGTATTGAAGGTTGATAGTTAGGTATGTAAAGCATACTCTATGCCATATCTTTGGCATGAAAGTGAACAATTGTTCTATTAAGAAAGTTTCTAAAGTTATTCAGTAATATGTGATCCATAATGATTTTGTATGATGTCCTACGTTACCAATGAACTTGTTTCCACCCTACAAGATGTCAAGACATTCCAATACTTACTTTTTTTTCCAAATCTTACATATTTATTGCACTAATGAATGTCAAAAGGTATCCGGTTACTCGAACAAGATCCATGTGCTATTAATGAATCCAAAACGTTTCATTGATATACCAATAAGTTCCTACTTCATTGTTATGACATTGATGACTTCAAAACACTTTATTGATGTGCCAATGAGTTCTTACTTCATTGTTATTGCATTGGTGGTCTATTTATATGTCTCTTATTGATGTATCATTGTTTCAAAGTATCAAAAATGTGGTGGCGACCGAAATAACAATCTCAAAGATTAATTGAACTAAGTGATGGAAGTTCTCTCTTATCGGGTAGTATCCGAGGGGCATAAGCCTAGCATGGGTCTATCCCTATTTATGTGTTTATGGGTGGTATCCCAGGGGCATAAGCCTATCATGGGTCGATCCCAGTTGATATGTACTGGAGGCAGCCTAATGGTCACAGTACAGTACAGTAATGATTACAAAGATGATAAGAACGAAGGTAAAGTGATTGAATAAATACAATGTACAGGTAGTCACAAGTTCTAGTAAGTGTGGTCCACTCCTATTACGATTTATTCACTTGTTTCTGATTTCTATTGAGCTCCTATATCATATGTGATTATCTACAACTTTACATACTCAGTACATATTCTGTACTGATGTCCCCCACGGGGGACCTGCATTTCATGCTGCAGGCACAGGTACCTCAACTCATACACCACACAAGTAGGAGCCAGGATACCCAGCTGCTTTTGGTGAGCTCCAGTTTGCTTCGGGGCTTTCCGTGTCATATCCAGTCACTTTTGGTATTGTATAAAAGTTAGTTATATGGCGGGGTGTATCCCGACCTTAGTTAAACTCTATGTATTGTCTAGAGGCTTTGTAGACCTAATGTACAGTCAAGGTGGTATTTTGTTAATAGACGTGATGGCTCCAACGGCCAAGTATTGTATATACATATATATGTGTGCTTGAGCTTATACAGGTTATTATTTCCTTTTATATTTGATATGATGCTGTCCGAATTTTGGGTTGTCATAGAGGTATGCATGGGAAGTATAAGGTTATGAGCTGGTTCTCCCGGGCCTCCTCGGTTACGGGTGCCAGTCCGCTCCAATAGGATTTGAGGCATGACATGTTACCTAGCCTAAATGCATATCAAATATAGAGCATCATCATACATCCATCGACAAACCGTTAAGAAGAATCTCATCATGAAATTTTGGATGCAAAAACTTCTGAGACTGTTATTGAAGATCATGGTCAAGTATGTATCTTACTATTATATTTTTTTGAGTTTATTTAGGTTCAATTTAATTGGAAAAATGTAATATTCTTTTTTCAATCTTTTTGTTAGATGAATGGAGGAATCACTGATTCAGAGATAGAACTTGCTATCGAGGAGAAAGTTAGCACACCTCGTAATACACAAGAAGTAACCAATGATGAACAGAGGGATGAACAATTGTGGCCTGATTCACAAAACATAATCCCGAATGAGTTTCTACCTAGCTTGAATGTGTACAATTAAAAAAGCATCATCATTCATCCATCCGCTAATCGTGAAGTAAAAACTCCCAAATCAAAGTTAAGTATTAGGCGACCATCAAAATTTAAGGAATCACCATACACCAAAAAATTTGGTTCAGCTGTTGGTAAGTACAAATAAGATATATATTATTTTTTATGTAATATGTCTTGCAAATACGTTTGTATTTATAAAGTTTTTATATTCTATAATTACATAGGGAGCTCAACAGGGCTAATACGCATATTCCCCCAGAAACATCCATTTTATATCACCCGATTAATGGCATAATAGATACAAAGATTGTCAAGAACTTCAAGGACTGGATTTCTGCTGACCTATTAAAAGCTACTGCTAAGAGGTAGTTCTTTTGAATTGTGAAAAATTATTTTTTTGTATCAATACATGTTTTAATGTTTTACCAATTCCTTAAAATACCCAGGAAAGGAAAAGTGGATCATTACAAGAGGGGAAAATCAGAAATTCCAAAGATACATTTTGGTGTTGAGACTGTTGAAGAAAAAATTGATTCTATACAATAGATTTGCAGATAATACATGGACAGACTCGGTTAGTATATTATTTTTAAAAAAAATTCATTTCGTCTGTAACAATAATTAAAAATACATATTGGGTTACATTGAAATACATATGGTTTAAAATGTATGTTTTTTTATGAATTCAAAGTATGATATAGTATAATACATCAAATACTGTTGCATATACTATTAGATAACATTGTCTGCATATAACTGAACTTTAAGAATGCAATTTTTGATACACAAGTCATCTACATTAATATAAAAAAATGCATATGTATTTTTTACTTGCATACACTGTAATATTTAAAATACAATTTTTTTGAATGCTCTAAATTTTGTCGTATTCACTAATGCAGCATATTGATGTCTGCTTATACTACTTGAGGAAGAAGTCGAAGTATGGGCCGCACAGTTCGTACAAAAATGAGCCAAACAAATCATACAAATACAATACAGTTTACTGCAACTTTATGAACGTAATTAGATCTTTGAATGATGTATATTCTATGGATCATCAAAATCTTAAAGATGGAGTACAGGAGCATCATCTTATTGAATACATCAATGGGTTCCGTATGCATGCTGCAATGTCATGGCATACAGTGGAAGACATTTTTATTCCTATCAATATAAAGGAAAAACATCACTGGGTTCTCGTGGTTTTATCATTTTCAGAGAGGTGTATATTCTTATATGATTCATATGAATCCAGTGGTCATTATGCGACTGTTCTTGCTGAGATTGAGGAAATAGCAAAGATTATTTCATTGTGTCTCCAATCTTGTGATTTCTATGTTAAGAAAGGAATTGATCTTCAAAACCATCCAAGATACAAAGACAAAGAATCCTCAGATATGTTTGATGTTTTATTTGAAGATGACTTGCCTCAACAACCGAGTGGAAGCTTGTAAGTTTTGAAATTACATATATCAAAATTGTATCTTTGTACAAAATATATTTCACTATTTAATCAAATTTGTTTTCTTTTTTGTGTAGGGATTGTGGTGTCTTTATGGTTATGTATGCAGAGTGCCTTTCTTATGGTCGCAAAATTATTGCGACTGAGTTCGACCGTAATGCACTCCGTACAAGATATGTTGCACTTTTGTGGGATTATGGGATCCGATAACAAGAAGCAAATGTCATTAGTGATGTTGAAGCACCCGTGAGGCCTGCAAGGCAAAGTAGAATAACTAGTGTGACTGAAGTTGTTGATGTATGATGGTTGATTGATTTTAGACTTTTTGTACTTTAGAAACTAGTTTATGGATGTAGGTTTTGATTGTACAGACTAATTTTTATGTTTTGAATTTGTTCATATTTCATGGAGTTCTACCTTTACTGTGAGATTTTGTTAAAAAATACTTGCATAGTTTTTATATTATCGTTAAAAATTCATATATCATATAAACCAATTTTATTTAGACTAAAAATACATATGCAGTGTTAAAATTAAATATTGCAAAAATACATATGGACCATTCCTAATATGTATTTTAGTATGTTATTGTTCTTTAAAGATATTTAGTTAAAAAAAATACATATGTAGTTTTCATATTATGCTTAAAAATGCATATGTAGTATAAATCAATTGTTTTTCAGCAAAAAAATACATATGAAATGTTAGAATCAAACATTTCAAAAATACAACTGCAACATAACTAATATGCATTTTTACTATATTTTCATTAACTATATTTATAAATTAGGATTTAAATTAAAATGTAATTTGACATTTTAATGCAGTTATTTACAAAATATATATGCAGTGTTGATATTTTGCTATAAAATACATATGGATTATACATTATAAATATTTTCCAAAAAAATACATATTTCGTGTTAATATAAAGCTTTTGGAAAATACATATTGATCAAACCTAATGTTTAATTTTGATATGTGTTCATTTAAAATCATTATACAAGAGAATTTGAATTAAAGATAAATCTGACTTTTTTATGCAGCTATAGGTTTGATTATAGTTACAAAATACAAATGCAATGATTATATTTTTTAAAAAAAATACATATTGATTATACACCAAATGTATTTTTTACAGTATAAATACATATGCAGTAATAACATTATGCAATTCAAACATATATTTATATGTAATGTACAGATTTTGAAACATATATAATTTCATGATTCAAATATTACTGTCTTCATTTGTCAAATGATTCATAAATTCATTAACTAAATTGAATTAGTTCATCATTATAAAAAATGAAAAATAAATTTAAGAAATAATACAGAAGAAGAAATGTATCATTTGCGATATTTCCCACAAGAGCGCCTATTGTCACCCTTATCCCCACAACCACCGTATGAGTTGATATTCTTCTTTCCAAACATATCCCGGCCTGATTTTCCACGATCCTTCTTTACAGGTCTTCCTGGAGGTCTTTTGTATTTTGGAGGCAGTACTATTTCACCAAGTGTGCTCTCTGAAATTATACAGTCATCACTGTGTGGCAACGGGTATATTGGAACATCATATGTCTTTAAAACAGTTTTTGGTTTAAACAAATCAGAACAGTATGACCCCTTCTCAAAATTCTTTTTCTCCAACACCGCACAAGTATGTGCACATGGTATCTCATCTATTTGAAAAGCATTACATGAGCACTTCTTTTCTTTGATGCAAACAATGAAGTGCTTTTGTTTGTCGTGTACCGTATACACATATTTTGTGGCTGGTACAACCTGACATAAAAATAAAAAATTAAATGCAGTGATACAAAAAAATGAATTCAATATTCCATTATGTGTTGTAAGCACACCAGCATTTAAAAAAAAAATACTTATGCAATAAAAATACATATGCAGAGTACATTTTTACAGAGCAGCCAAATACATATGCAGTTGTTAATAACTTTCAATACAACAAAATATATCTGCAAAATACATATTATGTATTTTAAATGTTCATATTTTTTATGTTTTATATCTTTTCATTTATTTACAACTGCATGAAAAGTATTTTCATATTTATGTTTCCATAATTATAACCTCCACAAATCTAAAAGGTCATACCGTCATACGAGTACACAAAGCCTCGTTCTCGCTGAGTATATCATTAAACTTTTCAATGAGTGTTGTGAAGGTATATGAAGCCTCCTACCTATTTGCACAATTTCATTTTGCAAACAGTAATCAAACTTTCTCAAGAAAGTCATAAATTGGCAGTTCTCCAGCTGATACAAGCACTCCATTTATTGACTCCGCAATGTTTGAAGTCAAAGTCCATCCTCGGTGAACTGTTGCATACGACCTAGTCGACTTTTTGTAACCCGACAATTCCAAATATATCTTCACCCTAATATCAGCTGCCTCAATTTTTTCCATTAACATGTGGAATTCTAACTTTGGATATGATTTGACCATTGTATAAAAGATCTCCGACAATGCATCGTGTGACTTTCTGTAAAGGTTTTTTTACATTTCTCCATAGATGCCACATACATGCATAATGTGGAATATCTTCGTACACATCACCAACAGCCTTTATGATGCTTGAATTCCTATCAGACATAACACACATGGTTTCTCTTACTCCGTACGTTTTCTTTAGATTCTCGAAGAACCACGTCCAGGATGCATCATTTTCAGAATCAAGCACACCATATGCCAAAGAAAATATAGGGTATGTATACATAATTCATCATTTTTAAAATCAAGCACACCATATGCCAAACAAAATATATAACCTACACATATAAAAAAAAATTGCGTAGGTCGATTTAAATACAGTTAGAAACTGCATATGTATTTATTACAATATAGGTCAATTAAAATGTATATTTTATCTACCAGAAATGGTATCAATTACATATAATAAAATTTACATGAACCTCACTATCAAACATAATCAATTTTACATGTTTCATTCAGAAAACTTTGAACATATATCTAATTATATACACATATGTATATATGAACTGGATATATGTATTTTTCAAGTCAACAGTAGAAAGAAAAAAAAATACAATCAGTTATACTAAGTAAATGATACTAACGTGCTCCGTTCGTTATATATGCTGTTACAAATGCCCCAGTATACATTCCTCTCAGATGACTAGCATCAACAACTACGACTGATCTACAATGATCAAATACTTTAATGAATGCATGTAGAGCGATAAATACATACAAGAACGCATTATCATCTGCCTTCTTCATTCTTATATGTGACTCCAGATAGGTAGTATTCAACACATATAAGTATGATGACAGTTTACCATAAGATGTTGATGGCTTACCCCTCAACTCTTCTAACGCTCTTTCCTTGGCTCTCCAATATAAAGTGTATGTCAAATCCATACCAAAATCTTTCTTCATGCCATTTTTTATTTCCGTCGCACTGTATTTTCGTTTGTGATTTTTGAATTTCTGTTTAACCATACCAGCTATCAACATACTAGTTGCATGCACCTTTAGATAGATCTTGTCCTTCACCAGGCATGTATGTTGAGGTCTGAATTCTCTTATTCTAAACATTTCTGTTTCTCCTATTCCTGATGCACGCATTAAAAACTCACAGTTTTTGGATTTACAAAATAATGTATACCTGCACGCAACATAATTTATTACATTCAAAATACATATCCAAACTAATATTAAACAAGATCTGAGAGGTATAGAATGTACGCACGTTTTCTTACTTGACCTTTTACTGCGCGTTTGAAACTTCTCCCTAATTAAATAGTCCTTTATAGCTGACTTTAAAATTCTTTTTCTCAAGTAAACCTGGTCTTCCTCAACATGTTTGTGATGTGGGTCTGAGATAATCACCTCGACATGATCCATCTCAAAAACATCTAATGCTTCTATATTTTTACAAACCACCAAAGCTCCTTCATTTGTTGCATTTATCACTGTTTCCAAGTTGTTACAGTTGATTCCTCTTTCAGCAACATATATAGATGAACTTGCCAAGTTATTCCGTACAATTTTATCCAAAATGCTTACATATAAAGGAAGACAATTCATGTCTTGTATCAACTTTTTCTGCAATATAAACACCTTTAAATACATATCGTTATGTATTTCTATCTGCCCTGCATTAGGAGTGATTTGATATTCCACTAGAATACGTTTGATGGTTAAATCCACACTTAAGTGAGATGCGAAAACATCGTGCAGCTCAACGAATGTTGCTGATGTGCTCAACAGTATAGCATCAGTGACATATTCTTCTAAGTTCTTTTCGTACGTCCATCGACCAGAGTGCTTCACAAGGACTGGTATGCTTCCCATTTCTACTTGATTTAAGCAATAAATAAATAAATATACATATTTGTTAGATATCACTTATTTTAACACACACTTTACAACTTTAAGTGCAGACAAAGTTACACAGCCAACATCTCCATTTAAAAAATATATTTAAACAATATTTGTTTAATTTAAAATACAAAATATAGAAACTACTTATTCAAACGGAAGTAAAACAGGCACGAAATATATTATCACATATACACTTATACTCTCAAATTTCGACAAGCAAAACAAAAATACATATGCAGTGTTACCTTAAATCACATAAAAAATACATATGCAGTGTTAACATTCAGCATATCAAAAAAATACATATGGAGCATACCTAATTTGTTATTTGATATGTTACATACATATTTGTCAAATATCACTTCTTATAACAAGCACTTTTCATATTTAAGTGCAAACAAAGATGCACAACCAACATCTCAATTTAAAAAATACATATACACAACATTAGTTAAACTAAAATATCTTTTCAAACATACATTTATACTATAAAATTTCGACAACAAAAATAAAAATACATATGCAGTGTTACCATTAACAATATCAAAAAATACATATGCAGTGTTACAATTAAGCACTTCAAAAATACATATGGAGAAGATATTTAATACTTTTATCTGGGTTCATAGAATATCATCAAATTCAATAGATACATTCAATCATTCATTTATCTAGTATTTCAAAAAAAAATTGAATGTACTTCAATTCGCAAGTTGTTTACAATTGTTCTATTGTTAAAATAATCAAAATAACAACAAACGATCCTCAAAAATAAAGTCGAATACTGATTTTTTTTCATTGAAACAATTTTAAAGCTAAAATTTGCAACAGATACTTGAATTCCAGTTTTACTGCTGCCTTGATTCTAACTCGAATTTATTTTACAATTTTTTCACATACAAATTAACGACGAGAACTAAAACTTGATAGGCACATCAGTAATGGTTAAAAAAAAATGAACTGAATAGCAATAATGATTATGTACCTTCAACAGTAGTAATGGTTGAATTTTCAACTGACAGCTGAATTCAAACAAATATAACAGATAAATCAACAATTGAATTTGATTCAATCGAATGACTACTTCGTTTTGCAATTATTGTTGATTTCGAAGAAGAATCGGTTCAATTTGATTCTGCAACACAGGGTTGGTTTAGAATAAATTGCTAAGAAAAGATGCAAGTTGTTAATGGTGAAAAACTGAAATTTGAATTATGAAGTTATAACGGATGTCGCGTTTTTTAAGAGTTTTAAATGGAAAGGGAATCAACGTATTTACTTGATTGGTAATTATACCACATATAGCTCAACTAATTTAAGTTAATTAAGTGCAGTAACTTTTATGTAGATGTATTTTTACAGCAACATTTTTTAAAAATACAAAATATAAGTTGCTATAAAAGGTAATTATCGAACTGTTGCTATAAAACTAATAATTAGGCTCTTAAGTATGCTACTTCCGAATTTTGCCCAATTCTAATCTAACATGGACAAACGTATACAGACCGATCAGGCCCAATCAAAGAAAATCAAAGTTTGAGGCCCAATTCACAAACAATCCAACTCACTCACCTTTTTATTGATTTTAATTAAGAAAATCGACTTAATCAACTGAACTGTATCGTACCAAATCGATTTTTAGACTTCTTTTAATAAAATTAATAACTTTTGTATAAACTTATAACCTTATCGAATAATTAAATAGATTTTTTTATTTTATGAAAATCAACAGAAAATAACGTGTGTAAAATATGTTTTATATGTATTGAGTTTTTCAAAATAATATATTAAACATTTTGCTTTAGATCTGGGGTGATAGAATTTACTATCATCGACAACGTAATGAACACTCAAAATTCGAATGTTAAAACTTATTATATTACTTCAATCAAAACTAAATTAGTTCTAGCATCTTAACTCTCAAGTAGTAATTAGTAAGCTACAACTATTTGAACAATTTTGGATAGCAAACTACAAATTATTAAATTGTTTTCTCTCTTATAATTTAAATTTCTCTTATTGGATAATTAACTTAAGTAGATTCCATTCTTTAGTTTTCAAGTTGATTAATTTCTTCTCACTCGTATGATCTAACTTACATTTTGTCCTGCTTAATATCATTTACGCTACTATAATATAATGAGTCAAATCTCTGTTCTTATTTTCTTGATTCATCACCTCTTAAATAATAAAAATGTATAGATAGTTTTTACAAAATTATACACAAATATACCTCATAGAGTGCGCTACTTTTTTAAAAAACATTACTAAAAATTAATCAAATCGTACCGATATTGAAGCAAAATCGAGATAATGGAACGATTTTGAAAAGTCAAATTTTGATTATATAAAATAAGATAATAAAAAAAATTATATGGTATAAATTTATAAAATGATTGTGGAACTGTTTGGCACCCTACATGTAATTATAAATAGCTTGGGATATTTTAGGTTTGTTTTGTTGGATTGATATAAATAAAAGTATCTTTTCTCCTTTATCACTCTTTCTTTCTCATACGATTTAAATTTTTCTATTTCGGTTTTGTTTGTGATTCATTCTCATTTGCAAATACAAAAATAATGCACATGAGTCAAAATAGCAAAAATGTATAATTTTGAACTTTTACCTTACGATCTCTTAACTTATAAATATTGTTTGTTTAAAATACTTTTTCTAATTTATCTTTGATGACATTTTATCTTATCACGAATATAATTTTCTTTAATCAAAACACATACACTTTTAAATAGTCACAATGGCGTGTGATGTATGAATATTTTTGTGTGAATGTTTGTAGGTGTATCCGTACTCAAATGTCAATTAAAAATCAAATTTTGTAAAAAAATCTATTAGCCTTGAGATATATTATCAATTATAATATTGGAAGGTGTTGGTTTCACAAATTAATCATATGACTATATAGTTGAGTTAACAACAAACACATACTATAAGAGAATATTGAAATAAAAAGCAAGTGAATTAATAACAAAAAAATAGTTCAATTGTGATATATTAGAAAAAAAATGATGCCCTTTTTCAGTCTTTTTCTTTCTTTGAGCCAACAACTTTCTTTTCATTATTTGCTTGAGATTTTGATTAATGATATTTTAATTAAATACTTTCATTTAAATTAATCGATTTTAAATACTTTATCACTTATATTTGTAAGGGAGAAGTATCGATTACCCTCTGAACTTGTCACGTTTTATTCATGGTACATCTAAACTTTGACTAAGTACCTCCAAACTTGTTATTTTGCAACCTCGTGTGACCCTTTTTTGCTGATGTGGTAAAATGTTTGAGTTCAACCTCCATCGCGCGTGTGATGGAGGTATTTTTATGCCAAATCAGCTTTTTCAATGATAAAAAAAATGAAAAAAAAATCCATTTTTCTTTATTTTTTTCAAAAAAATCAATTACGCCTCTTCCTATTTATCATCACTCCTCCTCCATTACTTCTAATCTGAAAAAAAAAATCATCCGTTTATTAATTTTGTAAAACTTTGATTTATTAATTAGTTTATGAAATAAAAATTTCATCCATTAATTTTGTAAAAAATTCGTTTATTAATCAAAAAAAAAATCATTCGTTTATTAATTCAATCTAAAACTCCAGTTTTCATTCCTATGAAGCTCCTTCAATTTTGTAATCTTAAATATACTAGTTTAATATACGTGCGTTGCACGTGTAGATAACATTAATAATAATAAATTGATATGTGTTCGTTATATTATTAAGTATAACACTTTTAAAATATAACGCAAAAAGATAATATGAATAAAAAGAATTATCACCTCTTTGTCAACTAAATATCACAGATTTTCGAGTACCTTCAATTTTCTAATGACCTTCGTGTTATTTAATACTCCTGGTGTTCCTAAATATTATCTTCATTACTAAAAAATAATGATTCATAATACATATTTTGTTTCTTTTTAGTTGTCATGTATACTGAAAATAGTTGTTTTCAAATACTGATCAATTTAAAAAATCAAGAAAGAATTGTTATTTTTTCAAGTTTGCTCTTAGCATTAATTATTCTATAATTAATAAACACATAAATAGGCAACGATTAATGAGGAGTATATGAGTCAAATTACACTCCTAATTAAATTTTTTTAATGATCATACGAAGTTTTATCATGCCAACTAAAAAAGAACAAAGAAGCACTTATCATTTTAGAAAACTAAGATATCATTTATTTTTTACCTTTGCCCTTCATCATAAAATACTATATTAAATTGAAACAAATAATAAATAGGATAATTTAATCAAATTACTCGATTTCTAGTTAAAGTTTTACTTAAAGAATATACATAACAAAAAATGACAAGTATTTAAAAGCAATATATATATATATTGCTTTAAAAATGTAAATTGCATGTCCTTTATTGCCATATTTAGTGCAATAAAAAAAATGTCAAGATAAAACGGCAAAAGCATTAAAAGTAGATAAATAAGGTGTTCCATCTGTTCATTTTTACTTGTCTCTTATTTTTAAAATTATTTTTTATTTTTACTCTCTCTATTCAACAATACCTGTCCACTATTCACTTGACACACATTTTAAAAAATAATAAATAATAGGAACAATTTCATTATATAGCACTTTGAATATAATAAATTTATTGCGTTGAAAAATGTATTGAGTGATGAGAAATATTTCATAGTAAGAAAAAAATGAGTAGAAAATACTAAATTGTCCATTAATTTTTTAAACTAAACAAGTACTATTAGAAATCTACTTTTAGTATAGTGAAAAAGTATTATTGGACAAAAGAATACTTGTTATTTTTTACATATGAAGAAAAAATAATTATTTTTTTCATAATTTACCCTCAACTTTAATTAACATGATATTGTTTGGGAATAGTTATTTAACAAATTATAAGGACTCCAAAATCTATTTTGATGCACGAAAATTTTACATTTTATTTTGATGTTATTTATTGGTGATATTGTTTTTTTAAAAAAATCATGTAATACAAGTTACATATAGAAAAACTTATAACTCAATCTCCCTCTGTTTTTTTAGCTTACTTTTGAGATTCTCCATTATGAAGAGCTTTTTAATATAGTTATGGCTATTTAATTAAGATGCGGTCCTTCAAAGATAAAGTAGGTATTTTGTTATGATTATGAAACTTTAACCGTATGCATAAGACACTATTTTAAAAAAATAAAAATTAAAAGGTATTATAAGTAGGCTTCATGTCAATTCTGTAAATATCAACCTTCATGTTTCTCTTCTTCTTTTTTTAAAATAACAAATTAGGTAAAAAATGTCTTGAGGTTTTAGATTTTCTAACCTTCATTATAAATTGGTAAATCATATTGAGCTTGACAAATATTCAAAATATTGATAGTCTCCTCAATTATTCATATTTTAAATTTCTTAAATATTTTTCAAACTTTTCTTTTATTTTCTCTCCTTCAAATTCACATACACACATGTTTCAATCCATTTTGGAAGGAGCTATTATGTCCATTAGATTCCACATTTAATTTGAATAATTCAACATAATTATAATTCTTTTGATGTTATTTTTGCGTAATGAAAATATTTAGGATCTGTTCACTTTTGCTTCTTCATTATTTCAAATGTCGATATTCATTTATATAATATATCAATAAAAGACAACTATGTTTTTCATGTTTTATCCTAAATTTATTATTTATTTTTCAAAACAATTTTTAAAATCTAATAATAAATATCAATTAGGGGGGATTCATGTCATCTTTATTTTTCTAACGGGCATACAAAATCTAAACGTGACAAGTAAAAATGAATTGAGGGCACTATGAGTTGAAAGCTAATAGAAAAAAAACTTCTAAATAAGGAAAGATTAAAAAAAAAAGTAAAGGGAACATGACTAATTTTTAGTTATTGTAGAACATAGTAATACATCATATAGATTTTTGAGTTCAAGATTGATATTCTAGATAAAAACATAACAATGTATTTAATATAATCCTATAAAGTAGACCTTAACCCTACCTCAAAAGGTAGAAAGTTTGTTTCCGATAGATTTTCAACTCAAACTATCAAAAGAAACTCATCATCCCGAACTCATATCTCCGTCAAAATAATAACGCAAAAAACAAATACAAATCATACGAAAATGACAACCACGTAGATCTGCCCTGTTCGAGACCTCTTAATTACAAGACAACAACTTTATATGTTACTCCAAATCTCTTCCTCTTGCACCTTTGATAACATTGTTTGATGATAAGAGTTTTAATCATTCGAGGTACTTCGTTGAATGAATAATTTTATCTAAAGCAACTTATTGTTTTCCATAATTGACCTTTGATCTTAGAACAAGAAATAAATTTGCAGTACATAAATGATTAATAGTTAAAATTTGTATAACAGTGATATATAGAGGAAACATTTCACTTCTCGACTTCTGCTATGTACTATTTATTTCGTTTACAACAAACAAAAGATTTACCTAGTTAATTCGTCTATCGTTTACAACAAATAAAAGATTTACCTAGTTAGTTCGTCTATCATAATACACGCACAACTAAAATATCTATAATAAATATAAGTAATCAAGCAAATTCTGGGATTCTCAACCCACCGAATTAATCTTTTAAACAAAAACAAATGACCATATTGAAAAAAATAATAATAATGAAATATGAATTAATCACAAGTCAATTCAAATCTAGAAAAACTTAAGGTTAAATTTTAACTCTGTTCAATAAACTACTATGTCTTCACAAATTGCAGCGAAGAACAATCACAGACTATTAAAATAGATACAAATATGTGTCTTCACCCAAGAACAACTCTAATCATAGTCACGAATCCTTGTCATATTACAAAATCAATAGCCTATATTATTTAAACTCTGATGAATATTTTTTTTAATGCGACGATTCTCTCGCTCTAAATAAAGAGTCCTTAAATAAGGAAAAAAAGTAAACACTATATTAGTTGATTTAAAAGTCCCAAATTACATATATTTTAAATAAGGTGAAAGTCCTAAATTACATATATTTTAAATTAAGTAAAGAATAATTTTACAGTAAGGTGAACGAAGAAAAAACACAACATAAATAAATATTAATTAGTTGATACTTGATAAAATGAATCTTAAACTTATAATAGTAATGAACTGCCTACAGGGCAATTAAGCACCTCACCCCTTAAGTAAGAGGCTGGGGATTCGATCCCCACCTTTGGTGAATGGAAAAAACTCTGTGGCCAGTTCCCTACCGCTTAGTGCGCTGACAGTAGGAACGAAGGATTAGTCTCACGACTGCCGGTTGTGGGGATACCTTGGGAAAAAAAATAAATACTATCATTACAGATGATAGAATCCCACATGCAGTAAAGAGTTCAAGTATGTTAATATATTACAATAAGTAATGGCATAAATAAGCAAACTTGTATTCAATAATGGAATGATAGAGTAGTCCTTAAATAAGGAAAAAAATTAGTACATTATATTAGTTGGTTTGAAAGTCCTAAATTACATATATTTTAAATAAGGTTAAAGTCCTAGATTACATATATTTTAAATGAGGTAAGAAATAATTTATAATAAGGTAAAAACTAATTTATAGTTTAGTAGGTTGCAAAGTTCCAAATCAGAAAAAATAATTTAATTATTAATTTTTAAATATAAAAATAGTGAAAAGACGATTTTGTTAAAGTGAAGACTTTTAAGAACAAAAAGTTCAAATCATTTTTTTTAAGGTTCTTCACATGAGTTATGATATATATAGATTATAGATATATCATATGAGTTATTGTAACTAAAAAAATGTACTAAATATCGAAAGCAAATATTTTTAAAAACAATAACAAAACAAATACTAAAGAAATTAAGACACGTACTTATAATAAATGTAGTTATATTGGTTATCGATTTTTAGTCCCTAACGATTTGATTTTTGATTTAACCGATAAGAAAATACTAATGAAATAGAAAAAGTAGTAACTAACATGAAAAGAAACCGAATCTTAGTTGCAACCAAAATTCTACTTATATATATATATATATATATATATATATATATATATATATATATATATATATATATATATATATATATATATATATATATATATATATAAGGTGTAAAATAATAATTTAGTATAATCTTATTGGGTTATCGGTTTACCCAATAACTTAATAAAAAAAATCGAAATCGAATCAATAATCCAATAATATTTTTTGACAAAGTCATTAAAAAGTCGTTAACCCAATAACGATAAATCAATAACATTTTTATCGGTTTGATTTTTATAAATTCCTAACTTAAATTGCAATTCCTTACTCCATTAATTATAATAAGAAACGAATTTGTGCATGTGAGACTCCTCAAAATCCTAATTGAAACACTAATCGGAAACTACTATGAAACACTAACCAGAAAAAGATAATTTCATATTTTTAACACACAAAAAAAATATAATTTTTTAGATAATAGCTTACTTGATCGACGGAAATTATACCTTTCACTATTTTAGAGTAGAGGAAAATTGAAAAATATAATTTCTTTTAGAGAGAAATCGGATAATTAAGGGTAGACATGAGATATTTTTTAATATAGGATAAATATAAGGAAAGTGAATGGTATTTATCCACGTAGACAACCACATCAACATTTTTATCCACGTGTACGCGTGTGCATTACACGTTGTGAACTGTGGGCCGAAAACAGTGTCGCGACGTACTAAAAGAACAAGTTTGAGAGATACTTAGGACTAGTCAAAGTTTAAATGTACCATGAATAAAACGTGACAAGTTCGGGGGTAATTGATACTTCTCGCTATTTGTAATTATAAATTATCAATTTTAGTTGATGAAAATAACAAAGCTTGTCATGAATTCAACTCCAAAAGCTATCAATTGCGTAACTTTAAAGGGAACTAGAGCATATGAGGATGACGATGCAGAGTCACTTGGTGAAGAAATTTAATTCTTGTTGAACCAAACGGAGGGGGGTTGCTGAATGCAGAAAGGGTAAGGTGATAGTTTGTGCTTCTCGAGAGTTAAAATAATTTATAATACAAGACACAAATAATGCTATTGTTAAGTGTTTACATGATAAATAGTGCTTGCAACAAATTTTGATCATGTTCGAGAAGGTCATGATTCATTGATTATCGAACATTGATCTCTTCTAATGCTCACGCCTCACTTTCCCCATTTAAATTGTTCAACTAGACTGATTGTTTCATCTCTAATGTATTAACTCGTGTATATGAATGTTAACCTTTCATGTTATATACCAATTATGACGTTTATAGCTAAATGTTATTTTTCACGTATTTTCATAACTCATATGTACGTATTGATTAGATATGAAAATGAAGACGTACGCAATGTCGAAAAGTACTCTGTGACTTCAATTATCACTTATTTGCTTAACGACAAACAATAAATGAGAATCTTGCCAACTGGCATCTAATAGTCGGCTCGCGGAGATTTACCTTGTATTGATGTTTTAAACCTCTATGAATATACGTGTTTGTTTTCTAAAACTCAATTTTTTATCTATTCTCATACTATTCATATACACGTATTGATTAGATAAGAAAGTGACAAAAATGTACATAATTTCAAAAAATACTTTATGACGTCAACTACAACTCATTTGCTTTGCGACAAACAATCGATGAAAAGCTCGCCATTGGCACCTAATAGTTGACTCTCAGAAAGTTTATCTCGTATTGACACTTTAAGCCTATAATATGAGTATGTTGCATATAACTCTTCTAGAACTCATACGTAATATCAAAAAACAATAACTATTATATTACTAATTTTTTCATAAAATGTAAAGAACCTTCATGAATGCATTATGTATGAATTCTCTAAAACTCATTCGAACACAAACAACAACATAGCAATATACTCATTGTATCTAACCCTCGACTCAAAATAAAAACTAGAATAATAAAAATACAAGAAATCATAAATAACAACAAAATAATACATATAGCAATAATTAATTATTTTCCTAAATCTGACAAAGTTAACACAGACCAAAGTACCAAACTAAGGTAAAAGCTTACGTAGTACACTTTCTCATTGACATAACGCTGACTTTCAACTCAATCTCAACCGTCCATTTTCAATCCAGCGATTCATTTAAAATCAAATCGAACCGTTCATTTCTAATCAACGGTCAATATCAACCCATCAGATATACACATGAATTACACGACAACAATTCTCAGCTCGTAAGTCGCTTTGGTCCTAAAAGGCTAAAACTATAGTAGTACAAAATTTAGTTCAATCAAAAAAAATCAATTTATGAAAATTTTCATGTTTCCCACTTCAGTTCAAATCAGCCCTCCAAAAAAGAATTAATTATACTTTTAATTACAGCAATTATTTGCTATTTTTTCTTGATTTTAGTGTTGGATCTCAACTTGTGTGAGTTGCAATTCTTGACTTTTTTTTTTTCCAAGTTTGGGAAAAAAGGGAAGTGGGGTTTTGTTTATTTTGGTGAATTTTGTTGGAAAGTTGGTGGCTTTTTAGTAATTTGAGTTGTGGGGTTTTGGGAATTTGAAGGATTCTTGAAGATTTGGAGGTAATTATTGTGTGTTATTGAAGTTTTGTTGTGTTAATTTGTGGTAAAGATGGGGTTTTTGGTAGGTTCTGGACCTGATTGAAATTGGGGGAAAAGTTAGGGTTTTTATGGTAATTGGGTGTTTGTAGATTGTATTTGTGTTTGTGGGATTGGGAAATTTTAAGGATTTTTGAAGGTTGAAGCTAATTGCTGTGTGTTATTGAAGATTTGTTGTGTTGTTTGTGGTAAAGATTGTTTTTTTTTTTTTTTTGGGTTAATTTGGTTGTAAGTTGAGGTGCTGACTGGAATTGGGGAAAAAAGTTAGGGTTTTGGATTTGGAATTAGGGTTTTGAAATTGGGTGTTTGTGTTTGTGTAGAAGAAGAATTTGAAGTTTTTCTCTGAAGAAGAAGAGGATTGAAGCTAATTGCTGCGTGTTATTGAAGTATTGTTGTGTTGTTTATGGTAAAGATTGTTTTTTTTTTGGGTTATAAGTTGAGGTCCTGATTGAAATTTTGTGAAAAAGTTAGGGTTTTGGATCTGGAATTAGGGTTTGGTAATTGGGTATTTGTGGATTGTGTTTGTGTTTGGGCTGAAGAAGAATTTGAAGTTTTTCGAAGACGGAGAGAAGGTAGAGAAATTTTGAGGATTCTTGAAGATTTGAAGCTAGTTACTCTGTGTTATTTGGGGAAAAGTTAGGGTTTTTGGTAATTGGGTGTTTGTTGATTGTATTTGTGTTGACGAAGGATTTGAAGTTATTTTCGAAGAACCGGAGAAGGTAGAGAAATGTTTTACTCACAGTTCATATTGGCCAAAAAGGGTCCTTTGGGAACCATATGGATTGCAGCACATTTGGAAAGGAAACTTCGGAAGAATCAAGTTGCTGATACTGATATTGGCGTCTCTGTAGGTCAGTTCTTCGGCTGTGATTAGTCGACTTTCTCATTCTTTTTGTTGTCCTGTTCAATTGTTTGCTGTGACAAGCTGCCTAATTATTTACTGTAGTTTGATTGGTAAATGATTTCTCGGTAAAATATACATGTAAATAGAAAGGATACGACTAATTAAGCTTCAGCCTCTGGATGATATACGCTAAGGAAGAGAAAACATTGTCTGCTATTCACGTGAGGTTTCTCATACTTAGTTTCCGGAACTGTATTTAATTCTAAACACTGCAGTAGAGCTCATATAAAGGTTTCTTTGTTAGTGATCAACTATATATGAGATACATTTAGCAAACTGAAACAACGTCCATTTGACTTGAGGAAGAAAGCAAAGTGGAAATATGCTATCGAGTACAGATTATCAGGGATTTGTTGGCTGAAATTAATTTGATATGGTGCCCGTATGTCATCAGAGCTATCTGCATCATTTGGAACATATATCCCATGGTTTGTAATATTCACGCGTAATGTATGTATACAATTTGGATTGCGTGTACTGAATCACCTGTTGCTAGTTCTATTTGATTCAGCAGTTACCACTATTTCCCTTGTCTTCTTGTGCTTCATGACTTCAGGATCTCTTGATAAGCTTCCACTCTAGGTGCACGCGGACTAGACTTACAAGTTTAATGCTCTCTTGTCCCACTTTATTTCGGTGTTGTTCAATATTTTTCTAATTCCCAAGTCTTTTTCCCTAGTCTATTGATTTTACCAAAAAATAAGCCGATTCGATTTCCATGCGGATAAATAATTCTGATTTGACCAATGATTTAGCTTTTATATTCCAGTTTTTCCCAACCAGGTGATGTGTCTGTCTAACTCCCCATATTTGCCTTCCTACCAGAAGATGAAACTTTATTTGAGACAAAATTAATATTTTGAGGGTATCATTGTGTCTGCGAGTTGAGCATTCAAGTAAGGGTGGGCACAAAAGTGGAACACTGGAACTGGACGGAGCTAATTCTTAAAAGATGAAACGAAGAATCGAATGCCCACTCCTTGAGAGAATTAAGTTGGATACCAAGTCATTGTTCTACTCATTGGATTATATCCACAAAAGAATTGGCACTAAGACGTGGCAAAAATATATGTAGGTTGACAAGCTGTAGCAGGGGTTGGGTGTGGGGTGTGGGGTGTGGGGTGTGAGTAGGATGTGTCAGCAGCCTCATCTTCTATCTACTCCATTCTGTAACTATCATAGATGAAAAGGTAATGATACATTCGTCAAAAAAACAAAAAATAATTGTAGATGAGTAGGTATCCTATGTACTGTTCAGGGAACCTTCTAAGCACTACAATGATAGTTATTCTATTACGGTCTATTTAGGCTTATAGGTTGCTGCATTATATAGCTGCCTAGATTTTATAATTTCAGTAGTTTGCTTAAGGGAGACAAATATTACCTGATTGTAGATGACACTATCCATTGTTGTTTTGGTAAAAGTTAAAGGGTTTTATAAACAAAGCAGGAAGATTGTGCCAAAACACTAAAAACTCAGTTTCTTCACACTATTGTAGTAAGCGGAGGAAATCGAACATTCTATCCACCATATTAAAATTTTCTAATCTACACCAAAAATCTAAAAAAAAATCGTGTATGTTTCAAATATGAGTGTTTTCATATTTGCTCTCGAAATATCTTGGTTTGTTTCCTCCTATATCCCCTAGCCGGTGCAACTCAGGAATCGGATTACCTAGTGAATTTGTTAGAGAGTGGTCAAGGTATGCCGATCTAGTTGTTCTAGCTGTGGAGTATTTTGAGGTAGGAAATAAGAGAGAGCTCGCTATGAGAGAAAATCGTGTTTTTATTGATTTGGTGAAAGTTCTAATTCTCTTCATGTTGAGTCTTGGTAGGTTTAAATCAGGAAAGGCTTGTGGCTTCATTGGTTCTTTTTTTTTCTTTTTAAATAAATGGTATAATTTTATAAAATAGAGGCACAAAGTTTGTGCCAAATTACACGCAAATCAGACCCTTTACATCACTTTAGGAAGTTGAAAAATAATCTAACATTTGTTGTTGTATCATCTTCTAGTCTAAATCACCCACCGTTTGCAAGCAGGATTGGTCTCCCCTATCGTGCTGTATACGGGAAATGTGATGTCATTAAACTAACATTGTGACTTCATAGTATTATGATAGCGTCATAATTGGTGGTTTTGTGAATTATTGACACGACTGATTTAAGAAGCATTACCGATGGTTGTTTAATATGAATGATGAGGAGGCTTACTTTATCATCAAAGTTAATATAAAGGAACCATTTTTTTCATAAGCTAAATAATTTTTGTGATAACGGGAAAATTTTCCATATACAAGCAGTATTCCAGGAAGTAGAGATATATAGAAGCAACGTGTCTCACTTCTCTCTTTTTTGAAGACAAGTGGAAGACATTCATCCTTGCAAAATCTCTTTTGTTGTATGTTTGTGCGGAAACAGCCTCTCTATCTCACCTCTTAGTCTTAGGTTGTTGTATGAACTGCGTACACTTACCCTCTCCAGACCCCACTTTGTGGAAATATACTGGGAATGTTGTTGTTGTTGTCTGTTTGTGCATTAAATACTTCTGGTTCTTCTTGGTGTCTTTGCAGATCATCTTATGTGCGTACCTTATTCGTTAATATTCGAATTTTCTTTTTGTTGGTCAATCAAGAAAGCATGTATTTTTCCTTTTGTTTTTGGTTAACTTGTCTTGTTCTTCGTCTACAGACTCAATTCTTTCTCCTGACGTGCCAATTGCATTGCGGTTATCTAGCCATCTTCTGGTTGGAGTTGTGAGGATATATTCTCGAAAGGTGGGTTACCTATTCGACGATTGCAGTGAGGCTTTGCTAAAAGTCAAGCAAGCTTTTCGCTCCACTGCTGTGGATTTACCACCTGAAGAATCTAAGGCTCCATATCACTCGATCACCTTACCAGAGACTTTTGAACTTGATGATTTTGAATTGCCAGACAATGAGATTTTTCAAGGGTAGGTTCCGATCTATCTTTTTTTCTCTTTAGTATAATGTTAGCTTGCTGCATATCATTGCTTTTTACGAGAAATACGGAAAACAGCATAATATGGTTGTGCGCTAAGGGAGTTACTTAGTCTTTGCTAAATGTGATATGGGGGTGGAATAATTCCTCGTGGAGTACATAGCAGGGATGTCTGAAGAACCTTCTCTGTTTATAATTTGTTTGGCTTGATTCGGAGTACCGAGAGTTAAACTAGCTGATGTTTGTTGTGAACTTGGACATAGAATCTTCAATTTTTGAAACAAAATTTACATATTTAGAAACTACATAGGAAGTACTCTAAGTCGCAACAGTAACAATTCAAAATACAGTATTACCAGTTTTTTTAAAAACAATTCCAAATATCTGTGAAGTATTTGAAAAAATTATGGTCAAAGAAAATATCCTTTGATTGTCCAAAAAGTAAATAGAACGACATACCCAATATAATTCCACATGTGGGGTCTGAGGAGGATGGTGTGTACGCAGCCTTACCCCTATCTTTTGAAGGTAAATAAACTGTTTCCGGTGGACCCTCGGCTCAAGTAAATCATATCAAAATCCTTAAGAAGCGGAGGGAGTATTTTATCTTGTTTTCCTTCTCTTCCTATATTATCATTAGTCTTATTTTCTGGTTAAGGATTGTTCTTATAGTCCACTTAGGGCTCACTATTCCTCTGTTTTTTCGTACTAAAATCAATGTCAATTCTGCAGTAACGTGGACCATCATATTAGTTCAAGGGAGCAGATCACACTACAAGATAACATGGAGGGCGTGGTTTACTCAACTTCGAAGTTTGGATTGGATGGTAGTTATTACTTTGGATATCTAATTACTAGATTTGTTATGGCACTGCTACTCATTTGTTGTCTGGTGATTTTTGTTCAGAGAGATTTGGGGATGGCGACACTTCTGGTTTAGACCTTGATGAGGTAAAGATCATATTATTATTTCACCCCTTAGGCTTTGTGTTCTTCTCATTTACCCTTAATTCTTATGCCTTCCTTTTCCTTGCTATTCTTGTTTCCTTGATGGGAAACATTCTGTAGCTCTTCTTTTCAAAAAAAAAAAAAAAAGTTTTCTTGTCTTCTTCTTCTCTTTTTTTTTTTTGGGGGGGGTGTGGGGGGGGGGGGCTGTACTGAATTGAGATCTAACTTTTTGTCAATATTATCATTGAAGTTGCTTGGAATTTGAGTGATCTCCAAATCGTCTTTGACGAAATTCGTAGTCCTAGATACGACTGGGAAGTAGGAAGGTAATTGATTTAGGAAAATTAGGACAAGACTTCTTAGGGGTCGTTTGGTAAAAGCGATAAGAAAAATAATCCCGGGATAAAGTTTGGGACATGTTTAGTTGAAGGGATTACTTAATCCCGGAACTATTTTATCCCATCATTTGTACTAAAATTGTGGGATTACTATCCCATGGGAAGGGATAAATTAATCCCATGGGATATCCCACCTCATGGGATATCCTTACTTATCCCTTCCCTTCTACCAAACGACCCCTTGCAGTTTTACGATCTAAACTTGGTCGGTTGGAAGCACTTCTTTACTGAAGATGGTATTCAGTGTTTTTTCCCTTTACTGTAATTTGGAAATGGAATGTCTTCCAAGTGTTGTTGCTTCTTTTTCTTTACCTGCATGCTTGCTGAGCTGAAACTACTTATGCTCTGCAGCAACCTTTCTATCTTGTTTTGTTGAGTTCCTTGAATTTCTTTTTTAAGATTCTAGTGCTGGATATAAAACTGGTATTATAGCGAAACGAAATCTATGGATTGTAGAAGGTTCATTCTAAGAATGGAGAACCTTCAAGCTACAAGCTCCATAGAAATAAGGAACAGAGCAAATGGTACCCTCTTTTTTTTTTTTTTTACAAGGTAACAGATTTCATATTATGAACTAGATCTCAGCTCAAAGGCTGTGGTGAGGAAAACAGGAACATAATTACAGGATACCCAAATTGATTGAAATCACAAAGGCTGTGCACGGAATGTTACCCCTTTGGCTATCTTGTGGTTGTGGTGCCATTTGGGATAAACATGGTTGCTTCTTGGGGAGAAATGATTTTTGTAAAACTAAAAACTGGTCTTTCATTTCTAGTTCATGTTTGGTACACCTATGAGGTTTGTGTTAAGTAAAAATGATTGGGCGTTGTTTTCTTTACAAGTCTTAATTGGGTGAAGGCCTCCCCACCAACCCAACCCAAAGTTTCTTCAGGTCATTATTACTTCTAAAAGAAAGTTCTTTAAGTGTTTATTTATGTCTATGGTGCTTGAACATTTGAGTTTTGCGGAATATTGGCTTGATTAACTGCAACTTCTCCAATTTAGTTTTTTCTCCATTTATGTGCATGTGTCTCGATGTTTTTTGTTTCCCTTTTTCAATTTTTTCCCATTCCCTTTTCTTTTTTTGGTTCAACCTTTTATATTAATTTTCTCGTGTGCGAAGTATTTCTTTTGGTCATGAGCACTTCGCCTTACAGGACAGAAATAGACACCTAAAACAAAGTATTTCCTTATGATGATATACAGAATTCTTAGGATTTCAATAGGAGAATAATCGGTCATGGTCTACATAGTTTTAACTTGTATCCATCCTGTTATGAGAAACTTCCTAAATAAAATGATCATGCTCTTGCTTCATGGTTGCTAATGGCATGTCTTGTACATGAATTATCTCCGATGGCTCTTAATTTATAGTCCTCCATTGATGCAGAAACCTATTTCATATGGCTCAATATTGCTGGTTATATAGGTGTCTGCATGAATGTGTGTTATAGTGTTCCTTTGATAAAGAAATGTTATTATAGTGTTATGATGTTTGTCATCTTCTATTCTGATTTTTGGACTTCCAATTACAAACAGGAATTATTTTTGGACAAGGTTGCTGCTGCTGGAGATGCTAGTGGGAGGTTGACCTCAAATTACTCACTGCCTCTTACAATATTCCCCTATCCCTATGTCAAAGAAAATTTTTGTTCACCGCCGATATGTAATTGCAGAATGTTCCCAGTCATAAGTTCTTATGAGCTTCTTCTAATTTAAAATGACGCTATGGTCTTCTTCTATAACTGTTTTGGGTAAAAACTTTTCTTTTGGGACGGAGGGGGTTTCTCTTAGATGCAAGCAGTTATATTGATTTAGCTATACAAATTTTTGCTACTCCAGAACGTTAGTGCAATCCAGAAAGTCTAGGATGGGCAATTTCAGTAAACAGTTTGCAAAATTTATCAAGATTCATCTGACCTTTTGTTTCTCCCCCACCAGATGCATCAGGGCTGACCGAAAGTGTAATGTACTTGAAAGGATAGAAAACCGATCTTGTGTCAATGCTACCTCCTGTTATGTCCTCATTTTGTGTAACAGATTTCAGCCACTTTATACCTGATTATACTTGCATTCTGTTTGTCTTCAAAGTAAGTTTCTGACTCCTTTTCAAATTACCAGAAAGTGGGGAGAAGATGGGGGATTTTGCAGATATTACTGCTGGTAGAACTTGTCCAAACCAGTTTACAACACTCCATAGTCTTATCTGCTAGATGCTCACTGTAGCTAAAATTTAGTATTCTCATATTCTTCTCTGCAGTTAAGATTCTTTTAAATGTATGAGTACCGTACGGCTTAGATAAATTTCTCCAAAACTTATATACACATGTTCTTTTAAGTGATGGTTCTTCTAATTAGTGACTTTTCCGTTTAGTGTCATGCTTTATGTTTTCTCTGCATGGTTTACTGAGTTATGGTGGAGATTCCATCTAGTGCTGAATAGGCTAGTGAATGCCAGGACTAATAGGCCAGGTTGGATTCATGGTGTGAAATGAGTCGAACAATTACATCTTGATGTTCTATTTTCTTTTGAATTTTTTTCCGTCTCTCTTGATCTTAGGGATGTGTTGGGGCAGATCAAACCTCTGTAATAGGTGTTTAGATTGTCATTCCATCAGACTGCAATTCTATACTATTGTACAGTTTAATGCTATGAATATCTGACACAAAACTTTGCTGATTCTAGTGCTGATCCTCAAGCATCTGTTGAACCAATGACATCAATCAAACAAGAAGAACACCACGAAGAGATGGCTGCAAATTCCGAGGTTGTGGTAACTAGCTGATCTGTCCTTTATTCCCTACAATAGCTGGTTATCGACTATTTATCGCTTGTTTGCCAAACAACTTGTTTGATGTACCTTAACATATGCTATAATTATTCAAGTTTTTTCTTTCATGCAGTTCGATGGAGTTGATGGAGATGCTGATTTCATGGATCATGCTCCATGTACACCTGGGTTGGCGGAAGAACCCAACTTGTCTAACATTCAGGAAATATCAGCATGCGAGGACCATCTAGGACTGGAAGATCATCATGTGACGGAATATGCTGTAAAAGCAAATTCAGCGAATCTCTCTTTTGAAAATAATGTGAATAACGGGAGTGAACTTCTAGAAAATCAGGCATTAACTGCTGGCTCGAATGCTGAACAGCCTGTAAAAGGATATTCAGAGAATCTCTCTTGTGAAAATAACATGAATAACGGGAGTGGGATTCTAGAATATCAGGCATTAACTGATGGTTCGAATACTGATATTGTTCACTCTGTGGCTGCTGAGGAGAATGGTCACCATTTAGGCAACAGGTGCGACAAACAACTGGTGCCAGATTGTCAGCTGCCTCCAAGTGGAATTGCAAATGTGCCTGTGTCGTCAAGTGATCCTGCTGTAGCACCTGGACTATCCTCTGCTGCTGTTGATCAGGTTAATGCAAAATCATCTGTACTAGAATGTCCGGATAAGATTGTTGCTGCATCTGATGGTCAAACAAATGAGAGGAACTTGCAGTGCATGCCTTCTGGCATGGACAAGGTTGATGTATCTACCCCTGGTGGCTTCCCCAACGAGGCTCCATTTCCAAATGGAATTAGTTCGACAAAAGTTGTCCATGATGTTTCTGCTTTAAGTAGCATCTGCCAGCCAGTTAATGAAGATATTTCACTGAGTAATCAGAGATCACCTGAGGCAGTCTCAAATAATGTTGCAATTCCAGGAAACTTGGAAGCTGGTGAATCCCAAGATAGAAATTGCTTTGAAACACCAAAGACCATTGATTGCCCGGTACAAAGTGTTTTTGGTGAAGACGCCAGCGCTGCCCAGGTTCATTTTCTGAGTCGATGTAATGCTGCTCAATTTGATGCATCGAAATCGAGCTGTGAGCATGTTTTTAATCACGAGCCACCGTCAAATTCTTTTGGTTTCTACCAGCCAGAAACTTTTAAGGAGGGGGAATTACACCCTAAAGGTATCTGTGCTAGAGTTTTGGGTTTGTAGGGGATAAATATGTGTGCTGTATTGTAATATTGTTTGTGAATGCACTCTCACACTTCCAGTTGAAACATGTTATGCTGCAGGTTATTTAGAACAAACCTTAAAAGAAAATCTCATCAAAGAACCTGTTCTGAGCGAAGACATTCAGAAAGATTCTGACAAATTAACTGATCAAGTGGATAATGTCGTTCAAGAACAACGCCGCATAGACATTATGAGCAGTGCAGCTGCTTCTTCCTTGCCAGCTCCTGAAAAGATTTTATCAATGCCAGGAGGACTTGTTGATTTACCTAGGAGTATTTTTCCAGAGGCTACACCGGATTACTTGGTGGGGATCAATGAGGCTGATGCTAGCAGTAAATTCATTTCAGGAAAGAAACGCAGTTACACTGAGAGCACACTAACAGAGCAGAGTCTCAACTCAGCTGAATCTTCAAGGATCGTCCGTTCCAAAATGTCTGCGGGATTTGTTCCTGATGATGATGATTTGCTTTCTTCTATACTAGGTACACTGGATTATCCTCTTGCACTTCATAGAAGGGAAGGGTGACTATGTTCACCTTAATGAAAATTCCTTTATTCTTTAGAATTTGGCGTATATCCTCTTAAAATGATTTATGTGAAACATTCCCACGTCCCAAAGTATTCACCACAATTCTGGAAAGTATAACGTTATAATATGTCTGTCAAAGTAAACCTTGTAAGCCTTTTTCCCCTCCTCGTCCTCTTGAGTTTAGACCTTATTTTTTGTAACAATCTTCATTATTATTTCAGTTGGAAGAAGATCTTCAGCATTGAAGCTTAAGGCTACTCCTCTACCTTCTGAGATTACATCAAACAAGCGTGCCCGATCTGCTGCCCGGATGAGTGCCAGTAAAAGGAAGGTTCTTATGGATGATGTCATGGTCTTGCATGGAGAGTATGTTCCGTCTTTTGTATATTTTGTTTCTGTTCATGCAAATCATGTCTTGTGCCTTTACCAGTTTAGATCACCTACGCCTGACCATATGAAAGGCATAAAAAGTTTATCTTGGACTTTAAACAATTTATTGCGGAGTATAAAACTACAAATGCATCCGTATCAGCAAAGAAGACTGAGAATAGAAACTAGCATGTTCTTAACACTGCTTTTTCAGTCTATTATTAAATATGATCTGCCACTATTTTCTTAGATTAGCTGTTATTGCACTACTGGATTATTTATAGTGTATCAGGGTTTAGGTGCTGGTCTTGCTCTGATCCAATGGTCGAAGGCGTTTCTGTTTATAGGCTCTGTTTTGATGTTGCTAATTTGTTGTCTTCTTGCTTTGTGTTTTTCTCGGTCAACTTTCAATACACAACCCTTGTTATTTGGGAAACTTTATTCCCTAATGCTTCAGCAATCTGGCAACTGTTATCGTGTTTTTTAGTCTATCCACTCTGGTTCTCATGTTATACGTGATCAAAGGTGTTGTTAAAAATGATATCGTTGAGAGATAGAATAACCTAAGACTTTGTATTGATCTTGAATAGATCCTCTGAAAAATAAGTTGGTTCTTGGTTGGATTGCTGATACCTCTTAACTCATTTTCCTATCATTTCCACTTTTGCAACCAAGGTTTTGGCTTAGCAGTCGATGAAGCTGGAATAAGGACCATGTGGGACCAGGGTTCGAATACCAGCAGAGGCAAAAAGCTAAGTGGGCGTGTGACCACGTTCCATTGTGGAATGTGAAAAAAGTAAATTTTGTTTCCAAAATGAAAAAAAGATATTTGAAAATTGGAGATGTGTCTGGCCATGAATACACATTAGAGTTGTTTTTGAATTTTGAGAGCAATTTGGAGTGAAAAAAGTGAAACTTTTTTTGTCTTTCAAATTCTTGAAAATTCTGGAATTCAATTCCAAGTTGAATTCTGAAATTTTCCGAAATTTTGATGGCCAAACGTGTATTCCGGAGTTCAACTCCGGAAAAAAGTGAAAACTTCTTGGACAAACGCCTCCAAGTGATTGCTTCCCATCACTTATTGACGGACAGAGTTGTCCAGAGTTATCCGGTGCCTGTAGTAGTGAGAGGATGTAGGCGCACCCAAAAAAAACATAAAAATAAAATAGACAGAACTGACTGTTTTTTGTTCATTTCCACTTCTTGTTGACATGGCCCTTTTAGTGGCTATTCCAATATTTGCTATGTAGCAGTGAATTGATGCGGGATCTGAATTACGGCCAATTCAATTAGGTTCCCTCTTAGTTGATTATCTCTCCAAATAGTTAATTTCTTTCTCATCATTTGTGCCTTATTTCCCAGTGTAAAGCTTTTTCCTGATAATCTGAAATATTGTTTTTTGTGTTTATATAGCTTCTCTCACCTCACTATTTAACTGACTGACCTAGTATATTTACATTTGTGATAGTATGATAAGACAACAGTTGATGCATTCTGAGGACATACGTCGCGTAAGGAAGAAAGCTCCTTGCACACATGCTGAAATCTCAGCAATCCAGAAACAGTTGTTGGAAGATGAAATTTTCAGAGCACCAATATTAACTGGTGGGTTCAACATGCAAGTTCACATTTTTGCTATTAGATTATCTTCTTCTTTGTTGAATCATGCTATTGGTTTTGTTCTGGACATTATAAAGATGACATTGTTGGTTTTCAATCCATCGTAAGCGCATATATGAGCTAGCTACACTCCAAGTTTCTTGGATATTTGTTTCATTGATTAGTTTAACATTTCTCTACTCGGATGAATGCTTTGGAACTGCTCAATTGATGTGTTTGGGAATTATGTATAGATGGACTCTATGCCAAGTGCTGTCATAGTTTGTTCCAAGACACCCTTAGAATACAAGCATTTGTTTTTATTGTTTTTAGGCTCTTTTGCTACTTGCTTCTTGTTAGGAGAAGGCACATTTATTGTCCGTCTCTTAACTCTGTTCAAGGTGCTATGTAGAACCAATGGCCTTTGCTTGATCATCGTGTTGATTGAATCTGATTCTGATTCAGGTTTGTCAGTGGAATTGGCTTCTTTACATGATAAAACATTTGACTTGAGTACAGTCAAGGTGGTCTCTTCTAGTGATGTTGGCAGTTGTCATGCTGAGATGGCGGTCGGCCCCCAGCTATCTGCTGAGTATGCTGAGAATTCCATTTCAAATTTGGAGGAACAGCGTCAACAGCGTCAACAGCTAAGTGTTGAGAATGCTAAAAATCCCATCTCAAATTTGGAGGAACATCGTCAACAGCTAACTGATGAGTATGCTGAAAACCCCATCACAAATTTGGAGGACCAACTGGCAACGATGTTCGATGGGCCACACGTTGAAAGAGGAAGTGGAAAGGAAGGAAGCGATGACCGGTTTGTAGTTAGAGATGATAGCATATCAGGAGCTGTTGAGGCTTCTGTTCCAACTGAGAACCGGGAAGTTGATGAGCATCACCAATATTTAAATAGTGATGCGTCTCAATTGCGGCCAGACGCCGTCACTGATGTAGCAGTGGCCAATGGCTTTCATCTTGAACCTTCAGATAATGCTGCAGAAATAGGACCTCAGGTAACATACCTTTCAGGTGCTGAGGCAGCTGAAGCTGCAGATACTGTCTCTGCCGCTAAAGAATTATTGGCATATACTAAAAATGGTGGATTAGGTGGCGATGGTGATATCATGGCAGTTCCAAATCTAACAGATTCATTTAATGAGTCCGGAAGGGAAGGTGCTGTTATTATACCGGAAGTATCATATGGATCTCCTAATCATGCACCGGCTGCTCAAGTTGACAAGGCTCTGGAAAAGTTGAACAATGAAAACCTTGGAGTTAGTAGTGACTGGCCAGAAAGCAACTACTTTACTTCTGAAACTGAAGCTGGACCGGAAAATATGGTAGATGATGCAGTCCTATTAGAGGCTGCCCAAGACAGTGCTGCAGTTGAAATTGCAACTAGTTTAGAACATATAGTAGCAGAGAATGTCAACCAGAGCTTTGGTGATAAGGGTATAGTCACTGAACAACCCAACACAGATGCTTCATATGATGAGACGAATATGCATATGCTAGATCATTCCATAGAAGCCGGAGACTATCCATGTAAACAAGAAGGTTTCTCCTACAATATGATGGGTGCAGATGTCACTGATGCCAATCCGGATGACCTAAATGTAAGTGTGCTAGCTAAGTTTTGAATTCCTCTTTTGGAGCTTCAGTTCTCTCTCTCTCTCATGTGTATGCACTGCACTGTTATTTTTCTGTTTATGATGTGTTGAATAGAAATTACAGATAATTGCTTCGTCATTAATTAAGTACCTCTCTATTTTATCGAAGTTGAGCATCTATGTCTCTCCTGGTCTTGGCAAGGTTGGTGCCTCGTTTCTTCTTGACCTTTATGTTACTCTTTTTTATTCAGTATGGGTGGTTCTTTGAAACTCAGAGAAAGGGAAAGATTGAAAAGAAAGGATTTCCTTTGGATTGTTACGGATAGTGTTAGGTCTTGACGTAGTAATGCCTGATTGAATAACTTTCATGTAAAATATTCTAGCAAGTAGCAATATGTACAAGTGCAGATCTTGACTTCATGTAGATGAACATGTACAATGGAGGTTACCTTCTGTCTCATGTTGCTTTGTTTTCCAAACTGCTAGATTCTTTGTTTGCTGGCTGCTTTTGTTAAAATGGGCTTGAATGATGATCCTTTTCTTTGCTTCGATGAGAGATTTTCTTTGATATGTGCTCTGCTGATTTGTGCTTTCCTCGTGTGTGGTATTTTCAGCAGGATCTAGATTACTCAGCTGTTGGAAACGATACAGGTTTGTTTTCCCTCATCTGCAACCTTTGCAAGACTTGAAAACTTTCAATTGCCTTGAATGAAAGAAAAAGAAAATTTCGAGATGGAATAGGATGAGAATGTTTTCGAATTTGCAGTAACTGTAGGCTTGTTTGATTTAGATGGATTTCTCTGTCCTTGCTTTTCAGAACCTTACGTCCGAATTTTCTTTTGATTATCGTTACTTTGCATCAGAGCAGTACATGGGTTGTACTGAAGCCTTACATACAGAATACTCCTACACACTGATCTATGTCTATATTGAGTCTAAAACATCAGTTATAGAACCAGTGTCATTAGAGTATAGTTGGTTGCACCAAAAACATACCAATAGAATACAATTCAGCTTGACCTTCGGTGCACTATTCTCTATGCTCTCTCTTTTTCTTTTTTTGGGATCAAGTAAAAGATTTCATTGATAATAACAAGGCCATCTTGGTGTCCGTATACAAGGAAGACCTACAAAATACTCTCATAACACCTAGAATTCCTTTCTTTCCACATTATCCACCACATACTTGCAGGGCCCTTGATTTCTGTCTTTTGCATTTACACCTGCTTCCTCCCACCTTTTTAGAGCTTCAGTAACCTTCCTAGCCTGGTCCAGGAAATGCCTTTAAGGTTTAAAAAAAATCCTCTGCAGTTGTTGAGCGTATTTTCGGTGTTGAAACAGATGGTTAACTGTCTCTGCTGTTTCCCGACATAAAAAACACCTAGAGCATAAGATTATCCCCCTCTTCATCTGATTGTCCTGGGTCAGGGAAGCATCTTTAGCTAGTAACCAGATAAAATAGGAAACTTTTTGAGGGATCCTGCATTTCCAAATTTGCTTCCAAGGTCAACTGTTTGCATCTGGATTTCTGATGTTAATGTAAATTTGACAATGGCTTGCCAAAAGCTGTGTTCGATTTGATGTTATTTGTTGTAAAATGGTTTCGCAAGGTCTCGTCAAAATAAACATGGACGAATGTTGTGACACTTCTCTTTTGTCCCCGTCTGATTTGACATGTGAATAAATCTCAGACACAAGTAGTTGTGTTTTAGAAAATGTGTGAAGAATATTGTCTGAATCCTTTTATCAGAGTAATTTACAGTGGTGTTGTATTTGTGGGAGATGAGTGACTTGACGCTATATTCATCTTAGATACTATTACCTATCTTACAAAATGATCAAACCGTTTGAGCCATGTGTCGACATTGGTAATTTAGTTTCTTTTGAAGTTTTTGTGTCATGTGATTCCATGCACTTTACTTTGGTGTAACATTGTTTGTTGGTATCTAGGGTTTCTGAACTCCGATGATGATGATGATGAAGAAGCTGAAGCAGCTGCTGATGATTATGTACCTGATGCTGATGTCGCCCGTATCACTGAGAACATTGGATGGTCTTCTCGTACTAGGTGTGCCACTTGTCCTTCATTTCCTGTTATTTTACTATTTTAATTCAGGGCTGACCAAGCTGAGCAACATTTTTGACAATTTTGCTTCCTTGCCTGTCTTCCTTTTCCTGTGGTTCTTTTTACTTGGTGGTTCATACATTGGTTTCTCTCATTAATTCATTTAACGTGGGTGAAAGTACAAAATTGTCAGAGTAACACACTAAGCTCAAATTTTGACAACAGAAATACATTTTGGGAAGGACCTATATAGATTCTTGCTTCTTGCTTGTTTTGCTGCCATTGATCTTCCTTGTGGGTCTCACTGTATACTTTGACCAAATGTGTGATTGTTCTTTTCATGTTTAAATGGTGCATCTCGTCTTTTCTTTTTCCTCCTCTTCCTGACAAGTATAGACATTTAAGGTAGTAATGGATGAGCCACCTATTTTGCTTCCTTTCCTTTCTGCTCCGATTAAGCTGCCCCTCTTCTTTTAGTGCCTGCAGAGCGGTTCAGATAATCTTTTCTGCCGACCAACAACTTTTGCATATTAAGATAGTCCATTGATAAAGCGTGGTCTCACAAGTAATGTTTGAAATTGAACTTGCATAAAGGAAAAGCTAGCAAAAACAGCAGGCGCAGAGTCGTCCGATTCAGCCAACTTATCTGAATGGCAAGCTTCATTACCATTTAAAAAATCCCATCAGTTAAAACCAAGTCCTAGTCTTTGGAGTGTCAAGTAGCAGAAAGAGAATGTCCGACTTAGGCTGAATGTAGGAACTGCAGCAGTAGCGCTCTATCAGGTTAACCATATTTTCTTTAACCCTCGAAAATGTGCCTTCAAAACAAACTGAGAGCAGGAAGGGATCTCCTCTAGTTGAGCAAATTTTCTCTTTGTCCTCCTCAGCAGCTACTCGCGTTGCTCCCTTGGTGACTCAAACCCACGACCCCTAAGTTAGAGGTGGAGAGTACTTACCTCTGAGCAACCATCTCTTGTCTAGTCGAGCTAATTAATTTCTCTAGTTCTTACTTAGGTTCTGCTGGCTGTTCTACTTTTGTCAGATCTTTCCTATGACATGTTTGTAGCTATATGTTATTAGTGTATGAACAAAAATTTCAGCTAGAGTTTCATATTGATGTTTGTCTGCATAGGGCTGTTTCCAAGTATCTCCAGACCTTGTTTATTAAGGAATCTGAGCGTGGGAGAACGTCCATCTCCATGGACAGTCTGTTAGTTGGTAAAACACGAAAGGAGGCGTCAAGATTGTTTTTTGAAACTTTGGTATGTAACACACCTATTCATCATTTTTTTCTGCATTCTCAACTTCTCGTTGCGGCCTTTTTCCCTCCTTTGTGCAAACGGAACTCAAATCAACTGCTGTATTTGTGTTTATTGCAGGTTCTTAAAACAAGAGATTACCTTCATGTAGAGCAACTGATACCATTTGACGATGTCACAATAAAGCCTCGAATGAAGCTTATGAAATCAGACTTTTGAATCCGATATGTTTGGTGTAGGCTTAACATGAAGAAAGTTGTTAAACAGAAATATGTATTTCTAGTAGTTAGTCAATTGGAGAAGTTTGTGATCTACTCTTACTATAGTTCATTCTTTACAGTCATGTTTTGATGGTCTCGTGTAGTTAGTTTTTTACTTGGCTGGCAGAGTAGATCGTTTGACACAGGTGTGTGTTGCACTCTGTTGTACAATGTAGATTTTATTTATATGTAAATATCCTGTATAATATGTTGCCATGGTACTCTGTTCTAATTTCCAATTCTTTATCATCATGATAAAGAAAAATAGATGCTTCTATATTTATTTAGGCTTTTGTGGTACGTAGAGACTACTGATTATTTTGCAAGTCTGCATTAGGTTTGGTAAATCATTTTCTTCTAATCCCTTCATTTGGTGTGAGGTATAAGGGATAAATAGCCTCGGGATAAAATTGCATGTTTGGTGTGAGGGATTAATTGGTGCCGGGGTTATTTATCCACCATTTACACTATAGTGATGGGATAAGTGTATGCGCATACACGTGGGGTAACTCTATCCCGGAATAAGTTATCCCGGAATATTTTCCAATCAAACGACCCCAATATTGTCCGACTTGTGTTGCTACCAGTTTATATCTTACTACTGGGCTCGACTGGCCCTGAAACTCGGTGTACTGACCTAGAGTTGGATTGGAATTTACACGTAATAACCATGGAATGTCTCCACAGCTCCCGTTCTTTAATGGGGTCCTGTTGGGATAGGTAAGCCTGACCTTGAGGTTGGATAGTGTTGAACTTTTAATTTTCGTTTGTGAGTTATATTGAATAACAGATGCCTCGAACTATTTTGGGTACTGAACACTAACTAGATTTCCATAAAGGGCTGTTTTGAATTTTAGTTTGATGTTATCTTTGAATTCCCGCGGAGATTAACTCGACTGCTATAGACAGACATTCTATTATCGTCCAAGTCTTCCATAAATTATGTATGTGTGCTGAAGCAGTAAAAAATTTGGTTGATTCAGTGTCTTTGTGAGAGCTGGAATGAAACTTGTTTTGCTGTAAGAAACTTAAATTACTGTATGATCATTTTCGAGGTCGAAATTACTCTACGAGATACCACGTTTATGTAAGAAAGACTATTGAAATTAGAAAAAAGACTATTGAAATTAGAAAGTTGTTGTTGACTAATTTGTTTGTGTTAATCTAATGCTAAATGTTACTACTTGATTTGGGATTTTTGAGTGGAAACAACCTCCTAGGGAGTTGCTCGGCTGACAGTGGCAAGTACCCCCTCACTTCCAACCCTACGGTTGTGAGTTCAAGTCATTAAGGGAACTAAAAGGGGTGGGAATTCCAAGGGTAAGGTACACGTATGCTCTATCCTTTCCCGACCCAGGCCCTACTTGTAGGATTACACTAGGTATGTTGTCGTAGTTGAAATGAACCTGGATAGAGCTGATTAAATATAAATGATTCCGGCCTAGGCCAACCAAGATTGAGGTGTAGTCAGATTGACTGACAGCAGATTACTTTGTACAGGGATGTGTTAATTTTATAGAAGTTAATTTATGATGGCTTAGGAAAAGTTTAGATTTTTTTGTTTTGTTTCTTGTTTTTCAATTCTACTTCTTTAGAGGTAGAGGTATGGACTGCGTACATCTTACCCCCCCCAGACCCCACCAGGTGGGAATACACTGGGTTTGTTGTTGTTGTTGTTGTTGTTGTTTCTTGTTTTTCAATCTTGTCATACCTAATGGCACTTACCAGGATTAGTAATGACAGCATTATGTCAATAAAGGTTGTGGTACTTGGTTTTTGTGTTGTAGATAGCTGCTACTCTATGTTGTTGTATTTATGAAATTACATATTACTTTTTGTTATTGTTGTTAACAAACATTGTTGGGTGGTTCAGGTGGCTTTTGTCATGACTGTTTGGAACCAAATACAGTCTGAATATGGTTCTAACTTGTGGAACAAAGCCTTAAACAAACGACTCAAAACTCAGCTTTTATAAATTTTGTTTGATCATTTTCATGTAATGCCACTTTTCGTTGATACAATTAGTTGAACAAATACTCTTGACACAGCTGCTATGTATAACATGGCTTCTTGTTTGATAGCTATGTGAAATGGATCAAAATTCTGGAATTACAAAGGTTGATGTGTTTCAAAGGGTCGCGGCACGGGTTATGGATAAGCAACCTCAGGTAAAGGTTGCTTATCTCACTATGTAGCTCTGAAGCTTTACCTCTAAAACACTGTTTACAGGTAATTCCAGATAAGCAACCTCTAAAACACTGTTTACAGGTAAAGCTTCAGAGCTACATAGTGAGATAAGCAACCTTTGTAATTCCAGAGTTACATAGTGAGCTACATGGGTCATGGGTTATGGATAATAAGTGTTGGGTCAAATATAGTTAAATGGGTCATGTTGTTAATGCTTTTTGGAATATTTTAAAAGTTTAATGATATTATTGTCCAAAAAAAATCATAAGTGACATTAATGGGATGACAATTTAAGGAATTTACTCCAAAGACAATCATGAAAAAACAGTAGCTGTAGCTCCAATGGAGTAATTCCAAAATAATCAACAAGGAACAATGACAATCATGAAAAATGTAGCTAACTCTTTTTTACACCCTATAACCTACCATTCTTCATATTTCTTTTAGTAGTAAATTTTGTCAGGATCTATAAACTCAGAGAGAAAGTATCACCAGCACACTTGATTACATAATTTGCGCCGCACGAACAACTAACCTCCACGACTGCCTCTCCAGATTCTTCATTTTTTTTTGCTTTACATTATATTGAGCCCCACAGGGGCATATGACATCTGTACTGCATTCCTCTTTCTGTATCTTAACTTCAACAATAGGCGAGTCAGGGATACACCTCTTAGATTTCTTAGTTAGTGGCTCTGAGTCAGAGGTAGGTGAATCAGGGATAGATCTCTTAGCTCTCCTGATAGCCTTACACTGGTTCTTGCCCTTAGCCCTTTTTTTGCCTTCCTCAGGGAGTGACGTCTCTTCTTCATTCTCTCTATTCACCTCTGCATTCTCGTGATGGATAAGAGAAGATGGCTCCGGCGAGAGTGCACCGACGGAAACCGCAGTTGGACCACCGGACTGAGAAGATACCTCAAGTTGTCGTGGAAGAGAAATATCTAATGCGGGAAACTGTGGCGCCGGCGGTGGAAGAGGATTAGGCCGGGAAGATATCTCGGGTGGCGGTTTTGAAAAGCCTGTTTAGTTGAACACGAGGGCGATTCACTTTTTTTTTTTCTTCTTTTTGGTGGATTGAGAGAGAGATACAGTCGGTATTTACAAGTGAGATGAAAGAATCAGGAGCGAACTACACTTAGACTCGGAGATAATATTGAGATTAGTAGTGCAGGTATTAATAATATTAGGATTAGTATTATTGAGTTTATTTTATATACAGTGTTTGATTTGATGTGTTAAAAGTAATATGTATTATTATATTTAAAAAAAAATATTATTTATTTATAAAAATACCCTTGACATATTATAACTTTGTGTATTTTTTTATAAAAATTTATTATTCTTTTTTTAAAATAAAAAAATTAACAATATAACTAATTATTTACTTTAGAATTTTCAGATTTAATCATTCACTTATAAAAAATATTTTTTTATTATCTTTTCTTTGTTTGTTCATCATTTGCTTGTTGTTTCCACTTTTTGTTGTTTTTAAGTTGGAAGGAGATGCGTATAATTTTTGGATGAGATAATAAAATCATTATTAAAATAAAATTCTATTCTATAGTGTTAGAACTAAGTGGAAAAATTATTTTTATTTATGGATATCTTATTTACAAAATTAAAGCTTGTATGCAATTTGTTTTTGAATTTTGACCAATAAGTATTTTTTTGAGTTAATGGAGTATTTTTTTTTTATAAATAAAATTATTTGGAGTGATATTATTAGTTTGATAAATTGAAAAGAAGTAACTCATATTGAATAAATTGAAAAAGATTTAGAAAAAAATTAAAAAAAATTGAGGATATTTTTGTAAATAATAATAAAATTTGTAAACTAATTTACTTGAATAAATTTATTAGTATAAATATAAAAAATAAAAAATAAAATTAAGAAAATAAAAAAATATTTAAAATAATTTGAAGGATATTCTTGTCTTTATACATACTAATTCCGTGATATTAAAATTCATGTATTACTAATACCACCATATGTGATGTATTAGTAATACACCTTATAATACCATGTAGGGTGTATAACTAATACATGGTATTAGTAATATATTGGTTCAAAATCCTACCAAACATAGTATTAATTAATACCACACTTAATATATAGACTATTTCTCCTAATACGGCCTACCAAACGACCCCAAGAAATATATTAGATAATGACGAGCCTGTTTATGGACCAATATTAAAATTTTAATTATATTTATAAGTATTTAAATAGTTTTTTGAATTAAAAAATAGTTATTAATATTTTTGATTAAACAAGATAGGAAGTTAAAGTAGGTCACACTTTACAGTAAAAATTCTTTTTTTAAATTTTATAAAATCAATAATAACTTAAAGCTTATTTCAATTGCCTCAAAGTGACATTTAAATGTCATATGTTTCAGGTTTATTTAAGTTTTAACATCATGTCAGCATATATGTTTAAATTATACAACTAATTTAATGATATTGTTTCCCACTTCATTTGAGCGATATATAAGAGAAAAGATCAAAATTATAAGTGTTAATTATATGAACACTTTTATAGAATATACAAAGTAAAAAACAATAAATCGATCTGTAAATTTATTGTTTGAATACACTTAAATTTATTTTATATGTGTGTGCCCAATGAAAACAACAACATACTTGATAAACGTTAAAATAAGTCATATCATTTCTTACAAAGTGATAAAGAATGAAAAAACAGTTACGATTTTAAATTTCGCCTTATATATATCAAACTAAGAGAATTAACACTTTATTTTATCATGTTTTATGCTTTGGATGCGTCTGTATACTGCCTTTTATCTTAAGCCGGGGATCTATCGGAAACGGCCTCTCTACCTTTTTTTTTTGAGATAGTGATATGAACTGCGTACACTATACCCTTCCCAAACCCAACTATGTGAGCATATATTGGGTTTTTTGTTGTTGTAAAGTGATTTGTAAGCATGATAAGAGAATGCACTACCTCTTGATGAATCTATTTAAACCTATTTATAAATCTATTTATCAGCTTAGTTATCCGCACCCCCCTACAAATGGTATCAGAGCTCAGTAATTTAAAAGATACGAAAGTGAGATACGTGTTAGAATTAGTTAGATTAAATTTAGTTAAGTTAGAATTAGTTATTTATTAGATTAATTATGAGAAGACCATTTAAAAATAGAGAAGCTTTTAGAAAAATTAAAGAATCGTTAGTTAGTAATTATTCAGAATATATAAATTTAAATAAAACAAAAGAAAATCCACAAAGATTAGCCTATTTAATTACATTAATATCTAGTATTGAAGCAAAATTAATAATCCATTTAAAATCTAGAAGAATGAGACATATACCACCTAATTATGATAAAATTAGATTTAGATATCCACCAAAATATTATAAACACAATTTAAATGAATAAAGAGCAAAAATACAAAGAATTAAAACAATTTATCTCTGAAAAACGTAAAGAATTAAAAATAAGAAAAGAAAGATTACATTATAATATATTTGCCGGAGTTAGTAAAAATTCAATAAATATACAAAAAGATGAAATATCAAAATTAGAATCCAAATAGATAGTTTAGAATATATATATCAACATGAACTATTCACAATAAAATGAATAAAGAAGAATTTATAATAGATGAAAAAATATATGAAAATCACGAAGGATCAAAAATAAAAATAGTATTTTCTAATCTAGGAAGAAGATATAAGAAAATAGGAGAACATTTATATCTAATGTTAGAAAAAGAAGAATTAAAATTAGAAGATAATGGTAAGAATAGAAAAAGAAAATGAAGAAATAGATAGAAAAAAGGAAATAGAAAAAATTAAACAACAAACTACGGAAGAAATACGAAAAATAGAAGAAACTAAAAATAGTAGAATTGCTGAATTGGAAAAAGAACTACAAATGTTAAAAGATTTATACGAACAAAGACAAAAAGAAAAAGATAAAGAACAAAAATTAATAAACGAGATAAATCAATTTAAAGAAAAATTAGAAATAAATAATATAGAGGTAGAAGAAACAAATAATTATGATTCAGAAGATAGTGAAACATATACGGAAATATTAACAAATATAAAAGATTTAGAAATTAACACAAAACAAGAAATAATTAATGAAGAAAATTTGGAAAATAATAATACAGAAATAAATACTCTTGACAAAAAAAAAAGATGAAAATCTAATACCCAAAACAACAGAAATAAGAAAACCTATATATTATAAAAATAAATTTAAAAGATATAATGAATATGACAAATGGACACCAAAACAAATAGTTAATAAAAATTATAACTTTTTAGATCTAGACTGTGTAATAGATACAGAAAAAATAATACAATTATGGATAGGATATATGACAAAACAATTATTAGATAATAATATAAACATAACAGATGCACCAGAATACATAGAAAAAACATTTTATTCCTAATATTTTGGATGCACAAATACGTATAATATCTACTGTAATATCTTTCCACTACTATCTTCATTAATACATATATTTTCATTTTATGTTAAGGCTATTCTTAAGAATAATCTTTCCCTATTATATGTTATGGCTAATTGTGTATGTTCTATATTATATGGTTTTACTTGTTCTAGCCATTTTATTCCTAATATTATATCTGCTTTTTGTATTTCTTCTTTTACCTCAAACATTGCCTAATAGTTTCCATATCTGTTTCCCGTAGCTCTTTTGAATTCGAATATATTAATACATGATTTCTTGAATAATAACTCCATATAGGATTTTGATTGCAATATGTATTTGCTAGCTCTTGTAAAATTGTAGATAGTCTGATAACTCTTTTGTTCGCATAAAATTTTGGTATCTCGATTCTGGGTATTTCTGGCTGTGTACCAATATCTTGTGGTATAATCATATCTCTTGTCATTCCTATCTTTACTACTTGTATAGGTTTTTTAACTTCATCAAACAATATCTCTGCTGGTGCCGTGTAAATTTTTATAAAAAATAAAGTACCTTTGGTTATTCTTTTAAATGTGGTAAATGCTTCATATATCTCGGGTATAGTGGATATCTCAGTTCCATCCGTGGTATATACGGTACTAAGTAATCCATATTCGTAGCAAGTTTTAACTAAGCTTGGTTTAGTTTTTGGTAAGGCAATTAGCTTGTTGTATCCGGTTAATTTTTGGGTTATATAGTTCGTATCTGGTTCTTCGATATTTGTAGCTTTTGAGTTGCTATTTAAGAAAGTTTGTACGTTGTAGATATTTTCTATATATGTGCGGGCTGTGTAATATGTCTTTTTGTCTTGATTTAGACTATCTCGATATGTGGTAACTTGTGGGGGTATAAATATGGGGTCTTTTGGTGTATTTGGTGTATATGGTTTGTCAAATAGTTTGTTTAGGTTCATATTTTTTCTAACTCCTTTGCTTGTACCTGCAGAAGTAGATTGATAAACGTTATGGGTTTTATGGAGTATCCCAACATCTCCTTCTAGCTCTGGAATTTTATTGTCTTCCGATCGACATAGCTCTGCGCATTGCTGAGTTAGCTGATTCATAGCTATAGACTTCAGTTTATCTTCACTAGTCTTTAGCTTTAGTGTTTCTATCTCGGTACCCATCTTTACTATCTCAGTACCCATACTGTCCACTTTCAATGAAAGAGTAGTCAGGGCGTTGAGTATCTTTTCATGTATATTTTCTTCTATCATTTCAGTTTGTGTAGCTTTGTCTTGATATGTAATCTGCAATAACATTTTTGTTAGTACTGATTACTTCTATTACAAATGTAAAATTTAATATATTTAAAACTAGTCTCCGAATCTCTTTTGTTGTAACTGAATTTTGTATTTTCTTTGTTAGCCACCAGCGTACCTGTGTATTATCTGTTCACACAATAAATTTGTTATATACAATATATGGCTCAAATGCTAACAAACATTTATATAATGAACATAATTCTTTTCTATTTATTTCCCATTTTATTTCTGTCTCGTTGAATGTACCTGAGTAATATCTACAATGGTGTTCTATTTTTTCTGCTTCATATCTATATTTAAGTACTCCTCCGTAACTATATTCACTGGCATCTGCTTCTACTATGTATGTAAATTTTCTATTTTCATCCGGAAATTGTAATTTTGGTATTTACAAGAGCTAGCAAATACATATTGCAATCAAAATCCTATATGGAGTTATTATTCAAGAAATCATGTATTAATATATTCGAATTCAAAAGAGCTACGGGAAACAGATATGGAAACTATTAGGCAATGTTTGAGGTAAAAGAAGAAATACAAAAAGCAGATATAATATTAGGAATAAAATGGCTAGAACAAGTAAAACCATATAATATAGAACATACACAATTAGCCATAACATATAATAGGGAAAGATTATTCTTAAGAATAGCCTTAACATAAAATGAAAATATATGTATTAATGAAGATAGTAGTGGAAGGATATTACAGTAGATATTATACGTATTTGTGCATCCAAAATATTAGGAATAAAATGTTTTTTCTATGTATTCTGGTGCATCTGTTATGTTTATATTATTATCTAATAATTGTTTTGTCATATATCCTATCCATAATTGTATTATTTTTTCTGTATCTATTACACAGTCTAGATCTAAAAAGTTATAATTTTTATTAACTATTTGTTTTGGTGTCCATTTGTCATATTCATTATATCTTTTAAATTTATTTTTATAATATATAGGTTTTCTTATTTCTGTTGTTTTGGGTATTAGATTTTCATCTTTTTTTTTTGTCAAGAGTATTTATTTCTGTATTATTATTTTCCAAATTTTCTTCATTAATTATTTCTTGTTTTGTGTTAATTTCTAAATCTTTTATATTTGTTAATATTTCCGTATATGTTTCACTATCTTCTGAATCATAATTATTTGTTTCTTCTACCTCTATATTATTTATTTCTAATTTTTCTTTAAATTGATTTATCTCGTTTATTAATTTTTGTTCTTTATCTTTTTCTTTTTGTCTTTGTTCGTATAAATCTTTTAACATTTGTAGTTCTTTTTCCAATTCAGCAATTCTACTATTTTTAGTTTCTTCTATTTTTCGTATTTCTTCCGTAGTTTGTTGTTTAATTTTTTCTATTTCCTTTTTTCTATCTATTTCTTCATTTTCTTTTTCTATTCTTACCATTATCTTCTAATTTTAATTCTTCTTTTTCTAACATTAGATATAAATGTTCTCCTATTTTCTTATATCTTCTTCCTAGATTAGAAAATACTATTTTTATTTTTGATCCTTCGTGATTTTCATATATTTTTTCATCTATTATAAGTTCTTCTTTATTCATTTTATTGTGAATAGTTCATGTTGATATATATATTCTAAACTATCTATTTGAGATTCTAATTTTGATATTTCATCTTTTTGTATATTTATTGAATTTTTACTAACTTCGGCAAATATATTATAATGTAATCTTTCTTTTCTTATTTTTAATTCTTTACGTTTTTCAGAGATAAATTGTTTTAATTCTTTATATTTTTGCTCTTTATTCATTTGAATTATGTTTATAATATTTTGGTGGATATCTAAATCTAATTTTATCATAATTAGGTGGTATATGTCTCATTCTTCTAGATTTTAAATGGATTATTAATTTTGCTTCAATACTAGATATTAATGTAATTAAATAGGCTAATCTTTGTGGATTTTCTTTTGTTTTATTTAGACTTATATATTCTGAATAATTACTAACTAACGATTCTTTAATTTTTCTAAAAGCTTCTCTATTTTTAAATGGTCTTCTCATAATTAATTTAATAAATAACTAATTCTAACTTAACTAAATTTAATCTAACTAATTCTAACACGTATCTCAATTTCGTATCTTTTAAATTACTGAGCTTTGATACCATTTGTAGGGGGGTGCGGATAACTAAGCTGATAAATAGATTTATAAATAGATTTAAATAGATTTATTATAACTAACATGGAATATAAAGCAATTTAGCACATAACTGTTAATATTACGTTTTATATAACTTGTCTAGAATGATTTTAACTAATGGTAAAATAATAGTAAATGAATATACGTCTCTACGAATGATATGAATTGTAAAACTTTAAAATGATACTTGTTATGCAAATTTATGAGATTATAAAGAAAAAAAGAAACAAATAAAAGTATATTTTTCCTACTTTCAAGTAAATTTTAATATGATTATTTCTTGATTGCAGTTAAACATACAAATAAAATTAATAAAAAATATTTATCCCTTTTTACCTAATATGTCGTACGGTGAAAGTAAATAGTTTGAATTTTTAAAATAATTTTAGACATTCATAAGTACAATTTGATATTTAAAAATATTATATTTTAAAAAAATAAAAATACATTATTCTATTAATAATAAATAAGCAGTATAACAGAACTTCCCCCCCACACAAACAATGCTTAAAAATAGATATAAAAGAAAGTTGATAGTAACCGAGCATCTTAAAATTTGCATTGACATTATGTTTCAATAAATCTATAGAGAGATATTACTCAAAAGCAAATGGGCCAACAAAAAAGATATTGTCACGTATTACACGTGTTAAAAGTCAATTGGTGAAGGAATAAGATAAGGTTAGGTACATTGTATAATTTGTATTTCACTTTGTACAACTTTTATAGCATGGTTGTCCTCTTAGGGGTCGTTTGGTAGGCCGTATTAGGAAAAATAGTTCATGGATTAAGTGTGGTATTAACTAGTACTATGTTTGGTAGGATTTTGGACCAATGTATTACTAATACCATGTATTAGTTATACATCGCCTAGGTGGAGAGGAGACCCATTCGACAACCATAATAGGCTCTATAACTGGATCACGCACGCTAAGAACACAGCGGATTAGAGGGGACAAGAGGTTCCCTGCGTAGGAAACCTGTTTACTTTTAACGGTAAACGCGGTTCTTACCATCAGAAAACTTTGGTTGGCTAAGGAGAAAACGTGTTGGCATACCATTTCTGGACGTGGTGGAAGAGTCCATCCCACATGGTATTATAGGGTGTATTACTAATACATCACATATGGTGGTATTAATAATACATAGGTTTTAATACCATGAGATTAGTATGTGTAAAGACAAGAATATCCCTCAAATTCTTTTAAATATTTTTTATTTTTTATATTTGTATTAATAAATTTATTCAAATAAATTAGTTTACAAATTTTATTATTATTTACAAAAATGTCCTCAAATTTCTTTAATTTTTTTCTAAATCTTTTTCAATTTATTCAATATGAGTTACTTCTTTCAATTTATCAAAATAATAATATCCCTCTAAATAATCTTAGTTATAAAAAAACAATTTCATTAACTCAAAAAAATATTTATTGATCAAAATCCGAAAACAAATTGCATACAAGCTTTAATTTTGTAAATAGGATATTCATAAATAGATAAAAATTTCTACTTAGTTTAAACACTCTATAGAATACAATTTTATTTTAATAATGATGTTATTGTCCCATCCAAATATTATACGTACCTCCCTCCAACTTAAAAATAACACAAAGTGGAACAACATGCAAATGATGAACAAATTAAGAAAAGATAAATCAAAAAATAATTTTTGTAAGTGAATGATGAAATCTTAAAATTCTAAAGTAAATAATTAGTTATATTGTTAACTTTTTTTTATTTTAAAAAAAGAATAATAAACTTTTACAAAAAAAATACACAAAGTTATAATATGTCAAGGGTATTTTTGTAAACAAACAATATTCTTTTTAAAATATAACAATACATATTGCTTTCAATGCATCAAATCAAATACTGTATAAAAAATAATCTCAGTATCACTAATCCCAGTATTACTAATCCCTGCGCTATTAATTCCAGTATTACTAATATAACATATTCAGTATTATCTTATATATTGTACCAAACGAGTCCTTAGTGTCTTTTCTATATAGTAGAATTTTCCTTTACAATTATGAAAGCAACAAGTATTTTTTATGTATATAAATAAAGGTAAATACATTATGTCTACATTTAGTTTAAACCATTTATTTTTATGAGAAACAAAAAAGTTTATGATGTTGTAAATGTATACATAAAGAAAAGTTAAATGCTAGTAATAAATAAAAAAACAGTAGATTTACTCAATTTTTTTTAAAAAAAATATGAAGAGACAAAGGAAAATAAAGGGGAATAAAAATATAGTATGTGTTGTTAGCTTGCTATTTATTTATACCAAAATGATATATAATAGTTGATGCTTGCTTTTCATTTTTTATGCCATAAAATTGTGAAGTCATTTATATCTGAAGTGAATATGAGATTTATTATAAATTCAATTCAATTAAATAAATGCTATATTTATCCACATTCAATGGGTTATCATAACCTTTCACGTCCACTACTACACATTAAATTTGTAAAGAATTAATTTTGGCAACAAATACGAATATGCTGGTTGATGACTTTTTAGTTTTCTAAGTACGGAATACAAATGAGTTATTCTTAATTTTTAATTACATTTAATATTCTGTAAACTCTTAAGTTGAAATTTATGCCTTTTAAAATTACGAAAATGACCAAAATTAATCAAAAAGAGAAAAAATAAATAATAATGGAAGTCATAGAGCTCTCTCTCTCTCTCTTTATATATATATATATATATATATATATATATATATATATATATATATTATTAAATATATATTTAATTTTAAGTGAAATTAATTGTTTATTATCCCTTTTTTCGTAACATATACATATAGATAATTTACTTTCGTACATGGTTGTATTATCGAGGAGAATTGATTTTGTATGTTATAATTTTTTTTTTAATTTTAAAATTTTTTTATAAGAGATCTTCATTTTTATACATCAGATATCCCATTCTAACGCATAAGAGATTTTAAAAAAAATTACATTTCCTCATATTTTATTTAATATACATTTAATATATTTTGTAAGTCAGAATATAATTCTCTTCATTATTTGCAATGATTCCCAAATCTTTGCAAATATTACCTCTAATATTTTACTTCATTTTTTGTCAATATTTTTTTAATTGCTTTGTCCTAATTTTTGCCTAAAATCAGTAAATTAAAATCCACATTTTACTTCAAATTTTATGCCTATAACTTCTCCCTCTTTCTTTTTATATTTTCTTATCATCTCAATACTTCCATATATACCTCCTTTAAATTTATTATATGCTTATTATATAAAGAATTCCTTAAAAAAAAAAAAAAAGGAAGAACAGGAGTAGGAGAATATAGCTCTCATAATTTTTTTTTATATTTTTTAAGTTAAAAAATTCAAGAATACTCTCACAGAATTTTAAGTAAAATAAATAAATAATTCAACTCTCAAATGTAAAATCATCAACACCATATCCAATTATATCCATTAATTACTGAGCCTTCAATGTTAGTAACTTAAAACAGAAAGAATATATTCTCTATTTAAATATGCTTTTAAGTTTTTTAAAGAAACGCTCATAATTTACAATGAAGTTAGATTGATTTAAGTTATCTTCCAAAGATATTTCAATCATTAACCCCAAAATTAGGATCTAGGTTTCCTACAAATAACGTACATATTCTACTATAATAAGTGCTACATTAAAAATCTTAATAAGGTAAAAAAATTTAAATAAACTTTGTGCTCAATCAAAATTTTCAATTTCGCTGATTGGGTGGACTATGATTGCTTTGTTGATATGATTTTCTTAAAAATCATATGTGTCGATCTCCCTACTTACACTTCACATTATATGAAGTAGATATCGAATAAAAATCTTTATACTATCTCTCTCTCTCTCTCTCTCTCTATATATATATATATATATATATATATATATATATATAAGTTAATTTTTTGTATAATACTTATTTTGTAATATATATTTAATATATTTTATAAGTTAGAATATAATTCTCTTCATTAATTTAAGAAGAAAAGAATAAAAGGAAACTTTTTTTTTAAAAGGCAAAAAAATAAGAAAAGTAATATGGTGTAATACTCTTAATTAATAGAACATAAATATTGAGCACAACTGAACGTGTATGGGGTAAATGATTCACAAATCTTTGCAACTATTCACCTCTAATTTTTTACTTTATCTTTGTCAATATATTTTTTAATTGCTTTGTTCAAATTTTTGCCTAAAATCTGTAAATTAAAATCTACATTTTACTCCAAATTTTATGCCAACATCTTCCTCATCTCCTCCTGTTGTCTTCATTGGTGGCAAGCTCGTTGGGCTCATGGACAGTATCATTGCAGCTCATATTAATGGCACATTAGTTCCTCTTTTAAAAGAGGCTAGTGCTCTTTGGCTTTGATCATCTCTCTTTTCCTCCAAAAGTAGCAGCAACAAATAGAGAGCTGCTGCTTTATCTGCCCTTCATGTAAAAAAGAATGATAATGTGGGTTCGATAGATTCGACGGTCATTGTCGTTGTTGGTCCAAAGTTATTCGTCACTAATTCTTCTTTGTTCCGAGATTCAATTTTTTTGAGAATTTTTTGAACTTTGTACTTTGAAGATTCAATTTTTCTGAGAAATATTTTGCTTTTCTTGGGTCTACCGGACGATATTCGGTATAACAAAATCGATGACTGTCAATGACGGTGCAAGCGACAGGTTCAAGATCGTCACAGGCAGATAAACAGAAGGTACCCGAATCATTGAAAATTATGAGAAATGGTGATTGTAAGAAAGAAAATATTGAATGGGCAGAAATAATACCTCGGATCTTCAATGGTTGTCAACTGTAATTTCTCTACTTCTGAAACTGAAGTGACACACACAAAACCACAACTCACAACAACCAAAGCAAGATTTTGCTATCACAACTGAAGCGGCAGACGCTCAGTGGTCCCTTTTCCGTTGATGAGTTGCTGCAGAGTTGTTTGATGGTGAGTGGGCCGGGTTATTTGCTACAGAAATTATTTTATTTTATAGAGTACCTATTTAACTGGAGTTATTTAAATAACTAATGACAACCTTTTGAATTCTGAAAACTGATAAACTTGTGGAAAATAAAGAATAGTAAATGGGCAGGTGTAATTAAGAATTATTAATTATTTTAATATACTAAATAAATAAAAAAAATAAAAAAATTCTCAAAAAATTGAGAAAAAAATAAGAAAGGAGGCTTTAGAAGTATTTCACATCATCATACTCTAAACTTCCTCTTTCTCTCTCTCTCTCTCTCTCTCTCTCTATATATATATATATATATATATATATATATATATATATATATTAGGGAGAAGTATTAATTATTCCTGAATTTGTCACGTTTTATTCATGATACATTTAAAATTTGTATCATCTTAAATATTTTTCAAACTTATTATTTTACTACATGTCACCCTTTTAGCCCAAAGACCACAATTGTGAATACACACGTTTATACCGTGAAAAATTTAATTGCGTGTCTTTTCACGTGGATGAATAATATCAACATGAGAGACCCTTTGTTAATAACAAAATAAAGTGAAATTTTTTTCATTTGAACGATCTTATATTGAGTTTTTGTTAAAGATTTCGTTGAGTTGTTGGCAAAGGTGTTGACAGAACTCTTGGTCTTACGAGACGCGGATAAATTTGCTATTCAAAGGGATAAAAGTAAGAAAATCTTAGAATAAATAGACCTCTTTCGCTTATTTGGATTACGGGTCTTTGTGAAGGTGACCTTCTTTCGAGCGAGAGGCCCACCAGTGATTTCGTTGAAGGTGGTGGTAAAAATTTCATTGAAGATTTTGAGTTTTTCACTACTCAAAAGTATAGTAATATTGAAATTTCTATTTGTCAAGTAAGTTTTACCTACAAAAAATGTGCTTTTTATTTGTTTTATTGAGTTAAAAATGAAGTTATTTTTTTTCGATTAAGCATAAAAATCATGTTATTGATTGTTAGCCGGTGTATTACTGATTATATTATTGTGAAATTATGAAAATTTTTGCATGCATGATATTAGGATTTCTCGTAATTAATTCAAATATTAGGGTTTTTTTGTAAAATTATTTTTTTATTATAATTTGTGTGTTGTTTTGATTACTATAATGTGTGTGTTGTTTTGATTACTGTTGGATTATATTATTCAATTTTGGATCTTTTTGTAAATTTACTTATGTATTTTTGAGAAATTTCTCAAAATTAGTCATGTATATTATCTTGTATTGTCAAATTGTTATGAAATTATGAAAATTTTTACATGCATGATATTAAAATTTCTCGTAATTAGTTCAAATATTAGGACCTTTTTGTAAAATTATTTTGTTATTGTAATTTGTGTATTGTTTTGATCATTGTTGGATTGTATTGATCAATTTTGAATCTTTTTGTAAATTTACTTATGTATTTTTGAGAATTTTCTCAAAATTAGTCATGTATATTGTCTTGTATTATTAAATGTTGAGGATAAATCTAGTTGATTGATTTTTATTGTGGTTATAGGTTGATATATGGCTACTAAGTTGCTTAACTTAAAATTTAAAATTGAAATGTCTTGGTGAGTGAGATTGGTCCAATCTGCCTTAGTGGTAGGACTGAATATGTATATAACATGCATGAAAATCACTTGTCAATTTTTGAAATTGCAAATTATGCAAAGTCATTTGATGTTACAAAGTTGAGGAAGACTTATATTGTGTCATCTTTGGGGGATGATTTGGTTGAACTGAAAAAGATAGGAACATTTATGACATTGCATTGTTTCTTAGAGGTGGGTAGATAATAGATATATGTGTGGGGGAATTCAATTGCAAAGCATGTGGCTCAATTCGAAGAAAAATTAAGTCAAGTTACAAGTATCGGTGAGATTTTTAATACACCTGTAGCTGCTAGGAAAGAGGATGAGGCATGTTTTGTTTCATGTGAAAATATTGAAGAAGAAAATCAAGATCTAGGATTGACTTCTTCTTCTACTATTGTTGTTCAAAATAATTGTAACAGATTTGAAAATACAGAAGAAGTAGGAACTGAAGATGGTTATAGTTCAAAATAGTTCAAAAGATTGAACTGACACTGAAGAAGAACTTGAAATAGTTGTCCAAGAACTAGTTGAACCTGCTGTTCAAGGAGTAGAGGAACCAACCTCTTGTTCAAGAAGAAGAGGTTAGAGATGGTGACGATGATGATGATGATGATTCTGATCAATTTGTTGGCTATGGACGTGGTGTGCATGAGGAGTTGAGGCTAGTGAACAAAAATGTGAGAAAGTTTAAGAGAGAAAATAGGAGAAACAAGAAGAACGAGGAAACTAAAATTTTTTTTGGGTGAAGTTGGACTGAATAATGGGTTTGATGATATTGAAAATTGTTTTAAAAATTACAATGGTAAATTTACAGAAGATGAACCATACTATGATAGTTTTGATTGTGATAATTTTCAAAGTGATGATGATTTGTTGCCTGTTTCTGATGATGAATTTGAGGAAAGAAAGTTAAGGGGAAGAAAAAAAAGTAGTTCAGTGGTATATGATTCAACTTGTGAAGTAATTGTGTGACAGAGAGGTTTAGTATTTGAAAATGCAAATGAGTTTAGGAAAACAGTTACTAAATATGCTATAAAGAAGGGGGTTAAGTTAGATAAATATGTAAGTGAGAGTTAGATGTAAAAATGGTTGTCCATGATTGTTGTATGCTAGCAAGGGAGGACTGGAAACTTTTATTTCAAGACCTACCACCCAAGGCATAAATGTACTCGGACCAATACTATTTTTTTTTGTAATTCAAAATTTCTGTCAAATTATCTTAAAGATAGGATTATATCCCAACCAACTATCAAAGGGTGAGAGATTCAAGAATTGGTTAGAAAAGAATTGAATGTTTCTGTTGGCAAGGTAGTGTGTTTAAAGACAAGAAAGATGATTTTGAAAAAAATTATTGGGGACCATATGACTAAATATGTTGCTAGACTACAAGAATCCTAGACTACAAGAATATGTTACTTCAAACAAATTCTGGTAGTATCTGTGTTGTGAAGTTGATTGATTCAGATAGTGGGATGAAACAATTTTAATCTTTCTACATATGTTTTGATGATATGAAAAAAGAATTTCAAAAGAGATGGAAAAAATGCATAGGACTGGATGGGTGTTTTTTGAAAGGAGTTTGTAAAGGTCAGCTGTTGATAGCTATTGATAAGGATGGAAACAATCAAATGGTTTCAATAGCATGAGCAGTAATTGATAAAAAAAATAGCTTAAGTCATCGCCAGACCCTCAAACTTGTCTCGAAAATTCACTTAGACTCCTCAACTAAGGTCTGTACCTATCAGGCACCTCAAGTGCTAAAATTGGTACTATCAGGCAGAAAATGCTGATTTGACAAGGAGAGTGTGCTTACACTCTCCTTGGATGCGTGAATAGTAGAATAAATAATATTTTACTTTTTTTTAATTAAAAAATTTATATTTAAATTATTTTATTAACATAATTTTTAATTATTATAATTTTTTAATTAAAAAAGAAAAAGAAAATCACCCCCCATTCATCTTCGTGTTCATCACCCCACCCCCAGATCGTCTTCAACCCCCTTCCCCCTTTTCCCATCATCGTCGTCTCCTTCTCCAAGTTTGAAACCCAAATGCCGAATCAAGGATGTCCTTTTCTTTATCGTCATACCACCACAATAAAAATTACTCTTCTTTATGTTTGCTATGAGGCCTGAAGCCTGAGAAAACTTTTGAAAGAATTGGAATAAAGATGAAACATAAGCTGATGAAACAGAAACTAAGTCCCCTCTTGCAAACAGTAAGAGATCATTAGCAAAACACAAATGATTTATACCTAATCATGCACATTTAGGTGGAAATTAAAGGATGATTGTTCTGCAATTCTTTAAGCATCTACTGAGAAACTCCATTGCAATGGAAAACGAGAATGGAGAGATAGATCACAATTAATAATTTTTAATTAAAAAAAAGCAGTGAAAGAAACTGCACTAATCTTGATGAGAACATAAATTTATAATATTAATGGAATATGTGAAATAGAATTGATGATGATGATCATTGGAGTTTTGGTAACTACTCCAAGAAACTCTTATTCTTCTCTCTACTGCCTCTTCCATTTGAAGGATGGCTGGAGAAGAAGATCAAGTAAGGCGGGGGGGGGGGGTTAGTTATTTTTTTTTAAAAAATATTATAATTCTTTTTAAATTATGATTTAATTAGTTATAAAAAAAATTAAATTATTTTTGAATTTAGTGTCACGTGTTACCTTTTAATTCGTCGTATTTTCCACATCATCGTGTGTGTGTTGCACACACTTCAACTTTTAGCTGATTGATCAAAAAAGGCCTAATTAGATCAAAATTCGGGTGAGTTAAGGGTTTGATAGGTACAGGCCTTAGTTGAGGGGTCTAAGTGAATTTTCAAAACAAGTTTGAGGGCCTATTGATGACTTAAGCCTAAAAAAATTAAGGCTACATGGAGATGGTTTTAATGATATTACAAGATGATCTAAACTTAAGAATGGTTCCCAACTTACTGTTATCAGTGACATGCAAAAGGTAACTATATTTATTAATACTTTTTGTTTTAATTTCGATCAAAATTAACTAACTTCATTTTTTTATTTTGAAACTGTGAGGACTAGTTGCTGCTGCAGAAGAAATACTCCCCTCAATGTGAGCACAGATTGTGTGCTAGACATATCTTAGCCAATTGATCAAATAAATAGAGAGGTATAGTGAGAAGGAAGAATTTTTGGGCTTGTGCTAGATTAATTTTTGAGGCACAATTTAAGTATAATATTGATGCTCTATCCAGATTGGGTAGAGGTATTATGAAAGATATGATAATTCACAACAAGGCAATGGTGCAAGGCTTACTTCAACACTTTTTCAAGTGTTACAGTATGGATAACAACATGTCAGAGAATTTCAATGTTTGGATTTTAATTCCTAGGAACAAGACTATTATTTCAATATTGAAAGAAATCAGGATTAAGGTGATGAAACGGGTGAATAGGGCAAGAACATATGCTAACTTTTAAACAGATGACATATAATGATGGTGTTCAATACAAATGTAGAAAGATTAATGTAGTGCAGTATTGACTGAAATGGTGATCAAAGATTAGAAGTGACTTAAGGGGCATACAAACATACTGTGAATTTGAGGCAAACAAAATATAGTTGTAGATCATGGGATCTAAAAGGATTTTTTTGTTTATACGGTATAGCAACAATGAACTACTTGAATTTGGATGCATCACAAAAAAATTTTGGCTGGTATAGAAAAGAGGTATATCTGAAGGCCTATTCTTACTTTATTCAGTCAGTTTCAAACACGAAAATGTGATCAGATAGCAGAAATCTTATAGTTGAGCCACATGAAGTGACATAAATGCCTGGTGGGCCACCAAAGAACAGAAAAAAAGAGATTGGTGAAGTGAAAAAATGTGAAAAATTGTCAAAATTGGGGTGTCAATAAAATGTTCAATCTGCGAAGAAACAAATCATAACAAGAAAGGTGGTCCACAAAATTCCAATCGTAAATTCAAATCAGCAACAAAAGAGGTAATAATCTCATTAGCTTACTTAAAATTTTATTATTAGATTAATTATTAACTAGTTTGTTCTTCTAGTATGTTGCCTCACAACAGTCTTTTTACTGAAATAACAATAACAACAACAACAACATACCCAGTATATTCCCACATAGTGGGGTCTGGGGAGGGTAAAATGTACGCAGTCATACCACTACCCCCGACGGGGGTAGAGAGACTGTTTTCGATAGACCCCCGGCTCAGGACCAAGGACTGTAGACCAACAAGAAAGCGAAATGATAAAATAACATAGCACCAACATCTACAAAAATAAAGTATAATTAACCAAAAGGCAAGCATTATGTTAAAGTAACAAAGAATCAACATTCACAAACAAGACGTATAGTTAACCCACCAAGGACCCTCCGTCCCCCAAACCTAGAGCTACCAACCAAGCTACCCTTAACCCTCCTATCTACAGACTACGACTCGACCCCACTCCTTATCCCTCTAGCTTAATACTCTTCTTCCAAACCTTTCTATCGAGGGTCATGTCCTCAGTAAGCTGTAACTGTTCCATGTCACGTCTAATCACTTCTCTCCAGTACAACTTAGGTCTACCCCTACCCCACTTGAAACCCTTCAAGGCCAACCTCTCACACCTATGAACTGGGGCATCCGTGCCCCTTCTCATGACATGGCCAAACCATCTCAACCTCACTTCCCGCAACTTATCCTCTACCGAGACTATACCCACTTTCTCCCGAATAGTCTCATTCCTGACCCTGTCAGCCCTCGTAAATCCACACATCCAATGCAACATTCTCATTTCCGCCACCTTCAACCTTTGGATGTGAGAACTCTTAACCGGCCAACACTCAGCCCCATATAACATGGCCGGCCAGACCGCAGCTCTATAAAATTTACCTTTAAACTTAAGAGACACCTTCTTATCGCTTAAAATTCCCCAGGCAAACCTCTATTTCATCCAACCTACCCCAATACGGTGGGAGATATCCTCATTAACCTCACCATTCCCCTGTATCATAGACCCAAGATACCTAAAACTGTCTCTCTTACAAATAGCCTGTGACTCCAACTTCACCACTACCTCGTCTTCTTACATCACATCACTAAACTTGCACTCCAAGTACTCTATTTTGGTCCTACTCAACTTGAACCCTTTAGATTCCAGGGTCTGTCTCCAAACCTCCAGCTTATTATTAACACCTCGGCGCGACTCATCAATCAAAACTACACCATTTGCAAAGAGCATACACCAGGGAACCTCTCCTTGTATATCACGCGTTAACACATACATCACCAAGGCGAATAAAATGGACTAAGAGTCAAACCCTGGTACAGCGCTGTCAAGACCAAAAAATGCTCGGAGTCCTCTTCCACTGTCCTTACCCAGGTCTTCGCCCCCTCATACATGTCCTTAATCGATCGAATGTACGCCACAGAGATCCCTCTCGCCTCTAAGCATCTCCACAGAACCTCCCTAGGGATCTTTTCATAAGCCTTTTCCAAGTCGATAAACACCTTCCTCTATCTATACTGTTCTACCAGCCTTCTCACTAGGTGAATTGCCTCAGTCGTTGAGCGACCAGGCATAAATCCAAATTGATTCTCCGAAATAGTTACTATCTTTCTCAACCTCTGTTCCACCACCCTCTTCCAAATCTTCATCGTGTGACTCAATAACTTAATACCACGATAGTTATTGTAACTTTGAACGTCACCTTTGTTCTTATATAAAGGAATTATCGTTCTACATCTCCACGCCTTGGGTATCTTAGCAGTTTTAAAAATATTGTTAAACAAATGGGTAAGCCACCTCAATCCAGCACTGCTAGCAAACTTCCAAAAGTCTATCGGAATCTCATTCAGCCCCATCTTCCTGCCTCATCGCATCTTGCAAATAGCCTCCCAGATTTTCTCTACCTTAAAATGCCTATAATAGCCGAAGTTGCGAGATTTCTCACTGTGCTCCAACTCCCCTAACACAATACCTCTGTCCCCCTCATCATTCAAGAGCTTATGAAAATATGAATGCCATCTTTTCATAATAAGAACGTCCTACACCAAAACTTTTCCATCTTCCCCCTTAATGCATTTCACCTGGTCCAGATCCCTACCCTTACGCTCCCTAGTTTTGACGAGCCTGTACAACCTCTTTTCCCTGCCTCGCTCCACTAGACCCGAATATACTCTCTCAAAAGTTACTGTCTTAGTAGTCGTAACTGCTAACTTAGCCTCTTTCTTAGCTAACTTGTACTCCTCCTTGCTCACCCGCTTCTTCTCTTCTTCCTTACTCTCATCCAACTTAATGTACACCGCCTTCTTCGCCTCTACCTTCCTCTTAACTTCTTCATTCCACCACCAATCCCCCCGATGCCGGCCAGACCAACCCTTCGTGACACCCAAAACCTCTCTAGCAGTCTCCTTAATACAACCTGCAGCCCTATCCCACAAGCTATCTACTTCTCCCTGACACTCCCACGCCTTCATCCCTTCCAACTTCGCCTCTATATCTAAAGCACTGGCCGAACTCAGGCCACCTCACCTAAATCTAGGTCGACCCTCCCCACCCTTCTTCTTCTTGCCCATCTTTATAACCAAATCCATCACCAGGAGTCTATGTTAAGTCGCAAGATTCTCATTCGGAATAACCTTACAATCCTTACACAAGGCTCTATCCCCCTTCCTAAGCAACAAAAAGTCAATCTGGGTCTTGGCTAACTTACTACGGAAAGTAACCAAATGCTCTTCTTTCTTTGGGAAGCTGGATTTCACTACCACCAACCCAAAGGCCCTCGCAAAATCCAACAGAGCAGTACCCTCATCATTCCTATCCCCAAAACCAAAGCCACCATGCATATCACTGTAACCAATCGGCAAATGACCGATGTGCCCATTGAAGTCCCCTCCAATGGAAAGCTTCTCTGAACTAGGCACACCTCGAATCACCTCATCTAGGACCTCCCAAAACCTCCTCTTCTCCTCCTCAACCAGTACTACCTGTGGCGCGTAAGCACTACAGACGTGCACCGTAAAACCCCCAATGATCAACTTAATAGTCATCATCCTATCATTGGCCCTATTAACCTCCACTATCTGCCCTCTAAGATCTTCATCCACTAGGCTACCTACATCATTCCTACGCTTCTCATTACCTGAGTACTACAACTTGTACCCATCAACAGCCCTAGCCTTAGAACCTACCCATTTAGTCTCCCGGACACACACAATATTAATCCTTCTCTTTCTAAGAATCTTAACTGGCTCTATCGACTTACCCTGAAAGGTCCCTATGTTCCACGACCCTACCCTCAACCTAATATCTCCCGACTCCCCTTCCCTAAAACCCGCCCTCCGCGTCTTACCTTTAACCCAACACCTGACCCCGAACCTACCCGCAGTCTCCCACACCCCCAGGCCCCCCAGGACATGACTCTAGTCCACCATCTACTATCCCCACCGCCACTACCCACAGATCAAGACACAGCCCCAAACAAACAAGCAAACTAACAAAGCAAATAATAGAAAAATAATCGTCACGCACAAACCTCTAACTGGTCTAGCAACTAGAACAAGACAACAATAATCTACCAACAAGAGTACACAGACACACCAACACCAACAGTAGTCCACACAGCACACTAATATTCCTAGCAGCTAAGACAAATCAACACAACCCCAAATCCAAACAAAGCAGCCAATTCCCACTACAAAGACCAGTAACAGTAAACAGATGCAGAAAAGGAAAACAGAAACAAAAACAAAAAATAAAAATAAAAAACAAGGGAAGCTGGAAATAAAAAATATAGATGGATCAAAACTATATACAGTGGCTAAGTAAATAAATTTTAGATGTCATCGGTACGCCTGTGGGCTGCGGGTTCCGTCAGCTTGGTTATAGAGATTGCTGTCGGAATAAGATCGTCGGTAAAAAGGCTGCTGGTAGTCGCCTGAGTGTCACCGGAGAGATGTCGGATTATTACTGTAGAGACTTCAGGGTGCCGCAGATGAAAACCTCTCTCGTTGCAGGAGACAAGCCGGTCGGGACACTGAAATCCGCCTGTGATAGCAGTGGTGGGACAAGCAAAGGAGATTTTGGGGGGGCGAACCTACAAGGGGGCTGAGGGAGCGAGGGATCTGGGGTGGGAGACGAGGGTCGACCTTACCTTTTCCGGCTCGTCGATATCGTTGCCGGCGTCGAAAGCTGCCGGTCAGTCGGAGTTGGCGTGAGAAAAGAGATAAAAACAACACTAACAAAATTGGTGAAAAAATGGATACAAGAGGCCAAGAGTTCTGGGTCAAGATGTATTTGTGTCTGAATCTGAATATACGTGTGTTAATGTAAGTGTTTTATTAAATTGATACTTATAATTATTTTTACAAAAGTTAGTCAAAATATAACAAAGGCATACATTTTTTAGCAAGGATTGATTAGTAATAGAAGCGATTAACACATGCCTAGTGAGTTTTGCACATGTCATTGGTGATATTGGTTATCAACCAACAAAAGAAGTGAAGTGTAAAAGTATACATGCTATTACTCAAAGGCAACTTCAAGTTCAAACCAGATCAAAAGTTGATGGAATTAGGACAAAGGCACAATTGCTGAAAAAATCTCCATCAAAGATGACACAAGATCAATGGGCTCCACTCCTTTGGGACCGATGCTTCCAGAATCACATTTACAGATTCAAGACTTGGTCGTTCTAGGAGGTCAAATACATGAATGGAGGATAGCTTGAAAAGAAGCTATATTTGGTGATATCCTCCAAGAAAGGATTGGGAGACACCACATTTAAATGATCTTGGGTTTTGAGAGAGTATGGACGTCCATTTCAATGTTTTGGGGTTGGGTCACTTTTGGGCCCATTGTGTAATAAATAGCCCATGGCTATAAATAACTAGTTTTCTTTCATTTTTAGGTAGTTGATGAATGATAAATTAAGTTACACTTGCGAGTGTTGTTTTTAGGCTTGTTGGGAGGTTATGAATTGTTGAGAAACGTGAGTTGCTCGAATCCGTTTTCGTGGGGTCTTCTTAAGAGGTTAGTGCTTGTGATACTTCGATAGGAAGGTCTTCGGATTTAGTGTACCCTTAGGTTGTCCTCTCTTTATCATTTTGTGTCAATCTATCTATTATTTTATCTTTCGTTCCTTTACGTTATTGTTTCGTTTTCCTTTGTTTCCTTTGTTTTCGTGTTGTTTTTATTTTTGTAGTTTCGTCTTGTATCACTGAATATGTTGTTGTTGTTGTAATAAATAAAATTATTTAATATGAGTAAATCATGCAAAAATAAATGACACAAAGCACATTATTTTAAAATCAATGACAATACTATCGTGACTTTTACGGAATATTATTATTATTATAATAATAATATTAATATTAATAATAATAATAATAATAAAATATAATAATTAGACGTTTGTAAATTATGTGTGTGAACATTAAATAATTTCAATAAGTACTAACCAATTACGTTAAAATATTATATTTAAATTAACATATTGTAGGAAATGACGATAAAAATAATTTGTATATTTTCAGATTATGACTCTGCCACATCAGTAATTATTTGATATAAGAATAATGTGTAAATTAAAAAATATTAATATTTGAAATATTTTTCATAAAATTGCAATCTAAAAAGAGCATCGAAAGATGAAAATTGAATATCAACAACAATTGTATAATTTGTTTGGAAAAGCTTGGGAAGGAGAGGGAGTTGATGTGTATGCCTTGCTCGCATTTGTTTCATGAAGATTGCACTATAACTTGGCTAGAAAATGGCCATTCTTGCATACACGGTATGCCGTTAATGTTATTAACTTCATGTATCTGTTATCTGTATCTAGTATTAATTTCATGATTTATTTATACTAATTTAACTGCACGTGCATCGCACATCTAATGTTTGATTATTTATAATTATTTAATTTTATCTATTGCGTCAATTTTTAGTGAAGTGCAAAAAATTTAAATCACTTTTCAAAGATTCTTCATACTTTAATATAATAGAGTTTAACTAATATACTCTTTCAGTGTATATCGTTTTTACACCGTCAGGCGTCAATACTAATTGCATGTAGGTTCTCAAGTCTTTTTACCTTTTTAATAAATTATAAAATAAAAATTATAAATAAGGCAAATAATAATATAAGGTAACTTAGGACTCTACACTCATTCTATCCAAATAAATCATTCTTTTTATCAAAATTATAAAGAGTTACATTGTCGTCTTGTTTGCATCCATCAAGTTTGCATATTTGAATGTTCAGAATTTTCTTACAATTGAAAACAAAGAAGGAAAGATTGCACTGTAATTTTATTACTTGGTCGATCATGCAGAATTTTTAATAGTCATTAAATTGCATCTAGAGTTCAAAGCTTCAAATGAAGCAGTAAAAAAATGAAATTACATATCCATGATCCTATTTCTTATATTTATTTTTAAATCAAATCTTTTTAAAATCAAATTTAGTTGATTTAGAATTCTTAAACTTATGAAAAAAATGTTAGTTGTCTTTAATTCTAATGAGTTCTAATAAGGAAAGGTTTTACCATAAATATATTTAATTAATGTGCAACTCTTAAATATTAGGAAAAATAGTAAAAAGACGATTGTCTAAAACAAATAATTTTAATGAAGGATAAAAAATTAATGAGAAAATACATAAAGTCCCCCTGATCTTGTCCGACTTTTTCAAAAAGACACCTAAACTATACTTCCGACACCTATTACCCACGAATCTTACTTGAATCAAAAGTAAAGTTTAATTGTCTTTCTAAGGCTCTTCATACTTTTAATATATTATAGATTGTATATTTAGATATAGATAGATTATAGATAGATATAGGTATAAATTATAGATATAGATATAGATATAGATATAGATTATAAATTATATATATAAATATAAATATAGATTATAGATATATCTACGTACTAAGTTTGAGATAATTTACCCTTAGAAGAATTATACTACGTTACTTGTGGATTTGAAGTCGTCGATGAGATTAAATTTATACGTAAGTACAGAAGATCTCAATATATGAAATCACAACGTCACAATTGAATTACAAGCTCAACAATTACGTAAAGCTCCATGCATGTTCCATGGGGTACTATGGTGAGACAACTTGAGAGGGTGGGGTTTGGGAAATAATAGCTAAAATCAGTGGCAGAGCCAGTATTTTAATTGAGGGGGTTCAAAGTTGAAAAATATGGACGAAATAATTAGTCGAAGGGGGTTCAACGTTAATTATATATACATGAAAAATAATTTTAAGTTTATATACATAGTATAATTTTCCACTGAAGGGGGTTCGGATGAACCCCTCACTATGAATTGGATCCGTCACTGGCTAAAACCTCGTGTGCATTAAAAGGGGCGAGTTTGATAGAGTGAAAGTTGTACATGTGTAAAATTCTACCAATACAATTGAGGGAGGAAGTATATTTATTTGTGTCTTTTTCGTAGGTGGAGTGGGACGAATTTAATTAACATGTTTTTATTTTTTTAAAATAGAACATTTAATGCTAAGTTTTTTTTTGTTAAAAGGAAGGATTCGGGTAAAAATTTCTTAACAACTAAGAAAAATTTGATCTCAAAGTATGACAGCAAAGATAACTTTAGCTTCAAAATATGCCGAGAGTATATTTAGCCTCAAAGTTCTAAACACCAACTCTCTAGTTCTAACTTCTCTCCCAACTTCCTATTTGGTGTTGCTACTTTGCTTATCAGGTTTCTAGAATGCATTTATATTGTTTAGTGTTCATCTGAATTTAATACTTTTGATGACACAAAAAATAAAATTATATGAAAAGATCCACTAAAATTGCAAGAAATAATTTTTCCTTTGTTTTAATTTTAATTTATGTGACATTGTATGTGCTGACACTATTCATTTATGTAACAACTTTTGAATTGACACAGAATTGAAGAAAAAAATTCTTTTGAAATTTGTGGTAACAAATAGACTTTTGACTCTTGTTTAGCTGTGTAAAACGAAAATTTTAAAATTTAGTTATTTCTAATTACATAAGGGTGGTGGCATTATTTTTTTTGGTCAGACTAAAAAGGAAAGTACAACCGACTTAGCAAATAGATTTTGAGAATAATTTTTGAAAATTACCTTGAGTATTTGCTTGGTTATGATGTTCGATTAAGATTTTTATGATGTTCAAATAATTTCAAGATTTCAGTTTTGACTTCCACTCACAATTTCTTTTTTTAAGTAAAATGCATGAATAAACATAATTTCAAATTTCATAATCACAAATTTTAAAAACTCAAATTTTTAAGTTTTAAGCTTTTTAACTTCAAAATCTATGGCTAAACGTTAGCTTAATTCTAGAAAATTAAATGTTGAATTCATAAAACTTAGATTGTAGATTTGCCTGTGCTCCTCTTATCAATTTTTTTGGGTAATGTTTTTGTTTTATCAATCATTTTGCAATGTTTTTTGGTATATGGGAAAAGGTAGAAGGTGGAAGCAAAGAGGGAGGAAAGGGTCCTAGCATATGGGATTCTCTTTTTTTTTTTTTTTTTCATTCGGTGTCCGGTTGGAGTTTTGACTAATATGGATTGTGCGTTGCAGAGCCCATTAAGGTGACAGCGCTCCCAACAGAGTTTTTTCCATACCCAAGATCGAACACCTTTGATAAAGGATGGAGTAGCCCCATCCACTCCACCACAACCCATATTAGTGCATATGGGATTCTTTTTCCCATACTCCAGGTAGTCATCAAATCTCTTTGCTTTTTCTCCCCCCCTCCCCCCCCCCTGTTTTGTTGAAGCTTTTGTTTCTTGTTAGGCAAAATATGTGATGGAAGCACTGGGGATGTGGCTGTAGATCAGTACCATCGCTAGAAGGTACAATCTAATTATTATTATTATTCTCTTACGATCTTATTCTTTGATATTTATTACTTGTTGCTTCTTTTGTTTGGTTGTTGTATTATTTATTGATTGTTGTTGTTAGTGTTCTTTACTCCGATATTTTATGTATGACTATTTTATTACTATATTTTCTTTTCTTACTGATTTTAATATGTTTTACTTGAATCGAGGATCTATCGAAAATGACCTTTCTATCTACCTTCACAGGACTACGTACACAACACCCTCCCCCGACCCCACTTTTAAGATTACATGGGGTATTATGTTGTTGACACCAAGGCAAATAGAAGGTCCAAAAGAAAGTAAATTTTTCCAACGGCAATTCCAAATTATACTTTTTGCTAAATATTAAAATTGACAAAAAAATAAATACCTTGTGTTCTTTTTTCTTTTTTGGTGATAAAGGGAGATTTATTCATTACTAGCTAAAGTTAAAAGCTTCAGTGCATTCCAAAGGCAAAGATCTAACTGGGGAAGGGTTCACCCTAACACTACACATACATATTTGTCTGCTAATACAATTACAACCATCTAGAGATAGTGGCATACAGTGCCCCATAGAAGAAGTTCCCGCCTTGTCTGCTTTCAACTGATGTCGAACAAACATGGGTGGAACTATCCATTCTTCACAAAAACCTCCCTTCACCAACTTATGGCCCTCCTTCGCTAGTATGTCAGCAACAACATTTGCACTTCTATCTTCGTGGATAATCTGCAGGTTCCCCTTTTTCTGTAGTGGATCCCTACAAAGGCAAATCGGATTGTTTTCATTAGAGCAACTAGCATTAATTTCTTTACAGAATTGTAACGAATCAATTGAAACTAAGAGCTGAGTATAGCTATTTTTTGCAGCCACTCGTACGCCCATGAGCAGTGCTGAAGCTTCTGCTTCAGAGGCAGAGTTAACGTTAATAGAAGCACTGAAACCTATCAACCAATCCCAAGTTTCGGATCAGACCACCAACGCCTCCCTTTTTGGATTTAGTATTGAATGATCCATCAACATTCAGCTTAAAACCCATATGAGGAGGTTTCCATTGTTGCTTGGCTCTATACGCAGCATTCGATTTCATTATCTTCATTGACTTGTCAGTTAAGTAGACAAATTCCATAGCTCTTTCGTAGGGAGTGTTGACATGTATGCTAGAAATAGTTTCGTTAAGAAGATTATGATTACAATTGAGCCAAATTACCCATAAGTAGAAGGGAAAAGCCTGTTTCCAGGTTATGGAGTTGTTTTGAAAGGAATTTTTAGAAGTCTTAACTCGTCTAACCAGTTATCCTCATGGTCGGAGGCTAAGTTTGCAATAGTGGTACCCACATTCAGATTCTCCCAAAGTTGCTTAACATGGCAACACTCCAAGAAGATATGTTTTGACGTTCCTGCACAGGGGGTCAACATCTAGACCAATTTATTTTAAGTATGTTTTGGTTGGGAGCCTAGAGTGGCAGCAAAGCCAGATAAAAAAATTGATTTTGTTCGGGCAGTTCAAAGCCCAAATCCAAGAGAAATTCTTTTGATTCATCAATTATGTGGATATTGTATGAGGCAATTTGGTCATAGGCAGAACGCGTGGTAAAGATACCATTGTGTGATGGAGCCCAGACCAATTTATCTTGGGTAGTACTGCCTGAGGGTATGATAGTTCGAGGGAGCAAATATTTTATTTCCAATGGAAGGACATAACCTATCTTATTAAGGTCCCACTCCCCATTATTAATGATATTACTAACTGTCAACTTGTCATCCTTTAAGGACAAGGGGGTATAAATTATGCGCGACAGAGGTTGACAATTTGGGATCCAGTTATCGTGCCATAAGCTTACCTTGTTTCCGTTGCCAATGTCCCAACAGAGATATTTTTTTCAAATTTTCCAGGCTTCAACTACTAAGCTTAGGGATTTTTATGGTCTCACCAGTGTGATTAATGCTGATCTCTTGACCATATTTACTTAAGACAAGATTTGTCCAGAGATTGGGCTGGCCATTAAAGGTTTTCCAGGCTAGTTTGCATAACAAAGCCATATTTTTATGACAGCTTCTTTGCAATCCCAAACTACCCAAGTCTTTAGGGAGAGTAATGGTTTGCCAATTTAATAAACGCAACTTTTTCTTTTCGTTTGTGGTACCCTAAATGAAATTTCATTGGATTTGATCGATTTTCTTAGTAATTTGTTTTGGAAGCTTGATGTAAGTCATAACATGAGTAAGGATACTATTTAGACAAGTCTTAGCCAGGGTAGTTCTTCCGGCAAGATTGAGGAACCTAGTTTTCCAGCCCGCCAGCTTATTCCTTAAATTTTCGATAATAAAGTTAAAATCACTATTCAAGGGTTTCTTGTCAAAAATAGGGAACTCCAGATATTTTTCAAAATTTTGGCAGCTTTTGATATTGAATAAAGAGGTTATACTTGTAACGGAGGATGCCGAGCAATTTTTTGAGAAAATCAGTTTTGATTTTTGATTGTTAATAGATTGACCGGACCAGTTGCAGAAATTTTGGAGAGTAGCATTTATAGCTTCGCAGCTGGGGGCATTGCTTTCGGTCATAAGAATGAGGTCATCCGTAAAGAAGAGGTGGGATAGCGGTGGGCCCCGCTTGGTAATTTTTATCGGAGTCCAAAGCCCCTGATCTACTTGTTGGTTTATGTTGTGGGAGAGCACTTCCATGCAAAGTATAAAAATGTATGGGGAAATGGGGTCACCTTGACGTAAATCCCTAGAAGGAATGAAAAAATCAGTTTGTGTACCGTTAATTAGCACTGCTACTGAACTGAAACTGATACACGACATGATTAGATTGATCATATTTGGAGGAAAATTGAAGTATACTAGGGTATGTTTGACAAAAGACCATTTTATTTTGTCAAAAGTCTTTTCAAGTCAATTTTCATGATAAAGTATCCTTTTTTACCCTTCATTTTACTAAAATGCCTGATAATTTCTTGGACGCTAATGGCATTGTCTGCGGCTTGTCTGTTCTTTAGGAAGCTAGACTGACAGGGCCCAATTATCTTGTTGATGATTGGGCACAGTCTTTTGGCAACAAGCTTGGTTATAATTTTGTAAGAAGAATTGCACAAGCTGATGGGTCTGTATTGTTTCAGATTAGAAGCATTATTGCATTTAGGAATGAGGCAAACGAGTTTTGTTCACTTCATCCGGAATAGTTACCTTAATAAAAAATTCTTTACAAAACTTAATAACTGAGTTGCCCACAATGTCCCAATAACGTTGGGAGAAGAAATGGTGTAAGCCATCTGGATCAGGCGCTTTATACGGTTGAAAGGAGAAGACAACGTCTTTGATTTCTTTTTCAGTAGGTTGGTTCTTTTTCAGTAGGTTCCCTCGCTAGGTCCTCTCTATCCATGCTGCTAATACAAACTTTACTTACAGGTACTTGAAGTAGGAGGGACTTTTGATGAGAAGTGGTGAAGAGTTTTTGAAAGAAGATTTTTGTTTGATTAATAATAATAGATTGATCATGGATAACCGAGTTATCTTCAAGAGTAAGGCTGACAATACAGTTTTTTCAGCGTTTAATGAGAGTGGACATGTGAAAGAATTTTGTGTTGGCATCATCATTATTTAACCAGTTAATGCGCGATTTCAGCTTCCAATAATCCTCCTCCATCTTAAGAATCAAATTAAACTCAGTTATCAACTGATGTTCTAAATTTTGGAGAAAAGAACTATGGAAATAGCTAGGGGAGTTTTGTATACCCTGGAGCCTTTTAAGTATTCTATCTTTTCTTCTAAAAATGTTACCGAACTGCTCCTTGTCCCAGGGTATTGCATTGTCTTTGAAATTTTCAATTGCATGGGAGAGTGATGAGCTATTGGTCCATGCATTTTGGATGGAGGAGGGAAAATCAGGATGTGACGTCAACATAGTTTCGAAACGGAATATTTTTTTGCGGAGGGTGGGGTCATCCTTATAAATATAGCGGACAGTGGTCTGAATGCGTAAGGGGGAGATGTCTCACTCTGTCAAGGCATTCAAAAATTAAGGCGTTACTTTTCTTAAACCGCTTGTTTAGCCAAGTAAATCTATTGCCTTTAAAACCCAAATCTATGAATTCGCAATGATTTATCATATCTAAGAAGTCCGAAGCACGAGACCGATTCAAAACCTTACCTCCTTTTTTGTCCGAGCTAGTCAGAAGATCATTAAAGTCTCCCCCTATAAGCCATTTACCTGAGTAGCTGTTTTTAATCTGCCATAATATTTTCCTTTTCCATCTATAAGTACTTGCATAAATACTACTAAATAGTCAAGTATCGTTTAAGGATCTTACCTTCACGATGACTTGTATTTCTTGATCAGTAGTAGCCACATCTGATAGCTCAAGGATTGAGTCATCCCAAAGAACGGCCAGTCTCCCAGCATTACCTACTGCTGGTACTTCATCCACTCTATTGAAAGGAAACTCATTAAGAAGGACCAAGTGGTCCTGCATTTTTGTTTTCAGGAGAGCAACAAGAGGGGGTTTATGCCAATCAACTAACGACCGAAAGTGCCTCCAAAATTCGGAACCGTTTGCGTCTCTACAATTCCAAATTATTAGATTCATTGATTGGTTGAGTTGAAGGGGGTTTATTAGGCGAATTTCCCTTGAGGAGTTGTTCAAGAGGGAATTCTGTTTTACCACAGACGGATTCATGATTAACATAAAGTTCCTTATGTCCTTGTTGCACTGGCGTCGAAAGTGTAAGGAGCTTTTGATTAAGTTTTGAGGGCAGATAAGGATGAATTTTGTTAGATAGAGTTGAGTTCGAATCTAAGTGTAAAGATTTTGAGGGAGAAGCATGGCGTGATTTAATGCCCTCCTTGTTGTTGGTTGGTGTATTCATGTGGAGATTACTTACCTCCTTATGGTGAGGTTGATGGAATAAGGATCCCTTTTTACCTTTCTTTTTGTTGAACGCTACTGCAGTCCATCTTTCTTCAATTGATGGATTCTTTGTTGAGCTTTGAGAGTCGAGGATGGCAGTAGGAGCAGGGCCCTGAGATTTCGGAGGTATTGTTTGGGCGGAGATAGTATAGAAACTTGTTATTTACCAAAACTACAACGATTCAAACTTAGGTGGATCCATTAAGGTGTTTTATTGACTAATTTTCTTGTTTACTTGATTTTTTTAATTTTTGTAAAAAAAAGAAAAATAAATAGAAAGAAATGCAATTTAAATTATATCAAGTATTAATATTTTATTGAGTAATTTTCTTATTTTTGTTGATTCTTTTATATTTTCTTTAAAAGAATAAATTTTATTAAGGAAAACAAGCATTTTTACTATAGAAAGTGCTGGTTCTCGACAAGCATACAAAAGGACACTATGGGGCGTTTTGCCATAAGAAATATTCTCTTTTTTTCAATTTTTTTTTTCACTTTATTAAAGTTGTGGTATTTGGCCATGAAATTTTCAAAAATTATTTCAGAATTATTTTCTGAAAAGTGAAAACAGTTTTTTGTTGTTTTCACTATTTTTCAACTCTAATTCCAACTTTTATTATTATTACATATAACTTCAATTTTTCAAATTCTTACACAAGACCCTCGTAATGTTTAAAAATTTTAAATGTTTAGTCACTGATGTAATCAATGATGATTTTTCTTTTTACATAATTGTTGATTGAACATGATTAATACAAAAATATCACCATCTTTCTGCTGAGATTGTATCTAAGACATTTTTGCATTATCTTTCTTCAATTTTGTTTCAACTCTATCTTTCTTCAATTTTTGCATTATCTTTCTTCAATTTTTGCATTTCGGCTGATTGAACATTTTTGCATTTTTGCATTATCTTTCTTTAATTTTGTTTTAACAGCTTGAGTTAATTCTTGAAATTGGAAAAGCTGAAAAGTTATTTGAGAACAAGCGAGGACCTAGTGAAGATCCAAATCAAAAAACAAATGATGCGTCTAATAATGCATCTTAACAAATGATCCAAATTAATCATTCTATCTTGTGTAGTTCTGATGCTTGTTAAGAGAGTCATTAGTTGTCAGTCTTTGTTCTCGAGTGCTATTTTCTTTGTTAATGCAAGCTTGTTCGAGTAATGGAAGTGTCTATATATAAGAATCACATTTGATTGTATGTTAGTACGTAAATTGGTAGTTGGGTGATTTTGATAGTTTTTAAAAGTTGAGGGCATAAAATCATATTTAAAAAAGATTTTTCAAAAGTCTACAAATTTTTTTTTTAAAAGACATGGCCAAACACAACTCCAACTCTAATTTCAACTCCAACTTCTACATTTTTTAGTTTTCATGATAAAACGGTTACTATATTTTCAGTGAAAAGACTTAGGGTGTGTTTGGTATGAAGGAAAATGTTTTCCAGAAAAACAAGTTGATTTCTTACTTGTTTTTTTATGTTTGGTTGGTGGATGGGAAATATTTTTTAGTATTTGATTGGTGAATGAAAAAATATTTTTCAAAAAATACATTTTAGTGTTTAAATAAAGCGTAAAAATACATTTTAGAATCCTTTTTTAAAATATAAATTAAAAAATATTAAATCCTTTTTTGGGAAGGGGGTTGGTAGGCGGGTGGGTGGGGTTCAGAATAGATAGTAGGGGTAGGGTAAGAAAAAATTTTAAATTCTTTTTGTGAAAAAAAAATTAAAAAATTGGTCGGGGAGTGGGGGTGGGGTTAGTAGGAGCTGGGGGTCAATGTAGGGGAGTGAGGGGGAAGGGGGAAGAAAAAAATTAATTTTTTTTGAAAAATAATTTTTTTTTTTTAGGTTGGGGGTGGGGGGAAGAGAGAGTGGGGGTAAGAGAAAAGTTTGAATTTTTTAATAAAATGTAGATATTATTTTTGAAGGGGGCTGGTAGAGGTAGGGGTAGAGGTGGGGGGGGGGGGTAGGGGATGGACTAAGAAAAATTTGAAATAGTTTTTAAGACAATTGAATTTTGGTGGTAGGGGTGGGGTGGAGGTAGGGGTAGAGGTAGGGGTGGATGGAGTAGGGGTGGTGTCGGGGTGATAGGGTAATAGGGGCGGGGGACAGGGGGCAGGAGGCGGGGTAGATGATTTTGAGAATTGTATGAACATTTCAACTTGGCATAATACATAAATATGACCCTAAACTTGACACCAAATAATAACTTTGACCTTAAATTTTGACAGTGTGCACAAATAGGACCTTTAACTATTCAAAACTGCACAAATAGCAAAACGCGTGTTCAACACGCAAAACTGAGCGCGTCCAGCTTAAAATCTAAGGACATAATATATAAATATGACCCTAAATTTGACACCAAATTATAACTTTGACCTTAAACTTTGATAGTGCACAAATATGACCTTTAACTATTCCAAATTGCATAAATATGACTTTTAAATGACTTTTTACTATTATTTTTTCATTATTTTTGGCTCAAAGATGAAAATGGGATCTACTTTCTTTTGTCATTGAGGAAAAAGAACAATATTGAAGATTTATTAATTAGGTGGTCAGCCTCATACGAAAAAATCACGCGAGTATGTATATATATTATAAAGCAAAGGGCGAATTTATGTTATATAATATATCTAAATATAATTTATTTAAATATTAAATTAAAGATGAAACTATACTAATAATAAAAAAATTATAATTTTAATAAAACGTTATTAAGGATAATAGTAGTAGTATATTAAATTAACGTTATTAAAATGTTAGTATTAAATTAACGTTATCAAAACGTTATTAAATTAACGCAGGGGCGGATCTACGTGGTTGCCATGGGGTTCACCCGAACCCCCGCAGTAAAAAAATTACGTTGTATATATAAGGTAGAAAATCTATATTTATGTACGTATATTAATGTTGAACCACATGAAACAAGACACTTAGATAACCCAGTGGTGTTATTTTCTCTTCTTGGGCGCTTCCTTCAGCCTACTGCGTGGGTTCGATCTCTGTTAGAGATTTTTTTTTTTAATAAAAAAAACTAGGTGCTGCTACTATAGAAATAAATAAATAATAATAATAATAATAATTAAAAAAAAAAAAACGACGCCGTCTTAACACAAAAAACAAAACTTTGACAGTGCACAAATATGACCTTTAACTATTCAAAACTGCACAAATATGACCTCCTTCCAAATCAACCCTTTTAACGACGTGGCACCGTGTGATTGGATGAGCTTTCCACGTAGGCGCGAGTGAAACTCACGCATGAGGTTGCAAAATCGGAGGTCATATTTATTCAGGTTTTAAATAGTTAAAGATCTTATTTGGGCACTATCAAAGTTTAAGGTCAAAATTATAATTTGGTGTCAAATTTAAGGTCATATTTATGTATTATGCCTTTCAACTTTAAAGTGAGGTTGAAAGAGACTTTGGAAAATGTTTTCCTTACTTTTTGAAGGGAAGTCATTTTCCTTAGATTTAAGGAAAATAAGTTGGTTTGGAAAACATTTTCCAAAACATATAAGCCAACCAAATATAAGAAAATTGAAAAATGTTTTCCTTCATACCAAACACACCCTAGTTGCCTTTGAAAGCAGACATGACGACCCTGACCTGCTTCCAAGGCTCTTCTACATATTAGGATTATTTATTTCACTGATGTATTAAATAATTATATATCTCCATTGTCATCTCTCTATTGCTTTCATGTTTGTTAAAATTCATGGCAATTTCTTTATCTGAATTCATGTATTGATTCTATGACAATGATTTCTTTGAACATAAATTGTTGAATGTTTACCCCTAATTTTTGATTATGAATTTATCATTATCTTTAATGGAATATACTTATATGGTTTGTTTCATTTTGATGATGAACTAATCCAATATAGCTCAAATCATTTTCAACAGACAATAAAAAGAGAAATTTATTTGGAAGACTATAATATGCTTGAACTTAATGAGGTAATTTTTTCAAGATAATAATGAAGATAAAAATTAGTAGCTATTAATTGATTTTAAGGTTAAATAGATAACTCTATTTGATGCGATTATTCAACATTAGTAATTATATGCTAAAAGAAATTGATACTTGATATTTTGTAGTTACATTAAAAAATATTTCTCTAAAAAGCACTTGTGTTTATCTAACACAAAACGATGGATGAATGATGGAGAGAGAGGGTAGGGGATTGTGGTGGTCGAGGTGGCGTAAGGAGCTTGGCTAGGTGGGATGGTATGTAGGTGGGCGTTGGGGGTACATAAAAAAGATTTTTAAGAAAAAGTTGAAAAAAATAAAGGATTTTTTTTGAGGTGAGTGTGGGGTGGGGGAGAGGGTCGGCAGGAGAATGGATAAAATATATATTTTTTAAAATTAACAAATAAAGAATTTTTTTTTTTTTTGGATTTGGGTAGGAGCTCGGGGTGGGTGTTGTAACAAAAAAAGATTTTTTTTTTCTTAAAAAATTATTGGGGTAGGGAGGGTCCGGTTTAGGATGTGGGTGAGGTAAGAAAATGATTCTAAAAAATATATTAAATTTTTTTAAAAAATATTGGGTTGGGGTGGAGGGTGGGGAGGGGGTGTTGGGGTGGAGTAAAATTTGGGGTGAGTGTGAGATTTGGTGGGACGAGTGATTTTAAGAGTGGGTTGAAATAGTTTAATAGAATTAATTGAAGATATAATAATAAATATAAATAAAATACGCAAAAATATTAGTAATTGCAATTGTGATTTGCTATTATCCACGGGTATGGGTAGGTTTAGAGACTTAAGAAAGTCGAGTACCCCTAATAAAAATACTAACATTGCAATTTTCATATCAAAACATCTAAAATAATTGTAATTGTGATTAGTTATTAGTTTTAGTTGTAATTTTACCATTAACAATTATATTTAATATTTCACAATCAATAAATATGTTAATGTGTTACAATAAATATTGACTAATTTTATTATTTCAAAGAGAATAAACAATTTTTTTTTTTTTAAAAAGTTTCACGCATCGCGCGAGTACTTATACTAATATCTTTATAAAATTATATGCATTTAAAAATTTATATAAAAAAAATATTCTATTTTAAAAGAAGCATGAAAATATGTGATTTCTTAATAATGTATTAAAATATTATTATATTTTATTATGAACTATAAAAATTGAGAAAATTTATTAGTTTTCACAATTTTCATTTTTATGAGAAAGCCTGCAATTTTAAAAAATTCAATTGTATATCCGAACAAAAACTACAATTTTATATCAAATTATTTGACGTGGCATATCCAAATTAGGGGTGGGTATGGTATAGTATTGTACGGTATTTTAAACTTTGGTACGGTAATTTCGGTTTTCGGTATCTAAAAGAATAATACCATTATCATACCAAATTAGTTCGGTCTGATTCGGTATTTTTAAATTCGATTCGGTATTTTATGGTATGGTAATTCAGTAACTATACTTCATTTGATTTTGATTTACATATATTCATATAAGAAAAACTATAACTTAAAAACTTTAAAAACGTCTCAATCATATCAAACTACCAACTATCTTTGTTAATCATCTATACAACAAGAACATTTCAATCACGACTGAGTAACCCAAGATGCAAACTCTAAACAACATACATTACCTAAACTTAAGCATAGTACTTCGAAATAATAAGTTTCCCAAAAAATTTATTTCTGAATAAAAGTTACTTTTATGTTAAATTGTCTAATGGATGACATATAAATATATTTAATAATCTTAAATATAATATATTTAGGTTTTATCTATTATTAAAAAATTTCGGAGTGGTATACTGTATTTATTGCATAAATACCAAATACCATAATATTTTAAAACTACTACCAAATACCATAACATCCATACCGTGGTATAAAAAATTTAATTTTGGTATGGTATTCGGTATATATATCATACCATGCCCACCCCTAATCCAAATGGACCCTTATAGTAACATTTTGACTCTTTAGAGGTTAAAATAGAATAAATTCCAGAAAGAGGGAATATATGTCAAATACCTAAAACTTTAACCCAATTCCTTTGTATTGATATTTCTCAGTCTTTTTATTGAATCATAAGTAAATTGAAAAAAGGAAAAAGAAAAAGGCCCTGCCTCCGTTATAAACTTCGTTGAAGCCCTAATACCATTAATTATTCCTTTTCCTTCTGCAAAATGAGTATGTTCCTTCTTCTCCCTTTTTTTTTTTTTTTTTAATGTCAATTTTATGTGTTTTATTTACAAATTTGATGAGTTTTACAGATTTTTTCTTTTCAATTAGAATTTTTACTTATTAAGTTTGTTTGTTTGTTGTAAAATCAAGATTATTTGCTTCTTTTTTTAATTTATTTGCTTTTAGTACGCAAACTTAAGGGCAAAGATTTGTAGGACACAAAAAACAAAGAGAAGGATTGGTCTATAATATAATGGGATTGGTGTATACTGTTGATATGTTTGGTGCTCCATCACTTTTATTCCAAGTAGATTTTGCAATTTCACTTTCCACAAATTATTTGCTTTAATTGTATCGTGAATTGTATTAGAAACTATTGTTGTTTTGTATATATATATATATATATTTGTTGTTTTGGATCTTTTAATTAATCCCTTGAATTGACCCTTCCTCTTTTATTAATTAAATTTCAGGTTACTAAGTTGAGTTGGTAGAGAGATATCAATAGTTGTTAGTTTCAATGTCGAAATTGTATGGTCGTTTGAAATACCGTAATTCCTCCTCGGATGCAACTGTTAAAATTCGTCAATTATTATCACCACAAGATGCAACTGTTGTAAGTTGTAAATTCTACCCTGCACAAGGTGGTCCTCCTGCTCGTTTACCCTCATTAGCCATTAAATTTGACCTTAATACTCACCACAAATATTGATCTAGTCCTGATCAACTTGAACACCAGCACTCTCGTACCAGCTCGACCCGTTTCCATCTTTGCCATACTCCTCCATCCACTTCATATAGCAAGTCCTTGTTTAAACTAATGCCAGGGTCTACTGAGAACTGGGGTGAGGAGTTTGATAAGAATTACCGTCATCTTGTTATTCATGATATGATTGGTAAAGTTAGTGAAGTTGTTGATGATGAGTGTAACAAGGATAGGATACGCTTGGATGTGCACGTTCGTGTTAAATTAGTCGTTCACCATTCGTCATCCGTACTAGTACGCATGGTAAAGAGTATGGAGGTTGATGAAAATGCTGTGAATGACAACTGTATGATTTGCTTGGAAACGCTTGGGAAGGAGAGGGAGTTGATGTGTATGCCTTGCTCGCATTTGTTTCATGGAGATTGCGCTACAACTTGGCTAGAGAATGGCAATTCTTGCCCTGTTTGCCGTTATGATCTCCTAGCTACCTAGCTTCTATTTTTCTTCTTTCAAAATATAAAACGAAGGAAGAAGCATCAGTTGGGTCCTTCTTTATTTCTTCTTAGATTGATTGATGTATTTTATGCTACAATTATCCATGCTACCGAATTACAAACTCTTCTGGTTGAATGTAAAAACCTTATTTGTCTATTTATATTGAAGCCGCCTGCTATATTTAACCAATAGCTTTATGTTGACATTTCAATTGTGCTTTGTAGGCTTTCAATTGAACTATTTGCGAGGCAGTATGATTATCTGATGGAGAATTCCTCTCTTTTAACGGTTAAAAATTTGCCCCCGTCCTTTAGCTTCTGTAAAGGAGCAATTGAAATTCTTAACATATATGACTTGTTATATAAGTTATTCAATAGATTCTTTATATGACCTCTTTAAGAGAAGTTAAATCTTTGAGCTCTTAGAAAAACAAGAAAATTGGATCTTATAATTTGTAACTTTGTTTTTTTTTTTTTTCTTTTGGGGGGTTGGGGGGTGCGGGTGGGGGTAGGAATACAAATTTGCTATGCTGGCTGCGTATGTTTTTGGCAATAGATATGCCTATTGATTTAAAGGTCATCAGTGCAAGTTCTTCTCGGAAGATAAAAGGGAACCGATACCTGTCTTTCTCTAACTTTTTGCACTATTCTGCATCTTTTTGATGCCAGCAATGAAATTTCTCATTACTTCATCAAAAAAAAAAAGGGGGAACAAATACTCAACAGATAGGCGTGGTGTATTGGCTACTAAAAATAAGTGTTACACATGTACAAACAACTCTCAACTGATTAAAGAGAGGCACATCTTCTGCAACGGCAGACAAGGTATCGGGAATCAAACTTATCACCACATCCTGAAACAGGTTTGCTCAACATAATGTATAACTGCAAGGTGCTCTGTTTCTAACTAAGCATAGTTATGATTTATTGATGTTAAATACATCGTGGTTTTCTTTCTAGGCAGTATTTCTCGCGCAGATACTTCTAAAGTTGTGCTGGTTCGCAGATTAAAGCAGAGCAAATAGACTACATAGAAAAAGTGTTGTTTTCCAACGTTTTTGGGTACAAGAATCTGTAATTTGACACAATAACTTCAACACTAGTTCAAGTTTAAAACAAGAACATTATGAAGTTGATACGGGTGTACCAAGCTGTCCAACAAGTTCTACAAGCTGTTCAACAAGTTCACGATCATTCACACGTAGCCAAGCTCGGGAGTTACAAAAACTCCAAGCTATGTTCATGCAAATGGCCGTGTGTGAGTTGGTACTTGAGCCTTCCAATGGATTAAATGTTTTTAAGTGTGAAGAGGAGCCTTGAAGTGTAATAAACTTGCACTCCAAGGCCACCCCTTGGCAACGGTAGGATGGTCATTTGTTATCTCCCTTTGTGGACTAATATAAATAGATAGTGTTAGGGTTATTTTGGAGTTGGTCCATTCATGATATTTTGAGAACACAAGACTTGTAATATTTTGAACTTCTCTCTTCCATTGGAGCAGCTCAAAATTGAAATTCCCAATTGGAGTGACATTTGGGTTGAATCTTGGCTAGAAACTAGGATCTTGAGGTCATTGAGTTCCTCTTGGTCCAAGTAAGAGTTTGGTAATAATATTCTTTAGTCTTAGGGTCCTTTTATGTTGTTAGGGTTTTTAGATTCTTGAATATTGTATGTCAAGTTACTATCTTTAATTTGTAATCTTGTTGTTTGTGTGGTAACATAGTGAAGCCGTGTGGGGCCATTTTCGATTCACTATAGTTGCTGCCACTTTGTTGCTCTTGTTGTTGTTATTGTAATCTTGTAATTTCTATCATCTTGTCATTTTTTGTAAACCTTGAAGTCTAGTGAAGCCGTGTGTGGCCTATTTCGATTCACTAGCATTGTTGTTGTTCATCTTGTTCTTCTTGTGTTGACTTGACTCTCTTGATACACACTCACTTTTGTATCATTTGGTATCAAAGCTTGTGGTTGATTTTGTTCCAACAAAATCAATCTTGGGTTTGGTAGTTGAAAAATACCAAAAAAAAAAAAACAAAAAAAAAAGGTTGCTGAAATCTAAAAATTCCAGAAAAAAAAAGGAAAGAGAAATCTGTCCATGTTGTTCTTGGCCGAAAAAATTGCTTTGTGTTGTCTTGGCCAAGATTGGTGTTTGTGTGTTTATATCTAGATTTTCTTTTGTTTGTCTAGTTTGTTTCTTGTGTTGATTTCTTTCTCATCAACACAAAAGGTATCTAAAGCTAAGTTGAGCTTAATATATTGACATTGCTATAGTGGACTTGAAGTGGTAGTATGATGAACGTGAAGAAGGCTGAGTTTGTGTGTTGTTGCTTGACTTTAAAGTGGGCTATTATTGGTGAATTGTGGTTGTGTTCTTGAAGTATTGTTGTGGTGTTCATCTTGATCTTCTCATCATCTCATAGCTTGACCACTATAAAGACTAAAATAGATCCAAAAGGGTTGTAAGACAAAGTTGTAAAGTTGTTTGTGAAAAGACTTGCCAACATCACTTCCTTGACTTAACAACCACTTTTTCTTAAAACAAGGAGCCTTGTCTTGTGGAACTAGTAAAGTCAAGCCTCATATTTTTGAGTTGGAAGAAGTTGAAAAGTTACAAAGTCATCCATTACAAAATTGTGAAGATTAAGGCTTCAAGTTGTTGAACAAAATGTATAGACCCGTGACCAATTTCATGCTGCCACACCACCTTAATCACTGTTCGCGTCATTAATTAAGCTCAGTTTGGATATTCTAGTTTCTAATTATTGATTCTTAGTTTCTTCTAATTGATTCGAAAACTAATTAGCAAGCTAGTACATTCCTACTAGGTTGTCAATTAGTCCTTTAAAGCCTTGTATTCGTGTCATCGTTTGTTTGTGTCCTTTTTGTCGTTTGAATACGTTGTAACTCCTTGGCTTTAGTACGACAAGACTTCTTTGAGTTTCAAACAAGAATTTACTCCGGACAAGAGCATACTCAAACCTTAAGGATTCATGGGTTACTAGCCAATCTACAACACTTGTAGAGCTCGAGTGTGAGTGATTCGAGAGCGTGTGAGTGAGGAGAGGTTTTAAACTAACTTATTTGTTGCTTGTGTAGGTGATACCTTGACAATGGAGGGAACCACGTCTCAAATCGTGGATTCTAATGAAATGGAGAATATGAGAGTCACTCTTGAGGCTATGACCCGAGCTCTTGAAAGGTTGAGTACGGAAATGGGAGCCAAAAGGGGAAAAGTGACGACTATTAGTGTGAGGTTAGAAAAAGTGGAGAGTCAAAGAAACTCTCGTCCTTCTACTCCTCGACATGTTTCGTCAAGTGGACATGATAGAAATTTCTCCACCACCGTTACTCCCGAAATATTGCCACAATTGTCAAATCCTTCACTAGCTCCACTAAATACGGCAAGCCAAACCACTCATAACCCCCTAAACTGAGACTCCAATAGACCAACCCATTCCCAAACTCTTCAAGTTCCGCAAGAGGGACTCGGACGTCATATGCCTCCACAAAATCCGAACCCTCCCTTCCAAGCTCCACTAAACCAAAGACCACCACCTCTACAAAATCCAATCCCTCCAAATCAAGTTCCAAACGTTCAAAACTGTCCCGTCCACTTTGAGGAATATGGTAGAAAGTATTATGAAGGGTATGGAGCCTTCGGCGATGGTTATATGAGGGAATAAGAGATAAGAGGGGGATGTGCGGATCCAAGAAGATACCGTGGGTATGGAGAAAGGGGAAACCGATACCAAGAGAGAGACGTAGGCATCAATACCATGACATTGAGCCTACCTTCTTTAAGGGTGAAAGCGACCCCGAGGTGTATCTTGCTTGGGAGTCGGCGTGTGAGAAAGTGTTTCAAGTGAATGATATATCGAAGGAAAAGAAGAGTTGTGCTAACACATGGTGGGAATATGTCAAACGGTTTGGTAATGAGTTGATTGATGGACAACCACCACCATGGTTTCAGTTGAGGTATCTAATGAGGCAACGGTATCTTCCCAAAAATTATCGTCATGAGTTGCTTGCTAGGTTGTACAATTTGTGACAAGGGAATCGAAGTGTAATGACATATTATGATGAGTTTTAACAACTCATGTTAAAGCTTGATCATCGTGGAGAACAAATTGGCCATGACATCATTCGATTCAAGTGTGGGTTGAACAAAGAGATCTCCACTCATTTGACGCTTCACAAGTTTGATAAGGTTGAAGGTATTTTTCAAGCAGTTCTTGAGATTGAAAGGGAGCTTAAAGAGAGGTCGTCGTTCAAGGCAAAGGGACCATCAACCACAGGTTGGCCGATGAGCAAAGATATGGTTCAACCATCTTTGGGTTGGCCCAAAAACAAGGACCAACCCGCCACTATAAGGCTGCCCGAGCCTAAAACAGTCCACCAATTTTCTCCCCGACAAGAAGCTCATAAGTATCCTAATTCTAAAGGGTTCCAATGTTTCAAGTGCCAAGGTTGGGGACATAAAGCCAATGAATGTCCAAACCGACGCAATGTGATCCTAAGGGATATTGTATTACCTTGGTGAGGAAGTGGGTCTTGACAAAGAAAAGAATGAGGACGAGCCTTAAGATGGAGAGGAACCCGAAAGTGAGCCACATAATGATGATGATGATGATGATGATTGTGAGGATGATTATCCACAAGAAGGAGAGTGCGTGGTTCCAAACTTTGTAGTGAGGCGTGCCATGATTGGTAAGGCGATAGATGATTCCAGCCAACGGGAGAATCCATTTCATACTAAATGCCTTGTGAAGGGAAGTGTGTGCACTTTGGTGATAGATAGTGGTAGTTGTGCAAATGTTGTTAGTGTTGCTATGGTGAACTTCTTCAAATTGCCAACTACACTTCATACTAGCCCTTACAAGTTGCAATGGTTGAATGAATGTGGCAAATTGAAAGTCATGAGGCAATGTGTGATACGGTTTAAGGTGGGAAACTACCAAGACGAAATGCTTTGTGACGTAATACCAATGCAAGCGTGTCACTTGTTGTTAGGTAGACCCTGGCAATATGATAGGTCTACCAAACATGATGGGAGGTCTAATCGATATACACTTGAGAAGGATGGACGAAAGGTCACACTTCATCCACTTTTGCCTTCATAAGTGAAGTTGTATCAAAGGATGAGAGAATTGAAAGAAAAGGGGAAGAAATCCAAAAATAAAGGAAAAAAAGGGAAACCCGTAGGTGGGGTAGTGGGGATATCTGGAGCTGCCTCAACATCAAAGGGAAAAGAAAACATGGTGATGTTGGTTAGAAAGAAGGAGCTCTTCGTGGATCATGATGAGGAGACATCCATGCTTCTTTTGGCACATTGTTTTAACACTAACCTCACTAATTCTTCTATTTCTCCTTTGATTTCTTGTGTGTTGCAGGATTATGAAGATGTTTTTCCCAAAGAACTTCCACAAGGGATGCCCCCACTTCGGGGAATTGAGCACCAAATAGATTTTGTGCCGGGATCACAATTGCCCAACAAACTGACTTATAGGAGTAACCCGACGGATACCAAGGAATTGCAACGCCAAGTTGAGGAACTCCTCAACAAAGGGTATATCAAGGATAGTATGAGCCCTTGCGCGGTCCCGGTGCTACTAGTTCCCAAGAAAGATGGGACTTGGCGTATGTGCGTTGATTGTCGAGCCATCAACAAGATAACAATAAAATATCGTCACCCTATTCCTAGGATAGATGATATGCTTGATGAATTGAGTGGTTCGTGTTTGTTTTCTAAAATTGATTTGAGGAGTGGCTATCACCAAATCCATATGCAACCGGGTGATGAATGGAAAACCGCCTTCAAGACCAAATTCAGTCTCTATGAATAAATGGTTATGCCATTCGGCCTAACAAAGGCTCCAAGTACTTTCATGAGGCTAATGAATTATGTGATGAAATCTTTTATCGGAAAGTTTGTTGTTGTCTACTTTGATGATGTGTTGGTGTATAGTAGGTCCTTAGATGAGCATGTAAAACATTTACAATGTGTGTTTGATGTCCTCCGAAAGGAGAAGTCATATGCTAATTTAGAAAAGTGTTCTTTTGGTGTCCAAGAAGTTGTATTTCTCGGTTTTGTGGTGAGATCAAGAGGGGTCTAAGTGGATGAATCTAAGATTGACGCTATAAAAAATTGGCCAACTCCCAAAATCATAGGTGAAGTGAGAAGCTTCCACGGGTTGGCTAGTTTTTATAGACGTTTTTTCAAAGGATTTAACACCATTGCCGCCCTTTTGACCGAAGTGATTAAAAAGGATCGGCCTTTCAAGTGGGGAGATGAACAAGCTAAGGCCTTCAAGGACTTGAAAGCTATGCTCATCTCGGCCCCTTTGTTACAATTGCTGAATTTTGACAAGACTTTTGAGATTGAATGTGATGCTAACAAAGTTGGTATAGGCGCAGTTTTAATGAAAGAATTGAAGCCTATTGCCTACTTTGGCGAAAAGCTCAAAGGAGCAACTCTAAACTACTCTATGTACGATTTAGAGTTGTATGCGTTGATTAGAGCCTTGGCCACTTGGCAACATTATTTATGGCCTAAAGAATTCGTGATCCGAACGGACCATGAGTCCTTGAAGCATCTTCGGGCACAAAATAATCTTAACAAACGGCATGCCTAGTGAATTGAGTTTTTTTGAAACTTTCCCTTATGTTATTCATTACAAAAAGGGTAAGGACAATGTGGTTGCCGATGCTTTGTCTTGAAAATACGTTCTTGTGTCTACTTTGTCTTCAAAATTGATGGGTTTTGAGATCTTAAAGGAATTGTATCCCGAGGACCCTCACTTTGCTCCCATCTATAGGGAATGCGAAGAATGAGGTAGGGACAAGTGGGATTCGGCTAGGGGTTCAAATCCCTATGCCAAGTTTGACGGTTACTTGTTTAAAGGTAGGCGATTGTGTGTACCATCTAGCTTTTGGAGTTTTTTGTGAGAGAAGCACACAATGGCGGTCTAATGGGTCACTTTGGAGTCAAAAAGACCCTTGGAATATTGGAGGAGCAATTCTATTGGCCAAAAATGCACAAGGATGTGTCTAGGATTTGCGGCCAATGTGTAGATTGCAAAGGTGACAAATCTCGGCTCCAACCTCATAGGTTGTACACCCCCCTACCCACCCCTTTACATCCTTGGCTTGATATATCTATGGATTTTGTGTTAGGGTTGCCAAGGACTAGAAGATGTCGGGATAGTATCTTTGTTGTGGTTGATCGATTTTCTAAGATGGTACACTTTATTCCATGCTCTAAATGTGATGATGCACCTAGTGTGGCGTCTTTGTTTGTTGATAATATTGTCAAGTTGCATGGTGTTCCGAGGACCATTGTGAGTGATAGGGACTCTAAGTTCCTATGTCACTTTTGAAAGTCCATGTGGGGTAGGCTTGGTACCAAGTTGTTGTTCTTCACTTTTTGCCACCCACAAATCGGTGGCTAAACGAAAGTAGTAAATAGGACTTTGGGTGCTATGCTATGTTCCATGATTAAGGAAAAATTGACTTCTTGGGAGGAACACCTACCATTAATTGAGTTTGCCTATAATCGTGTCATACACTCAAGTACGGGAATGACTCCCTTTGAGTGTGTATACGGCCTCAACCCCCTTACCCCTTTGGATTTAACTCCTTTGCCAAGTGATCTTATGATTAGCCTAGATGGAAGAAAGTGGGCAGATTTTATGAAAAAGTTGCATGAGAGGGTGCGACTTCGACTTGAGAAGAAAAATCAAGAGATTGCAAAGCAGGCAAACAAAGGAAGAAAGAAACTCATTCTTGAACCGGGAGATTGGGTGTGGGTTGATGATAGGCGAATTTACACGCCTATAGTGCTATATTTTACCCATATTTTAGCTAAGTTTTGAGAACAAATTATATAATTCATGCACTTTTAGTCCTTTTTCCTGTAATTGAGCTAACAAACGTGATTAGCAAGTTTTTAGGTATAAATGATGCAGAATTCAGCATTTTATGGATAACTTGACGCCAAAGAAAGCTTCACGAAAGAAGGAAGGGAAAGCTTACACGCCAAGGACCAAAAGTGGCGCATGGAAAATCTTTCCCGGGCAAAAATAACAATTCTGAAGACTTTGGGGACTAGCAGTAATTTATTAGGATAATGATACTTTAACCTAGTAGGATTGGGTTAAGTGTTTTATTAGCTTAGTAGAAGTAGGATATGAGTATTATAAATACCCTATTTTGCTAGAGATTTTGATAATTCTCTTCTTACCTTACAATTCATTCACTACTACTTTTAATTCTTCCATTAATTCTACTTTTTATTCTTCTTCTATTCATCTATTCAATTCTTAATTTTCGTAACAAGAGAAACGTTACTTTGCTAGGAATTCACGCCTAACGCCTACCACACTATTACTACACGAAATCTTTATTGTGGTATAATAACAATGTCAATTGTGATTTCCTTCGCATTCATGGGTAACTAAACTTCTCTGTTGGGGTTATGGAAGCCATATGAGATACTATCTATTGCTATGAGTTTGTGAATTCGTGACACGTATGCTGCTTATATCATTATTCTCTTCATCTTAATCTAAATTCTTTGTGGTTGCAAACGCATAGAATACGCTAGTATAGCATTAACTTGTTCGAAAGAAAAGTTATATGTGTGGAAAAGAGATAATGTCAAGGTAATAGGGTCCCATCCCCTATTAAAAAGTTAGTGCCGTAACTGGATTAAACTCTTGGAGAATTTGTACCGTTAGACACGCTTTAAGCTCGAAAGAGTTAAAGTGAAATAGTCCTTGTTGAGGTCGAAAGACGCTTGGATTTACCATCGAATACAATTCTCTATAAGCACATGTATGTCTGAATTCCGCACACTCATAGCCAATAGAGACGTAAAACTCTTAAGGTGGACATAACCCCAACTCCTCAATTCTCATTGTTTTACAACCTACTAAACATTCTTTCTTTTTTACTTTACTATTTTCAGTTTTTACTTTAATAATTTGGTTACACTTCACAATCCCCCCTTTTACGAGACTTGCACTAAAGGTCTAGTAATCTTAGCTTACTTGTTGACCAAGCTATTCCCTGAAGGATCGATACCCAACCCAGTTGGGTTCTATATTTGACTACGACCGCTTTACACTCCTACGAGAGCTGTAGATTGAGCGTTATCAAAAATTGGTGCCGTTGTCGGGGAATACGAGTGTCAATTAAGTTTGTGATAATTACTAGACCCTTTGGTCAAAGATTCTCGTACTTTTACTTTTAGTTTTTGTTTTTGTTTTCTGCAGGTTTTTATACAGTGCATTCCCCATACTCGAAGTTCTGGTCAACCGTTATTACCTATCAATCCTGAACCACAACGTATTGGCAGAATGGAGGCACAACACAAAATCGAAAGGATGGCTGCTCAAAAGGAACAAGCGAGATTAACTGCTCTTGCCGCCGCTCAAGTGCATCAACAAAACATTGACAACCCTGGGGGAGCAACAAATCCTGACGATGAGGACCTAGGTGATGACGAGTTACTAAACCCTAGGCATGCCGCTGAGATCGCCACACCTGCCAACAGAAGAGATCGTCAAGCTAGGTTTAGGACTGAACGCCGAGCTATGCAACCAGCTTTCGACGATGATGATGATGATCTTGATGGAGCCGGAGCCACAGGAGCCATAATTCCTCCACCATTAGCGCCCGGAGCCAAGTTCAACATCACAAGCACCATGATTCAGTTATTGCAACTCAAGGGATTATTTGGGGGACTAGCAGGCGATGATCCGAATATGCATCTCATCAACTTTATTTCTACATGCAGGTCGTTTGACAATCCTGGCGTTGGTCAGAATGCAATTCGATTACACCTATTTCCATTGTCTCTGTCTGGGGAGGCAACTCTATGGTTGAATGGGCTGACTCCTGATTCTATTACAAATTAGAGGCAATTGAGAGACGCTTTCCTAGAAAGATTCTTTCCGCCATCCAAAAGAGCACAATTGAGAGATGAAATCAGCAACTTCCGTCAGCTTCCAACTGAAGTTCTTCATGAACCATGGGAGAGGTTCAAGACAAAGCTAACGAGGTGCCCAAACCTTCACATGACCAGTGTCCACTTAATGGAAATACTATACAGATCTTTGAATTCGGTGACTAAGCCAGTGGTGGATAATGCGGCTGGAGGATCTTTTATGGACCTCACCTTTGGTCAAGCAAGCAATATGCTAGATCGTATGACGAAGCAATGTAGAGCTTGGCATACCAGGGATTCTGAGGTAGCAAGCCCCACTTTATCTATTGGCATGACTGCAGACCAAATGAGAAGAGAAGAAGAACGTGATCAAGATATGGCGCACATGAAAACACAAGTGGATCTTCTTACAAAGCATTTATTATCAGGGAAGACCAAAAAAGTGAAAGCTATTGCGTCAAAAGGAAGAGACGAATCTGATTCGGAAGAAGAGACCAACTACTTGAACATCAGGGGGGTTTCCGAGGTAATACCCAAGGAAACCAAGGTCGGAACTACTATGATAAATCTGGAAACAAGGACCAAGGTAGTTCGAAGAAAAAGAATGAAAAGAGTGGTTTGTACGTTCCCCCTGGAAGATGTGACGCCACCACATCTAGTTCTGGAAATATGGAAGAGATGATGGCTAAACTATTGAAAGGAGTGGAAGCAACGAGCGCTGGAGTAACGGAGGTAATAAATGATTTGTCCTCCATGAAACAATTAGTTGATTCCTATTCCACTTGAATCAAGCAGATAGAGCAGCAATTGAGCCAACTTTCAGCAGCACTCAATCAAAGAAAGGCTGGCACTTTACCTAGCGACACTATGCATAACCCAAGGAATGATGGGTCATGCATAGCCATTACTACCCGAAGTGGTAAGGTGCTGGAAACTTCAGCAAAAGGCAAGCAAGTGGTTGACGAAGTAGTGGACATTGATGATAAGGCGAAAGGGGAAGATGCCGTAGCAGCTGAACCTGACGTCCATAACGTCACCCCTCACGATTTGCAACCTGAAAAAGCTGAAAAACGGAAGCAAGAGGAGAAGAAAGCCGTAGAGAGAACAATTCCATTCCCACCACCACCTTTTCCCCAAAGATTAAAGAAGGTGGCGGATGATACAAAGTTCAGCAAATTCATGACTATGTTAAAACAACTAACCATTAATGTTCCATTGGTGGAGGCACTTGAACAAATGCCTGGGTATGCAAAATTTATGAAGGATCTTTTGACAAAGAAGCGGGCAGGAAGTTATGAGTTGAAAGATGATGTTCATCACTGCAGCGCAATCGCTACCCGATCAATAGTTCAAAAGAAGGCTGACCCCGACGCTTTCACTATTCCCTGCACCGTTGGATCTTTGAATTTTGACAAGGCATTGTGTGATTTAGGAGCCAGCATCAATTTGATGCCACTATCTATCTATAAAAAGTTGGGGTTGGGTGATCCTACTCCAACCAATATGAGGCTCGTAATGGCGGATAGGTCGGTAAAACGACCTATTGGTATTCTATGTGATGTATTGGTAAAGGTTTCTTCATTCATCTTTCTGGAAGACTTTGTTATTTTGGATTGTGAGGCAGATTCAGAAGTTCCCACCATCTTGGGGCGCCCTTTCCTTGCTACGGGAAGTGTGCTTATTGATTTGAGAGCTAATGAGCTTTCATTCCGAATAAATGACGAAGTAGTTCGCTTTGATGTGTGCAAAGCAATGAAGCAACCCAAAGAGCTAAACGTATTCTCGGTAGCTGATGTTTACTTTGATGATGAGGAAGAATCACTTGAAGAAGAGCAAATTATTGATGACCCATTGGCGATTGTGCTCATGAATGGAGAAAGTAAGGATGCTAAAAATTGCAAAGAAGCTATTTGTGCTCTATCAAGATTTGGGACATATCGCCATGCTCCCAAGAAGCTGGACCTTGATCTCAAAAATCGACCCACACCACCAGCTAAGCCATCTATTGAAGAGCCACCCACGTTAGAATTGAAGGAGCTGCCTAGTCATTTAAAGTATGCATTCTTAGAAAGCGGAAACACATTTCCAGTCATTGTGGCAGCAGATTTGGGTGAGCAACAAGTTGCAACACTCATTGCTATTCTACGCAAGTATATTAGAGACATTGGATGGACCATTGCGGATATTATTGGTATTCCACCTGGAATTTGTACACACAAGATTCAGCTTGAAAAAAAATGCACACCCACCATTGAGCATCAAAGGCGTTTAAACCCACATATGCAAGAAGTGGTGAAGAAAGAAATCATCAAGTGGTTAGACGCAGGAGTTGTGTATCCAATTTCTTACAGTACATGGGAAAGGCCGGTACAATGTGTTCCCAAGAAAGGAGGCATGGCGGTGGTCGTGAATGAAAAGAATGAGCTTATTCCACTTAGACCCGTCACCGGATGGAGAGTATGCATGGACTACCGAGAGCTGAATTCTTGGACGCTCAAAGATCACTTTCCAATGCCATTTATGGACCAAATGCTTGATTGATTAGCGGGGAAAGGATGGTTTTGTTTCTTAGACGGTTATTCAGGCTACAATCAGATTTGCATTGCCCCCGAAGACCAAGAGAAGACAATATTCACATGTCCATATGGCACGTTTGTCTTCAAACGTATGCCATTCGGGCTATGTAACGCACCAGCCACCTTTCAGCGTTGTATGATGTCCATTTTTCTGATATGGTTGAAGATACTTTGGAGGTATTCATGGACGACTTTTCAGTTGTTGGCGAATCGTTTGAAGCGTGCTTGGCAAACCTAAGTATGGCGTTGCAATGATATGTAGAATTCAACCTAGTGCTGAATTGGGAAAAGTGCCACTTCATGATAAAAGAAGGAATCATTCTTGGGCATAAAATCTCCGAAAGAGGAATTGAGGTTGATCGAGCAAAAATTGAAGTCATCGAGAAGCTACCGCCCCCAATTTCAGTGAAGGGAGTTTGTAGTTTCCTCGGTCATGCAGGTTTCTATCGGCGGTTCATTAAAGACTTCTCCAAAATTGCGAGTCCATTGTGCAAAATCTTGGAGAAAGATGAAAAGTATGACTTCAATAAAGATTGTTTGAAGGCATTCGAATGCCTCAAAATAAAACTCATTGAAGCCCCTATCATGGTAGCACCAGATTGGTCTCTACCGTTCGAAGTCATGCGTGATGCTAGTGGGGTTGCTGTTGGCGCTGTACTTGGCCAGAGGAAGGATAAATTATTTCATCCTATCTACTATGCTAGTAAGGTCCTAAACGAATCCCAAAAGAACTATACTGTCACAGAACAAGAGCTCCTAGCAGTTGTGTATGCTTTTGAGAAGTTTCGGGCGTATCTGTTGGGAACCAAAGTGATCGTTCATACAGACCATGCAGCTCTGAGGTATCTAATGACAAAGAAGGATGCAAAACCAAGACTAATTCAATGGGTTTTGCTGCTGTAAGAATTTGATTTCGAGGTTAAAGATAGAAGAGGTTGCGAGAACAAGTGGCTGATCATCTATCTAGACTCGAAAACGAGCATGTGGCGCAGCCTGAAATCGAGATTGATGATGCATTCCCTGACGAGGAGATCATAGCGACAATAATGGAAGGATTACCATGGTATGCCGACTTTGCAAATTTTGTGGTGAGTAATGTGATACCTGCAAACTTATCTTACCATCAAAAGAGGAGGTTTATGCATGATGTAAAACACTACTTTTGGGATGAGCCATATTTGTTTCGACGATGCGCGAATGGTGTTATCCGACGATGTATATCCCATGTAGAGGTGCCTACTATATTGGAAGCATGCCACACTTCCCAAGTTGGGGGACATCACGCAGGTAATCGGACAGCAAGAATGGTATTGCAAAGTGGATATTACTGGCCTTCGATATTTAGAGATGCCTACGACTTTGTTAGAAGATGCGACCAATGCCAAAGACAAGGTGCTATTTCGAAACACCATGAGATGCCCATGACGAAAATCCTTGAGGTAGAACTCTTTGATGTATGGGGTATTGATTTCATGGGTCCATTCGTAAATTCGTTTGGAATGAAGTACATCCTAGTTGCTGTAGATTATGTCTCAAAATGGGTTGAAGCTGTAGCGTTGGCCGACAATGAGGGAAAGCGTGTTGTAGCATTCTTAAAGAGAAATATCTTCTCTCGCTTTGGAGTACCACGTACTATCATAAGCGATGGAGGATCTCACTTTTGCAACAAGCTATTCAAATCCGTGTTGGCAAAATATGGTGCCAAGCAACATAAGGTAGCCACGCCTTATCACCCACAAACTAGCGGCCAGGTAGAGGTTTCCAATCGAGAGATCAAGCAAATCCTTGCTAAAATGGTAAATGCTAATAGGACATATTGGTCACGGAAGTTGGACGATGCACTATGGGCCTATAGGACTGCATTCAAAACACCAATTGGCATGTACCCGTACCAACTAGTTTATGGGAAGGCCTGTCACTTGCCCATTGAGCTTGAGCATAAGGCATTATGGGCTTTGAAGCGATTAAATTTGAATTGGGATGATGCAATGAATCTGAGATTGGAGCAGCTGAACGAGATGGACGAATTCCGCCTCCATGCTTATGAAAGATCAGACCTATACAAGGAGCGGATGAAAAAGTATCATGATCAGCGCATTGTTCGACGAAACTTTCAAAAGGATGATATGGTACTTCTCTTCAATTCCAGATTGAAGTTATTCCCAGGTAAGTTAAAGTCCAATTGGTCTGGTCCATACAAAGTTAACCAAGTCTACTCTTCTGGAGTAGTTGAGCTGGAAGACACTAATGGTGTTGCCTTCAAGGTGAATGACCAACGAGTAAAACCCATGTTTGAAAAAAATGCTACACTTATGAGTGATTATGGGTAATATATTGTGAGACACACATGGTTGATGAGTTTTGGGTAGTTGTGTATGATTCTTTGTGCCTTAACTTTTGACTATGAGTTGGCCACCATCACGAGTCTATGTTAGAGGTTGAATTGTTTCTACTAATGATCAGAAAACTACTCTTTGTTGATAATTGTTGTGCTTGTCTTGACGAATATTTTGTGTTGATACTGTGAAACCCTAAGTTGATGTTTAGACGGACATTATATTTTGTTCGAGGACGAACAAAGCTTCAAGTGTGGGGTGTTGATGATAGGGGAATTTACACGCCTATAGTGCTATATTTTACCCATATTTTAGCTAAGTTTTGAGAACAAATTATATAATTCATGCACTTTTAGTCCTTTTTCCTGTAATTGAGCTAACAAACGTGATTAGCAAGTTTTTAGGTATAAATGATGCAGAATTCAGCATTTTATGGATAACTTGACGCCAAAGAAAGCTTCACGAAAGAAGGAAGGGAAAGCTTAGACGCCAAGGACCAAAAGTGGCGCATGGAAAATCTGTCCCGGGCAAAAACAATAATTCTGAAGACTTTGGGACTAGCAGTAATTTATTAGGATAATGATACTTTAACCTAGTAGGATTGGGTTAAGTGTTTTATTAGCTTAGTAGAAGTAGGATATGGGTATTATAAATACCCTATTTTGCTAGAGATTTTGATAATTCTCTTCTTACCTTACAATTCATTCACTACTACTTTTAATTCTTCCATTAATTCTACTTTTTATTCTTCTTCTATTCATCTATTCAATTCTTAATTTTTGCAACAAGAGAAACGTTACTTTGCTAGGTTAAAGATAGAAGAGGTTGCGAGAACCAAGTGGCTGATCATCTATCTAGACTCGAAAACGAGCATGTGGCGCAGCCTGAAATCGAGATTGATGATGCATTCCCTGACGAGGAGATCTTAGCGACAATAATGGAAGGATTACCATGGTATGCCGACTTTGCAAATTTTGTGGTGAGTAATGTGATACCTGCAAACTTATCTTACCATCAAAAGAGGAGGTTTATGCATGATGTAAAACACTACTTTTGGGATGAGCCATATTTGTTTTGACGATGCGCGGATGGTGTTATCCGACGATGTATATCCCATGTAGAGGTGCCTACTATATTGGAAGCATGCCACACTTCCCAAGTTGGGGGACATCACACAGGTAATCGGACAGCAAGAATGGTATTGCAAAGTGGATATTATTGGCCTTCGATATTTAGAGATGCCTACGACTTTGTTAGAAGATGCGACCAATGCCAAAGACAAGGTGCTATTTCGAAACACCATGAGATGCCCATGACGAAAATCCTTGAGGTAGAACTCTTTGATGTATGGGGTATTGATTTCATGGGTCCATTCGTAAATTCGTTTGGAATGAAGTACATCCTAGTTGCTGTAGATTATGTCTCAAAATGGGTTGAAGCTGTAGCGTTGGCCGACAATGAGGGAAAGCGTGTTGTAGCATTATTAAAGAGAAATATCTTCTCTCGCTTTGGAGTACCACGTACTATCATAAGCGATGGAGGATATCACTTTTGCAACAAGCTATTCAAATCCGTGTTGGCAAAATATGGTGTCAAGCAACATAAGGTAGCCACGCCTTATCACCCACAAACTAGCGGCCAGGTAGAGGTTTCCTATCGAGAGATCAAGCAAATCCTTGCTAAAATGGTAAATGCTAATAGGACAGATTGGTCACGGAAGTTGGACGATGCACTATGGGCTTATAGGACTGCATTCAAAACACCAATTGGCATGTACCCGTACCAACTAGTTTATGGGAAGGCCTGTCACTTGCCCATGGAGCTTGAGCATAAGGCATTATGGGCTTTGAAGCGATTAAATTTGAATTGGGATGATGCAATGAATCTGAGATTGGAGCAGCTGAACGAGATGGACGAATTCCGCCTCCATGCTTATGAAAGATCAGACCTATACAAGGAGCGGATGAAAAAGTATCATGATCAGCGCATTGTTCGACGAAACTTTCAAAAAGATGATATGGTACTTCTCTTCAATTCCAGACTGAAGTTATTCCCAGGTAAGTTAAAGTCCAAGTGGTCTGGTCCATACAAAGTTAACCAAGTCTACTCGTCTGGAGTAGTTGAGCTGGAAGACACTAATGGTGTTGCCTTCAAGGTGAATGACCAACGAGTAAAACCATATATCGGTCCTCTTGATTTGATAAATTATATGTCCATTACTTATCTCGACGAAGTCTAAGTACTCGAGATAGCCATGTCGTGCCGCGACAATAAATCAAGTGCTAGATGGGAGGCAACCCATCGTTTTTCATTTTTTTGTCTTATTACGTGTTTTCTTTTGATAAATAAAAATCCAAAAGGAAGAGTCGTGCCACGACCAAAACAAAGGCGCTTGATGGGAGTCAACCCATCGTTCTAATCGTCTTTATTGTTTTTGAGTAAATGTAGGCGCAAAGAGGTGTAAAACGAGGAGGTCGGTTTCAAATTTTGATTTGGACGTATTGCTTGTTAAAGGTGGTAAGTTAGGAATGAAGAAGCAAAAGGCTATGTATTGAGCATAGCTCATGAAAATATAGGCATCGAACAAGGCTAGGCCTAGGTAAAACTAGGCCACGAACAAGGCAAGGCCTATACTATGGCCTAAGGTCTCGGAATCTAGTGCCCCATGCTCAAGTATGCCATAGCATAGGCGCCGCCTATGCTAAAGCCTTTTGTCTCTGAATCTCATGTGCAAAGTGAAAGGCGCCGCCTATTCCTAGGAATGCCATGGCATAGGCGCCGCCTATGCTAGACTATGCTTTGCAAATGGCGCCGCCTATGCCAAGCATAGGCAAAGCTAAAGGCGCCGCCTATGGTCACTTCTTGTCTCCAAATCCGATTTTAAATGGGTCAAAACTCGACCCAACCTTTTTCTATATATATGAGACTTAATCTTGAACCAAAAACACATTGGAAACCTAGCTTATGCGCCGCCTATAGCCTCCAAATCCTCTCAAAAATTTTCCTTTTACTCTATTTCTTCACAAGAACATCATCCAAAGGCATTTTAATCAAGTAAGTGCTTCTTTGTTCTTCATTTATTTTTCGTAAGTACTACATTACCATGCCTACTATGAATTGTTAATTTTTGAAGAAATATTGGTGATGTGAATGTGTTTGAATTGTTGATACACAACCATGTTAGTGAACATATACGTTAGGATGATCTTAACTTGTTCCCAACTTGAATTTGATTTTGATGCATTGTCATACTCTTGCGGAATTGCTATAGTCATTAAAATTGCATAATCTTGTCACTTGCATACTTACATGTTGGAATGACTTGTTCATCGGAATAAGATTTATGGTTGCCTACCGACATAGGAGGTTGTGATTATTGTCAGATACGATACCCTGATTCAATCCCTATGTAGTAGTCTTGATATATCCAACATGAACGTATTGCCAAGATTACAAGAAGTGTGACTGCTCTGATTTTATTGTTGGAATATAGCATCTATAACGTATGTCGATGAAGTCTGAGTAATCGACCACTTTCACTTCACTAGTTTGTACCAACAATTTAAGTGTGGGGTGGTACCCCTATTGCTTGTTTATAGATTGTAACTATAGAGAGGATGCTAACATGAACCCTATTTCAAGTCTCAGGTACAATGGCACCCAAAGCAAGACAAGGCAAAGATAAGGCTACCACCTCCCAAAAAGGCAAGAAAAGAGGCCGCAAAGGGCAAGGAGAATCATCCTCGATGCAATTACCACGCCGCATGTTTTGAATAAAATGGGTTCTTTAGGAGGAAACGAAGGAATGGTATAGGAACAACAAGGAAAGAAAATATGTTCATGTGGACTTGATAAACCAGGAAAGCCTAGCGAAGAAGGAGCCGGGCATGTTGGCCAAGATCATGGCATTACATCTTGATTTAATCTTCCGAGACATGGGAGAATGTAATCTCGATTTGACAAGAGAATTTTCTGCCAACTGGTCACCGAAAACCACCGGCAGCGAGGTCAAGATTCGGGGCCAAGTTTTACAACTCAATGCGGATTTCTTCAACTCTTTTCTTGGCTTGCCTTCAGTCGATCCATCACCATTCAAAGAGCTGTATAGTAGACCTCCATATAGAGCAATCCGACACACACTCTGTGGAGCTAGATCCATGGCAAGGTGGAGCAGACATAAAGACACCGGACGACACAACACCTTCCCATATGCTCCTTTGAATAGGGAAGCAAGGATATGGTTGCGCATTGTCAACTCTTGCCTCATTACAGGGACCCAGTACACCAAGATAACAAGAGATAAAGTGCGCCTGGTATACGCTTTGATGACGAATGTCCCTATCAACATCGGGGCAATCATTCGCTCCACAATGCGGAAAGCTAGGCTACACAAGCGGTCCCATTTCAGTTTCGGCAATCTGTTGACTGCAATCTTGAGGAAGGAAGACATCGAAGAGGAACCAGCTGATCATAAACTCCCACACAATCCAAAGAAGGTTGACCTCACAAAGGTCAAAGATGCTGAAACCACACATGGCGTCAACCTTACTACGGTAGAGAGACATGCTCGGGATGAGAGTTTCTTTCTCCATCTTTATGGCATGACTAGGTTCACAATGATGAGTGGTGGACGTGCTCCAACTGCTGCAGAACTCCAACAGCTGGATCATGACTATCCAATGAATGTGCATGCAAGGGAGATGTGTGGAGTAGGTACATACTTTGAGGAACCTCTTGATGATGATGTGCCAACTGATGATGAGCGACGAATGCCAGACTCCGACGTGGAAGAGAATTCTGGTGACAACGACTCCTATGATGATTTCGACGAAGGGGTATACCCCCGACATAGAGGAGGAGTCCGATTGATCAGGTTCTTCGTATTTATTTTCCACTGAGGGCCGTGTGTCCCGTTTAAGTGTGGGGTGGTGGTATTTGCATGCTATACTCCTTTACCCGCATTTGCATTTATGTTTGTTTGCTTAGCTAGTTTTTTTCGTTTTTCTTTTTTTTTAGTAAGCAAAGTTTTTTTTTCTCATTTTAATTTTTTTTTAATTAACTTGGCATGAAATTATTCTAATAGGCAGCATGAGATTATAACAAGAGTTTGTGCTAAAATCATAACTATTGAGACGTTTAGGCTTTAATTGTGACTCACTATTGATATTGTGTGGTGTAATTCCTTCATCTGTTGGGTCAAGAGTCTATACTACTTCCAATAAAGTCGACCATGTGCCTTGTGTGTGTGAGATAATAGTATATTCTATGCTTGTGGCTGATGCTAGAACTTGCCTGGTATGTGTGTGAAGCGAAAATAAAGAATGTGAGTTTAGGAGATGATTTAGGCATTTCTTTGGCAACCTATAATTGTTTACCTTCTTTTCACCTACCTGTAGACATTATCATAGTTAAACCCTTTTGAGCCTTTAACCTATTTTCTTTGACAACCTCATATGTAAGCCTAATCCATTTTTTTTCAAGACCATAATTTGATCCAAATTCCTAAGTGCTTTAAATTGAAAGAGTCATGTGACAAAATAAGAGGAAATTGGATGAGTATGATGCCTTAGAATGTATTGGTGCTTGAATTTGTTATGAAAAAAAAGTGCTATCATAAGAGGTATGTTATGAAAAGAAAAAGGAAAGAAAAAAATAAAACTGAAAAGTTAGTTATGTTCAAAATTGAAAAACAAAAGAGGAGAAAAGGGGTGGTAGAATAAAAGAAAGTAGAAAGGTTGTTTGAAAGAAAAGTGTTAAGGATACAATGTGATGTATTAAAGCGCTTAGGAACATAGTCACTATTTCTGGCCAAAATAGTCCTACCCCTCCCTTAGCCTACATTACAACCTGTAGAAGACCTGTTTGATCCTAAGCTATGCATTCTGACATTTAGTGGAGCATTACACTAAGGGCAAGCCTATGGACATCAGTTGCAGCATATGAATTCCTTGTGAGAGCGAGAGCAAGGATACTTTTATACCCATGTTTGAAAAAAATGCTACACTTATGAGTGATTATGGGTAATATATTGTGAGACACACATGGTTGATGAGTTTTGGGTAGTTGTGTATGATTCTTTGTGCCTTAACTTTTGACTATGAGTTGGCCACCATCACGAGTCTATGTTAGAGGTTGAATTGTTTCTACTAATGATCAGAAAACTACTCTTTGTTGATAATTGTTGTGCTTGTCTTGACGAATATTTTGTGTTGATACTGTGAAACCCTAAGTTGATGTTTAGACGGACATTATATTTTGTTCGAGGACGAACAAAGCTTCAAGTGTGGGGTGTTGATGATAGGGGAATTTACACGCCTATAGTGCTATATTTTACCCATATTTTAGCTAAGTTTTGAGAACAAATTATATAATTCATGCACTTTTAGTCCTTTTTCCTGTAATTGAGCTAACAAACGTGATTAGCAAGTTTTTAGGTATAAATGATGCAGAATTCAGCATTTTATGGATAACTTGACGCCAAAGAAAGCTTCACGAAAGAAGGAAGGGAAAGCTTAGACGCCAAGGACCAAAAGTGGCGCATGGAAAATCTGTCCCGGGCAAAAACAATAATTCTGAAGACTTTGGGACTAGCAGTAATTTATTAGGATAATGATACTTTAACCTAGTAGGATTGGGTTAAGTGTTTTATTAGCTTAGTAGAAGTAGGATATGGGTATTATAAATACCCTATTTTGCTAGAGATTTTGATAATTCTCTTCTTACCTTACAATTCATTCATTACTACTTTTAATTCTTCCATTAATTCTACTTTTTATTCTTCTTCTATTCATCTATTCAATTCTTAATTTTCGCAACAAGAGAAACGTTACTTTGCTAGGAATTCCCGCCTAACGCCTACCACACTATTACTACACGAAATCTTTATTGTGGTATAATAACAATGTCAATTGTGATTTCCTTCGCATTCATGGGTAACTAAACTTCTCTGTTGGGGTTATGGAAGCCATATGAGATACTATCTATTGCTATGAGTTTGTAAATTCGTGACACGTATGCTGCTTATATCATTATTCTCTTCATCTTAATCTAAATTCTTTGTGGTTGCAAACGCATAGAATACGCCAGTATAGCATTAACTTGTTCGAAAGAAAAGTTATATGTCTGGAAAAGAGATAATGTCAAGGTAATAGGGTCCCATCCCCTATTAAAAAGTTAGTGCCGTAACTGGATTAACCTCTTGGAGAATTTGTACCGTTAGACACGCTTTAAGCTCGAAAGAGTTAAAGTGAAATAGTCCTTGTTGAGGTCGAAAGACGCTTGGATTTACCATCGAATACAATTCTCTATAAGCACATGCATGTCTGAATTCCGCACACTCATAGCCAATAGAGACGTAAAACTCTTAAGGTGGACATAACCCCAACTCCTCAATTCTCATTGTTTTACAACCTACTAAACATTCTTTTTTTTTTACTTTACTATTTTCAGTTTTTACTTTAATAATTTGGTTACACTTCACAATCCCCCCTTTTACGAGACTTGCACTAAAGGTCTAGTAATCTTAGCTTACTTGTTGACCAAGCTATTCCCTGAAGGATCGATACCCAACCTAGTTGGGTTCTATATTTGACTACGACCGCTTTACACTCCTACGAGAGCTGTAGATTGAGCGTTATCATGGGTGCACCTTAGGAAGGATCGGTTTCCGTCTCAAAGGAAGACCAAATTGATGCCAAGGGGTGATGGTCCATTCCAAGTACTTGAAAGAATCTATTATAATGCCTATAAGATTGACTTTCCCCCGGAATACCAAGTGCACAACACTTTCAACGTGTGTGATCTTTCTCTAGTGGATGCGATTGAGGATGACCAAATGTCGAATTTGAGGTCAAATTCCTCTCAAGATGGATAGGATGATACGGGTGTACCAAGCTGTCCAACAAGTTCTACAAGCTGTCCAACAAGTTCACGACTATTCACACGTAGCCAAGCTCGGGAGTTACAAAAACTCCAAGCTATGTTCATGCAAATGGCTGTGTGTGAGTTGGTACTTGAGCCTTCCAATGGATTAAATGTTTTTATGTGTGAAAAGGAGCCTTGAAGTGTAATAAACTTACACTCCAAGGCCACCCCTTGTCAAGGGTAGGATGGTCATTTGTTATCTCCCTTTGCGGACTAATATAAATAGATAGTGTTAGGGTTATTTTGGAGTTATTTCATTCATGATATTTTGAGAATACAAGATTTGTAATATTTTTAACTTCTCTCTTCCATTGGAGCAGCTCAAAATCAAAATTCCCAATTGGAGTGACACTTGGGTTGAATCTTCGCTAGAAACTAGGATCTTGAGGTCATTTAGTTCCTCTTGGTCCAAGTAAGAGTTTGGTAATAATATTCTTTAGTCTTAGGGTCCTTTCATGTTGTTAGGGTTTTTAGATTCTTGAATATTGTATGTCAAGTTACTATCTTTAATTTGTAATCTTATTGTTTGTGTGGTAACATAGTGAAGCCGTGTGGGGCCATTTTCGATTCACTATAGTTGCTGCCACTTTGTTGCTCTTGTTGTTGTTATTGTAATCTTGTAATCTTTATCATCTTGTCATTTTTTGTAAACCTTGAAGTCTAGTCAAGCCGTGTGTGGCCTCTTTCAATTCACTAGCATTGTTGTTGTTCATCTTGTTCTTCTTGTGTTGGCTTGACTCACTTGATACACACTCACTTTTGTATCAGAAGTACAACAACACCCTCAACACAAGATCAAAGTGATCTTTTTAAGAAGTGTTTTATTTTTTCAGAAATTAAGATGAAACAAAAATGTAAAGCCAAGTCCCCCGATTTCATGAAGTGTCCCTAAGGAATAATTTTCCTCACTGTACCTGAGGTTTTGCAATCTTCCCCCAGGATAAAATGACTTTCAATCCAACTATAGTGGTAACTCAAATAATTGGATTCATTGAACTCACTCAACGATTTGATTGATCACAAGAAACGTTTTGAAGACAAGAAGAGTTTGTATTTCAGAAATTTTTTTCATTCCTAAACCTGTGGATAAATGCAGGTTTATATAGTCATCAAGTGTCCCTTCCTATAGGTGGCAATGGGTCATCCGAAAGGTGTATCCTTTGGAAGAGTCATGTTTGTTCATTTGAAACATTGTGTCTTTTTTTGAACAGACATAACTATTTAAACAGTCACTCCTTTTTCAAAACAATATGTCTTTTCCTCAAAGGTTGTGTCCCTTCATTTTTCATTCACACCAATTTAACTCAACAATGTCCCACACGAATGGGGAATTACTATTCTTTGTAAAACTTTATGGATAAATATGTGATCATTAAGTAAAGAATGATTGCATCAGAATAAGTGGGTTTTCCTTTGAACTTTTCGTAGTAAACATGTATTGGATGCACTAGGTCAATCGATAGATTTGATATCTTTGAACCGCTGAGCTTTAATGTACACCTAGACAACACATGTCACACAACCAACCTTTTACCGTTTATGGGTCTCACGATTTTGTTCTTTTTAGCCATGAACATGTCCCGATTTCAGGAGAGCTTAGAGAATAGACCTTTTCTAACATTCTCCTTGAAGCGGCTTCTACTTTGCCCTCACATAAGTGATTTCTAAACTCCCAATCCTATAGATTAACTATTTGGTCAAATCTGTCAAATTTAAGATAATCATTAAAAGACTTTTCATCTTAAGTCTTATCCTTGTTTACTAAACATTGTCTACATCATGAGAATTGGTTGGTATTTTGACAATGTTGAACCTGTTAGACACAACTTTGTTTGATCTCCTTGAACCTAGCTCTTGGGATCTCCAGTCTGCTAGGTAGAGTTACCGTCATGCTGACTTGTCCTAGGTCTTAAACCCATTCCCTTGGATGTTCTCTCAACTCCCTCTCTAGATAGGCCTTTTGTAAGTGGATCCGACACATTATCCTTTGACTTCACATAGTCAACAGTGATAATTCCACTAGAGAGAAGTTCTTTAACGGTATTATGTCTCCATCTTATGTGATGAGATTTACCATTGTACATCATGCTCCCTGTCCTACCTATCACCGCTTGACTATCACAGTGTATACATACTGGTGCAACTGGTTTGGGCCAATAAGAAATATCTTCCAAGAAATTTCAAAGCTATTATGCTTCTTCACCGGCATTATCTAATGAGATAAATTTAGATTTCATTGTAAAGCGAGCAATGCAAGTCTGTTTGGATAATTTCAAAGAGACCGCTCCTTCACTGATAGTAAATAAATCCACTCGTGGATTTTACTTTGTTCAATCCGATGATTCAATTTGCATCACTATATCCTTCAAGTACCAAATGATATTTATTATAATGCGAAGTGTTGTCTTGAGTGTATTTAAGATACCCCAAACTCTTTTCATTGCCATCCAATGAGTTTTTTTAGGATTACTCGTGTACCGACACAACTTACTAATAACGCATGCTATGTATGAATATGTACAACTTATTATATACATTAAACATCCCAATACTCTTGCGTACTCCAATTGTGAGTCACTTTTACCTTCATTCTTTCAAAGTGCAAAGCTCACATCTAATGGAGTCTTGGCAATACCAAATTTCATATACTTGAATTTGTCAAGTACGTTTTCGATGTAATGATACTGTGACGATGCCAACCCTTGTGGAGTTCTATGAATTCTTATCCCTAAGATCACATCCGCAACTCCAAGGTCTTTCATATTGAACTTGCCATCGAGCATTCGTTTCGTTGCATTTATGTTTGAAATGTCTCTACTGATGATTAATATATCATCCACATATAAACACACAATGACTTGGTGACTAGGAGTGTCTTTAATATAAGCACATTTATCACATTCATTAATTTTGAATTTGTTTGCCAACATGATTTGGTCAAACTTTGCATGCCATTGCTTAGGTGCTTGTTTTAGTACATAAAGTGACTTAACAAGTTTACATACCTTATTTTCTTTTCTTGGAACCGCAAAACCCTCAGGCTGTTCCATATAAATTTCTTCTTCCAATTCTTCCTTTAGGAATGCGGTTTTCACATCCATTTGATGAATTTCAAGACCATATACCGCCGCTAAGGCAATTAACATTTGAATCGACGTTATCCTTGTTACTGGAAGTATGTATCAAAGTAATCAAGGCCTTCTTTTTGTTTGAAGCCTTTTACTACAAGTCTTGCCTTGTATTTGTCAATAGTACCATCCACTTTTATTTTCCTTTTGAAGATCCATTTAGATCCTATGGTTTGTTTCCTGTAGGAAGATCAACCAATTTTCTCGTATAGTTGCTTAAGATTGAATCAATCTCACTATCGACTGCCTCTTTCCCAAAGGATGAGTCCGAAGACGTCATCGTTTTCTTAAATGTTTTAGGTTCATTTTCTAAGAGAAATGTTACAAAATCTGATCTAAATGAATTTGATGTTCTATGACGTGTATTACGTCTTGGATTCTCATCATTATGTACATTCTCACTTGGTTAAACTCGAGGTTGTTTAGACCCTCCACTAGACTGTTCATGTCTAGTTTTATACGGATAAATATTTTAAAAAAATTCAGCGTTATCTGAATCAATCCGGATTTATGAACCAAAAATTGACATTCTTTGCTACTTTTAGCATATCCTATGAATACGCAGTTCATCGTCTTAGGTCCTATCGTAACCCTTTTAGGCATAGGAACTTGGACCTTTGCTAGACACCCCCACACTTTGAAATATTTCAAGTTGGGTTTCCTTCCTTTCCATTTTCATAAGTGATTGATTATGTCTTACTATGCAGAACTTTATTGAGTATTCGGTTGGCTGTAAGGATAGCCTCCCCCCACAAGTTTTGCGGTAAACCTGAACTTATAAGTAAGACATTCATCATTTCTTTTAAATTTTAATTTTTTATTTCCGCAATTCCATTAGATTGAGGCGAATATGGGGCCATAGTTTGATGGACAATTCCATTCTCTACACATATTTCGGTAAAGGGATATTCATATTCTTCACCCCTATCACTTCTTATAGTTTTGATCTTTTTCTCTAACTTATTTTCAACTTCAGTTTTATATTGCCTAAACACATCTATTGTTTTATCCTTACTATTTAACAAGTAGACATAACAATATCTAGTGCAATCGTCAATGAAAGTTATTACATACTTTTTCTCAACACGTGATGGTGTTGACTTCATATCACAAATGTCAGTGTGGATTAAGTCTAAGGGATTGAAATTTCTTTCAATGGGCTTATACAGATGCTTGGCATACTTTGATTCCACACAACTTTGACACTTTGATTTATTGCACTCAAAGTTTGACCTAACTTCTAAGTTAATCAGTTTTCGTAATATTTTGTAATTAACATGGCCTAGTCGTTCATACCACAAATTGGATACTCAAGCAAGTAGAAGAATTTGAACTTTTATTGATTTCAACATTCATTACATTCATTTTGAATAGGCCCTCATTGAGGTAGCCTTTTCCTATATATACTTCTCCTTTACTAATTACATTTTTTTTGGAAACAAATACATATTTAAATTTGTTTTTGTCTAGAAGTGATACAAAAATCAAGTTCTTCCGTAACTTCGGAACATACAAGACATTGTTGAGTGTCAAAAATTTGCCTAAAGTCATTTTCAAGCACACTTTTTTTGTCCCTTCTACTTTTACAGTAGCAGAGTTTGCCATGTAGATATTTTCTTCTCCTTGAGCCGGAACGAACGCCGAAAATAACTCCTTATTATCACAAACATGGAGGGTGGCACCAGAATTCATCCACCATTCGCGAGGATTTCCCACCAAGTTGTATTCAGAAAACATAGCTCACGGATCATCAATTTCTTTCTTAGACTCAGCCAGATTTGCTTGGTCCTTCTTCTTCTCTTTCTTCGGGGCACACCAATCGTAAACTTGTGACCAATCTTGCCATAGTTGAAGCACTTTTCCTTGAATTTCTTCTTAGGTTGATTGCTTTCATTTTCAGCTTTCTTTCACTTTTTAGAGTTGTTTTGGTCATCTTCTACAGTGTTTGCTCCACTCATTGCAGAATTGCCTCTTGACATTCTTTCCTTAGCCTTGTTATCTTCTTCAATGCGTAATCGTACAAGCAGATCTTCGAGTGACATCTCTTTACGTTTGTGTTTCAAATAGTTTTTGAAGTCTTTCCACATAGGTGGTAGCTTCTCTATTATTGCCGCTACTTGAAACACTTCATTCACAATCAAACCTACAATAAAGTTCATGTGAATACTAAGAACATTTTTAAATTGTTCAGCAACGGTATTTGTCAAAATCATACCTTCAACTAGGAGATCATGGATGATCACTTGCAGTTACTGCACTTGGAAAACAACAGACTTGTTGTCTATCATTTTGTACTCCAGGAATCTTGCAACAAAGAACTTTTTAGTTTTCGCATCCTCCGTCTTGTACTTTCGTTCCAGTGCCCCCCATAACTCTTTTGCAGTCTTGGTTCCACTATACACATTGTAAAGGTCATCTTGGAGACCACTCAAGATATAATTCCTACAAAGGAAATCTGAGTGTTTCCAAGCCTCCACAATCACGAAGCGTCCTTTTTCAAAGGTTCCCTCGGGCACCTCCGGAGCTTCCACAATCGTGAACCTTTAAAGACAGAGTTGTGAGGTAGAAGAACATTTTATGCTTCCATCTCTTGAAGTCAATACCCGTGAACTTCCGGGTTTCTCCACCAGTGCCATAGCTTGCGGAGCATTAGTACGACTCGTCATGGCAATACTAGTTGCCACCATAGTCATTCCAGCATCATGCATTTGACTATCAGTCGTCATTTTTCTATCACCACTTGACAGTACCTTAAGTATATTGAAGTACTTATTGATGATAGGTGAATTTACACACCTAAAGTACTATAGTTTACCCATATTTTAGCTAAGTTTTGAGGACAAAATATATAATTCATGCACTTTTAGTCCTTTTTCCTGTAAGTGAGCTAACAAACGTGATTAGCAAGTTTTCAGGTATAAAAGATGCAGATTTCAGCATTTTATGGATAACTTGACGCCAAAGGAAGCTTCACAAAAGAAGGAAGGGAAAGCTTGGACGCTAAGGGCCAAAAGTGATGCATGGGAAACCTGTCCCGGGCAAAAAAAACAATTCTAAAGACTTTGGGGACTAGCAGTAACTTATTAGGATTAGGATAATGATGCAGTAACCCAGTAGGATTGGGTTAAGTAATGCAGTAGCTTGGTAGGAATAGTATATGGGTGTTATAAATACCCTATTTTGCTAGAGATTTTTATTAATTCTACTTCTAATTTATTCCTCTACTATCCGAACAAAATTTTAATCTTTTTATTCAGCACTTTCAATTCTTATTCTCTTCATCTATTCAATTCTTAATTTCCACAACAAGAGAAAAGCTATTCTAAAAGGAATTCACGCCTAAAGCCATACCACACCATACTACACGTGAGATCTTTAGTGTGGTCTAATGATAATGTCTATTGTGATTTTCATCGCACTCATGAGTAGCTAAACTTCTCTGTTGGGGTTATGGAAGCCGTATGAGATACTATCTATTGCTATGAGTTTGTGAATTCATGACACGTATGCTGCTTATATCATTATTCTCTTCATCTTAATGCAAATTCTTGTGGTTGCAAACGCATAGAATACGCCAGTATAACATCAACTTGTTCGAAAGAAAAGTTATATGTTTGGAAAAGAGATAATGTCAAGGTAATAGGGCACCAACCCCTGTTAAAAAGTTAGTGCCGTAACTGGATTAACCTCTTGGAGAATTTGTACCGTTAGATAAGCTTTAAGATCGAAAGAGTTAAAACGAAATAGTCCTTGTTAGGTCGAAAGACGCTTGGATTTACCATAGAATACAATTCTCTATAAGCACATGCATGTCTGAATTCCGCATAACTCATAGCCAATAGAGACGTATAACTCATAAAGTGGACATAACCCCAACTCTCAATTCTCATTGATTAACATCTTACTAAACATTCTTCCTTTTTACTTTGCTATTCTCCGTTTTTACTTAGTTATTTTATTACACTATTGCACGCTACAAAATCCCCCTTTTTTACGAGACTTTCACCAAAAGTCTACTAATCTTTGCTTACTTAGTGACCAGCTATTCCCTGTGGGATTCGACACCTAACCCAGTTAGGTTCTATATTTGACAGAAACTGCTTACACTCTTACGAGAGCTGTAGTTTGAGCGTTATCAAATTTTGGCGCCGTTGCTGGGGAATACGGTTGTCTACTAAGTTTGTGATAATTACTAAGACCCTTTGGTCAAAGATTCTCGTACTTTTCTTTTAGTTTTTATTTTTGTTTTCTGCAGGTGTTTATTCAGTGCATGCCCCATACTCGAAATGCTGGTCAACCGCTATTACCTATCAATCCTGAACCACAACGTATAGGCAGAATGAAAGCACATCAGGGAATTGAAAGAATAGCCGCTCAACAGGAACAGGCGAGACTAGCTTCTCTAGCCGTCGCTCAAGTAAATCAACAGAATATTGATAACCCTGGGTGAGCAATAAATCCTGATGATGAGGACCTAGGTGATAACGAGTTACTAAACCCAAGGCGTGATGCTGAGATAGCAATACCTGCTAACAGAAGAGATCGTCAAGCTAGGTTTAGGCATGAACGCCGACCCATGCAACCAACATTTGACGATGATGATGATGATCTCGATGGAGCCGGAGCTACTGGAGCCATTATTCCTCCACCATTAGCACCCAGAGCCAAGTTCAATATCACTAGCACCATGATTCAGTTATTGCAACTCAAGGGATTATTTGGTGGACTAGCATGCGATGATCCGAATATGCATCTAATCAACTTTATTTCTACATGCAAGTCGTTTGACAATCCTGACGTTGGTCAGAATGCAATTCGATTACGCTTATTTCCATTGTCTCTGTCTGGGGAGGCAACTCTATGGTTGAATGGGCTGACTCCTGATTCTATTACAAATTGGAGGCAATTGAAAGACGCTTTCCTTGAAAGATTCTTTCCGCCATCCAAAAGAGCACAATTGAGAGATGAAATCAGCAACTTTCGGCAGCTTCCAACCGAAGATCTCCATGAAATATGGGAGAGGTTCAAGACGAAGCTTATGAGGTGCCCAAACCATCACATGACCAATGTCCACTTAATGGAAATACTATACAGATCTTTGAATTCGGTGACTAAGCCAGTGGTGGATAATGCGGCTGAAGGATCATTTATGGACCTCACCTTTGGTTAGGCAAGCAATATGCTAGATCGGATAACGAAGCAAAGTAGAGCTTGGCATACCAGGGATTCTGAGGTAGCAAGCCCCACTTTGTCTATTGGCATGACTGCAGACCAAAGGAGAAGAGAAGAAGAACGTGATCAAGATATGGCGCACATGAAAACACAAGTGGATCTTCTTACAAAGCATCTATTATCAGGGAAGACCAAAAAAGTCAAAGCTGTTGCATCAAAAGGAAGAGAGGAATCTGATTCTGAAGAAGAAGCCAACTACTTGAACAATCAGAGGGGTTTCCGAGGCAATACCCAAGGAAACCAAGGTCGAAACTATTATGATAAATCTGGAAACAAGGACCAAGGTAGTTGGAAGAACAAGAATGAAAAGAGTGGTTTGTATGTTCCCCCAGGGAGACGTGATGCCACTGCATCTAGTTCTGCAAATATGGAATACATGATGGCTAAAATGTTAAAAGGAGTAGAGGTAACCAATGCAGGAGTAACTGAGGTAATAAATGATTTATCCTTGATGAAGCAATTGGTTGACTCACATTCCACTTCAATAAAACAAATAGAGCAGCAATTGAGCCAACTTTCAGCAGCACTCAATCAAAGAAAGGCTGGCACGTTACCTAGCGACACTGTGCAAAATCCAAGGAACGACGGATCATGCATGGCTATTACTACCAGAAGTGGTAAGGTGCTGGAAAATTCATCCCAAAACAAGCAAGTGGCCAAAAATAAAGGAGATAAGGACGCCATAGAAGCTGACCAAGACGTCCATGACATCACCCCTAGTAGTTTGCAGTCTGAAAAGACCGAAATTTGGAAGCAAGAGGAGAAGAAAGCTGTGGAGAAAACAATTCCACTTCCACCACCACTTTTTCCTCAAAGATTGAAGCAGAAAGCTGATGATATCAAGTTCAATAAGTTCATGGCAATGTTGAAACAGTTGACCATTAATGTTCCATTGGTAGAGGCACTAGAACAAATGCCAGGGTATGCAAAATTTATGATGGATCTGTTGACAAAGAAGCAAGCAACAAGCTATGAGTTGACAGACACTGTTCATCATTGCAGTGCAATTGCCACCCGATCACTAGTTCAGAAGAAGGCTGACCCCGGTGCATTCACTATTCCTTGCACCATTGGATCTTTGAATTTTGCCAAGGCATTATGCTATTTAGGAGCCAACATCAATTTGATGCCATTATCTATTTACAAAAATTTGGGGTTGGGTGATCCTACTCCAACCAATATGAGGCTCGTAATGGCAGATAGGTCGGTAAAACGACCTGTTGGTATTTTATGTGATGTATTGGTGAAGGTTTCTTCATTCATATTTCAGGCAGACTTCGTTATTTTGGATTGTGAGGCAGACACAGAAGTTCCCATAATCTTGGGGCGCCCCTTCCTTGCAACAGGAAGTGTGCTTATCGACTTGAGAGCTAATGAGCTTTTATTCCGAATAAATGATGAAGTAGTTCGCTTTGATGTGTGCAAATCAATGAAGCAACCCAAAGATCTGAACGTATTCTCGATAGCTGATGTTTATTTCGATGATGTGAAAGAATTACTTGAAGAGGAGTAGCTTATTGATGACCCATTGGCGGTTGTACTTATGAAATTTGAGCGTAAGAAAGCTGAAAATTATGAAGAAACTATTGGTGCTCTAACAGGGTTAGGGTCGTATCCTCATGATCCCAAGAAGCTGGACCTTGATCTCAAAAACCGACCTACACCACCAGCTAAACCATCTATTGAAGAGCCACCCACGTTAGAATTGAAAAAACTGCCTAGTCATTTAAAGTACGCATTCTTAGGAAGCAAAAATTCACTCCCAGTCATTGTGGTGGCAGACTTGGGTGAGCAGCAAGTTGCAGCTCTTATCACTATTCTACGGAAGTATATAAGAGCCATTGGTTGGACCATCGCTGACATTATTGGTATTCCACTTGGGATTTGTACACACAAGATTCAGCTTGAAGAAAATTGCATACCAACAAGGCGTCTCAATCCACCTATGCAAGAAGTAGTGAAGAAAGAAATTATTAAGTGGTTAGATGCAGGGGTTGTGTATCCTATCTCTGACAGTAAATGGGTAAGCCCGGTACAATGTGTTCCCAAGAAAGGAGGCATGACGGTAGTTGCGAATGAAAAGAATGAGCTTATTCCACTCAGACCCATTACAGGATAGAGAGTATGCATGGATTACCGAAAGCTGAATTCGTGGACGCTTAAAGATCATTTTCCAATGCCATTTATGGACCAAATACTTGATCGATTAGCAGGGAAAGGATGGTTTTGCTTCTTAGATGGTTATTCCGGCTATAATCAGATTTGTATTGCTCCCGTAGACCAAGAGAAAACAACGTTCACATGCCCATATGGTACGTTTTCCTTCAAACGTATGCCATTCGGACTATGTAATGCACCAGCCACCTTTCAGCGTTGTATGATGTCCATTTTTCTGATATGGTTGAAGATACGTTGGAAGTATTCATGGACGATTTTTTAGTTGTGGGTGAGTCATTTGAATCTTGCTTGGCAAACCTAAGTATGACGTTGCAAAGATGTGTTGAATTCAACCTAGTGCTGAACTGGGAGAAGTGCCACTTTATGATTAAAGAAGGTATTGTTCTTGGGCATAAAATCTCCGAAAGAGGAATTGAGGTTGATCGAGCTAAAATTGAAGTTATCGAGAAGCTACCACCTCCAATTTCCGTGAAGGGAGTTCGTAGTTTCCTCGGGCACGCAGGTTTCTATCGGCGGTTCATCAAAGACTTCTCCAAAATCGCTAGTCCATTATGCAAACTCTTGGAGAAAGATGCAAAGTTTGACTTCAATGAAGATTGTTTGAAGGCATTCGAATGCCTCAAAGGGAAGCTAATTGAAGCTCCTATCATGGTAGCACCAGATTGGTCTCTACCGTTTGAAGTCATGTGTGATGCTAGTGGGGTAGCTTTGGGTGATGTACTTGGCCAGAGAAGGGAGAAGTTATTCCATCCAATCTACTATGCGAGCAAGGTCCTAAACGAAGCCCAAAAGAATTATACTGTCACAGAACAAGCGCTGCTAGCGGTTGTGTATGCTTTTGAGAAGTTCCATGCTTATTTGTTGGGAACCAAAGTGGTAGTTCACACTGACCATACAACCCTTAGATATCTAATGACAAAGAAAGATGCAAAACCAAGGCTAATTCGATGGGTATTGTTGCTGCAAGAATTTGATTTTGAGGTAAAAGATAGAAGAGGTTGCGAGAACCAAGTGGCTGATCATCTATCTAGACTCGAGAACGAGCATATAGCACATCCTGATCTCTAGATTGACGATACCTTCCCTGATGAAGAGATTTTAGCCACAATGATGGAGGAGTTACCATGGTATGCAGATTTTGCAAACTTCGTGGTAAGTAATGTGATGCCTACGAATCTATCATTTCATCAAAAGAGGAAGTTCATGCATGACGTGAGACACTATTTTTGGGATGAGCCATATTTGTTTAGATGATGCGCGGATGGTGTTATCAGGCGATGCATATCCTACGTTGATGTGCCGAATATATTGGAAACATGTCACACTTCCCAAGTTAGGGGACATCACGCAGGTAATCGGACAGCAAGGAAGGTATTGCAAAGTGGATATTATTGGCCCTCGATATTTAAAGATGCCTACGACTTTGTGAGAAGATGCGACCAATGTCAGAGACAAGGTGCAATTTCAAAACACCATGAGATGCCCATGTCGAAAATTCTTGAAGTCGAGCTCTTTGATGTATGAGGTATTGATTTCATGGGTCCATTCATAAATTCGTTTGGAATGAAATACATCCTAGTTGCTGTAGATTATGTTTCAAAATAGGTCGAAGCAGTAGCGTTAGCCGACAATGAGGGAAAGCGTGTTGTAGCATTCTTGAAGAGAAATATCTTCTCTCGCTTTGGAATACCACGGACTATCATAAGCGATGGAGGATCTCACTTTTGCAACAAGCTGTTCAAATCCGTGTTGGAAAAATATGGTGTCAAGCAACATAAGGTAGCCACACCTTATCACCCTCAAACTAGTGGACAGGTAGAGGTTTCCAATCGAGAGATCAAGCAAATCCTTGCTAAGACTGTAAATGCTAATAGGAAAGATTGGTCTCGGAAGCTGGACGATGCGCTATGGGCTTATCGGACTGCATTCAAAATGCCAATTGGCATGTCCCCTTACCAACTAGTTTATGGGAAGGCTTGTCACTTACCCATCGAACTCGAGTATAAAGCATTGTGGGCGCTGAAGCAACTAAATCTGAATTGGGATGATGCTATGAATCTGAGATTGGAGCAGCTGAATGAGATGGATGAATTCCGTCTACATGCCTATGAAAGATCAGACCTCTATAAGGAGCGGATGAAAAAGTATCATGATCAGTGGATTATTCAAAGAAACTTCCAAAAAGGCGACATGGTACTTCTTTTCAATTCCCGACTGAAGCTATTCCCAGGTAAGTTAAGGTCTAAATGGTCTGGTCCATACAAGATTAGCCAAGTCTACTCGTCTGGAGTAGTTGAGCTAGAAGACAGTAATGGTGTTGTCTTCAAGGTGAATGGCCAACGAGTAAAACCCTATATTGGTCATCTTGACTCTATAAACTATATGACCACTATTTATCTCGACGAAGTCTAAGTACTCGAGGTAACTATGTCATGCCGCGACAATAAATCAAGCGCTAGATGGGAGGCAACCCATAGTTTTTTATTTTTTTTCTTTCGTTCTACTAAGTGTTTGCTTTTGATAAATAAAAATCCAAAAAGAAGAGTCGAGCCACGACCAAAACTAAGGCGCTAGATGGGAGGCAACCCATCGTTCTAATTGTTTTTGTTGTTTTTGAGTGAATGTAGGTACAAGAGAGGTAAAGGAGGAGCTTGGTTTCAAATTTTGATTTGGAAGTAGTGCATGTTAAAGTTGGTAAGTTAAGAATGAAGAAGCAAAAGGCTATGGGTGAGGCATTGCTTATGAAAATATAGGCAACGAACAAGGCAAGGCCTATGTAAAACTAGGCCACGAACAAGGCAAGGCCTATGCTATGGCATAAGCTCTCGGATTCTAGAGTGCCATAGCATAGGCGCCGCTTATGCCTAAGAATGTCATAGCATAGGTGCCGCCTATACCAAAGCCTTTTGTCTCTGAATCTCATATGCCATGGCATAGGCGCCGCCTATGCCTAACAGTGCCATAGCATAGGCACCGCCTATGCTCAACTAGGCTTTACAAAAGGCGCCGCCTATGCCAAGCATAGGCAAAGCACTTGGTGCCGCCTATGGTCACTTTTGGTCTCCAAATCCGATTCTAAATGGGTCAAAACCCGACCCAAGCTTGCCCTATAAATAAGAAACTTAGTCTTAGACCAAAAACACATTGCAAATCCAACCTAAGCGCCGCCTACCTCTCCAAATCCTCTCAAAAATTTTCCTTTTGCTCTTTTATCTTTACAAGAACATATTCCAAGGCCATCAACCAAGTAAGTACTTCTTTGTTATTATTTTATATTCCGTAAGTACTACACTACTACGTCTATAATGAATTGTTTAATCTTGAAGTAGTATTGGTGATTTGAATATGGTTGAGTTGTTGTGATGAAACTAAGTGAGTGAAAGAATACGTAAGGATGCTATTGACTTGTTTCCAACTTGAATTTGATTTTGATACACTGTCATACTTTTGCGGAATTGACATAGTCTAGAACATGGCATAACCTTGTAACTTGAAAGCTTGCTTGAATGACTTGTTTTTTGCCATGAAAATCAAGGTTACCTACAAACATAAGATGTTGTGATAACTTGATACCATCTCTATGTAGTAGTTGTATTCAAAGTGATGCATGAAAGCATTACCAAGATTACATGATCTAGAATTGAGAAAGGTTAGTTAAGATGATACAAAAAGTATGACTGCACTGATTATATTGTTGGAACATAACACCTAAACGTATATCGATGAATTTTGAGTAATCGGCATCGTTCACTTCACTAGTTTGTACCAACAAAATAAGTGTGGGGTTGTGCCACTACTGCTTATTTATTGATTGTATCCACCGAGATGAAGCTAACATGACTATTGTTTTAATCTAAGGTACAATGGCACCAAAAGCAAGACAAGGAAAAGAAAAAGCAACCACTTCACAAAAAGGCAATAAAAGAGGACGAAAAGAGCAAGGAGAATCCTCCTCGCTGCAAATACCTCGCCGTATGTTCGAAATAAAATGGGTCCTAGAGGAGGAAGGAAAGGAATGGTATAGGAACAATAAAGAGAAAAAATATGTTCATGTGGAGTTGATAAACAAGGAGAGCCTAGCAAAGAAAGAACCTCGTATGTTGGCCAAGATAATGGCGTTACATCTTGATTTCATCTTCCGAGATAGGGAGAGTGCAATCTCGATTTAACACGAGAATTCTACGCCAACTGGTCACCGAATACTACAGGGAATGAAGTAAAGATTCGGGGCCAAGTTCTACAACTAAATGCAGAGTTCTTCAACTCCTTTCTAGGTTTGCCATCTGTTGACCCATCACCATTCAAGGAGCTGTATAACAGACCTCCGTATAGGGCTATTAGACACACATTATGCGAACCACGATCCATGGCATGATGGAGTAGACACAAGGACACCGGTCGGCACAATACCTTCCCATATGCTCCTTTGAATAGGGAAGCTAGGATATGGCTGCGAATAGTCAACTCTTGCTTGATTCCAGGGACCCAGTACACAAAGATAACACGAGATAGAGAGTGCTTGGTGTACGCATTGATGATGAATGTCCCTATCAACATTGGAGCAATTATTCGATCTACAATGCGTAAAGCTAGGCTACACAAGAGGTCCCACTTCAGCTTTGGCAATCTGTTGACTGCAATATTGAGGAAGGAGGACATCGAAGAGGAACCTGCTGATCATAAACTCCCACACAATCCGAAGAAGGTTGACCTCACAAAGATTAAAGATGCTGAAACCACGCATGACGTCAACCTTACCACTGCAGAAAGGCATGCTCGGGATGAGAGTTTTTTTCGCCATCTTTATGGCATGACTCGATTTACAATGACGAGCGGAGGTCGTGTTCCAACTGCTGCAGAGCTCCAACAGCTGGATTATGACTACCCAATGAATGAGCATGCAAGGGCGATGTGCGGAGTAGGGGTATACTTTGAGGAACCTCTTGAGGACGATGTGCCAACCGATGATGATCGCAGAATGCCAGACTCCGATGTGGAGGAGAATTCTGATGACGAAGACTCCAATGATGATTCCAACGAAGGGGGTATGACCCCAGACATAGAGGAGGAGTCCGACTAACCAGGTTCTTCTTATTTATTTTCCACTAGTGTGTCTCGTCTAAGTGTGGGGTGCTGGTATTTGCATGCTATACTTCCTTATCTGCATTTGAAATTGTTCTGATAGGCAGCATGGTATTACGACAAGAGTCTGTGATAAAATCATTACTATTGAGACGTTTAGGCTCTAATAGTGACTCATTATGTGATAATTATTTGGTTCAATTCCTTCATCTGTTGGGTCAAGAGTCTATACTGCTTCCAATAAAGTCGACCATGTGCCTTGGGTGTGTAAGATGATAGTATATTCTATGTTTGTGTCTGATGCTAGAACTTGCCTGGTATGTATGTAAAGCAAAATAAAGAGTGTGAGTTAGGAGATGATTTAGGCATTTCTTTGGCAACCTGTGATTGTTTACCTTTGTTTTATCTACCCATGGACATCATCCTAGATAACCCCCTTTGAGCCTTTAGCCTATTTTCTTTGACAGCCTCATATGTAAGCCTAATCCATTTTTTTAAGACCATAATTTGATCCAAATTCCTAAGTGCTTTAAATTGTAAAGTAATGTGACAAAATAAGAGGAAATTGGGTGAGAATAGTGCCTTAGAATGTCTTGGTGCTTGAATTTGTCATGAAAAATAATTGCTATCATAAGAGGTGTGTTATGAAAAGAAAAAAGAAAAATAAAAATAAAAAGTTAATTCTGTACAAAATTGAAAAACAAAAGAGGTGAAAAAGGGCGGTAGATTAAAAGAAAGTAGAAAGGTTGTTTGAAATAAAGCATAAATGGTATAATGTGATGTATTAAAGCGCTTAGGAACATAGTCACTATTTCTGGCCAAAATAGTCCTACCCGTCCCTTAGCCTACATTACAACCAGCAAAAGACCTATTTGATCCTAAACTTAGCATTCTGATATTTAGTGGAGCATTACACTAAGGGCAAGCCTATGGTCATCAGTTGCATCATACGAATTCTTTGTGAGAGTGAGAGCAAGGATAATCTTATACCCATGTTTCGATAAATATACTATACTTGTGAGTGATTATGGGTAAGATATTGTGAGACACACATGGTTGATGAGTTTTGGGTAGTTGTGTATGATTCTTTGTACCTTAACTTTTGAATACGAGCTAACCATCATCACGAGTCTATATTAGAGGTTAAAATTGTTTCTAGTAATGATCAGAAAACTACTCTTTGTTAATGATTGCTATGCCTATCTTGATGAATATTTTGTGTTGTTACTGTGAAACCCTAAGTAGATGTTTATATGGACATGATATTTTGTTCGAGGACGAACAAAGCTTTAAGTGTGGGGTGTTGATGATAGGCGAATTTACACGCCTAAAGTACTATATTTTACCCATATTTTAGCTAAGTTTTGAGGACAAAATATATAATTCATGCACTTTTAGTCCTTTTTCCTGTAAGTGAGCTAACAAACGTGATTAGCAAGTTTTCAGGTATAAACGATGCAGATTTCAGCATTTTATGGATAACTTGACGCCAAAGGAAGCTTCACGAAAGAGGGAAGGAAAAGCTTGGACGCCAAGGGCCAAAAGTGACGCATGAGAAACCTGTCCCGGGCAAAAACAACAATTCTAAAGACTTTGGGGACTAGCAGTAACTTATTAGGATTAGGATAATGATGCAATAACCAAGTAGGATTGGGTTAAGTAATGCAGTAGCTTGGTAGGAATATGATATGGGTGTTATAAATACCCTATTTTGCTAGAGATTTTTATTCATTCTACTTCTAATTCATTCCTCTACTATCCGAACAAAATTTTAATCTTTTTATTCAACACTTTCAATTCTTATTCTCTTCATCTATTCAATTCTTAATTTCCACAACAAGAGAAAAGCTATTCTAAAAGGAATTCACGCCTAAAGCCATACCACACCATACTACACGGGAGATCTTTAGTGTGGTATAATGATAATGTCTATTGTGATTTCCATCGCACTCATGAGTAGCTAAACTTCTCTGTTGGGGTTATGGAAGCCGTATGAGATACTATCTATTGCTATGAGTTTGTGAATTCGTGACACGTATGCTGCTTATATCATTATTCTCTTCATCTTAATGCAAATTCTTGTGGTTGCAAACGCATAGAATATGCCAGTATAGCATTAACTTGTTCGAAAGAAAAGTTATATGTCTGGAAAAGAGATAATGTCAAGGTAATAGGGCACCAACCCCTGTTAAAAAGTTAGTGCCGTAACTGGATTAACCTCTTGGAGAATTTGTACTGTTAGATACGCTTTATGCTCGAAAGAGTTAAAACGAAATAGTCCTTGTTAGGTCGAAAGACGCTTGGATTTACCATAGAATACAATTCTCTATAAGCACATGCATGTCTGAATTCCGCATAACTCATAGCCAATAGAGACGTATAACTCATAAGGTGGACATAACCCCAACTCTCAATTCTCATTGATTAACATCTTACTAAACATTCTTCCTTTTTACTTTGCTATTCTCCGTTTTTACTTAGTTATTTTATTACACTATTGCACGCTACAAAATCCCCCCTTTTTACGAGACTTTCACCAAAAGTCTACTAATCTTTGCTTACTTAGTGACCAACTATTCCCTGTGGGATTCGACACCCAACCCAGTTGGGTTCTATATTTGACAGCGACCGCTTACACTCTTACGAGAGCTGTAGTTTGAGCGTTATCACTTATTAAAAAATTGCAGCAACTTTAAACATTTCTTGTTTCTAGTTTAACGATGAAGTTTTTATGACTTCCAATCGTCAACCTACTGATCTTTAACTTGTGATGAAGATTTTATTTCTTCAAATCAATAGTTAAGTTTAAACGGAGTAGAAAGCTAAAAGCTTTAATCTCCAGAAAACAAGTTATACAGATTCGAAAAAAAAACTTGAGTGAAAAGAAAATTTCACCAAACAAGCAAAAAAAATTGTCTTTTCTTTTTCTAAAAATTATTCCTTAAGATTTTTGTTTTTCAACATTTTTGGGTATAAGAATCTATAATTTGACACAATAACTTCAACACTAGTTCAAGTTTAACAAAAACACTATGAAGTACAACAACACCCTCTACACAAGATCAAAGTGATCTTTCTAAGAAGTGTGTTTTATTTTTTCAGAAATTAAGATGAAACAAATGTAAAGCCAAGTTCCCCGACTTCACGGAGTGTCCTTAAGGAATAATTTTCCTCACTGTACCCGAGGTTTTGGAATCTTCCTCCCAGGATAAAATGACTTTCAATCCAGCTATAGTGACATCTCAAATAATTGGATTCGTCGAACTCACTCAACAATTTGATTGATCACAAGGAATGTTTTGAAGACAAGAAGAGTTTGTATTTCAGAAAAGTTTTTCATTACTAAACGTATGGATAAATGCAGGTTTATATAGCCATCATGTGCCCCTTCCGAAGGTGGCAATGGTTCATTCGAAAGGTGTATCCTTTGGAAGAGTCATGTCTGTTCATTTGAAACATTATGTCTTTTTCTGAACAGACACAACTATCTGAACAGTCACTCTTTTTCCAAAACAATATGTCTTTTCCTCAAATGTTGTGTCCCTCAATTTTCTATTCACACCAATTGAACTCAACAAAAAGTAACAAAAGTTATTAGTTTGTTGCATAGCAACAAGTCTTCCCTTCCTTCTGCTGTTATATCTGATATATGCTCTGGGTTCAACACGCCATAAACTAAAAGGCAAGCATCAGTGCTATGAAGAAAGATGTACAAAAATAAAACTCCGAGGCCCTAAAATATATAGGGCTATTAGTTGATAAACGAGAAATGTACTTACTGCAACGATGAACAGTGTAGAGATATAGGGCTATTAGTTGATAAACGAGAAATGTACTTACTGCAATGATGAACAGTGTAGAGTGAACAGGTGGTTGAACAAACACCTGCCGTACCTGAACCCTCACCTCCTCTCATGGAAACAGCTTAGTACCCCCAACGTTTTTGGCACCTCCAAATCAATAGGGAGGCTATGTGATTTAACCAGCTCATTACTGACTCACTTGATAGATATACCATGAGGTTACCTAACTTTTCTTTTTTTTGCTTTTAATAAATATTCAATTCGTCTTCTAACAAATAGTCACTTTTCTTGTACTTACAGACAGATATATTCAAGATATCACCTAGTGCACACATATCACAAACAATTCCTGAAGCAGCCATCTATCATGAATATTATATTGTGCTATATAAAATAGAGATTAGATTAACTGCATTGATACTTGTAGAAACAAATTGACCCTAATTCTTCTCTTGGATGCTTGTAACGACTAGGAACGAAACCTCCACACCACCTGACTATAAGCATGCAGGATTCCGTATTCGGTTTCGTTTAATGCACAAATAGTTAAATGTCTAAATTGCAACTTCGAAAGCTCTCTCCAAACCCCACTATGCCCAACAGTTGAATTTGCAGATAACTACCAACACAAAGCACAGGTTCTGGCAATTTGAACCGCTGAAAGCATTTTTCCTGGCCATTAAAGTTTGATCTGTTAATTCTCCTTCTTATGCAAATTAGTCTATGAAACCCCTTACGACAACTTCGAGAACAAATTTGACTAGTTTTTACATACAGCAAGCCTTAAACAGAACAAAGCCTACGACTGCTCTCACCATCAGGAAAATTTTCCCCAAAAAACCTAGAAAACTGATTAAATAAAAGATTATCTTTTTCAGGAAAACTCTAAAGTTTAAAAAACAAGACCTGTGTCATAGGGAATTCTTCAGAAGTCTATGTCTATATAAACTTGTCATCAGCACCTGCTGGGGCATTTTCAGGAGATCACTCTCACCTCTCAAGGATTTGGGGTGCCCTAATCAAAATCGAACAGATTTTGCAGAATATATGGGCTTGCCGGGCTGGAAATAAGCTGAATTGGAAAATTTATGTATTAGTCAAGAGGACCAAATAAAGCTTCGGAAGCCTGTGAAACTCGAATTATAAATTTGAGCAATCTAATCTGAGAAGTTTAATAGTTACCTTCAAAAGGTTTCATAAAAACCTCGGTGATCACACATAGATCAGCTTTCAATTTGTAAATTTGTGTCTCGGGCGCATTCGGATCACTGTGTCCTTTGCTCGACCAGTAAGAAGTCGATTTAGATATTTGTCCATTGGAATTATGTTATTGACAATACGTTCATCTAGATAATCATCTTTGCTTGAAGAGCTTACTGCATAGCCTATACAATCGTTTTGACACGACTTTGATGATTCAATAACTTGAAGTAGAGAAGCATAAACTTCATGCTCTCGTTTTAGAATATCCCAGTAGGAATAGCTAGACCCAACATCCTTTATTTTTGGTTCACTCAAATCTGTTTCTGTTATATGGGTAATCCTCGAAAGCTGCTGAAACCTTACCACACAGAGTTGCTTAGAGAGTCTGTTGGTAACCACTGCAAATCAAGTAAATTATCAACTTGTTTGTTCTTCCAAATGGTAATAAACTACAAGTGATAAAATCTGGCATGCCAAGATTTCTCGAAGAAAGGCTTAACGTAGCCAAAATCTTATGAAAGAGATTGTGAAGTTCCTTGAAGTTGATGCCACATCGTCAAGCCAAAAAGGCAGCAAAGTCGGATCACGTCGGTGCAGAGTACAGTGCCAACATCAAAATAACTTAATTGCATTACAAACCACTTAAGAAGGAAAACATGATTTTCAGAATAGTTAAGGAAATACAAACAATTAATGAACTACTTTACAACATGCAATCGGGCAAGCTCCATGATGCACTTAAAGGGATTCGCAGCTGAAAATTGTTAATCTAGGAGCTATGCTCGAAGAAGATGATAGCTAAATTGGGGATTAATCCGAGAATTGAAGCTGAAAAAGAAATTATAGAGAGAATAGAGAAGAGAGAAACTTGAGATATTATTCATGAATGATTACATCAGTGATGCTTGATTTTATAGCTAACAGTCCACTCGACAGTTGTAACTAACTCTCTAACCGATTAACTAACCATGTGACTTGAGCTACAGTACTAACTGCCATGAACAGTAAAAATAGATTTTTGAATTTTAATACAATTTAACTACTTCTAACTAATTTGCTGATTCCAGCTGTGCTTCAATTCATCTTCAGTTTCCCAACTTGTATCAATACCCCTCCCTTAAAGAACATCCTTGTCCTCAAGGATTAAAGGAAGGAAAACTCAGCAGTAACTCGGAAGTATATTCCCATGTAGCTTGTGTTGCATCAATTCCAGTCCATTGCACCATGACTTGCTCTGTAGCCTCGTTACCTCTTTTGACCAATCTCTTATCTAACACCATCTCCAGAGTAGGGCAATAAGGACTAGAGAGATGTATGACCGAAGAATGAGTGAAACTCAGAGGTAAGGCATGGCATCTCTTTAGTTGAGAGACATGGAAGGTAGGGTGAATGAGAACATCACTAGGCGGTAAAAACTTATAAGCAACATCTCTTATATTGTCTTCAACCATATAGGGGTCATAATACTTAGCAGCAAGTTTGTTAAAAGGCCTGGAAACCACTACTTGTCTGTAAGGCTGCAATTTCTGATAAACCCAATCACCTACTTCAAAGGACCTATCTGATCTATGCTTGTTGGCAATATCTTGCATTTTTTGTTAAGCCTTGATAATATGGAACTTTCGTAATTGAATAACAAACTACTTCTCTAGCCTCAAAGCTTCTATCTATCATATCCACAACACTTTCACCCACTATGTAAGGTAGATGAATGGGAAGTTTTTGATCATATAAAGCTTCATAAGGTGTGCACTTGATAGTGGTGTGATAGGTAGTATTGTACCACCACTCAGCCAAGGAAAGATGATTAGCCCATTCTCTTGGACATTGGACAATCAGAGCAAAAGCATCTCAAACAAGTCTCTAAGGTTATGTTGACCACCTCAGGTTGGCCATCTGCCTGAGGGTAAAAAGAAGTAGATCTATGAAATTGTACACTTTGTAAGTTGAATAATTCTTGCAAAAAAACACTTAAGAAGACTGGATGTCTATTACTAGTCATGGTAACAGGTAATCCATGTAGTTTAAAGATGTTATCCATGAAGCATTTGGCAACTGAATGAGCTGTGTATGTGTGCTGCAGACCTAACAAGTGACTGTATTTGGTGTGTTTGTTTACCACCACCAAGATGACATCTTTATCCTGGGATGTGGGTAGACCTTCAATGAAAGCTAAGAAAATATTAGTCCATACACCTTCAGGAACAGGTAAAGGTTGCAAATACTTTGGAGAAGTAGTTGCATCATACTTATGTCTTTGACAAACATCACAATGATTGATGAACCTCCCCATATCTGCAGTAAGTGTTTTCCAATAGAAGAGGGATTGTAACCTTCATATAGTAGCATCCATGCTTGAGTGTCCACCTTGTGGAGTACTATGCCACAAGAAAATAATGTCAGTCTTCAACTGTTGATCATCACCTATAACTTACCTTCCTTTCCATCAAAGCTGACCACCACACCAAGTATAAGATTTAAAAGGTTGTGCCTGTACTTTTTGTATAATAATCTGTAATGCAGGATCCACTTCCCAAGATGCCTTAATCTTCATGTACAATTCATCATGTAGAGTGAGTAACAGGATAGATAATAATTCAGCATCAGGAATTCTTGACAATTCATCGGCAATACTATTCTCATAGCCTTTTTTGTACTCAATACTAAAATCAAAAGCCATTAGTTTGGATATACCAGAAATCTGGAAATCAGTGTGAATTAGTTGATCAAGCAGGTGTTTCAAGGCTTTTTGGTCAGTTCTTACTATAAAATAGTTGTGCAACAAGTAGTGTGACCATTAAGCAATGCTTGATAACAGTGAGCTATTCAACTATTGGGACCACATCTTGACTGTTCATCAACACATTTTGACCTAAAAACATACATAACGACCCTCCGTGTATCCTTTAAGGCTTCTGAAGAAGGTATTTTGAAGGGTTTCTACTATGCCATAACTTTAAAGGTAGTGTCCCTGATCGAGCTCACAAGATATCAAGAACCCTATACCAACTTCAAAGACGGTAACGACAAGCTTAAATACCAAATTATCAAGATGGACACAAGCTTGAAAATTATCGGGATTCACATACTCCAGCAAGCCTCTGATGTTTTCCAAGATATGTTGAAAGCATGCTAAGTTTAGAAAACATAATCAATTATAACTATATTGCTAAGGAAGTAGTGATACTCAAATTGTCTTTCAATCTCGTTTGTAATTCCGATCAGGTCAACGGTAGTGGACCTGATCTGAACCACAAACAAGAAGGCATGGAATGCAATTTAAAATTCAAAAATTTTCGCCTTCGCTTAGATTCCTTATTTTAACTGCAGTTGTTGTTGGCGTAAGTTTTCTAGACTTAATGTACATCATTTCAACCCTCAATTCCCGTGAGGCTGCTTTTTTGGTCTTTCCTATTTTCTATCTAGGTGATAATCACGCTACCTAGTCGCAGCTCCCTAGCAAAGTGTCCATCTATACTATTTTTCTCTTAGAGAAACAACAAACAAATTTTTCATTATCGGATACATTTTTATATTTGCACTTGATACAAATTTCTCATGTTTTAAGATAGTTTCATTGGTCAGATGCGCTAGAAGTTACTTTCTACCCTATGTATCCTCTTCAATCAGCTCTCAGATGATATAGTCTTTCATCAACCATCCATTTTTCCTCAAAGGCATTCTCCTACCGCACCTTCTGGCGTATAATCATCACCCCGAGCAACCCAACCATATAAATTTAGGCTAGGGAAATAACTATATTGGTTTTCTATTCTTATTAGATGTAATTCTAGGCTTCAAAGGCCTTTTTAGGGTCCAATGCACCCTAAAACTTAGTCCAACCGCTATTGAATCTCTCTTTACAATGACACCAAAACTAGATCCCTTCATAATACTTGACACATAAATATGAGCAACAACCGACATTAAATCTTAACAGGGTATCAGAACCATATTCATGGTCCCTCAACCTTATCAGTTAGTACCTACCAAACTTAACTGTAAAATTATAGATATCTTGTTTGAACGATCAATGGTTAATAGGTAAAAACAACATCCACAAAATCAGTATACTCTATGTGTGTTTACATGATAACATTATTAGTAATACTTACCTCCCACATATGAAGTGGTTCCATCTGCATGCAGCTTGTTTATAATGCCCCAAAATCTAATTCCCGGGATGCCACACGGTGCTCTAAACTACAAATAGTCCTGAGCTAACCCTGACTACTCTCTACTAATCTAAATCTCGACATAAAGGAACTATGAGTATAAAATCGTGATAAGTGTGAAAACAATCTGAATAATCTAGTCATATATCAAATGCTAATCTCAACAACCTGAATAAACAAAGTACTGAAAGATCTAAATACACTATCTGAAATCTAAGACTGAATCTGGTAGTCCGGTAAGCCTCTAGTGACTGAAACTGGAGAATCACTGGGACAAGCCCCAGCTGACTCATAATGTCTGAATAAGAATACTAAAATAATCTGCTAATGAAACTGGAAATTTGAAAACTAAGTCCCCGAACTGGAGGACTCACCAATTGCAGGGATGTAGATGAGGTATTCAGAGATCAATGTCGCTGCTGAGACTGAGCACCTGAACCTACATTATGAGACAATGTAGCATACAAACGTATATATGGATCAGTACTTTGAGGATGTACTGCGCATATGGGGTGAAATGCATAAATAAAACATAATATGATCACAATTTATAAAATCATGCATGCTAAATGTAAATGACTCACATAGCTTGAGTAATCTGAAATCTAAAACTCATAAATCATGAATAAAAAACATGTAGTATAAATGTCGTGAGTCATTACACTTAGTTCTAAAATCTGTATTCTCTTTTTTTTCTCAAATCTTGTAAGCTAGATGAAATCTGAAACTCATTCTGCATAGTAAATACTTTATCTTAAGACTTTAAATAATTAAACTGTTTAAGAGTGGGGGTCATTTTGAGAGGTTTTTTTAACCGACATGTACACCATGTGAGCATCCATGGTGTTTCCACGACTAGCCCCCGTAAGGTTAGGGTTGTTCTACCCTTTCCATCGGAATAGAACAATCTCATATCTATGATCACAATCTCAATCATCCACATATAGTGGGAATAAATCTCAATCTTAAGGTGGCATATATTTCTGGGGTATGAAACCATAGTAACATGCCCAACTCGGTGCTAAATACTACTCCCAATCTCGTGCTCAAAATCTCAAGAAAATCCACTTTAAAATCATCTCATGGTTAATAATGAAACCAACTGTAAAATCTGTAATCTCAATCTATAAAGTGGGTTTTCAATCTATTGTAACCAAAAGGGTTAAATTTTTCTCAAAAATCTCAAACTTTCTATTCATGGGGTGCTTATAGTACAACAATTATCAAAATAACAATCTTAAATTAAGCTTAATGACCCACATATCAATTGCATGTCAAAACATCTCAAAATTCATGCTTTATAAATAAACATTCATAAATTATCTTAAAATCTGGAAATTTTAGCAATAAGCATAATAATATCAACATACTCATGTAATTCATCTTCTAAAACATTGAAAATCTCATAATCTCATGAATAGCAATATGGGGTATAAAATCAAACTTCAAATTCATAGGAAAACTTATAAAATCATGTAACTTTTGTAAATAAAATCAAGTTTTGGGCACAAGAATGAAAGGATTTATTCTTGTTCGAACCCCACATACCTTGAATGATGACCTTAGATGAACAACTTGCTATAGGGACTCTATTCGTGTTCTTGAACGGAGATTCTTGAAGATCTTGGTCTAGGGATATTAATTCTTAAATCAATTTTGAAAAGTGATGGAGGAAATCTTGAGTTTCTTGAATATTGGGTTAAAATCCTAAGCTTTGTTCTTGAGGGAATTGAGTGAAATTGACTATATTTTGCTATTTTTTGGGTTAAATCCCGTGTTAGGCTGAATAGAGGATGTAAAATACCCCTTTTGCCCTTAATGACACAAAGTTGGAATGCTGAAATTTGACCTAGCCAGACTATCCAGGGCGCCGCGGTCCCTAGCCCGCCGGACTGGGCGAGGCGCCGCCCTGCTCATCATGGTGATCCCCAGGTACCGGACTGGGCGAGGTGCCACGGGCAATCGCCTTGTCTTACTATTTTGGCATACCAAACACGCCCTTATGCTCGTCCAAAAATTCTGAAACTCACCCGAGATGTATTCTTGACTTGCCCCATCGTGAATAAACTTAAAAATCAACTGTCAAAGGTCGGGAAGGTCGAAAATAAAATCGTCAAAGTTTAAAGATCTTAAAATGACTTTATCCCAACACTTAGCCAAATTTTCTAAGTGTGAGACCTCTCTTGTCATGCTCTAAAGGGATTAAACAACGAGAAATTTTATGGGGTCTTACATTATTCCTCCGAATCCATCTTTACTGCAGCCTATTGTGTTGGTCAGGAAAAAGTTGATCAACTTTTAGTTCCTCATATCTACAAAGAAGAGGAAAAAATGATGTCACAGAAAGAACGTTATTTATCTGTTGCAACAGATGTGGAGCCTGTTGCAACAGATGTGAAGTCTATTGGAATACATCAAACCAGCCTTGCTGGTGGTTTGATTTGTTTCAACAGTTTCTCCATATATTTCAACATTAACAACAACATAAACTACAAAGAAACAACAAATAAAAAACATCAACAAAAAAGAAAACAACAACAATAACCTCATCAACAATAAATAAGCAACATCCTATGTTCTAATACCATCAACAACACCATACCACAAGTTTCAACAATTCCAACCCTGCCAACAACATCAATAACAACATCAACAATAAAGATACAAACAAAATACATACAAAAAAAGATACTGCCAATCAGGCTTTTAAACTTCACCCAACAGATGAATTTTTTCGTATATTGTAATAGAAACTCTCGGTTCATTTATTCAACACTTAGAAGTTCCTTCAAATATTTTAAATAAATATGATATGGGTAAATAGTAATAAAATAAAAAAACAAATGTAAATAACTTGCAAAGAAGAAGACGAGAACGAAAGAGCAATAGTCAATCATACCTTAATGTCAAAAGGGAATCAAAACAATAATTTTAGTCGAGGAATCTAAGATATGGACTGGTTTAGATCTGAAAGGATCTTTATGAGAAAGAGGAGAGCAAAAAGGCTTTGATAACCCTAAAGATGAGAAAAAGAAAAAAATGAGAGACGAATAAAAGAAATTTAGGGTTGAAGGAGAGATGAGATCATTCTAGATGTACTACCCTTAATATTAAATGACTAAACAAAATGTATTTATTCAAATTAATATTTTCAAAGCATAATTAATAAGACTAATTTGGTAAAATAAATCCCTAATTAATATTTTCTTAATGGGTGTACCAAGTCAATAGGGGACAGCTAATATAAAACGGAGGAAGTATTAGGGGTTTCAATATTCATTAATTAATATTTATTAATAATTTGAGGCGCACGAGGAAGAAAATGGGTGACATTGAAAACACAAGACAAGACTACTCAATGAGATTTTTGAGTTTTCCAAGAAATATTTTTTACTACCTTTAGTAGTACTACTTTATCTACTCGAATAGAAGCTTGTTTTAAAATTAAAAGACAAAAAGATTTTCAAACAGGTATGTCGTCTGTTGCAACAGATATCAATATCTATTTGAAAAATCCCAACAACTCAGTCATCTATAACAACCGATGCAAATTTTCATTTGGTAATTAAATCAGATATGTCATTTGTTATAAAAAATATCAATATCTGTTTGATAATTTCCAACAGCTCAGTCATCTGTAGTCATCTGTCACAATAGATACAAATGACTATTTGATAATTAAATCAGATATGTCACCTTTTGCAACAGATATGAATATCTATTTTAGAATATCCAACAACTCATTCGTTTGTTGCAATATATTTCATTGCAATTGATTTAGGTAGAACTAGTGATAAATGAATGAGTTCATAGGGTCAGCTACAACTCCAATTGAGTCTTTGCAATTGCATGGTGTTGGTATTGCGTTCATCCCAACCCCAATCGTTGATCGATCACTTTGAGTTGACGAAATTCTTATTAAATTAATATTTTAAAAACTATGTATTTTAAAATTTTAAAAATTAATTAAGATCAATTTGGACCAAATTAATAATCTGAAAACCTGTCATTCTTTTCCAAAATTACAAATCAACCCATACAAATCATTCATTTGCGGAAAAAACTTTTTCTCATTTCAAATCTCAAGTTCTCACTATTCTCTCTCTCTCTCCCTCTCTCTCAACAATACAGATAACAACTACTAAACATATTGCTCAACCCTTCAAAACATATCGATTTTCTTCCCATTTTTGACCACATAGTTGTTAGTTTTGACTTTATTCTTGCTTGTATCCGTCAACTTCTCTGTCTTCATAGGTAACAGAGTTTGAGAAGAGTTCTAAATTTATTCTTTATTCTAGAAATTATGTTTTTTTTAGTTAATGATGAAAAAGAATACTTTTAGTTGTATTATCTTCGATAATGGGTTAACAATTTTGAGTTTTGATGCTATATAGGAAGCACCCAAGGAAACCCTAGTTTTTATCTCAGTGTTTTGTCGACTATCGTGGTATTGTTGGATGGTATTTGTGGTATTGTTAGTGGATATTATTGGTGGTGTCAGTATGTGCTTTTGGTGGTGGTGGTGGTGTCAGTGGTCTTGGTGTTGGTATTGATATTGGTATTGGTGGCATTGATAGTGATCTTGGTGGCATCGGTGGTGGCATTTCTTATGGTGTTGGTGATGGTGCTTCTATTACAACTGGTGGGAAATCTATTGGGAGATATTAAATAGGTCTTCAAACAGATTCACCATCTGTTCCAACTGATGGGTTATCCATTGGAGTATTTTTTTTATAATGTGGCGTACAATAATTTATTGAAATTTGTCTTACCCTTTTTTTAAAATTATGTATACATCAAATGCAATGTATTTTTTATTTTTCTATTGCTTGTATTTAAAAGATGCCTTCTAAAAGAAAAAAAAAACTGAAAGTGGATCAACTTCTGACTACCCAACAAAAAAGGCAAGAGTACAGACAGATTCAAAAGAACTTCCAGAACAATCTTAGTTGGGGCAAAATAAAGATGAGGAAAGTGATATCAAAATCTCAGCAATATCCTGCCAAAATCATTAGTATCGACAGGTTTTGAGTTGTGATGCCAATGGATAGCCCTGAAAAAGTAACTGGTGATCTTGTACTTAAATGTCAGTTGGGGAAATATTTTGATAAATTAAGGAGAATTATGAAGAATGAAAACATAGACTGAATTTTTAAGAGGAGCTGCTTCGCATTCTTTCTTGAGCTGCCTGAGGATCGCACTATTCGTTTCCCAATGAGCATGGTATATGGTCTTCTCAAGCGCAGGATCAACTACATGGGGATGATAAAGATTTGAAGGAGGGCAAAAAAAGATGGATGCAATCTGGATCAACTACTGTGGCATGCCGATTTGTTTTGTGTTGAAAGAGTTTTCCATAGTGACGGACTTGAGATGTGATTATCCAGAAGAACCTCTCATCAAGAAAACACCCTACAAAGGGTCCAATAAACACAAGGGAAAAAAAGATGGGTTGTTGGGCATTGTTGGACGTAGCTATAAAGTGGAGGATTTGATGACGGATCTCGAGGATAAATACATACCAAAACACTACAGGGAGAAATTTTACTTAGTTTGGTTTGTCCATTTCGTTTTATTGGCAAGAGACGTCAAGAAAGTCATAGAAGATGATTTGTTGGCATTTCCTGATGATTTTGAGAAATTCAATGATTATCCCTGGGGATATGACAGCTACTACTTGACCGTCCAATATTTACTTACAAAGCTATCCATAAGGTCGATCACATTATACGACGTTTCTTGGGCTTTTATGTAAAATTGATCACTATTTTTATTCATCCATTAATTTATATTGAATATAGTTATATTATGACTTTTTTTTTCTTTCTTCCTGTTTATATTTTTTTAGGCTTGGGCATGTGAAGCCATTCGTCCCCTCCGAAAGTAGTTCAAGGATTACCCGAATAAATTTTCTCATCCAAGGATCCTTAGGTGGTTGCAGCTTGAAAGGGTAGCAAAAAATTATTAAGGAGAGGGAGGTTGATATATTTAACCCTCCAGATGATGCAACTAAAATAATTTGCGTCAAAGAAAGATATTGAAAACAGATGTTCCAAATGTTGCGATAGATGGGTCGTCTGCTGCAACAGATTACTCGTCAACTACAATTGGTGCAACAGATGGGTAATCTGTTATGATAGATGATTCATATTTTGCAACAGATTAACTATCTGCTGCTTTGGTTCTCTGAATTCGACTTAACAGATTACCCATCTACTGTAAATTATGCAACAAATGGGTAATCTGATGCAACATATTGTCAATTTGTTGCGACATACAAATCAACTATTGCAGCAGCTAGACGTCTGTTGCATAAGTTATCTGTGTTAACATGTAGCCCAACCGACTACAAATTATTATTATATGATTTAAATGCATTATGTCTTTTTTATAGGTTGTGCGTCCTTGGATTGTGCCTACTGAGCATGAGTAGGGGATGACTTCTTTATTACTTTAGGTCTTGTTGATGCAAAAGCAGACACAATGGTGGAGTTAATAAAGAAGGAATTCGCTGGAGCAACAACCATAAGAAGAGCAGTTAGTTAAGGTTAGCCTAATGTTTGAGTTTCCAAAGAAGTTCCTAGTTTTCATGAGATCAAAGTGTATGCTCTGAAAGATATTGTTTTAAGACTTTATCTATCTTACAAGTTTGAGAATAAAGAAAGAATCCAGATTTAGAATGAAGTGTAGTGACTCACGTGATTTACATTACCTGTTTTCTTATTCATGATTATGATGGTTTTAATTCAAGCTATGTGAGTCATCTATACTAGCATGCATGTTTTCTATAAGGATTTATGGTATTGATTATTTAATTGTATACACCCTCATATACTCAGTACATTCCCAAAGTGTTGATCCACATATACGTCTATGTGCTACATTGTCTCATAATGTAGGTACAAGACTTAGTATACACATTCAGATTCAGTCAGCTCGCAGCTTCCCGTCAGCAGGTGATAAATCCTTTTTATTCAAGGATTTGAGCCAGATAGACAGTTTGAGCAGTTCTTTATTTTTCTATGTCAGTCCTAATGAGTTGGGATAGTTAGGAGTCATGACCCGACTATCTAAAGTCAGTACTAGTAGAGGCTTCATAGACAGTCAGTAGAGTTAATGTATTCAATTTCAGTTTTATTTTGGTAAAAACAGAGTTATAATCTTTTAAATTCAGTTTTGTATTGATCAGATTTAGAAAAAAGTTGTTTTCCACTAATTTGTACAGTTTTATACTTTTTATTTAGTTGCTTATGAGTTATACTAGTAGAAGAGTTAGATTGGGTCACTTATGACCCTAAGCACCATGTGATGTCTCGGGACCCATTTCTGGGGCATTACAAATATACACTGTTACAACATTGTAAGACCCCGCAAAATCCTCGTCGTCTAAGTCCCTTAAAGCATGCCCGAAAGAGTTCCTAGACTTTGAAAATTTGGCTAAGTGTTGGGACTTAGTCATTTATTAAGCCTTTGAACTTTGAGGATTTTATTTCCAACCTTACCAACCTTCGATAGTTAATATTTTACTTAATTCATGAATAGGGAGGTCAAATAGATGTTCCCAAACAAGTTTTAGATTTTTCGAACCTCATTTAGACCATATTTGGAATCCCAAAATAGTGGACCAATGCGATCTTGGTGCGTTACATTGACCATCGCGTTGGTAAATATTTTCTCCAGCTACCAGCATTAAATTCCAGTGAGTTTATGCTAACTTGGCGTGATGCGTCGGGTATCGTGTCGGTACCATCGATGCGGCGCATTGACCTACACGTCGTGGTGTATCTTATTTCAGTCATTAAAAATCCGCACCCAAAAGGGCAATTAAGTCATTTCCCTCCACCATTATTCAGTCATAACACAAGATTTATCCCCCAAAACACCAAAACATAATCAATTTCACTAAATTCTATCAAGAACAAAGCCTAGGGTTTCAACCCAACATTCAAGAAAGCTCAAGATTTCACTATTTGTTTTCAAAATTGATTCAATAATTAAGATCCCCAAACCAAAGGCTTCAAGAATCTCCGTTCAAGAACACGAATGGAATCCCAAAATCAAGTGTTCATCCAAGTTCACAATCTAAGGTATGTGGGATTTGAACAAGAACAATTCCTCCATTCTTGTGCCCAAAGATTTATTTTTTTATTAAAGAATTTCATGATTTGCAAGTGGGGTTTTTGCCCAAGTTACTTTATTTTGAGTTTATGAATTTATTAGTTAATTTAGTCTTGAATTGTATGATTATTTCACCTATTTATGCTTTGAATTGAGAATTCATACAATGAGTTTCACATCCCTATAACGAGTTGATATTTTCTAGTGTTTCCAAGCTAGATGTAAAGATTCAAGCTTCATTGTGAAATTTGAGATTATTTGAGTATATGTATATGCTTTAAGCCCAAGTATGAGTTTTGATGTTTCACGAATCTTATGTTATTATCATGATTTAATGAACAAACATTTTTGATTGTTAAAGAAAGATTGCTCTTTGATCCCAAGCTAAGAAAGGAATCCACATCATTTTGATTTAAAGTAAATAGAAGCATAGTTGGCTTCCATTACAGATTCTTGTATTATTTTAAAGTGGATCTTCCTAAAAGTTCTGAGCCTAAGTATGGGAGTAGTATTTAGCACCGAGCGGGTATGAAGATGTTGGACTCCATGTTAGCTCACATGGTTTATGTCGGTTAGAAGAAACTCCTAAGTAACCAGAGTTCCTAAGTCTAAAAGTTGTTTTAAAGTTCCCAAGTCCCTTATTTTCCTTAAGATGAAAAATATATGTTTTTGAAAGTTATTTTTTCAAGTCCAAAGGTTCCAAAAGTCCTAAAATCTCAAAGTTTCCAACTTGAGAAAAGCTTATTGAGTTAAAGTTTTGAGATAAAGTATTCCCTGTGCAGAATGAATTTCAAATTTTATTTAGCTTACAAGGTTATGAGAACAAGAAAAGGATACAAATTTTAGAACAAAAGATAGTGATTCACAAGATTTTCACTACATGCTTTGTTAGTCATGATTTATGAGATTTAGCTTTTGATTTACTCAAGCTATATGTGAGTCACTTTCATTTAGCATGCCTGATTTTGTAAAGATTGATGATATTGTTTACTTATTGCATGCACTCCCATATACTCTGTACATCCTTAAAGTATTGATCCATATATATGTCTATGTGCTATATTATCTCATAATGTAGGTTCAAGTGCACAGTCTTAGCAGCGAAAGTGATCTCCGAGTACCTCTATCTACATTTTTACAGTTGGTGAGTCCTCATGGTTCGAGGACCTATTTCTCAGATTTTCAGTCTTGATAGCAGTTGGTCATTGTTTTTCAGTTCAGCTTGAGTCAGTTGGGGGGTTTGTCCCAATGACTCTCTAGTTTCTTAGTAAGTAGAGGCTTGTTGGACTATTAGTTAAAGTTCTAAAGATTAGTATTTATTATCCAGATAATGTTTTCAGTTATTTCAGACAGATTGAACATGATATTGTTTTATTGCTTAGTTCTTCTATCTTAAAGTAAGTTTTCAGACTTAGTAGCAGGCTCAAAGGGTTAGCTTGGGGCTACTTGTAGCCTTATACATCGTGTGATGTCTCGATATGGGATTTTGGGGTGTTACAAACATATAATCTATCTGTTGTAACTGATAGGTAATCTATTGGAGCAAATAAAAAAAGTAGGAAGACCTGTTATATAATTTCCAGCAAATGACCTACATGTTACAACATATGTAGTGCAATGACTCACGTGATTTGCATTACCTATTTTCTTATTCATGATTATGATAGTTTTAATTCAATCTATGTGAGTCATCTATACTAGCATGCATGTTTTCTATAAGGATTTATAATGTTGATTATTTAATTGTATACACCCCCATATACTCAGTACATTCCCAAAGTGCTGATCCACATATACGTCTATGTGCTACATTGTCTCATAATGTAGGTACAAGACTTAGTATGCACATTCAAATTCAGTCAGCTCGCATCTTTTAGTCAGCAGGTGATGAGTCCTTTTGATTCAAGGATTTGAGCCAGATAGACAGTTTGAGCAGTTCTTTATTTTCCTATTTCAGACGTATTGAGTTGGGATAATTGAGAGTCATGACCCGACTATCTAAATTCAGTACTAGTAGAGGCTTTATAGATATTCAGTAGAGTTTATGTATTTAGTTTCAGTTTTATTTTGGTAAAAGTAGAGTTGTAATCTTGTAAATTCAGTTTTGTATTGATCAGATTCAGAAAAGAGTTATTTTCCGCTAATTTGTGCATATTTATACTTTTTATTTAGTTGCTTATGAGTTATACTAGTAGAAGGGTTAACTTGGGGTCACTGATGACTCTAAGCACCGTGTGATGTCTCGGGACCCATTTTTGAGGCATTACAAACTTAGTATCAGAGCACAGAGTTCAAGTGTCCTAAGGTGTCTGTGAAACCGTGTCTAGTAGAGTCTTGCGGAATGATACAGAGACGTCTGTACTTTTCTTCGAGAGGCTACAAGGCACTTAGAAAATGTCTCTATTCTTTCAAGTCTCAAATCGTGCTATTGAAATGTTCTTTAAGAAACTTATACAGATTCTCATCTTACTCTATTCGAGCCATCTCTGCCTTATTTTCAAGGTATCGGAAATAGTCATTCTTAAATCTTTATAGATAGGGCTTTCTAAGACAGTCTCCACAGATAGTTATCGGATTGTCAGAGAGCTAGAGTATCCTATCAGTTTTTTTGAGTTCCAATGATTGAAGTGCTTTATTCATGATTCATAAAAGTTGTACACTAAGCCCAAGTCAGATGTATTTCCAGATTCCTCCTCAGAATCTATAATGTAAAGCTATACTTCCCTATCCATGTATTATTCTTGAGATAGCATGATTAGTAAGTTCCATTTCCTCCCCAGATAACGCTCTCAGATTGTCTAGCAAGAAGCTTCAGAAGTCACACAAAGCGGCTTGAAAGTAGCATTCTAGTGTGTTATAAGTCTCTCAAGATCAGAGTTATGTCCTCACTCTTATGAGTCATGCAAGTAAGACAGAATAAGATGTGTATTCTTAGATCATTGAATATAGTCTGTCAAGTTTCTATCTCTTGTAACCTTGTTATCATTATTTTGTTGAAAAATCAAAGTCTAGTGAAGCCGTGTGAGGCCTATTTCGATTCACTAGCAACTTATTGTGCATCTTGTTATTTTTGTGTTGGTTGAAACTTATAGAGATACGAAAGAAGTTTAGGTGTATAGATAGGTAGATAGTAATAATGTGTAGAAGGAGGATGTGGTAATGGATTGTAAATAAGATAGGCCATATATTTATGATCGATTATCGTTATTATGAGGTTCAAGTGGGCTAGTTATTCTTGATTTGCTTTATTCTATAGCTTCCACGTGAGAATAGCACTATGTATTAAGTTTGAACGATTGGTGGTCATGAAGGTGGATGTGATGATTTCTTGGCTAATAATACTAGTTATAGGGAAGTAATATAATAAGCTGGAACAGTGTATGCAAGAGCATAAGTTTACTTAATTCATAATCAAGTTTGACGTTGTATGTATGATGCAGAAGTACGCCTAAGGTGCTATGGGGCTGCATTATTTCTTTGAGGATTATTGCATATTGTGGGGTCAGTAGTACCGTTGAGATGTTAGGTGGAGAAAGACTAGTTAGATAATGAGTAATGTTCTTGATAGCTAAGTTAAGGAGTTTGATTGAAGATGTTGAGTCTTTTTAAGAATAAATTTGAATCACATGGTTTAGAAACATAAGTTTACAAGGTGATATTGGTAGGCTATGATAGAAGTTGTATGGTCCATCAAAGGTTTGGAGATACCCATGTTAAGCGTTAGAATCTAAGTTTGAAATTTCAAAGATTTAGCTAATAGGAATATGTAACGCCCAAAAATCAGGTCCCGAGACATCACACGGTGCTTAAGGTCACAAGTGGCCCCAAGCTAACCCTTCTACTGGCATAACTTATAAGCAACTGAATAAAAATACAAATCCATACAAATCAGCAAAAATTAACTCTTTTCTGAATCTGATCGATACAAAAATGGAATTTTATAGGATTACAATTCTGCCTTTACAACCGAAATTGAAACAAAATACATCAACTTCTACTGACTGTCTATGAAGTCTCTACTAGTACTGACTGTAGGTAGCCGGGTCATGACTCCCAACTACCCCAACTTAATACGACTGAATAAAGAAAATACAACACTATAAACTCTGCATAACTAACCCAAGCCCTTAAATCAAAAGGACTCATCAGCTGCTGACTGGATACCACGAACTGACTGGATCTGAAGGTACAACTATACCTTGTACCTACATTCTGAGAAAATGTAGCCCACATACGAATATATGGATCAGTACCATGGAAAAATACCGAGCATATGGGGGTGCAATGCATATATAAAATAATATCTTAATATCATCACAGTTTATAAAATTATGCATGCTGATATAGATGACTCACTTATCTCGAATTAAATCATCAAAATCATGGATGAATAATACATGTAAAGTAAAACAAGTGAGTCATTACAATACGTTCTCAATTTACTTTCATCTCAATTCCAAATCATCAAAACAATCAAATCTCATGTCAATTCTTATTAGAAAATATTCCTTAAATCTTTTAAGAATAATTACTTTCTCAAACTCAACCTTTTAAGCAAATATGTTTTCATCTCAGATAGAAGAGTACACACACACACATTGGGAGATCCTATAACCGACATAAACCATGTGAGCTACATGGAGTCCAACATAAAATTCACGTTGGGGAGAGCCGTCCTATCCTTGCCATCAGAGTACGACTTCCAGTATCAATTCAAAAACACTAGTGATCACCATATAAATCAGCCTCTGGCTCACATCCTATGGGGGCACGCAGTTCTAGGGAAGTAAGGTCACTTTACACCTCCCACTCGGTGCTAAAGATTACTCCCGGACTTAGCTCAGAAATTTAAATTAGCCTCAGGCCAACATTAAAGAAAATCCACAATAAATACTTCAACAATTTTCATCGGGAGCCAATTTGCTACCCCTTTATCATAATCAATAAAAACGTGGATTTCTTTCACAGTCGAGTTCAAAATAACTCATTCATGATCAAAAGGTCAAATAATTCAAAATATCTCAAATATTCAACATCAGCGTGCTTATAACACAAACGTTCTAAAAAAACATAATTTCCAATGGGGATTCACGACCCAAATATCAAAATCATGATAAATATCATTCAAGATTCATTCTTTATATCACCACACATGTAAATTCATCTTTCAAAATCGTAAACATCAAGATTTCATAATAATCATCATAAGATATGGGTTCATTCTTCAAATTCATAAAAAATCAAATAAAAATTATGCCTTTGTAAAGAAAATTACTTTTGGGCACAAGAACGAAAAAGAGTTCTTGTTGAAAAACCCCACATACCTTGAATGATGAGCTTTAGATCGATACTCATTTTTGAGATGTTAATCGTACCTTTGAATGATGGTTCTTGGAGTTCTTGAACTAGGAACTTGGAATATTGAATAAATTTGCAGAATTAATGGTGAACTTTGGAGGTTCTTGAAGTTCTTAAACTAGGAACTTGGAGTCTTGAATAAATTTGCAGAATTAATGGTGAACTTTGGAGGTTCTTGAAGTTGAATGTAGGAGCTTAGGTTTTTCTTTTTGAGGGAATTTGATGAAATATAACATGTAATGCTTCTAATAGGCTTTAATATAGGGTTTGGACGGATTTTGGGTGAGGGGGAATGACCAAAACGCCCCTAAAAATCAAATAACTCTTGAATCTGTCCTTTGGTGGACTGTTTTGATAGTCTGAAGTAGATCAACCATAATGTTTTACTCCGATATCCAAATTGGATGAAACTAATTTCATTATAAAGAGGACTCTCATATCTTTCCGTTGATATATAGTATCTTACCCAGATCATTGTGTACGAGAAGTTATGATCATTTGAAGTTGACCCAAAAATTTACTTTTGATAGGCTGAAGTAGATTGACCATAACTTTTTGCTCCGATAGACAAATTGGATGAAACCAATATCATTGTAAAGAGGACTCACAGAGATTTCCGTTGATATATAGTATATCACCCAGATCATTATGTACAAGGAGTTATGATCGTTTAAAGTTGGAGCAAAAATATGCCAGGCCTCAGTACTTTTTTTCCTGCACGTTTTACTGTTCACAGTTCGATCAGAATGATCGTAGTTCGATCGTAATGGTCGTAACTCATCGCTCGAGTGTCCATTTTCGATGATCTACATATAATTGGAAAGCTTATTCGATACTCCAACTATGGGAATGCTTATGCAGATTCAAAGTTAGTAAGTGTTCAAGTGTTACATGATGACTATTGGGGCTATAGAAAGATAGGGTGTAGCTCAGAAGTGAGTAATAGAAGTTGGTTTTACACTTTCAGGTATAGTTATTCGGCATAAGTTCTTTTGTCATATGCGTTGCTATATCCCAGACTGTAGAGTAAAGTGGTTGTTGTTAGACAAGAGTTTATATAGTGGTTCACAACATTAGAGTGATGGCTTACATCTAAAGGGGAGATGATAGAATAAGTAACCAAGTCAGGCCTTCAGATTCTAGTAGATGTACCAGTAAGTTGTAGAATAGCTTTGAGAAAGATTAATGCTTGACCCAATCTTATTTCAGTATTTTCAATTGTCCCAATACCTACTCATGCCTTACGTTCAGTTCCATAATCTTAATTCATGTTCATGCATATGATACTCCTAGTTCCCAAAAATGAGGAGTTCCAGTTATTTCAGCAGTTGGAATCATATTCCATAAGTTATGAACTTCAAATTCAGGTCATGCATCTCATGACTCATGTACTCAAGCTTTACAGTATGTTCAGTCCAAGTACTCAAGCAATACTTTAATGATCAACGAAATTCAGATTTATATCTTGCATGTCCTCAGATCATACTTCTTTGATAAGCCCATGCTGCTATATATTCTATTCCTCAAGCCTCAGTTAAGTGTCAAGTTATTCATAGTATCCCCTCATATTTCGGGCCCTCATGTTATAACCTTCTATTACCTTTCCTTCAGTCAAGATAGTGATGATAATCAGTTATCTGGATGGGAGTGAGAGTAAACATTTCTTATTACTGGAAGATCGTTGTATGCTTATTTTAGCTAAGGCAGTAAAGTGTGAAGTAAGATTGAAGCTAAGTCTTTAATACCCATCATGATTAGTCGAAGTTTTATATGAGATGTTTGGGTATTTGAAATCTTATGTATGTCTTCTTAGGAGTAGTGCATGGAAGTTTTTCTTGATAGAGGTTTGTAAGTTCTGACAAAGGTATTTTAGGAGAGTGTATTTAGAAGTGCATATGTGGTTATAGAAGTAAGGTTTGGACATCATGTTTGTATATTTAGATAAATGCACTGCATATTAGTAAAATTTCTAGTACGAGGTTGAATGTGGTTGTTGGAGTAGTAATGAAGGATTTTCATGAGATGAGAAGTTGTGAAGTGCAGGGTGTGTTGAATTACGGTTCAGACTAGTAGTACAGTGTTATTTGGTATACCCTATGATTGTGGGTTAGGCTTGAAGATGGTGAGGGAATTTAGTTCAGTTTAGACATGAGTAGAAGGAAATATCAACGACCTTGTTAGAATTAGAAGATGAATCAATAAGTATGGTTTTTAAGGTAAAGGATTAGTTGACAGAATATTTTAGAAGTGTGTCTAAGTTTTAAGTAAGGTATTGCATTGCCTAAATCCTAGTAAATTCTACTCCAGTCTACGATTCAAAGGTCTATGATTCTAAGCTATGGAATTGTAGCAATATTGTAATCCCTTATTTAGATGTCTTGTTCAGATCTTGACCAAAATTCTTGGCTCCTTCAAATTGTTAGAACTCCCTAGAGGGGTGTTGAAGAAACCCTCCACTTGAGCATGAGTATCTAGTATGATTTAGTTTAGATAGACAACAATTTAGTTTAACAATCAGGCACATAGATTTCTATGGATTTCCATTTTTTTGAACTAGCCTAGTTTTACTACCTGAAGTTTCATAAGTACGGTCATTCTGAAATAGTTTCGCAATTGCGAATTTAGCTCAATATATGTATTAGCCATCAGTTTCAGAATTCGGATATCTAGTCATGATTCAGTTCATAAATATTCACCGAACGATCTTCGTTTTCCAAGTATTCCAACTCAGACACTGTGATACCCATTGTGTGATCTTAGCCTTGTTTTATCATGATTTGTGCCTACATAAACTATCACCTCACAGTCTATAAGTATGATCGCACCATGATCACATCAAGCAAATTCTAAACCCTGAGCATGAGTCAACTTTTCAAAAATAAGTAAAATGGTCAAGTTAGCTCAAATTTAGATGAAGGTAACAGTCTTCCATCATTCAGACCCTCTCTAATAAAAAATTCTGTTAGATAGCTATTCTTATCATGAGTATATGCATTCATCGAAGTATGCAAAAGTTTAGAAAGATATAGACTCAGTTTAATAAGTTATTTCAACTGCGTATCCTCAGTTTTTTCTGTATTCTTAACCTAAAGAGCAATATTCGGGGATGAATGATCCCAAGGGGGAGATAATGTAACACCTCGCATTTCGGGCTAGAACGAAACCGTCTTATGTACGTGTAGATGTTCCAAAAGCTATAAATCCTATGCAAATGTGGTATTGTAATTCCCCAAGAATTTCAACTAATAGTAGAACCCTGTTTCAAGATCATTAGAAATAAAGTTAGTAATTTTTTAGCTACATTATCTAGCTTGATGAGTATTAGGGCCTCAAAAGTGTCCTAGCTATTAGACGAATCAAAACATTCCTTGTCGATTGAATTCTTGAGATGGATATTGGTATGGTCAACTTCAAACGAGTATATCTCTCGTTATACTATGAATTTCTGAGATCATGACCCACCAAAATATATATAATTGAATTAGCTTTCCAACGATACCAATTTTACTAAAATCCGTTATCGGAGCAAAGAGTTATGCCCATTTTACTCCAGCTTATCAGCCTGGAAATTTTGTGACGACTTGTCACAAGCCTGACGGCTTGTCACAAAATGTCATCACCATAAGCAGAAAGTCACAAAATCCAACATTTTGTGATGACATTTTGTGATGACTTGTCACAAGTTTGACGGCTTGTCACAAAATGTTGTCAACCTTAAGCCAAAAATCATAAAATCCGCCCTTTTGTGTCGCCATTTCGTGATGACTTGTCACAAGTCTGACGACTTGTCACAAATGTCGTCAGCTATTTTTTTCCAACAATTTAATGACGTTTTTGTAAGGGTATTTTGGTCTTTTTCCTTCACTTCCCACGACTTATAACCCTCAGAGAACGTATTTTCTTCTATTTCTCTTTAGTTAAACATCTCAAAATTCTCTACACACCTTCAACCACAAGGTTAGGGTTTCAACATAAAACCGTAATTATTTAGAGATTCAACTGTGAGAATTTAATAATTCTTGCATATTTGAATTCCCACTAAGAGGGGTACGAGGGACACCCAATAGTTCGTGAATAACCTTCCAAAATTTTTGAATTCATCCAAAAGCTCCAAGTTTAAGGTATATGGTTTTGAACAAGAACACCCTTTTGTTCTTGTGCCCAAAAGTTACATATTTTCATAAAGTATTTCGTAAATTCATGGAGAATTCTTATCATGTTATTATATTGTGAGTTTTATTAAACTATGTCTTACCCAAGCTTTCAGTTGTAATATTATTATGCATATTAATGTTTTAAATTGTCAATTTATGGTTTAAGTTGCATAATTCAACGTCTATATCATGTTTTGAGAGTTTCAAGTCCTATTGTTGTGAATTGAGCCTTATGGTTAAAGCATGAGTTTGAGAATGAGATGTTAGCGATTTTTAAAGAATATCAAGAAGTGAGTTTTGATTGTAAGATAAGATAGAAATCCACATTCTTGAGTTTGAAGTAAAGGGGAAGCATTTTGACTCCCATTCTATATAGCTAAGTAAGGGAGTAGTATTTAGCACCGAGTTGGGCTTGATTCCGAGGTCTCATGTCCCAGAACTATGTGCCCCCGTAGGTTCTTGATATACCCCAAGTGGGTTAAGATAGTGATCACTAAAGTTACGGTTTTATCCTTTGGCAAGGATAGAACAGCTCTGCCCAACTTGGGTAAGATGTTGGACTCCATGTAGCTCACATGGTTTATGTCGGTTAAGAGAAATTTCCTAAGTTCCCTAAGTTCTAAAATCTTCCAAGTTTCAAAGAGTTTTAGTCTTAAAGTTACAAAGTTTTGAAAGTATAAGTGTTTTGAAAGCTATGGTCCTAATAATTTCAGGTGTCATGATAATTTGAGGTTTTAAGTAAAAGCATGATGATTTATGAGTCTTGTGGCATATATTTATTTCAAACTATGTGAGTATGTTTTACACCATGCAGGTTTTCTATAAAAGCTTATGATATTGAGTATTTTAAGTGCACACTCCCCCATATGATTAGTACACTTCCAAAGAACTGACCCACATATTTTGTCTGTGTGCAATATATTCTCGTAATGTAGGTTCAGGTGCTCAGTCTCAGCCTCACTAGTGATCCTTTCGAGCACTCCTATCTACATACCAGCCATGGTGAGTCCTCATGTTTTGGGCACCGGTTATTCTTACACTTCCAGTTTTATTTAGTAGCTATTGAATTCTTGTTAGTTGAGTATGAGTCAGTTAGGGACCTGTCCCAATGGCTCTCTAGTTTGGAGTAGAAGAGGTTTGTCAGACTAGTCATCAGATTATCAACACTTCGATTCTTTGAGTTGTAGTTAGTTCAGACCAAGTATTTCATTCATATTTATCATTTTATGATGTCACAGTGTTGAATTTATGCCTTTTATCTTTAAGTAAGCTAATATATGAAGTAGAAGGCTCAAAGGGTTAGCTTTGGGTTACTTGTAGCCTTAAGTACCATGTGACATTTCGGGACCCGATTGTGGGGCGTTACAGGTATGTTAATCAATTATGTAGTGTGGGAACCTATTTGAGCATGAATGGAGATCATAGAGATCCCCTAACTCAAGATCAAGTTGAAAGCTTTCCTATCATTTGAGTTTTAGTGAGCGTTGAAACTTGAGTCGACTTCAATCGATCATAACTCCTTTTATATGACTAACTGGGTGTCCTAATATATCTAATGAAAGCTTTTCGAATTATATTTCCAACTATATCAATTTTTCCTAAATCCAATATCGTAGAAAAAAGTTATGCCCATTTTACTCCAGCATGTCAGCCTGGAAAATGAGCGACGACATTCGTTATAACTTATCACAAGTGTGACAACTTATCACGAATATCGTCAGCCTTAGGCAGAATCCAGCCCCCAGTGACGACATTTCTGATAAGTTATCACAAGTATGATGACTTATCATGAATGTCGTCAGCCTTAGGCAGAAATCCATCAATTCCAGCCCCCCGTGACAGCATTTGTGATGACTTATCACAAGTCTGACGGCCTATCACAAATATCGTCAGCCTTAGATTTTCAGCAACTGGGAAGCGATTTAGTAAGGATATTTTGGTCTTTTTTCTTCACTTCCCACACTTATAACCCTCAAGGAATGTATTATCTTCCATTCTCTTTAGTTAAACATCTCAAAATTCTCTGCACACCTTCAACCACAAGGTTAGGGTTTCAATATAAAAACCCAATTATCTAGAGATTCAACCGTGAGAATTTGATAATTCTTGCAATTTGAATTCCCCGTTAAGAGGGCTACGAGGAACACCCAATAGTTCATGAATAAACTTCCGGAATTTTTGAAGTCATCGAAAAGCTCCAAGTTTAAGGTATGTGGTTTTGAACAAGAACACCCTTTTGTTCTTGTGCCCAAAAGTAACATATTTTCGTAAAGTATTTCATAAATTCATGGAGAATTCCTGTCATGTTATTATATGGTGAGTCTTTTTATGAAACTATGTCTTACCCAAGCTTTGAGTTGTAATATTATTATGCATATTGATGGTTTAAAATGTCAATTTATGGTTTAAGTTGCATAATTCAAAGTCTATATCATGTTTTGAGAATTTCAAGTCTTGTTGTTGTGAATTGAGACTTATGGTTAAAACATGAGTTTGAGAATGAGATGTTAGTGATTTTTAAAGAATATCAAGAAGTGAGTTTTCATTGTAAGTTAAGATAGAAATCCACATTCTTGAGTTTGAAGTAAAGGGGATGCATTTTGGCTCCTATTATATATATATATATATATATATATATATATATATATATATATATATATATATATATATATATGTATATATTGTTGAATTATTTTAAGGTGGATTTTCTAAAGTTTTGAGCTAAGTAAGGGAGTAGTATTTAGCACCGAGTTGGGCTTGATTCCGAGGTCTCATGCCTCAGAACTACGTGCCCCCGTAGGTTCTTGATATACCCCAAGTGGGTTAAGATATTGATCACTAAAGTTAAGGTTCTATTCGATGGCAAGGATAGAACAGTTCTCTCCAACGTGGGTAAGATGTTGGACTCTATGTAGCTCACATGGTTTATGTCGGTTAGAAAAAACTCCCAAAGTAGTCCCCCACTCTAACTATGATACAAGTATATGTATTTTGAAAGCTATGAGTCCAAGATTTCTAAGGCTCTCAAGTGTCAAAATCTTTAAGTTTCCAAAGAAGTTCCTAGTTTTCATGAGATTAAAGTGTATGCTCTGAAAGATGTTGTTTTAAGACCTTATCTATCTTATAAGTTTGAGAATAAAGAAAGAATGCAGATTTAGAATGAAGTGAAATGACTCACTTGATTTACATTACGTGTTTTCTTATTCATGATTATGATGGTTTTAATTCAAGCTATGTGAGTCATCAATACTAGCATGCATGTTTTCTATAAGGATTTAAGATATTGATAATTTAATTGCATACACCCTCATATACTCAGTACATTCTCAAAGTGCTGATCCACATATACGTCTATGTACTACATTGTGTCATAATGTAGGTACAAGACTTAGTATGCACATTCAGATTTAGTCAGCTCGTATCTTCCAGTCAGTAGGTGATGAATCCTTTTGATTTAAGGATTTGAGTCAGATAGACAGTTTGAGCAGTTCTTTATTTTTCTATTTCAGTTGTACTGAGTTGAGATAGTTGGGAGTCATGACCCGGCTATCTAAAGTCAGTACTCGTAGAGGCTTCATAAATAGTCAGTAGGGTTAATGTATTTAGTTTCAGTTTTATTTTGGTAAAAGCAGAGTAGTAATCTTATAAATTCAGTTTTGTATTGATCAGATTCAGAAAAGAGTTGTTTTTCGCTAATTTGTACAGATTTATACTTTTTATTCAGTTGCTTATGAGTTATACTAGTAGAAGGGTTAGCTTGGGGTCACTTATGACCCTGAGCACCGTGTGACGTCTCGGGACCCATTTTCGGGGCATTAGAGATATACACTGTTACAACATTGTAAGACCTCACAAAGTCCTCATCGTCTAAGTCCCTTAAAGCATGCCCGAAAGAGTTCCTAGACTTTGAAAATTTGGCTAAGTGTTGGAATTTAGTCATTTTTTAAGCCTTTGAAATTTGAGGATTTTATTTCCAACCTTACCAACCTTCGATAGTTAATATTTTAGTTAATTCATGAACAGGGAGGTCAATAGATGTTCCCAAACAAGTTTTGGACTTTTCGGACCTCGTTTAGACCATATTTGGAATCCCAAAATAGTGGACCAACGTGATCTTGGTGCGTCGCATTGCCGATCGCGTTGGTTAATATTTTCTCTAGCTACCAGCATTAAATTCCAGTGAGTTTATTCTAATTTGGCGCGATGCGTCGGGTATCGTGTCGGTACCATCAATGCGGTGCATCGACCTGCACGTCGCTGGCGTATCTTATTTCAGTCATTAAAAATCTGCGCCTAAAAGGTCAATTAAGTCATTTCCCTCCACCCCTATTCAGTCATAAAATAAGATTTATCCCCCAAAACACCAAAACATAATCAAATTCACTAAATTCTATCAAGAACAAAGCCTAGGGTTTCAACCCAACATTCAAGAAAACTAAAGATTTCACCATTTGTTTTCAAAATTGATTCAAGAATTAAGATCTTCAAACCAAAGGCTTCAAGAATCTCCGTTTAAGAACACGAATAGAGTCCCAAAATCAAGTGTTCATCCAAGTTCACAATCTAAGGTATGTGGGATTTGAACAAGAACAATTCCTCCATTCTTGTGCCCAAAGATTTGTTTTTTATTAAAGAATTTCATGATTTGCAAGTGGGTTTTTGCCCAAGTTACTTTATTTTGAGTTTATGAATTTATAAGTTAATTTAGTCTTGAATTGTTTGATTATTTCACCTATTTATGCTTTCAATTGAGAATTCATACCATGAGTTGCACATCCCTATAACGAGTTGATATTTTCAAGTTTTTCCAAGCTAGATGTAAATATTCAAGATTCATTATGAAATTTGAGATTATTTGAGTATATGTATATGCTGTAAGCCTAAGTATGAGTTTTGACGTTTCACGAAGCTTATGCTATTATCATGATTTAATGAACAAGCATTTTTGATTGTTAAAGAAAGATTGCTCTTTGCTCCCAAGCTAAGAAAGGAATCCACATCATTTTGATTTAAAGTAAAGAGAAGCATAGTTGGCTTCCATTACAGATTCTTGTATTATTTTAAAGTGGATCTTCCTAAAAGTTCTGAGCCTAAGTATGGGAGTAGTATTTAGCACCGAGCGGGTATGAAGATGTTGGACTCCATGTTAGCTCACATGGTTTATGTCGGTTAGAAGAAACTCCTAAGTAACCAGAGTTCCTAAGTCTAAAAGTTTTTTTAAAGTTCCCAAGTCCCCTATTTTCCTTAAGATAAAAAATATATGTTTTTGAAAGTTATTATTTCAAGTCCAAAGGTTCCTAAAGTCCTAAAATCTCGAAGTTTCCAACTTGAGAAAGCTTATTGAGCTAAAGTTTTGAGATAAAGTATTCCCTATGCAGAATGAGTTTCAGATTTCGTTTAGCTTACAAGGTTATGAGAACAAGAAAAGGATACAAATTTTAGAACTAAAGATAGTGATTCATAAGATTTTCACTACATGCTTTATTAGTCATGATTTATGAGATTTAGCTTTTGATTTACTCAAGCTATATGTGAGTCACTTTCATTTAGCATGCCTGATTTTGTAAGGATTTATGATATTGTTTACTTATTGCATGCACCCCCATATACTCTGTACATCCTCAAAGTATTGATCCACATATATGTCTATGTGCTATATTGTCTCATAATGTAGGTTCAGATGCTCAGTCTTAGCAGTGACAGTGATCTCCGAGTACCTCTATCTACATTTTTACAGTTGGTGAGTCCTCATGGTTCGAGGACCTATTTCTCAGATTTTCAGTCTTGATAGCAGTTGTTCATTGTTTTCAGTTCAGCTTGAGTCAGTTGAGGGGTTTGTCCCAATGGCTCTCTAGTTCCTTAGTAAGTAGAGTCTTGTCGTACTATTAGTTGAAGTTCCAGAGATTAGTATTTATTATCCAGATAATGTTTTCAGTCATTTCAGACAAATTGAACATGATATTGTGTTATTGCTTAGTTCTTCTATCTTAAAGTAAGTTTCCAGACTTAGTAGCAGGCTCAAAGGGTTAGCTTGGGGCTAATTGTTGACTTAAGCATCGTGTGACGTCTCAATATGCGATTTTGGGGTGTTACAAACATATAATCTATCTGTTGCAACTGATAGGTTATCTGTTGGAGCAAATAAAAAAAATAGGAAGACCTGTTATATAATTTCCAGCAAATAACCTACATGTTACAAAATATGTCTAAATTTATTTGATAAGATATGTCGTTTGTTGCAGAAGATGTATTATCTGTTGTGATATATGAATCTAGTATTCCATTTCAATTAACATGTTCAAAACTGAGGATTGAATTATTCATAGACAACCTAAAATAACTCAACAAATAAACAAAATGTAAAAAAATTATTATGGGTACAAATAATCAACTCTACAAATAAATTAACAAGTTAAACCAAGGAGGATAGGTTATTACATTGAAAAACTCAAGCTATAAAGATCTAATCAATATGGACAAGTTGTTCTTCATCTGGTGCTGCGGAATTCGACTTTGGTCGTCGTAGATATTTAATGTCGCTTGCGTACGGCTTCTGAGCTTTCGTTTCTCCATATTTCCATTAAAGTGCAGCATATCTTTTTCGCATAAATCTGACATCAAGTCTATTATTTGGTACTTGTACGCTCAAATACTCGATGTAAGTGGCAACAGAAAGATCCCAATCCCTGCAATTTAAAAAAACAGATAATTCAATCCATATCTTGCAGTTCATGTAAGCATTGTGAAATTTATGAAATGAAACTAAATCATAACACTTATACTTACAGGATGCCAATGTTTTGTTGAGAAATTTTTTCAACTTATTGTACATCAAATGGATTATTCATTTTATCCCAGTATGCTTCAATCGTAGACCAATCAGCATGAACCTTTTGGTCTAAAAAGTCACTCATATTAAGGTAAGTAGGAAATATTTTGCCTAGCTTTTGTATCTTAGACGACGACCCAGAACTTCTCTTCGCGACATCGAGTCATAAACTCGGATGTGCCTCTCTTTTAGAATGAGACAACCAACACCCAATGGAATTTATCACCATAATTGATTGGAATATACACTTCACCGACCAAATGCCAAGGTAAGCTAGTTGAAATGTTAAAACCTTTGACGATGTTAATTAAGCATTCCTCATTTATGAAAACTTTCGGTTGTTGTTGACTATACCTATCGTAGGCATTATTGATGTAAACTTTGAAAAAATAATTGTCTGTCGTATATCTGTGTTATTCTTGTGTTTGTAACTTGGCCTTCTTTCGGGGGTAGTAAAAAATGACATCAATGTGCTGCATATATTATCAAATATTTAAGATTACGTGATGAAAAAATTAATACACATGCAACAAAATAGAGTATTAATTAATAGTAATATGTATGTCATCTAAACCTCATCATTCCAGCAAGTTTGGGGCTGTGACATCAAATAAAATCAATTCTTCATTCTGGGATGTGCAATAATAAAGTCGAATATATCAAAACCAAGACTCGATTCATTCACTTTATAGTGTTCGTCATTTTTTTTTATACATGATGATTTATATGTGTTAATGTCATGTTCTTATAGACAGAATTATATCAATCAATATCTTTAAAATTGATTTATGTTCTTGTCGGCATGATGCTTTAACAAGCCCATCGGCAATCCATTCTGAATAGTCGTTGATCAACTTTGTTAGATTTTTGGAGTCTCATCCAAGATGTTGAACCCTTCAAATGGATAATTCCTTAATTCTCCCAAAATGACAGGCTCAACTTTCTCTTCTTCTTTGGAAGCAATTGATGGATTATCAACTGTGATATTATGCTCTTCAGAAGTAGATTTTGGAGTGACAACCACCTAAAAATTCAGAATTGTCAATGCTAATTTCAAATATATAATAGATTGTCCATCTGTTGCAATAGACGAGTCTTATGTTAAATAGATGGATCATCTGTTGGAAAAAATTTGACTAGGTGACCCATCTATTGTAACATAAGACTTATATGTCGGTAGAAATTAAAATAGTACAAAAATCTATTTGATTTGCTCAAATAGACAGACATATGCTGCAACAGATAATGCATCTGATGCAACAAGTTAGACAACAGTTGCAACATATGTAATTTTCAGCAGATGCATCATCTGCTGAAACAGATATGTACCTATTTGTTTATTGGAACAAATGACATACATTCACTTTCTGCAGATCATGTTGCTCTCCTGTGGCCCTTTCACATTAAACAGCAGTGCAAGAAAAAGACAGAGGCATTGCAATTTTACTTTTTTTTATGCTTGATGATGTCTTGGAAATATCTTTCCTTCTCCTCTTATCCACCTTTATCTCTAGTGGAGTGTATGGATATGAAATCCTCTTTGTTGGAATGACACCCCTCTTTAATGTCATTTACTTTACAGAATTAGTTAGTTCATTAATGGCATTAATCACTCCATTATATTTCGCCTTGCAGTCATGACATTTACATGCAGAACATTCACTAGATGTGGCAAAATCTATCGAAAAATATGTATAACCGGTATGATCATAATCATAATGGCTTGTTATTTCAAAAACTTTAAGAGGACATCATTAGTCCCAACAGCAGCACCACTACCACTACCATCATCATCAACAACAAGAAGGCCACCCTTCAAAATTATTTGTCTTGTGATGGTTGTTGCTCCAAACAATTCTATTTTTATTCTATTAATGACCTTAGGGTTCGATAAAGTTGGCACAGATCGTAAAGTAATAAAAATGACATCTTCAACTCTTGATTGGTTGGAACAAGTCATGGATGGACAATCTAAAATAAATCAGTACATATATTAGAATGATGATAAAATCATTAATTAAAACAAAAACTTGATTAGAATTAAACTTACTGCTTCCTTTAGGGGATTGAAAATATCAAGAAATTTTATATTTTTTTCAGTTTTAATCGAAGATCATCTCAGGATTCTTGGACAGGAAACTTTTTCCTGATGGTTCACTTGTTGTCTCAAATAAAGAATAGCTTCAAATTCCTAAGCCAATAACATAACATCAATAAATCAAAAGCATTATTGAATAAAAAAATGAATTATATCATAATAAAAAAATATTTACCATGAAAGCTAATGGAAAATCATATAAATTGACTGTCTTTGGCGTTAAGAGAGTCAACAAATATTTGACAATCATTTTGAATCTTTCATAACCCCAAGGATAGTTGTTAAATGCTTCAACATCCCCGAAGAGATTTATTAAACCGAAGTTTATATTGTTTTTAACGTCTCTCGCCTAAAGAATAATATGTACAAATCAAACCAAGCACAATGATTGCTTGTGCTTCTTTGAAAGTCCTTTACCTTTCAATTCTTCTATCAAATTTTTGTTTTTAAAGCTTGGACCAACAATGGACACCAAGTCATCACGATCACTCGACTTATCTTTGCCTTTTTTGGGTGTGCGGGGTGCTTCTTTTTAGGTCAGAGTAGGTATAACTTGAGAAGAAGAAGGAGGATAACATTTTAGTCCAATAACTATGGCAATCTCCTTCCAACTAAAACAAACAGGCATGTCATCGTAATTTATCCACACATCATCCATCTTATCTTTGTTTTCATACATAAATCCTACGCTGGAGAAGATCATATACCATTTTCATTTGTAAACGAGCATTGTTTTCCTCCGACAAATCAAGATTTTACCCAAAGCAACTTTTCCTGAAATAAGAATCTAATTTTTATTCTCAAAGTATTTTTCTGAAGACGTCGAAAGATTTTTCCATGAATGACTTAACCACGAAATCACTCGTTAAATCAGTGGCACCATCATACTGTATTCTCACAAGATAATGATCAATGCTGAAGGTTTTACCAACTCTTCAGCGGAAGGGCTAGTAGCATTTGGATCATCTCTTTTGAAATATTTCTCCTTCTCATGTTCATTATCTTCTGCTCCTGATTGAGATAACGCTTGTAAAGCAAGCTCATAGAGTGGTGGATGTAGCTGAGCTGTTTCACTTGTTCCTTTACTTGGATTTAATTTGTTTTTTTCTTTAGAGAGCCATATTATCTTAAATTAACATGAACATAAAATAAATTATAATTGATTAATGCATTATTAAAAAAGGAATCGTTGGAATAATAAAATAAGGCACATATCTGTTGCATCCTATAAACAACCTATTGCAGCGGATGATTAATCCATTGGAAATAATTAAAATAGATTACTCATCTATTGCACTAGGTAGGTTATCTATTGTAGCCTATAAACAACCTGTTGTAGTGGATGAGTAATTCGTTGGAAATAGTAAAAATAGACACTCATTTGTTACACCGGGTAGGATATCTGTTGCAGCATATAATCAACCTGTTGCGGCATATAACCAACCTGTTGTAGCGGATGAGTAATCCATTGGAAACAATAAAAATAGGCCACATATCGATTGCACCAGATAGATTATCTGTTGCATCCTATAAACAACCTATTGAAGTAGATAAGTAATCCGTTGAAAATAATTAAAACAGATCACTCATCTCTTGCATCAGGTAGGTTATCTATCATAGCTTATAAAAAAACCTATTACATAGATGAGTAATTCGTTAGAAACAGTAAAAATAGAACATTCATCTATTGCACTAGGTAGGATATTTATTGCAGCAGATAACCAACCTGTTGTAGTGGATGAGTAATCCATTGAAAATAATAAAAACAGGTCACACATTTGTTGCACCAGATAGGTTATTTGTTGTATCCTATAAATAACCTGTTGCAGTGGATGAGTACTCTATTGGAAAGAATTAAAATAGATCACTCATCTGTTGCATCAGGTAGGATATCTATTGCAGCATATAACCAATCTATTGCAGCGGATGAGTAATTTGTTGGAAACAATAAAAATAAGCCACACATCTCTTACACCAAATAGGTTATCTGTTGCATCCTTTAAATAACCTGTTAAAGTGAATGAGTAATCCGTTAGAACTAATTAAAATAGATCATTCATCTATTGCACCAGGTAGGTTTTCTATTGCAGCCTATAAACAACCTGTTGCACGGATGATTAATCCGTTGGAAATAGTAAAAATAGATCACTCATTTGTTTCATCACGTAGGATATCTGTTGCAGCATATAACTAACATATTGCAGTGGATGAGTAATCCATTGAAAACAATAAAAATAGGCCACACATCTGTTGCACTAGATAGGTTATCTATTGTATCCTATAAAAAACCTGTTGCAACGGATGAGTAATCCATTAGAAATAGTTAAAACAAATCACTCATCGGTTTCAACAGGTAGTTTATCCGTTGTATCCTATAAACAACCTGTTGCAACAGATGGGTAATTCATTGGAAATAATAAAATAGATCACTCATCTGTTGCAAAATAAGTTATCTATTGCAAAATGAGTTATCTGTTAGATTCTTTCCAAATAGAAGAGTCATCTGTTGCAACAGATGAATGATCTGTTAGATTTATCATCAGTTGCATCAGATTTTCATTGTTGCAACAGGTTTACATCTGTTAAATCAGATGTTTCAATAATTCATTTGTTGCAACGCCATTTTTATCGAGAAGAACAACAAATCAACCCAGCAACACCAACACAATACACATACACACTAATAACATCAACGATGACCAAAAATCACCAACAAATCGAATTAGTAGTTTGATAACAAGAAGAAGAAATGCAAAAAATTAAGGTTTTATTCAGTCCCATTTCAAATTTAAGCAAGAAATATTGAAATTGTTAACTAATACTAGAAAATAAGTTGTCTCAAGTTTTCCTGTTTCTTCATAACTAAAAAGACATAATTTTTACCCGTGAAAGAAGAAATGGGACGACGAAGAACTCAAAGTTGTTGTCGCAAGAGCAGTCTTCACGTCGATTGATGATTGAAAGTCGAAAAGGAACTCGCCTAACTATTGTCTCTGGAGATTGAAGGGAGAAATTTTACAGAACTGTTGGTAGAGAGAGTGTTGGGAGAAACTGTCGAGAGAGAGAGAGGAGAGAGAGTGATTGATTTGGATTGAAGGGGTGTGTGGGTTGATTTGTATTTTTGAAAAGATTATAAAGTTTTAAAAATATTAATCAAATTCACAATTAACTTAATCAAGTTTCCTAATGATATTTGACCCATTAAGTTGGTCAATGTCACCAATCCTTCATTCAATACTTAAAAGACACCTTTCCTTCAATTTCCCCTATCTACTCTATGCAATTAAATGTGTGGCCAAAATTAATTTTATTTTTTATCTCTTATGGAACATATGAGAGTATTTGCACATTCACTTATAAGATACGTCTCCCATTATTTCATTTTATATCATTTTGATTAGACATCAAATTTATGATACATGAAAAAACTTCATAGTGTTTCAAATTATCTTTAAAATAAATAAACTTTAAATAGAAGAGTACACCTTTGTGGACTTCTTAACAAATAAATGGAATTCAACATGACAAAAATATTGATAATGTTATAAAATACTAACCAAATAAAAGATGTCAATTTTTTTAGAACTGATTAAATGAAGAAAAATATATTATTTGAATTGAAACATAAAATGCATTAAAATAAACATTCTAATATAATGCATTTAATTTTTTTTGCTACATATTAAAATAGACTTATAGTTGAGGAGTGTGAAATCCATGTGAAAGATTACATCATTAGTGATATTGAAAAGATTCTAATGAAATGACCATTATATCTATTTTCTTTTTTATTTAAAATAGAGTTATAGCAGGGTCTACATAAAAAATTATATGGTATTTAAAATATTATTGAAAAAATGTTATACCCTTGGTTATATTTGTAAGTGTCGACTTAAACATAAATTAATCATCAATAACTTTAGGCAAAAATAATAAAAAATGATAATGAATGTTACACTCAAAAGTAACTTGTTTATTTCGTGGATTTAGTTAAGAGGAGAGAAAACTCGTCTGGACACCACGATTAAAAAAATATTTAAATGGAACAAACTTCAAATATAATTTCTCTTTAAACTTAAAATTATTCTTCCCATTTGATTCAAGTATATTATTTAAATTGACATTTAATAAAAAGATTATCACATAAATTTTCATATATCATAATAAAGTATAAACAAAACTCACTACTTCAATTACTTTTTAAGGTTTAACAAATTATATTTTAAAATTATTTTAGATATCGTGAAAAAGTTTGACTTGAAATTATTTTTGAATGATGTGAACGGTGGATAGATGAATGCCTTGTAGATGTTTGTTACTCCCTCAACTTCAAAAACGAAGACCTATTTTTCATTTTAGTTTGTTTAAAAGAAAGTGAACTTTGTTTTTACAATACTTTAATTTCAACATTTCACGTGTCATGTTTAGAACTACAAGATAAATGATATTTTTATATATTTGATGTAACTTTAATTTATGACACAAAATACAAAAGTTTTCTTTATTTTCTTATACTCCGTGTCAAGTTGAAATGGATCATTCTTTTAAAACGAAGGGAGTAATATATTTTTTTTATTTCTTTATTACTCTACTAAATAATGTACTGTAGTCAAATGTTCAAAGAAAAGAATTTAATTCCACTTGCCTATGGACATTTTATTTGAATATAATAAAATTGAGATTTCATCACTTATAAGGGAATAGAAATGAGTATTATGTATTAGAACCAACAAAAAAATATTTATAAAATATTGTGAAGAAAATGTGGGGTCCATGTGATATATTATACAACTTTGGGATAGGATTGACATTTATAAAAAGAGGTTTGGTTTTTCTTATTATTAAAAATTTATTATAAATATATTACCATATATAGTAAATTTTTACTTTATCATATATTGTGAATGTCTACTTTATTATATATTGAATGTTTATTTGTGGGAAAGTTAGAAACCTCAAGGTTAGTTTTTCCCTATAAATAAAGGGGTTTTCTTCATTGTAATAAACCCATCAAGAACCCCTCAAGAACCTCTCTAGAGAAATAATAATTACTTTCTCTTCTCTCTCTATTCTTCTTGTTCTTTGTTTTCTATTTTATAACACATTGTCAGCACCAGACTCTGTCAAACAAAGTGAGATTACAAATCTAAAGGTAATTTCAAGTTTAGTAATTCCTTATGTTATTTGTTTTGTTGCTACACTAATGATATAATTATTATTGGATTCGAGGAAAAAATAATTGGTTTGAAACAACTTGTGCTTTAAATTTGTTCGTGAAGAATAATATTGTTAAAAAATATGATGATGAATTTAAATCTCATCTCATTAAAAGGGTAAGATATTGGGTTAAAATTTTCAATGCACCATTGTGATAAGATGTTGGGTTCAAGTCCCATCGAGTTATAGGCTTAAGGCACAATTATATTTCATTCCCAATGAATGAAAATTTTGATTGGTATAAGTATAGATCCATTTCCTGGGGCAAATGTGATAATATCTAGAAAATCTTAACAATACAAATGTGCACTTGACTGTGGTGGTATCACAACTCATCTACGAAAGAGGTAGAATAATTGAGAGGAGCTATTTTGAAATCTACTTCCGAAGTAGTAAATCTGAAATCTATTCATATCATAGTAAATCTAAAATTTACTAAAGCAAAAAAAAATACATGTCATGATAAACTTGGATTTTATTAGTATAAAAGTTCATATATTGACATGAACGATTCTATCTGAAGATGTGTGAATATTAAACATATATTGAAGAACTAGAAAATTCTTCGAGAACTTTTAATATTGCTTGTTCTCATGATAAGTTGATTGGATCAACTAATGTTGGGATTTGATCCCTCAAAATCTGAAAAATATAAAAGGTGAATATGGGACCATTCACATATTATGTAATCTATTAAGATGCATTAACATAAGATGGTCGCATATACGTTTATCGTCAATCTGCAGTTTGACATTCATAAAGTTGTTGCTTAGTAAAAATTGAGTTAAGAGCATAATTTTCAGATTGCATAATCAAGAAAATTCATCTTGATGATGATGGTTTGACATTGAATGCCTTCGATAAATAGCTAAATCATTGCTAATGAGAACAAAGATTTATGTGTTGGTTTGAAATATCATATACAAAAGTACTTGTATGCATCAAACCAATATATTATGATTAGTTCATTCTCAAAGTTGGTTCTGAGTCAGGAATCACACATTGTCCATCTAATAGTTTTGATGTGTGGTATACGATTAATAAAAATACTATGATGCATACAGATGGATTCTTCAAAGAAAATGAAGGATGTATGTTAGTATTCTTAACATAAGAGGGATATTATAAACAGCTATGAAATATATTAGAAATTATCATTAGATCCTCATTCAAAAGATAATTCAAGTCAAATGCCGAAAACATCTCATATTTAAGCTGCAAATGCTCCTATTTTGTGTCTTTGAAGGACAAAATCTATGCATGCGTGAAGCGTGGCAGACCAAAAAATTTCAAATGAGATAATCCTTGAAAAAATAAGGAGAAAATAATCATAATAAGAAGACAATGTACTCTTGAAGAGCCTATGACATATCACTTCATGAAATCTTATAAGAGATTCAGGTACCTGAAAATAATGAAGTGGTGAGATCTCAAAATGTTATGTCACAGTGTGAATTGATACGAAATAACATATCATCAATATCTTTGATACAATATTGGCACAATATTGTAAAAGATTACAAGGATCTAAATTCTACGTTTATTTATATAACGACCCAGGACTACCCCCTAGTCGTCACACGGTGCTTACGACCCCGAAGAACTACAAGATAACCCAAGAATATATATATTGTAAGCACTGAACAATAATACTAAAATAAATGTGGAATAATTGACTGAAATGCCATAAGTTTCAAAACATCTAAAATACTTATAAAATATAACATCTGAGACAGTATTTGTAAAACTGAATACTGACTGAAACTAGTCTGAAAAGCCTCTAACTGAAATTGTATGAAAGTGGAGTTGATGGGATAATTCCCCAACTAACTTCATCTACTAAAATACTAAGTCTACGGAGATAATCAAATAAAACAATGTCCTCGAATGATAAGGACTAACTACTAAATATACTACTGCTGGCTGAATCTAAATCTACTATGCATGGTCGGGTACCTGAGTGTCCGAACCTATGATATGAAATATTTGCGGAGAAATTTTGACTTTTGAAAGAGAGTCGCCACTTAATTTTGAAAAGGAATTAAGAAACCTTTATAAAACACTTTAAACGATCTAAAACAGAAAAATCGTTTAAGTTAAGAGATTTTAGTTAAGAGGTTCCTATTAAACTTTTAGGAAGGCATTAGGCACCTAAAACGTCTGCTAACATGCGGTTATCCGGACTGTTTGAAAAACGTCTTTTGATTAACTTCGAAAAGATTAATTTGTTCAAATAGTGATTTGATTTTTTAAAAAAAAAAAGACTTGTGTAAAATAGATTTAGGCGACTTAGTAAGGATTTTAACTAAGTCTAAACAAAATTAATAAACAAATAAACACATAAAAGGGGAAGGGAGGAGAAAGTAAAGGATTTAGGCCATTAGGCCCAAATCAACGAGACCTGTCCTAGTCTAGTTGGGCTTCCAACCCATTTCACCTGTCCTAAACTATTTTTCGAGCCTTTGGATCAAGTCTTGCTCCACCTATATTAAATACAACTTTGGCTTCGAGGCCGAAATTAATGAATAAATAAATGACTAAATGAATAAATAAAAAGAAGACAATAATAAAAATTGAGACTTTTTAAGTCACTTAGTGACCTCATCAATGGGTTTTGACCCATTTTCCTTCTTCGTCTATCTTCTAGCACCCGCACGCCATGTAGTGGACCTTGGGTTTAAACTTCGAACTTGACTCGAAGGGGTGAGCCTCATTTACCCATTATGAAATGCAAGAGGAGAGGAGTCTATTTGGACTCGAGACATTTTTTGCATGCAAAGAAAAGATAAAGAAATTAATATACGTTCAAGGCATAAAAGTGACATATTTCAAAGCAAAAGAAAATATCAAGAACCGATTTTTGAATGACAATGATAAGCACACTTGCACAAGAATGAGAGTCAACAAATAAAATGCAAAGCAAAGACACCCACTTACATGCCTCATGATTTATGTTCATACAAGAATGAATAAAGGTAAAAGGAAGAAGGTCATATTCAATGAATTAATACAAAAAACAAACAACTTAAGCTTGCGAAAGTAAAGGGATGAGGCAACAAGGAAAATACTCATGGCTTCTAAAATTGAACAAACATAGATACTAATCCATTTAACAAAAGAAAATAAAGCTTAACTTTTCAAGCAAGAGAATCCTAAATCCCAATTAAGGCGACATTAACGAAAATTTATACATCTAAATCACAATCAACATTTTATGAAAAAACGCGTAACGATATGTGGTTTAAATTTCTAAGACATCTTTGAATCTCTTTTGACATAATGAATAAGAGAGAGACATGAATCAAGTCTTTACACACATAAACAGCACATATAACAGTCCGGAGCAAAACGAGACTACGAGCTTCATTGGAATCAACCACCATCGAAAAACGTCACCGACAACTCAAAAATTCTGATTAGCCGATCAACTTTATGAAACAAAAAATTTTTTACTAAATAAAAATAACTATTTTTGCTCAAAAGGATTTTTTCACCTTTCTAGCCTTTTTTTTATTCTTTCTCCCCTCCTCTCTCTACCAAAGTGGTGGTGGTATTTATAGGAGAGAATGTGGTATTTTTTTCCTTTTCCACCAATGTAGGAGAAAAGTATTTATAGGAAAGGATAGAGATTTATTTCTTGTCATCTACCAATGTGGGAGAAAAAGCATTTAGGGGGTTTTTGAAATGTAAAAATTAAAGATAAGGTGAGGTGGAAGATATTGGGGGGGGGGGGGGGAATAGTATAATGTAATACAATTTTTGAATTTCAAAATTGGAAAAGGACAAAGTTGGGGGGAATAGTACAATTTGAATTTATTTTTTGGTGGAATCGGGTAAAAGTTATGAGAGTTCTTGAGAATTTTGGGGTTATTTAAAATATAACCCCAATTGAAATTCAAAATTTAGCCATATTTATTTATTTTGACCAAATTAAAAATTAATTGACGAATTGCATTGCAATTATGACCAATTTCCAATTATGGTCAAATCTAATAGATTGGCTAAATTAAATTAAAATTCGATAAGAATTAACACCTTTTTTTAATCCTGAGCTTCTTGATTTAATAAAATGAATGCATATTTATACAAATAAATTATTTTTGAGAATAAATTATATTTAAATTAAGATTTTAATCATTTGAATTTATTTTCAAGATAAACCTTAATTAAATCCGATATTTTGTAAAATAAATATTTAAGTAACAAATTATATAATCTCGTATAACTGAACATGATAGTATATAATCGCTACTTAAAATGACAAAATCACGTATGGAAAATATTTTAAGTTTTTTTTATTTGGATGAAATAATTATTTTGGTTTATTAAAAACTGAAGAAACTCAGGATTAAATTTAGTCGTAGAGGGAAAAAATTAGGTGTCAACAACTGCCCCTCCTTTTGGGTAGGATGGATGTAAGTAACCCTGGTCAAAGGAAGGTTGACGTTCCTAATTTTAGGAAGGTTGACGTTCCTAATTTTTGTCCGATCATAGATTCAAATCTGAAAGAGGCTGGTTTTCGCATGAGTTTCATAGAGTCATAGCCGGACCTCGGTATTAGGTTTCCTACATATCTCTGGTTACATGAGAATTCAGGCCACTAGTAGTTCATAGAGCTTGATTTAAAGCACGATTTTTAAAAAATTCACAAGTTATCTCAGTTTTAGAGTGTTTGATAAAACTGAGAAACTGGGGAATAAAGGGATTAGGGGGAAGGTTGGAATGCAATCGAGTTTTCTTCATAGATCCCAGCCTACATATCCCCTATATTTTAGGGAATCAGATTGCTTGTAGTTCGACTCAATCGGTAGAAAAGATAGTCTTTTATTTTAGACCATCTTTGGCTCGAAATGAGTGAAAAGTTGATCGAGTTGTAGAAAAGAGGCTTGTAACCTCTTAACCATGAATGTGGGATCCTTCACATCCATAGTCAAGAACTTACCTGGACATAATTTCCAAAACTCTAAGTGTGTTGCCACCTGAATTTGAAAAAAAAAAAAAAGGTTACCCTCGGCATGAGTTTAAAAATGTCCCAAAGGTGAAGCTGAAACCAGAATATCCTAAAATACCCATATGCCTTCTAATAGGGGTGTGGTTGGATGGTGGTGGTGATCATCCTTTAGCTTGCGTCTAAAGAGTTTGACGTCCCTCTTTAGACTATGTCCCGTTTTGCTGCTAAGAAAGAGTTCCACGTTGTGTTGCATCCTACTTGAATTCGTCTGCACTTGTGGTTTTTATTTGAGATTTTCATCCTCTCGGATGCTCTCAACAATGCTTCAAGCAAAAAGTGTTAGTACTAAACATAACTCACAAAAGAGGTATGTAGTCTTTTACCATATCTCCACGTGAGTTGTGGCCTGAAAAACGAAGTCATCCTTTATTGTACCTATATCACTTGTTGTATGTGGCATGATAACCTCTCCGGTTGTAGCCGATGATTGATTTATAAATTTTCTCTAAATTGTCAATCTTTAGATGATCTTGCGCATTATTTGATGTTGGATACGAGACGACTTACAGATATCCTTTGAATTTCTAGCTTTTAGGTAATCATGCACATCATCCGACTTTGGATAAGAGATGACTTACAGAAATCCCTCCAATCGCTATCTTTCAGGTGTTCCTGCACATCATCCGACCTTGGATACAATATGACTTATATATAATCCCTCAAATTGATCGTCTTTGATTAATCCTACACATAATTGATCTTGGATATGACGCGGCTTATAAAGAACCCTTGGATATATCAATTTGACAATCTTACATATCCTCCGGTAAGAATTTAGTTGCGACTTACGGATAACCTTTGAACTATCAACTTTTGGGCAATCTTGCACACATCCGGTTAGGATGTTATTGTGGCTTACGGATGACCTACGAGCTATCAATTCATAGGTGATATTGCACATTATCTTATTTCAAATAATATGACTTATAGATGACCTTCAAATTGTCAATTGCTAGGAAATCTTATATATCATTCATCCTTAGATAGCGACCTGAAGGCATCCGTCCAAATTGTGTGCTCTTAATGTATTCAGATGCTGATTTATGAAAAGATGATGATATCCTCGACGACAGCATTGTGTCTTGCATGTAAACAGATATATTGAATACTGATAATATCCTCAACGCCAGCGTTGTGTCTAGTGTATCGACAGATATATTGAATGCTGATGATATCCTCTACGCTAGCGTTGTGTCTAGCGTGTTGACAGATATTGAATGCTGATGATATCCTCGACGCTAGTGTTGTGTCTAGTGCATCAACAAATATTGAATGCTGATGATATCCTCGATGCCAGCATTGTGTCTAGCGTGTCAACAGATATATTGGATGCTAATGAGACCCTCTACGCCAGTGTTGTGTCTAGCATGTCGACAGATATGTTAAATGCTGATGATACCCTCTACGCCAGTGTTGTGTTTAGCATGTCGACAGATATTGAATGTTGATGATATCCTCGATGCCAGCATTGTGTTTAGTGCGTCAATAGATATTGAATGCTGATGATATCCTCGACGCCTGCATTATGTCTAGCGTGTCGACAGATATATTGGATACTGATGATACCCTCTACGCCAGCATTGTGTCTAGCGTGTCAACAGATATTGAATGCTGATGATATCCTCTACGCCAGCATTGTGTCTAGCGTGTCGTTAGATATTGAATAATGATGATATCTTCGACACCAGCATTGTGTCTAGCACGTCAACAGATATTGAATATTGATGATATCCTCGAAGCCAGCGTTGTGTCTAGGGCATCAATAGATATTGAATGCTGATGATATCCTCGATGCCAGTGTTGTGTCTAGCGCGTCAACAGATATGTAATGGCCTCTACAGTAATGATATGTGATGGCCTTTGCGGCAATGATATGCAATGGCCATTGTGGCAGTGATAAAATGATTTTACCTGGCTTCATTTGTTAGTGTCCTGCTTTCTACATGTACCTGTACTCAAGGTAGACGATTACTAAACACAAAGTCACTTTTAATAGCGACTATTTTTTGGAAATTTCTAAATATGATACGTGTAAAGAAGACAAAGTGATTTTTTTTGTCGCCTACGATCTCAAGAAATGAGATGGACAAATCAAAAGGTCCTCAATAAATGGGCATCAAACCTATTTTTAGGGTTGCCCTAAAATACCGTTTTTGGGCATTAATGATCTATTGTGGCTCCCAATTTGCTTGGAGATTTTTGAAAGAGACTCTCATTTTGCGTATTGATCCCTGCATCCACAGAAAAATAATTAGTTGAATGAAATTACTCCATGTTGACCTTCTTAGATCCTTGATTTGCTCCTTGCTATCTCTTGGGCATTCCACCATATTGAGACCTCCACCCTGACACTCTATCCCAAATGATGTCTAGGCAAGTACTGAGTAAGTGAATCATAAGATTTTTGAAAATAGTCTTAAATTTTTTAAAATAATTTTGAAAACTTCTGTAAAATTTTAGAAAATTTCTACAAGTCATGTCATGTACTAGCTCAATGAACGTCTTCCTCGCGGTTCTGACTATATCCGATGGATGGTTTCCAAAACTCATGATTATTGTTGGAGGGTTTCTTTAAGTAGTTTTATCATAGCCAAAAATTGAGTCTACCCAGACTTTGTTACAGTTGGTGGTTTCCAAAGCTTTAACCTTTGATGTTGGGGAATTTGGAATATGTTTCGGCATTTGGTGGAAATTTTGAGGTCTTCCTCAAAATTTCTGCCCCAATTTAAACTTCTTTGAGATAATACCAATCTGAGCAGATCTGAAGTCTTTGCTGATCTTCATTCTCTTTGTTGGATGTCGATCTTCTCTTGTGAATTTTCGAGATTCCTTCTCAAAAATTCTGCCCTAGCTTTCCTTTCCTGGGGTTATATGACCGAGCCGTTGGGATGTCTACGTATCCCGTTGAAACAGGAATCAGGTCAAACGTAGTTTAGGCCTACGCTAGGGATATATATAAAAAAAATCTAATGGGTTGACCAACGCCGACATAGGCCGCCTACGTATCCTTTTTGTTGGGAATTCAGGTCAAACGTAGTTCGTACATAAAAGGAAAGGGTAAATTTTCCTAAGGGGTTGACCGAAGCCGACATAGGACGCCTACGTATCCCTTTTTGGGAACTCAGGTCAAACATAGTTCTTACATAAAAGGAAAGGGTAAATTTTCCTAAGGGGTTGACCGAAGCCGACACTCATTCTTGAGAATTCAGGTCAAACGTAGTTCGTACATAAAGAGAAAGGATTCTAGGCAGTTACACACTAGCAAACAACATTATTACAAAGGTGATTACAAACAAACTAAGAAAACACAAAAACTAGAACGTCATTCAAACATAATATCTCTTTACCGCATTAGAATTGATTGGTTTGGTCCACTCTGTTCCATCCATCTCAGACAAAATCAGAGCTCCTCTAGATAGCACCTTGCGAACTATGTATATCCCTTGCCAGTTTGGAGCGAACTTGCCCTTGTACTCCTCTTGGTGAGGTAATATTCATTTGAGAACCAGTTGCCCCACTTCAAATGCTCGAGTTCTTACCTTCTTTTAAAGGCACGAACCATCCTGTGTTGATACAGATGACCATGGCATACAAAGACCATTCTTTTTTCATCAATTAACATAAATTGTTCATAGCGAGCACGGACCCATTCTTCCTTACTCAGTCCAGCTTCCTGAATAATTCTTAGGGAAGGTATTTCGACCACAGCGGGTATCACATCTTCATTCCCGTAAACTAGTAAATAGGGAGTTGCTACTGTGGAGGTTCGAACTGTTGTTCGATACGCTAGCAAGGTGTAAGGTAATATCTCGTGCCATGATCTATCATTTTTGACCATCTTTATCAAGATCTTCTTGATATTCTTGTTAGTAGCTTCTACGGCTCTATTCATTTAGGGACGGTACGCTGTCGAGTTATGATGCACAATCTTGAACTGATCACAAATTTCTTTCATCAAGTGACTGTTTAGGTTTGCCCCATTGTCAGTAATAATTGATTTCGGCACTCCAAATCAGGAAATCAAGTTATTCCTGACGAAATCTGCAACCACTTTCTTAGTGACGGCTCTGTACGAAGCAGCTTTGACCCACTTAGTGAAATAATCAACGGAAGCCAAAATAAATCTATGCCCATTTGATTCTAGTGGCTCTATTGGTCCGATGACATCCATGCCCCAAACTACGAAAGGTCAAGGATAATTCATTGCGTGAAGCTCGTGTGGAGGCATTCGAATTAGATCTCCGTTTACTTGGCATTTTGGATATCTCCGCACAAACTTACTACAATCATTTTCCATAGTCATCCAGAAGTAAACGGTTCTCAGGATCTTTCTGGCAAGGACAAGCCCATTTATGTGGGGCCCACAAACTCCAGCGTGTACCTTGTTTATCAACTTATTGGCTTCTGCAGCATCGACGCATCGTAGGAATCCCAAATCAGGATTCCTCCTAAAAAAAAGTTCCCCACCTGGAAAGTAATTCTTTGTCAGATGTCGGATTATATTCTTTTGGTTGTTACTATCTTCTTCAGGATATATTCCAGATTCCAAATACCTCTTAATGTCATAGTACCAAGGCTTTCCATCAGGCTCCTCTTCCACGTGTATGCAATGCACGGGTTGCTCCATCAGGCTTATTTCCAAAGGATCAATGTAACTCTGATCCGGGTGCTAAATCATGGAAGATGTCATGGCCAAAGCATTAGCAAACTCGTTTTGTATCCGTGGGATATGTCTAAAATCAATATCCTTGAATCTTCCGCATAATTCTTGCACCAGCTCCACATAAGGAGTAATCTTGGAGTTTTTTACTGCCCATTCTCCCCGTACCTGGTGAATCATCAAATATGAATCTCCGATGGCTAGCAATTCACGAACACCCATATCAAGTGCCAATTTGAGCCCCAGGATGCAAGCTTCATATTCAGCCATGTTGTTGGTGCATGGAAAGCGTAACTTAGCAGTTACCAAATAATGATAGCCCGTTTCTGACACCAAAATTTCTCCAATTCCTGAACCTTTGAAATTGACCGCCCCATAAAAAAATAGCCTCCATCCGGGATAGATTTTTGTGATATCTTCTCCTACGAACAAAACTTCCTCGTCTGGAAAGTATGTCGGAAGTGGCTCGTATTCCTTATCAATTGGGTTTTCAGCCAAATGATCTGCTAAGGCTTGCCCCTTGATTGCTTTTTGGGTTATATACACAATGTGAAACTCACTCAACAACATTTGCCACTTGGCTAGCTTTCCTGTAGGCATGGCCTTCTGGATTATATATACTTCAATGGATTCATTCTCTAGATGAGGTAAGTTGTGTAGGATGACAGATAATGCCTCAACTTTTGTACCATCCAAGTCAAAGCACAACATATCCTTTCTATAAGAGTGTAACGGGCTTCATACGGTGTGAACATTTTACTCAAGTGGTAAATGGCTTTCTCTTTCCTGCCGGTCTCATCATGTTGCCCGAGGACGCATCCGAAAGCATTTTCTGAGACTGACAGGTAAAGAAATAATGGAATTCCTTCTCTCGGTGGGACCAAAACCGGTGGTGCAGACAAGTATTCCTTGATGCGATCAAAAGCTCTCTGACATTCTTCTGTCCACTCATTCAGTGCATTTTTCTTCAACATCTTGAGAATTGGCTCGCATATGACTGTTGATTAAGCGATGAATATGCTAATGTAATTAAGATGACCCAAGAAACTCATAACTTCTTTCTTGGTCCTCGGTGGTGGCAAGTCTTGAATTGTCTTGATTTTGGATGGGTCTAGCTCGATCCCCCTTCTGCTGACTATGAACCCCAGCAACTTCCCTGATGGCACACCAAAAGCACACTTAGCAGGATTTAACTTCAAACTGTACCTTCTTAATCTGATGAAGAATTTCTCCAGATGAGTTAGATGATCCGAACCCTCGCGGTATTTGATAATTACATCATCCACGTACACCTCAATCTCCTTATGAATCATATCATGGAAAATCGTCGTCATGGCCCTCATATATGTTGCACCTGCATTATTGAAACCAAACGGCATTACCCTGTAATGATAAACACCCCAGGGCATAATAAAGGCTATTTTTATGCATCTTCCTCATCCATCAGTATAGCCGGCGAAACAATCAACGAATGACTGCATTTCATGTTTCGCAAAGTTATTGATGAGAATGTGGATGTTGGGCAATGGAAAATTATCTTTAGGACTGGCTCTGTTCAAGTCTCTATAGTCAACACAAATTCGAATCTTGTCGTCCTTCTTTGGCACAGGGACAATGTTGGCCAACCATGTCGGATATTTTGTGACCTCGACAACCTTAGACTGGATTTGTTTTGTCACTTCTTCCCTGATCTTTAGACTTAAATTTGGTTTGAATTTTCTCACTTTTTGCTTGACTGGATCAAACTAAGAATATATCGGTAATTTATGTGACACAATGCTGGTGCTCAATCCTGGCATATCATCATAGGACCAAGCAAACACGTCGATATACTCCCGCAACAGGTGGCTGAGCTCTTTCCTTTGTGGCGCCACTAGGTGGACACTGATACTGGTCTCTTTGATTTCATCGTGATCTCCTAAGTTGACTGTTTTAGTTTCTTCCAGATTGGGTTTTTCGCGATTCTCAAATTTCTCCATATCTTCAACTAACCGTTCCTCCTCATCATCCTTCAAACTATCATCATCCCCTTCATTTTGTTCATTCAGGCTTTGACATGACACAACATTGGCAGGTTTTAAGCTACTGTCACTGTAATGGACAAACAAACTAAGTTAGATGATAAGAAAATAACACATATGACTAGAAGTGTTTTAGAACTAATATAGTTTTCCAAATAAATGAAGGCCTTTTCATTGAAATTTGAGAAATAATTACAAAACCATGGCTTGTGACTTGCACAAATACAAGCCCCCGCCTTTTTTAAAAGCAGTAAGATACGAAAATAAAGTTTTGAGATTTAAAAGGTGGATCGCGGGGCCTCCTCCGGATCATCACCGATTTTAAAACTATTAGTAATTGCCCTTTAATCTACCACGACGGGCGACGGGTTATGAGCGAAGTGAAGGTCCAATTTTGCAAAGCCTCCCTTGGCGCAATCTGCTTCACCCCGCTGGACTTTGGGAGATCTTCTAGTACAGCATTGCATCCTTCAAATAAATCTCCTATCCCATCCCCAAGACCATCATCATCTGACATCTCTCATACAGGAAATGACTGGAACATGAGTGGCAAGGGCCTAAACAGACTCTTTTCTGGCTCATCCTCAACCCTATCTTTTTTGGTAGGCTGATACCCTAACCCATGCTTAGAGCTTCTCTTTGGGATCACAATAAGCTTGATAATTCCTTGTAAATTCTTGCCCAAGCCTCGACCAGGTTCGAACCCATTTCTTAACACCACAGTTGTAATCATTTTTTAGACAGAAGGCATTGATATTTTGGGTATCAAATCTCTTTCCACAGCATTTACAATTTCCACTGTATAGAAACTGCTACCTTTTGGAACATCTTCAATCACCGGCATATAACCATTGGGATGGTCCGCTCGACTTCCTTCTCCTTGGATGAATACTTCATGATCTTTCCAAATGAACTTCAATAATTGATGAAGGGGTGATGAAATTGCCTTTGCCCCGTGTATCCATGGTCTTCCCAAAAGCAGGTTGTAGCTAGGATAGATATCCATAACATAAAACTTAGTCTTAAACTCAGCAGGACCCATTTGGATGTGCAAATCAATCTCTCCTATGGTATCTCTCTGCCCTCCATCAAATACTCTCATATTTACGTGGCTTTGATAAATCTTCCCCAGATCATAGCCCATTTGGACCAACGTGGAGAGGGGATAAATATTCACACTAGATCCATCGTCTATTAATACCCGATTAATTCCATAATCTTGATAAATGACGGTGACATACATGGCTTTGTTGTGCATTGCTCCTTCAAACGACAACTCTTCATCACTGAATGATATGTGATCGTTCCCCACAACGTTCCCTATCATTGCAGCCAGGTTCTCAACACTCATTACTGCAGGAACATACGCTTCCTCCAAGACCTTCGACAGAGCTTGTTGGTGGTGTTGCAAGCTCAATAATAGTGCCAAGATAGAGATTTAGGCTGGCGTTTTCTCCAAGTGTTTGACAATTGAGTAATCCTTTGGTTGCATATGCTTTCAAAATTCCTCAGCCTCTCTTTCAGTGATTGGCCTTTTCTGTGAATCTTTCTTATTGGTTAATTCCTCAGGGATGTAACATCGTCCTGATCGCGTCATCCCCTAGGCAACGGCGGTTTTCACAATAAATTCCTTCTTTAGAGGGAGAGCGTACACTTGAGTCGGTGCAGTCATCACTATAAATGGGGTTTTCTCGTTGATACTTAAGGCAGCCATAGTTTTCTTTATCTTTCCTACCTCTTCCGCCCTTTTACGCTTTTCGGAGTTCACCTGGGTAATGGTCTTGCCAGATGCTCATTCGCCTTCTATTTCAATCATGTGAACTGTATATCCCCCATGGTTGGGTAGTGGATTACTGCTAACATTTGGAGTAGGTTCTTAGAGCGTGATGACCTTTTGATCAATCACATCTTGGATTCTGTGTTTCAAGATAAGACAGTCCTCGGTACTATACCCTGTTGTCCCTGAATGATAGGCACAATTTTGATTAGGGTGATAAAATCGGGAGCTATGATTGACAGGCTTTCGCTGTACTGGTTGCAAATGACCAACATTCTTCAATCTTTCAAACAATTGGGTGTAACTTTCAGCTAGTGGGTAAAGTATCGGGGAGGTTTCTTTTTATGGTTTGTATGCTGGGGGTTATACGGGCTTAGGTTTGTAGGAGGGGGTACTTGGTGGTAATTTGGAGGTGTTCGAAAATTTGTTCAGCTATTTGAGGGAGTAGTTTGGAAATGAGACTGATAATTTGGAGGTGGAACTGGGTATTGGGGAAAGATATTTGGCTGTGGAACTTGGTATGATGGTGGGATGTTTGGGAGTGGAGTTTGGTATTCGGGGTGGACGTAGAATGCGCACAAAAGGTTAGGTGATGGTGGGGAAGATAAAACGTTTCTAGAGTTGAATCGTTGTTTCAATTTTGTAATAGAATTGGCAAAAACCCCACCTACCTCTTCCTTCTTCTTCTTAGAAAACATAGCAGTTCCAGATGATGTTAGGGTTTTATTAATTTTTCCTATCCGAATACCTTCCTCTAATGATTCTCCTATTTTTACCAAATCTGCAAAGGTCGCTATGACAGCGGACACTATCCTGGTATAATATTCTCCTTCTTAAGCGCGAGAGAACACGGATACCATTTCCTCCTCAGACATGGGAGGTTGTACTTTAGCAGCCTCTTTTCTCCAATGAAAAGCATAGTCTCAAAAACTCTCATCATTCTTCTGTTTGATCCGATCTAGTGAATACCGGTCCGGGACTAATTCAATGTTGAATGCGAACCTGTCAAGGAAACCCTTGGCCAATGCTTTTTAACCAGTCCATCTTTTTGGCTCCTGAGACATGAACCACTCTAAGGCTTGCCTGCTTAAACCTTGGCTAAATAGGCGCATCAATAATGCCTCGTTCTTCCCTATCCATACCAGTTGCTTACAGTACCTTCTTAGATGGGCCATTGAGTTTTCGGTACCGTCAAACATTTCAAACTTAGGGACTTTGTACCCATATGGTAGGTCTACTCCCGGGTGAACACATAAGTCATCATACCCCAAACCGTTGTGGTCCCTGGCTCCATGAGACTCTTTGATCCTCATGATCTCTTCATTCATAGCTAGCAACTTCAATTCATGCTCGGTCCTCCACTCTTTATCCTTCTCCTCATAATGGTCTATCTCGAGATGAGTAAGAAGATTATAAATATCATGGGATATAATGGTGTGAGAAGGATTTGGAAGGGAGGCTTGATTTTGCGGATGAGGGGAATTTGGTTGGTAAGTGGGGAGGACATTTTGGAAATTGGGAAGGTTCCGTGGACCTTGCGAGTAGTTTGGCGGAATATGAGAAGGATTTTGAGGATTTGAAAATGAATTTGGTGGATTTGAAGGTAGATTTGATATATTTTGTAGGTTTGGAAGTGAATTTTGCGGATTTGGGAATGCATTTTGTTGATTTGAAAATGTGTTTTTAGGATTTGGGAATGTATTCGGAGACGGATTTTGTGGGGTTAAAGATGGATTTTGCGGATGGTAGGCGTTTGGGTTATTTTCATGATTGATATTTTGGATGAATGGAGGAGCAGAGACGGATGATACGTTATTCGGCTGATCCCCGAGAATAGGGGTGCTGAGGAGAGAAATTTGGAATGGAGTCCCGTGTCCCCCCGGAGCAGGGGCATTGACGGTGATGGCCAAGTTAGCCAAATATTGAGTGCGATTTATTTCCTCCTAAAGCATTTCTAACTTTTTGTAAGTTCCGCAATCATCTCATTCTGTTCCGCTATCACATTATCCTTGATAGTCAGTGTGCTTTTTTCGTCATTTCCTATCATTTCTGGATGATGGTCAGAGAATGGGATTTTATGCGCTTTCTATCGGTTGAAGTAGGGATGTTCTATCAGCTTATATCAACACAGAGTAATTTCTATTATCTATAAAGTAAAACAACTCAAAGGTAGATGTGTTAGTTTCCGTATATGATAAATAATGGAAAATATTTGACATGAAATAACCACATAGAGTTGTTTGAGTCATAGCCAAGTTCGTCCATGGGACATAGTGGATAAACTTGCCTTTGATTCAAACATACACACATAAGCACATGAAATAGTTACATCACACAAAAACGTTATAATAACGCGTATCCTAGCTGGGGCGACCCTTTTGAGCCAAGGGTTCAGGCCTAACGATTTTTGAAGAAAATATATGATTCCTCGAAGTCAATCCATTAAACTCCAACTTATATAGACACGAAAAGGGCATAAGTGCTTACAAATGATAACAAAATAGGGATACAATCTTTAGGGAAAGGAAAATAACATGAAAGAAGATACATTCCCACACAGGGGATAGAAAATACTAATTCTCGAGTTCTTCTTCTATCAACCTTCGCCTTCTTAGCTTCGTCCACTTCTTTTATTAGTGACATCCGTTGACGTTCAAACTATGCCTTAGATGCAACCTCCCAAATCGATCAATTTCTTACTTATCTTGCTTCAATTCTTCTTACAAAATTAAGCAAATCAAGCTTTTTCCCGACCCCCAAAGGATAATAGATTGAATTAGAAAGGCATACATTTTCTTCAACACATAAATATGGTTCGTCTATAATTGACTCAGGGTTAATAGACGCAGGGCAGGTTTTCTAATAGGCCCAATACCCCGCTCGTGTATTGGGTCGTCCTAGGCTCATGCTTGAAATAGGGTTTTAGTTTTGTTCAATCCTCGGTGTCTAGAGTGTGCTTGGACACTGGTTCTCAAGCGGACAACTTGAGTTTGAAAATACGAACGGCGTCAGACGACTCACATGATGATAAGCTTTTCATATTAACAACACATTTTGGAATTGAGCAACAAGGGTCGGGACATCCACGAAACCCCAAAACAGTTTATAAGATGTAGGAAATGCCATGAGATGCGATAATTAAACTTTACATAATCAAAATGCATAAAAACATAAACAGTTAATCAAACACGAAATAAAACATTTGGTTAGAACCTATTTAGATCCCCAACAGAGTCACCATTTCTATTTTGCGGAGAAATTTTGACTTTTGAAAGAGAGTCGCCACTTAATTTTGAAAAGAAATTAAGAAACCTTTACAAAACACTTTAAACGATCTAAAACAGAAAAATTGTTTAAGTTAAGAGATTCTAGATAAGAGGTTCCTATTAACGTTTTAGGAAGGCGTTAGGCACCTAAAACATCCGCTAACTTGCGGTTATCCAGATTGTTTGAAAATTGTCTTTTGATTAACTTCGAAAAGATTAATTTGTTGAAATAGCGATTTGATTTTTTCAAAAAAAAAAGACTTGTGTAAAATAGATTTAGGCGACTTAGTAGGGAATTTTACTAAGTTTAAACAAAACAAATAAACAAATGAACACATAAAAGGGGAAGGAAGGAGAAAGTAAAGGATTTAGGCCATTAGGCCCAAATCAACGAGACCTGTCCTAGTCTAGTTGGGCTTCCAACCCATTTCACCGGTCCTAAACTATTTTTCGAGCCTTTGGATCGAGTCTTGCTCCACCTGTATTAAATACAACTTTGGCTTCGAGGCCGAAATTAATGAATAAATAAATGACTAAATGAATAAATAAAAAGAAGACAATAATAAAAATTGAGACTTTTCAAGTCTCTTAGTGACCTCATCAATGGGTTTTGACCCATTTTAATTCTTCGTCTATCTTCTAGCACCCGCACGCCATGTAGTGGACCTTGGGTTTAAACTTCGAACATGACTCGAAGGGGTGAGCCTCATTTACCCATTATGAAATGCAAGAGGAGAGGAGTCCATTTGGACTCGAGACATTTTTTGCATGCAAAGAAAAATAAAGAAATTAATATACGTTCAAGGCATAAAAGTGACATATTTCAAAGCAAAAGAAAATATCAAGAACCAATTTTTGAATGACAATGATAAGCACACTTGCACAAGAATGAGAGTCAACAAATAAAATGCAAAGCAAAGACACACACTTACATGCCTCATAATTTATGTTCATACAAGAATGAATAAAGGTAAAAGGAAGAAGGTCATATTCAATGAATTAATACAAAAAACAAACAACATAAGCTTACGAAAGTAAAGGGATGAGGCAACAAGAAAAATACTCATGACTTCTAAAAGTGAACAAACATAGACACTAATCCATATAACAAAAGAAAATAAAGCTTAACTTTTCAAGAAAGAGAATCCTAAATCTCAATTAAGGCGACATTAACGAAAATTCATACATCTAAATCACAATCAACATTTTATGGAAAAACGTGTAACGACCTATGGTTTATATTTCTAAGACATCGTTGATTCTCTTTTGACATTATGAATAAAAGAGAGACATGAATCAAGTCTTTACACACATAAACAGCACATATAACAATCCGGAGTAAGAAAAATAAGAATAAAAGTTTAGCATTTCTAAAAGTGAAATATCGTTTCACAATCATACTATGCATGAGTCAAAAATATCCAAATAATTTTATTTAGCCGCGAAAGTTCGAACTTTCTTATCATTTTGAAAAGACAACATGCAAACAAAAAGGAATAAACATCTTGGATGAAAAATAAAGCTAGCACTTCATATCTTATATGAGGGTTTTGAAATCCATTAAAATAATTAGTAAGCAAATGACAAATTCTTGACTTAACTAATTACTATTTTTATTAAGGCGCAACAAATAATAATAACTATTTTTCCGACATAAAATAAACAACTTTACATGCTAAAAAAAATATATCTGCCAACAATAAGTTTAAACAAGACATGTGCATTGTTTTTCAAGTAAAGATCTAAACTTTATCCAAAATAATCAAAGAATAAAGTAAAAAAAAAAATCAATATTATCTATTCTTTTCAACATAAAGGAAACAACTTTACATGCTAAAAACAAATATATCTACCAACAATGAGTTTAAACAAGACATGGATATTTTTTTTCAAGTAAAGATCTAAAATTTATCCAAAATAATCAAAAAATAAGGTTAAAACGCAAAACAATCAATATTAACTATTCTTTTCAACAAAAAGAAAACAACTTTACATGCTAAAAATAAACATATTCAACAACAATGAGTTTGAACAAGACATGATTATTTTTTCAAGTAAAGATCTAAACTTTATCCAAAATAATTAAAGAATAAGGCGAAAAGGCAAAACATTCAACATTAACTATTCTTTTAAACATAAAGAAAATAACTTTACATACTAAAAACAAATATATCCAACAACAATGAGTTTAAACAAAGCATAAATACATCTTTTAAGCAAAGATTGAAACTTTATCCAAAATAATCAAAGAATAAAGTCAAAAAAGGCACATACAACTATTGCTAGCTCATTTTTATATCATGAACATGAAAATAATTAGAATATCGATACCACAACGTCCTACGGCCTTCAAGGCCATCTACAGCATACAATCTCAACAAACAAAATTATATCTACGAACTACGAAGAAGAAAAAAATGAAAAAAAAATAATAAAAACTAAAATAATAAAAAAAGAAAAAGGAAGGTGTGTTTACCTTTTGGGGGACAGCAAAACGAGACTACGAGCTTCGTTGGAATCAACCACCACCGAAAAACGTCGTCGGCAGCTCAAAAATTTTGTTTAGCCGATCAACTTTATGAAACAAAAAATTTTTTACTAAATAAAAATAACTATTTTTGCTCAAAAGAATTTTTTCACATTTCTAGCCTTTTTTTTTTCTTCCTTCTCCCCTCTTCTCTCTACCAAAGTAGTGGTAGTATTTATAGGAGAGAATGGGATATTTTTTTTCCTTTTCTACCAATGTGGGGGAAAAGTATTTATAGGAAAGGATAGAGATTTATTTCTTCTCATCTACCAATGTGGGAGAAAAAGCGTTTAGGGGAGGTTTTAAAATGTAAAAATTAAAGATAAGGTGAGGTGGAAAATATTGGGGGGTGGGGGGCGGGAGGAATAATACAATGTAGTACAATCTTTGAATTTCAAAATTGGAAAAGGACAAAGTTGGGGGGAATAGTACAATTTGAATTTATTTTTTGGTGGGAATTGGATAAAAGTTATGAGAGTTCTTGAGAATTTTGGGGTTATTTAAAATATAACCCCAATTGGAATTTAAAATTTAGCCATATTTATTTATTTTGACCAAATTAAAAATTATTTGACGAATTGCATTGAAATTATGACCAATTTTCAATTATGGTCAAATCTAATAGATTGGCTAAATTAAATTAAAATTCGATAAGAATTAACACCTTTTTTTTTTAATCCCGAGCTTCTTGATTTATTAAAATGAATGCATACTTATCCAAATAAATTATTTTTGAGAATAAATTATATTTAAATTAAAATTTTAATCATTTGAATTTATTTTCAAGATAAGCCTTAATTAAATCCGATATTTTGTAAAATAAATATTTAAGTAACAAATTATATAATCTCGTATAACTGAACACGATAGTATATAATCGCTACTTAAAATGACAAAATCACGTACGAAAAACATATTAAGTTTTTTTTTATTTGGATGAAATAATTATTTTGGTTTATTAAAAACTGAAGAAACTCAGGATTAAATTTAGTCGTGGAGGGTAAAAATTAGGTGTCAACACAGGAAAGTATGCTTCAATACATGAAAATGTACTGGTATGCTAGATGAGGTAAGACTGAATGCAAGGGTTCGTTCATATGAATGAGGATATAACTTACTGAATGAGAGTAACTGAACATGAGAGTACATGAAGAATCTGAGACTACTGTAAGTACTGAGAATACAATCTGTGCATATACATATATATAAACTGTAACTGAGCTTTTCTAAAGCTAAGTAATAAATTCTGATAATTGATTAACTGATACTAATTGACTGTATCTGACAGTCCTGATTTTGTAAAACTGAGCTGAGTTTTGAAATGAAGACTGAAACTGGAACTGTGGGAGGTAATCATCTAACCGACATGCCCCAAATCTGAGTTGATAGGGGTCCAACCTGTGACCCCAGTTGGAAAGGCACTAATACCGTGCCACGGGTACTAATACTGGAAAACACGGATGCCAAGCCTAATTGATGGGTGACACCTGGGCGGAGTCAAGCCTAATCTGACGGGTGATCCCTGGGAGGTAGTAAAGCCTAGTCTGATGGGTGACTCCTCATCCTGTACTGGATACACAGTTCTGGAGTTTAGGGACTATTACTAGAGACTCTGCCTATCTAATGGGGAAACCACCATCCCTGCACTCGTTCGGTGCTAAATTCTACTCCTAACTGAAAGACATTGAACTGAGTATACTGAACTGGATTGGACTGATACTGAGATTATTGAGTTTTTCTAAGTTCTGAAATTGACTGAGTTCTACTGAGTTTTGTAACGGGCTGAGAATACTACTGATTGTGACATGACTGATACTATTCTGTAATTGACACTGGCTCTAGATAAACAGCTGAATTATCGGGTATTAAATATCCCTAGGACTCAATAGCATGAAAAGTAAAGCAAAGCATAATCTTGAATAACATAACATTGTTCACTTGGTCGTAATTCATTCATAAAGATATTTCATCAAACACTTACGATGTATTAACTTGTACATGAATGGGGAATCCATGTTAGCTTGCTATAATGGAATTATTTCATTCTTATAGACAACTTATCAAACACCTGGAAAGAATACTTGATTCATTAACTCATAAACCCTTTGGGTTAATATGGTTACCACAATCAACTTGCAATTTGAATGGTTTATCATGAATATCATGTAAATCAACACATACTAGGAACAATTCGTGGGAACTTGAAATCTAAATCATGGATAACACATAATCATCGCGATTACAATGCCTAAACTTGCAAATTCATGATTATAACATGGGGATTACTCAATTCAATAAAAATGTTATTCAACTCCATGGAATCTACCATTAATCATGAATTGAAACTCAATAAATGTCAAAACATGAACACAATCCAATTTCATACATGTAAATCATGAATCATAATTCTTAAAGTTTTTTTAAAAAATGGATTCTTTGACTCTAGGGTGGAAGGGACCCATAAATAAACACATAGCATACCTTAATTTGTGAGATTCCTGGAGTTCTTGGAGAGATTCTTGAAATTGACCTTGATTTCTTGAACTAGGGTTTTTGCCTCTTGAGAGAAAATGAGGCAAAGTGACATAACAGGGTATTTAGGGTATAATTTTGTGTTTAAAGGCTGATTTGGGTCATGGAAAAAGACCCTGTTACTCCTGAAAAGTTTTTAATTTTCGTCACTGAAAACCCAATTTAGGCATGTCACTGAAAACTTCTGATTGGGAACTGGGCTAATGGCGCGACGCGAGTCCATCGAGGTGCTTCACTGGTTGTGAATTTTTCCTTTGGCTCGACGCGCCATGATCACGGAGTCACATTGGAAAGTGACAATTTGGAAGAAGGCTAGTGGCAAGACGCGGTGGTATTGCTTTGTCGCACTGGAAAATGACAAATGCCATTTGGACTGCCTCCGCGATGCGCTAAAGTACTAGGTGGTACAGTGTCTTACTAAAATGGCTCTAACTCTTCACCCGGGTGTCGGATTTGGGCGAATTTGGTATCGATGGAAAGATTATTCAATTTTTCATACAATGAAAAGTCAAAATCTTGAAAATTCCACATGTATAAAAGTGTATTCATATTTAAAGCAAGTCTTTGATATTTTTGGGATGAATTTAAGCTAGGTAAAAGTACTGGGTATTACAATTTAATCATGTTGACATAGAAATATTTATTAAGTGACATGAAAGAATACTTTATGGTAAACATAAAAATTATTTGATTTGCAAGTCAAACACTTACAGATGTCACAAATGAAATACTGAATATTGTCACTTGACATTGAAACTCTTGAAGAGTTTTTAAAAGCAATATATTATTTGCTGAAATGAGAAATATACCAATTTGGATTGGTTATGAAGTATCATATCTTAGGGCAATTGGTGCACTCATGTATCTTGCAAATAATACAAGGTCTGATATAGTCTTTTTGGTTAATTTGTTAGCAAGGTATGGTTCTGCTCCTACTATGAGACATTAAAATAAGATCAAACACATGATCTGATTTTATTTTAAAGATTGCAGTTTCGATCTTATTGATTATGCTGATGCTGGGTATATATTTAATTTGCATAAATCTCGATCTCAAACATGCAATGTGTTTACATATGGGGACACTGTCATATCTTGAAGATATACAAAGTAGTCTATCTAGCCACTTCTTCAAACCATGCTTAGATAATAGTTATTCATGAAGCTAGCCTAGTATGTGTATGGTTGAGATCCATGATACATCTCATTTGAAAAAAAATATGGTTTGAAATGTGACAAAGTACCCATGATTTTTATGAAGATAATGCAGCATGTATAGCACAACTTGATGGAGGATTCATAAAAGAAGATAGAATGAAACATATTTCGTCAAAGCTTTTCTATACACTTGATCTCCAAAAGGATGGTGATATCAACATGCAACAGATTCGTTCAAGTGACAATGTAGTTGATTTATTCACCAAGTCTCCTCCAACTGCAACTTTCAAGAAGATGGTGCACAAGGTCATGATGCAAAGTTTCAAGGATGTTATTATCAGGGGGAGTTAATACGCATTGTACTCTTTTTTCTTTACGAGGTTTTGTCCCACTGGGATTTCCTTGTAGGTTTTTAATGAGGCAGCCTATATGCGTATTGTTAGAGATGTGCACTCTTTTTTCTTCACTAAATTTTTTTCACTAGACTTTTTCTAGTAAGGTTTTAACAAGGCACACTATCAATCAATTATACATTCAAGGGAAAAAGGCAACCCGGTGCACTAAAGTTACCACTATGTGCGGTGTCCAGGGAAGGGCCCCACCACAAGGGTGTATCGTACGCAGCCTTACTTTGCATTTCTACCAGAGGCTATTTCCAAGGCTTGAACCCGTGACCTCCTGATCACATGGCAACAACTTTACCAGATACTCCAAGGCTCCTCTTCAAGACATTCAAGGGAGAGTGTTATAAATATATTATCATAGATAGTGAATGTTTACTTTACCATATAATAAAAGTCTATTTATGAAAAAGGTAGAAACCGCTAGGTTAGTTTTTCCCTATTAATAAAGGAGTTTTCTTCATTGTAATAAACCCATTAAGAACCTCTTTGGAGAAATAATAATTACTCTCTCTTCTTTTTCTGTTCATCTTGTTCTTTATTTTATATTTTATAATAAAATTAATGTACAAACTTTGAGGCTTAAGAATAAGTAAACAATGTACTTTTCTTTTTTCTTTTAAAATGACAAAAATGTCCTTGGTCGTTACACCTACCCACACTTCTATAAAATAAAATGTATAGATTAGACTTTTGTCTATTCAAATGGCCTTGAAATTAATGAATTCTGTCATATTTGTTCCTATCATCATTAATTGAAGTCTTTATGTGAATAAGTGGACTTTTAAGTGTCCAAATTATTTGGGGAAAAAATAGTTACTCCTGTATAGAGGTGTCAAAATGAACTCAAATTGAGTTGACCCGTTCAACCCGCCCAATAGTTAATGGATTGGGTTCAAAATAATTTATTATTGGGTAAAATCTCAACTCATTAAGTCTAAACCCATTTTTAAATTGAGTTCAAATGAGCCCAATTCAGTCTCCACTTCAATCCGTTTAGTAGAAAATGATTTTCTTAATGAAGTTAGGAAAAACAAGCGAGAATGAGTCTTTCCACTTTTAAAATGACCCACTTCAACCCCACTACACCCCTAGCTTACCCCACCCCACCTCACCCCGCCTCCATTAAATATATTATTTTTATTTCTTAAAAAGTTTTTTATAAAAATTTTTTGCCCCCACTCCACCTCATTTCCATCCCCCTCCCTACCCCGAACCCCCACCCCCATCTCCATCCTACAAAATTAATTTTTTTAATTTTATTTTTTAAAAAAAATTCTTATCTCACGATCAAAATCCTACCCTCCCCCTTCACTGCATCCCCTACCCTTGAGAAATATTTTTTAAAAATAAATAAATAAATTTTTTTTAAAAAAATCTTACCCCAACCCTCAACTCCCCCTATCCCCTGCATCCCCCTATATGATAATATCTCATCCCTCCGAAAAATATAGTTTTTAAAAAAATTTACATTTCTTTTTTTTCAGAAAAAAAAAAAAAGACTTTTACCTCAACCCCCATCCCTTCCCACCCCACACCCCCCCACACCCATACCGCTCAAAAAAATATAATTTTTTTAAATAAAAATCTTACCCTACCCCTCTAATGCCCCACCCCTATGGCATACCCCTTTTCCAAAAAGTTTTTTTAAAAAAAAAATTCTTACTTCAACTCCATCCTAACCCTCGACCCCTACCCCACATCTCTCCAAAAAATGAATTCTTATTTTTTTTAAAAAATAAATTTTAAAAAATATTTTTACCCCACCCTCACTCCTATCCACTCTCTATCCACTCTCTATCCACCCACTCAACTTTTCAACCCCATCCAAATTTGTTTTCTTGGATTTACAAGAGGTAAATATCAATATGTTAATATTTGGGCAAAATTCAGAAATAACATATTTTTCTCTTTAATTATGAGTTTCATAGCAACAGTTTCATAATTACATAATATAGCAAGTTGTATTTGTATTTTTGCAAACTGTTGCTACAAAAATACAAATACATATGATTTTTACTGCCCTTATGATCGATATGTATTTTGTATTTTTGCAAACTGTTGCTACAAAAATACAAATACATATGCTACAAAATGTAATTTGATAAAAGTGTTATTATTTTTGTAATTTAATACTTAAGTACGCTACATTATGTATTTTTTTCCTTAATATTTTTTAGACTGAGCAGGTCAAATTGGACGGGTCAAGACCCAACCCAATTTTTAGTCATTTCAATCCAACCTATTTTAACTCAAAGTGAATTTGGGCGGATCATGCCCCAACCTGATATTCAATTCAACCCGTTTAATATTATCAATCTCAACCCAACCCATCCATTTTACACCCATACTCCTATTTACTCTTTAAAGACGTATTAAAATTTAATATTACCTCACAATAATAATAATAATAATAATAATAATAATAATAATAATTATAATTATTATTATTATTATTATTATCATTATTATTATTATTATTATTATTATTAAGTGTAATTTTACAAGTGAGGTTTGAGGAGATTGATGCGTACGTTACTTTATTTATATCTTGAAAAGGATAAACATATTATTTTTGATAAACCTTCACCTCAAGTAAAGCATAATAAACATGTCAAACTTTTAGTAAATTAAATTCGTTTCATATGAGATTTTTATATGGAAAAATTACAGAAAGTAGCATACTTAAGACTATAATAACAATAAATAGCAACATTTTTATAAGATTACAGTTTATAGCAAGAGTAGCATTATTTTACTCATTAACTAGGCAAGTGCATTTTTTACTCTCACTACTTTACATTTTCCTATTTTCACTCCACTGTTTCACCTCCCCAAATATAGTCATATCTTTTACCCTCTTTTTTTTCATCTTATTTTCTTTATCATTTATTTTTTTATTTTATTTTATTTTCATTTTCACTTTATTTTCTCTCGTTTATTTATCTTCTTTTTTCCTTTTTCGTTTTATTAATTTTTTGTTTTCTTTTTTTTCCTTTTTCATATTTGAAGATAATTATCTTCATGATCTTCAAGATTTTAAAATAAAATATCATTACTGTCTTTCACTGTCTTATGTCTCTATTTTTTTTTCTTGTTAGTTTTTCTTCATCTTATTTTTTTATCATTTTATTTTTTTATTTTGATTTCTTTTTTTTTTCATTTTCACTTTATTTTCTCTCTTCTATTTCTCTTTTTTTCTTTCCTTTTTCGTTTTCTTTTTTCTTTCTTTCTCATATCTTTTTTTTCTTTTTCTATTTTCGTTTTCTTCTTCTTTATTTTATTTTGTTTCTTTTTTTCTTTTATTTTTACACTTCTATTTCTCTTTCTTCCTTTTTTTTCTTTTTCACTTCTCTTTTTTTTGATTTTTTTCTTTTTATTTTTTTTCTCCTTTTTTACTATTATATCTGTAACTTTTATTTTGAAAAGACAAATATGTATATCACATACACATATTCAAAAAATATATAAAATACATAGTCATACAGATCTGGATATGCATTTATGGTACAAAACATGCATATGTATTTATGATATACATATCATATTCATATTAAATAGTAACAAACATAACTATACTATATATCTTCATATGTATTTGCGAAATACAAAAGTGACTAATATAAAATAAGAATATACATATGGATCAGGTATATATTCTGCAAATACATATATAGAGCTATATGTATTTTATACGGTGTTGGATTTATCTTTGAACTGTACATACTATGTCATTTTAGAGGGTAACATATGTAATTATTTGTTTTCTTTTACTGTTTAAAAAATCTATCATGTATTTTTTTATTACCTTTATGTATATGTATATAATTGTCATTTTATTATAGAGATTTTGTGTCATATATGTTTACATTTACATGTGAGTCAGATATGTACTTCTGTAAATACATATGCAGATATATATGCATGTTTTTTTTATCGTAAATACATATACATTTCTATATGTCTATTTATTTTGTATATTTTTTGAATATGTATATATCATATAGATATTTGTCTTTTAAAAATAAAAGATAAAGATAAAAGACTAAAACAAAAGTGAAAAAAGAAAAAAAAAGAAAGAGAAATAGAAACTAGAAATAAAAGTATAAAAATAAAAGCGAAAAAAAAAAGAAGAAGAAAAAAATGAAAAAAAAAATGAGAAAAGTAAAAAAAAAAAAAAAAAAAAGGAAAAAGGAAAAAAAAAAGAGGAAAAGTAGAAGAGAGAAAATAAAGTGGAAAGAAAAAAATGGAAAATAAAAAGAAATTAAAATTAAAAAAAAAAAGATAAAAAAATGAAAAAACTAAAAAAATAAATAGTTAGAGATATAAGAGAATGATATTTTGAAATTTTGAAGATCATGGAAATAATAATCTTCATATTTGATTTTGATTTGAAAAGGAATCTACTAATATAAATAAGAGTAATTTAAGGGAATTTAATTAGATGAGATAATTATTCCTTATTTAACTCAACTAATTTGAGTAAAACAAGGGTAGTAAATCTTGTTGTATATGTATTTGTATAGCAACAGTTTACTTAAATACAAAATATAATTTGCTATTTTTCATAATTATGAAACTGTTGCTATAAAAGTTGCAATTAAGGCTCTATAGTTGCTATTTCTAAAATTTTCCCTTTTTATATCCCCTTTCGGCATAACCCAAATTCCTATCTGAAGTTTGGGCCAATTCTAATTAGATATGTAGTCCAAATTAACTTATAAGAAAATAACATAAAAGTTTGAAAATGTTATAAATGTATTTACATTATAGTGAATGTCTATCAAGATCTACTTTGATATCTATTAGGATTTGAAGCATCCGTCTTTTACTCAGACTAGGAGTAAATTTTTCCTATAAATAGAGGGGTTCTGTTTATTGTATTTACAATCTGATGATCTCTCATCCCTCAAGAGAAGAAATAAGAATCACTCTCTCTATTTCATCTACTATTCTTCTTTATTATTATTCTTTTATTTTATAACACGTTATCAGCACGATGCTCTAACCAACTGAGAAGATGGTTATGTCATATATACTTCGAATCTTAGAAGATGTTCACATGGCCTTGAAAACAATGGTGCTTACAACTAAATCATTATGCGTTACTACAGAGGTACTAAAAAAAATTGTATAAAGTAATCAAGGTAAGATTTCTGCATATATGGGAATCACTTCCTCTCCTTCTTTTTTCGTTGCTTGAGAATTTTATTGTCGTTCTTTTGGACTGGTTTTATTTCCTTTTCGTTGAAATTCAAATGCTTTAATTATTTGTAAATAATTATATCTACAGTTAATTACTAACCTTTGGCAGTCATTAGAACATGACTTTGTTTTATTGGTACTCGTATTTATAATTGTAGTAATTTATGATTTAACAAATGTTAAGTATCTATTTATTATTTTTCTACTTCCTCTTCCGTGATGAATCAAAATTCACAATTTTTTTATTTTTGACTGAATACATGACCTATTATGGCATTAGTTTTGAGTAAAACGACGCACTTAAGTTTCATCACATCAATAAAAGATAAGACATTGATGCACCATGATGATACGATATTGGGTTCAAGTCCCATCGATTTATGCCTAAGACGCCTTTATATGTATAAGATATTGAGTTTGAATCTCAATATACCATACTGATGATATTATGATGGCTAAGGCAAAATCATAGGTATTGGGTGAAAAGTCATGAAATTCGACCCATTGAATATGCTCCATTTCATGAAATGAATGTGGTAGCAATATATGATAAGTCTAAAATATGATAACTTACTTCATTCTTGAGGTGTATGTGGTAGCAGTGCATAATATGTCTGAAAGAAGACAAGTGATTGAATGCACGAATATACGTGTGGAGGGACAATATGATAATGATCATCAAAAGTGATGATATTTTCACACGCTTATATGATTATAAGATATGCTAGAGAAAAATTCTCTACATTATATGTATGCCTCGATTTGCTTATGAAGTAGCAAAATCTTGAAAGAGGTTATAAGCTATCATAATTTGATAGACTTAAGGCACGATTATATTCCATTCTTGGGGAATGAAAAACTTATTAATGCAAACGTGCACTTGATTATGATTGTATCACAACTCACCTCCGAAAGAGGTTGAATAATTTTGAAATCTACTTCTGAAGTAGTAAATCTGAAATTTATTCATATAATAGTAAATCTGAAATTTTCTAAAGAAAAAGTACATGTCATGGTAAACTTAGAGTTTACTAGAATAAAAGTTCATAAATTGATATGAACGATTGTGACATCTCGAAGATGTGCATGTATTGAAGAATTAGATGTTTTTTCAAGAATTGTTTATGTCGTTTGTTCTCATGACAAGTTGGTTGGACCAACTAATATTGGGATTGGATCCCTTCAAATCTGAAAATTATAAAAGGTGAATAAGGGCTCGTTCACCTATCATGTGATACGTTGAAAGATGCATCAATAAGATGATCACATATACATTCATGGTCAACCTACGTTTGACATTCATAAAGTTACTTATTCAGTATAAATTGAGCATAATTTTTAGATTGTGTAATCAAGATAATTTATCTTGATGATGATGGTTTAGCATTGAATGTCTTCAATAAATATCTAAACCATTGTTAATGAGAACAAAACTTAATGTATTGGTCTGAAATATGATATATTGCAATAGCATTTGTATGCATTAGACCAATAAATTATGATTATTTCTTCCCACTCAATTGGTTCAAGGTCGGGAACCAATTATTCCATCTAATAATTTTAATGTGCAGTATACGATTAATGAATATAACATAATGCACAACGATGAATTTCTCAAAGAAGTAGAGGATGTATGTTAGTTTTCCTAACATAAGGGGGAGATTATAAGCGCTATGAAATATGTTAGGAATTATCACCATATCCTCATCCAAAAGATAATTCAAGTTAAATCCTAAAAGCATCTCATATTAAGCACAAGTGCTCTTATTTTGTCTTCCTAAAGAACAAAGTCTATGCATGTGTGAAGCGTGGTAGACTGATCGGTTCCAAATGAAATAGTTCTTGAAAAATAAGGAGCAAATAATCATAATAAGAAGGCAATGAGCTCTTGAAGAGCCTATGTCATACCACTTTAAGAAACCTTATGAGAGGTTCATGTACCTGAAAATAATGAAGTGATGAGATCTCAAAATGTTATGTCGCATTGTGAACCGATACAAAATGATATATCATCAATATCTTTGACACAATATTGGCGCAATATTGTGAAAGATTACGATGATCTAAATTCTTCGTTTATTTAAGCATGCTGACGTAGAAACATTTATCAAGTGACATGAAAGGATGCATTTTGGTAAGTGTAAAACTTATTTAATTTGCAGTCCAGACACTTGAAGATGCCACTCATGAAATGTTGAATATTGTCACTTGACAAAACTTATGTGAAAACTTTTAAGGATTCAAACTGCTTGAAGCATATAAAAGTTTCTGGAAAACTTATTTATAATCCTTATATTGTATAAGCTTATTGCTTGAACATCATTGGAACTCTTGCAGAGTTTTCAAAGCAATAGATTATCTGCTGAAATTCGAAATATATCGAATTGGATTGGTTATGAAGTATCATATCTTAGTGCAATTGATGCACTCATGTACCTTGCAAATACTACAAGGCCTATAGCTTTTTCAGTCAATTTGTTAGCAAGGTATATTTCTGCTCCTACTATGAGACATCAAAATGGGATAAAACACATGAGCTTGTTTTATTCTAAAGATTGCAGGCCCGATCTTATTGGTTATATTGATGTTGGGTACTTATCTGACCCGCATAAAGTTCGGTCTCAAATAGGCTATGTGTTCATACATAGTGGTACTGCCATATCTTAGAGATATACGAAGCAGTCTATCGTAGCCACTTCATCGAATCATGCTGAGATAATAGTTATTCATGAAGCAAGCCGAGAATATATATGGTTGAGGTCCATGATATATCTCATTCGAGAAAAATGTGGTGTGAAATATGACAATCTACATACATAGAACATCTTAAGGGGGGATTCATAAATAGAGATAGAATGAAGTACATTTTGTCAAAACTTTTCTACATACATGAGCTCCAAAAAAATGGTGATATTAACGTGCAAAGGATTCGTTCAAGTGACAATGTGGCTGTTTTATTCACCAAGTCTCCTTCAACTGCAACTTTCAAGAAGATGGTGTACAAGATCGGGATGCAAAGGTTCAAGGATGTTCTCATTAGGGGGAGTTAATACGCGTTGTACTCTTTTTTCCTTACGAGGTTTTGTCCCACTGAGTTTTCCTTGTAAGGTTTTTAATGAGACAGCCGAAAATGCATATTATTAGAGATGTGTACTCTTTTTCCTTCACTAGATTTTTTTCCTACTGGGTTTTTTCTAGTAAGGTTTTAACGAGGCACATTATCTACCACTTAGACATTCAAGGGGGAGTGTTATAAATGTATTTACATTATAGTGAATGTCTATCAAGATCTACTTTGATACCTATTAGGATTTAAAGCATCCGTTTTTCACTCAGACTAGGAGTAAATTTCCCCTATAAATAGAAGGGGGATCTCTCATCCCTCAAGAGAAGAAATAAGAATCACTCTCTCTATTTCATCTACTATTCTTCTTTATTCTTGTTCTTTTATTTTATAACAGCAAAAGTATTTTTTGTTTATATTTGATTTATTTGATTAGTCATGATAAATGAAAAAAAAAATATTTGATAGCTTGATTTCATGATAAACAAAATATAAAAAATAAGGAGGAAGAATTGAGTTCAACGGCTAGACAAACCCAAAAAAAAAATCATCGGAAGATTGACCCGAAGCAAAAATTGAGGAATAAAATTTTTTTCATCACTTATAATTAACATAACATAAAATGGTATTTTCAAATCTTCTTTGTGCAAATATAAGATCTTTTATAAAAAAAATCATAAAATTAAGGAAACTGTAAGTGACCTAAAAATCAATGCACACGAAAAAAATAAAATAAGTTTTGATCCTATTCATTTATCATTTGACCGATTTAATCATTTCAAATGTAATTTAATTTTTTCGTAAGACCTCCCTAGTGAGACGATTCTTTTACTTCACACTCATCTCGTATCACTTGTTTCAATCAAACAATATACATTTCCCCCTACTTTTATAACTTAAAAATAGCTATCAAAACATTAGCAAAAAAAATCTCCAAGAAATTTTCAAGATAAAACATGTTTTATATAAGTTTCTTTGATTAAAACAGAATATTTAAGGCTAAAATTACTAAAACTATCATCAAAGAATCATAAAATTTAAAGAGTTAAAATAAACTAAAATCATGAGAACACATATGGAGAAAACATCAACAAAATTAATTAGAACAATAATTTTTACTTAGAAACTTACATCATTTGATTGTTCCTGGCAAACAGTGAGATAAAAACAGGAAATTGATCCTATGCAAAAATGATTTGAGCCGAAGGAATCCCTTTTATCATATCTTTTTTTATGTGGAAATTGCTTAGGAAAAAACTTCCTCTAGATGATAAGAGAGACTAGTTTTGGTATTCAAACTTCTACTAACTATACTTGTTGCAGGGACCATATTCCAGAAAAGTTTGATCATGTATTTCTCGCAAGCCACTTTGTATTGAGGTTATGGACCCATATGGCAAGACCATTAGGCATAAATCATCAAGGTATCTCACTAAGGGGAATTCTTGATTGCTGGTGGCAAGTGCAGCCTAAAGAACAACTGCACAAACATATTCTGCTCTTCACTCCTTAACCACATCCTATGGCAACTATGGAGAGCAAGAGGTGACAAAACGTATAGCCATAAATCTACTACTCTAAACAATATGTCTAATCAAGTTCTCTTTAACGCGCAGGTTTCCGCATACTAAAGATTCAGCAAGCTGGATGAAAATTGGGGAGACTGTCGATAGGAATTTACACGCAATGACCTTGACCTTGAAGATGGACGGTCTTGAACTTTTAATTTTCTCTTGCCCTATAGCTTTGAAGTTTGATTGCAATTATTATAATTCAGAGCTTGGAGTGGATGTTAGTGCTTGCTGGCTCTTTCCAATCTATTTGAAGATCAAATGGGCACTAATTATTAGGTCTATTGATTTGTGATAGATATTGTTAACGCATAGTTAAGGCTAACAGTGGAAGGAAGTAACCTTAAGTTAAAAGTGAACTTTAATGCAAAATTTCTTTGGTACGTCTCCTAGCTATAATTTATAAAGTTAAAGACTGTTAAACAATAGAATCACTACAAGATAAGATGGGCTATATGAATATTCGTTATCCATTTCACTGCACTTAAGCTCATCTCTAAACCAGGAAGTCCTCCGTACTTTACATGATCAGGGATAAGCCAAAGGCACTCAACTTTACTACACCATTGTTATTACATCCATGATTTCATCCCAGAAGCTTAGGTACAATCATTCTGTAGTTTCTGTATGCAGCAATCTAACCCTTGATTCAATCCGTTGTACGTCCCTTTTTGCTTAGGCCATGAAAGAATCTGTGTTTTCTCCTCTTTGAATGCCTCTTAAAGGCCCTCGAGATGACATAGGGAATGAATTGCACCTACCAAACTACCCAAGTTAGACAACAGCAAATCAAGAAGAAGACGAGATCTTACAAGAGCTAACATAAAATGGAGTTCCTACTTCCAACTACTAAAGAAAGCAACAACAACATACCCAGTATAATCCCACAAGTGGGTTCTGGGAAGGGTAGGACGTACATATACCTTACCCCTACCTTCCTGAGGTAGAGAGGCTGTTTCCGATAGACCCTTGGCTCAAAAGAAAGCCTATATTCAAAAAGTTAAACTTAATGCTCTTTTGGAGGAAGATCCAGATCTCCATTCTAACCCATTTGATATTTTGATATGATCTTGTACCCCTTTCGATGACAGAAATGGAAGACCTTGAAGCATAGAATATATAAGGAATTACAAAACTCAAATATAAAGGCGGTACAATATAGAACAAAAGGCCAACTGCCACGATCAATCTACAAGACAAGCAATAAAACCATTGAAGTTCAACATCTCTCTAAGACAGCGAGTAGTCTAGATCCTTTGTTAGGTTTTATAATAGCCTGTCGTTTTCAATGCAGAGTTCTTCAACTTGATCATTTAAGAATATCAAGCAGGATGTATGATCAGACTAACAAAATATGCACTCCTTTTGATCACCGAGAAATCCCCGTGGGTTAGTTGCGCAACATACAAAACCAGGAGATAACGGACTCTCTATCTTTCTCCACTTAAATACCAGACATTGATCTGTTATGCGATTCAAACCTGTGATGTGCACCTACCTCCGACATCACACATTGCGTTCTTACCACTAGACCAAATCCCTGGGTTCAACAGTCTACCAATATTTGTAAAAGGCTAAATGGATCTCTTGATGATTTGATTTACGCTGAGCTCCTAAGGATATTTTCCTAATCACGGAAGGGGTCACTTGGAGGGCTGCAGCCTAACACCCCAGTGGTCAGGTAATTTACTACTTCTGGAGACCATTATTGGTACTTCTCTTCAATCTTCTCGAGATCAAACACTGGTATTTGGTAATGCAATTGCGATATGAAAGTGAAGCATCAAAGTAAAGTACCTGAGCATTGTTCCTAATGCCGTAGTCCTGAAGTTTAGCAGTATCATCTAATAACTTCTCATTGTGGAATAAAAGGCAAAAATTTGACCACACATGCCTCCTGCATATCAACAGCAATACGCGTTCAGGCTAACAAAAGCGGGCAGAAAATAAATGTCAGCAGTTTTACAAGTAACTCAATATGATTATCATCAAGCTATAGGTAAAGTCATCGATGCTTCACCATTAAACTCTAGGTAATTATCGTTAAGACTATAGTAACCTATACAGACTAAAAGTTCAATCGAAGTTTTGGCTAGCATACACTTGAATGCCAAGTGAGCTAATTCATGTGCCAGCAATGACAAATTCGTGTGCCAGCAAATTCATCTTTTGACCATGGAAAGGAAAGAAACACCACTTCAAAAGATCTCTGTCATCAAATATTCTCCACTAAAGTAGACATCACCATCTAATCAATCAATTCATCAATTGTAGTCTGTTAAAAGTGTTGTGATTTATGTTACAATGTCTACAGATGCACGCGCGTGGACTGGCAGCCATTCAGCTTGGTGAAAATGCTGGTCACCCGCTAACTCGCAGTTATCCATCCATAAATCCTCTATGAAAAGGTACCAGCAGGTCCAGCACCATAGCATCATTCTGAGGCTACCTTCCTAAGTAATTCTTACATACAAATTGCTGATTTAGAAACTTCAACCTCTTCCTTATCTTTTGCAGTTTCAACTTTTACACTCTTCTTTTTGCTTCTACGAACAGAAAATATTTGCCCTCTTACAGTACGTGCCGCCAATTGTCTTTGAGTTTCAACATTTCACTTTTCCCGCTACCGAGATTTAAGAATGTCACATATCCAATGGAAGGCTATGATGAAAGGAAATCATGAGCCAACTCTAAGAGCACAAAGTCACAATAGTCCTATAATATTTCAACAACATACCAAGAAATGTGCCGATGGCCCATCTGAGATTGCTCAGTGTCGTCAATCCTTTTACGAACAGCCTGTTTCAAGTCCTTAACTGTTGCGGAATTCATCACTGTCACATCTACATCAAAAGGAAGAAAATTAATGCATATAACTATTTATTTTTGTCCAATACAACCAATAAAAGAAGTTCCCAACTAAGATTTAAGAACACCGAGATGTAAGTACCAAAGGAGCTGCCATCCAATTTGAGGATAGAGATACGCATAGCACTGCCAAGTTCTAAGCTGATAAGGGTGTCCACATCCGTCAGAGTTGGTTTTCTTGGTACATCAGCAAGCACAGGATCGTTGAGGAGAGCAACCAGTGTTGAATGGAGTCTTGCCTTCTTCATGTCACTGCTATATTCCAGTGAAATGTTGGTTTCCTCCTTTCTTCCCTCTGATAAAGATATCTTTAAATCAGCAAATATCCTTTAAGATTAGGCATACACAGACATGCACAAAAACTAGAGAATGCAAGTCCATCCAGAAACTTCTATAAGTTACTTTGGGAACTAAGAGAAAGCAGAAATAGTCCATACATCTCTACTCTACCTAGTACCTTCCTTTGTACTTCACCTTCGTATTCTCACCTAACATCTTCCAAGCATCAAGTTACTTTGGGAGCTAAGAGAAAGCAAAAATAGTCCATACATCTCTACTCTACCTAGTACCTTCCTTTGTACTTCACCCTCGTATTCTCACCTAACATCTTCCAAGCATCATACAGAATATAACCCAGGCATCTTGGTCATATGGTTCGTATCCAATGAAAAGTACAGAGAACCATTTGGTTCCGTGCATGCACGCACATGCTTGTGTGGGAGAGACAGGAGTTACTTCATATTTATATATATTGAAGAAAGAAAAAAGAGATTTCTCATGTGAATTCAATTCATGATGAACCAAGGAAGTGTACTAATCCATCTGACACCTTTGAAAACCAAAAAACAAATAAAGAAGAAAGAAATGCTAAACATTGTTTCAAGTTTCAGTTAAGCAAGCTATTGGAGTAGCCAAATAGGTATGTGTGGCCAAACATAGATTGCTCGCTATAACTGCATCTTATAAACACTTTTCTTCATCCAAATTGATTTCTTTTCTTCTAGTTGGAACTTGTTAAGAACATAAAAGAAAGTAAAACAAGATGATCTAAAGAAGTGATGGGTCAAGGCCATAATGAAACACCTTAGTCTCATGATTTCTTGGCAAAATCTGTCTGATCACTAGAACAAACCTGAACCTATGGGACAATAACCAAAAAGAAAAAACTATTTTCAAAATGGATCTACCTGATCTTAGGGCCAGTAATTGAGAATCATTTCAGAAATTTTCTAAGAAACGAACTGAAATTTCTAATTCTTTGTCGGTGATATTTTCTTCAACCATGCAACCCAGTTTCCTCTTCCCAGCCCTCCCAAAAGAAACAACCAATAAATATATAGATGCATGTGAATCTCTGTGCATAAATATATATGATGTGTATATACACACGTAACTTTTTTAAATTTAAGAAAGACTACTGTACAAGAGGATAACAGAGGAGACCCTGATGAAAGCTATATGTTTAACCTAAATGTTTAAATCTAGCAACTAAAGTCTCCTTTAAGGTCAAGAGAGAAGAATTCTTTGGGATATGAAGCTAAAAGGAAACACAGCTACTACCTGTGAGTTGTTTAGATTCCATGGTAAGATCTCCAGACATCTCCAACATTGTCATTTGCTGCATAACAGAGATTTAAGCAGCTTACTATATGAAGTTTAGAGACAATGTAGGGGCATATAATCCCCTTTGCAAATGCCAAAGTTTAACAGCTGAAATGGTAAAAAGAAGTCAGACTGTGCAGCAACTTCTAGGTCCAACAGAAGGCTAACTTTTTATTAATAACAGCATCATAACAACGGAAGAATCAATATACCTCCTCTTTAGCTTCCACGTCCTTTTCATCTGCCTTCATTCTAGCCATGCTAACATCTCTGTCCTTCCTGCTCAGCAAGTAATGTGTGACTCAAAATATTGGATAAAGGTAGTCATATATGCTGATCACAAAGGGATAGTGATTGCACATTCAATAGGCAGATGTACAGATGTAGACATTCTCACACACACAGAATTAGTTCGAAAGCAATTATGATGCCACACACGCATCCAGAAAACAGAAAGCAGTCTCCAAGAGATGCCACCACTTATGGCTATGGACATTGCATAGAAAGATAAAACTTTACTATTTTACATGACCATAGGTCTACGCAATAGCACATTCCTTCTTTGTTTTTTAATCATTTGGAGGAGATGTACTCCTTTGTTCAAAGTAACATTATAATCCAGTAGAAGGCCAGCAATGATGGATGAATCTATGCATTAGAAATGGTCAGTACTGCTACCTATCAAAAGATTTGGCATTACTGCTTTCAGCTAATTGCAGGTATCCATCTACTGAAGAGAGAAGCTGTCCCTTCTTAATTTTGATTTGAAGATGAGCAATTTGGTCAAACAGTGTTTTGACTTCATAATTCAAGATGGAGAATAGAAAGAAGAGTAGAGAAGCGAGAGCCTCACATTGCAGCTCACGCAAAACAGGGTTTCACTTAAGGATTTGATTCGGTGATGCTAGGAACAATTGAGAGATGCTAGGGAGTTTAGAAGAGGCAGAGAAGGAAAGCATTGGAAATAACTCCTTTGATGCCCATGTAGATAATAGGTGAAACAGAGGAACTACTGTAAACCGTTCGAAGGAGTTGAAAACAAAAAATTGTTGGACCTTCTTTATCTTTCTGTAAACTATTGGAACACTTACTTTCAGTTACAATTGATGATTGAGGTACTTTAGAAAATCCTTTTTCGTGCACAGCCTTTTACTTTTGAAAGTTCATCGACTTTTGTAAGCACCTTGTCCATAAAATTTCCATCAAATCAATCAGATATTGATTTATGCAAAAGATATTCAATCTTGATAACTTTATGCCTTATTCTAAGTATAGTCATGCTTCATTCATTCTTGCCAAGGAGATCTCCTGATTCTCAGCCTGACTAGGTATGACAAAGGAAAGGAAGTTTATGGAATGTACTGACAAGTAGGGTCGATGAACCAAAGCTCCATCAGAGGCTTACCTGTTTTTGGAACCAGTTGAGTCGAAGACCTGAGAAAAAGATGGAATAGTAATTAGAATATTTTTTCAAGTGTGAGAGAAGACAAATATGCAAAATGCATTTGGAAGTACAAAATTTTCCACTAAGAAGAGTATGCTAGGGTTTCTGATATCCGTTACATTTTTATGACCTTCAAAAACAAGCAAAGGAAGCGAACAACTGTTGGTTACAATGCTCAAAAATAGATGGATGTTCAATCACCGACTAAAGTAATCATAACTTTCTAGCTTGTCTTCACTGCTGTAAATCACTGCCTGCTATTTCTTCCCCTATTATTCTCATTTGACTCCTCTTTCAGTTTTTAGAGATCTTAACTTTTTACTTTCTTCTAGCACTCTCTTCGAACAGGTTAATCAAGTTTCTCATATTCTCTTGTTTGCAAGGTAGCAATTTCAAGCAACGCAAGGTTCAACATCCGTCAATTCCTTCCTAATGCTAGTAATCTATTTGCAGATGTCATCCCAAAGACCCTCTTCTTTTCGGGTGTCTAAGGCCACATTCAATTAGGTTGTCTCAACTCTCAAGTAATATAAATGAGATTTACAGTGTTATCTTCTTTCAATACACTCAATTTTTTTAATATTCATCTTCTTATAATTTCCATCTTCCGCTTAATTATTCAAAGCCCAAGTATTTCAATTCTCAAACTCCGGAATTTGGCAGCCTATGTCAGAATTTAGTTTAAGCAATCTTTTAAGAACTCTTCAATGTCCAATAGTTTTATGGCAAACAACAAAAGTACAACAACAAGAACATACCCAGCGTAGTCTCACAAAGTGGGGTCTAGGGAGGGTAGAGTGTACACAGACCTTATCTCTACAGCCCTACCAGACCTTACCCCTACCTCAGAGATAGAGAGGCTCAGCTCAAGAAAGACAGACCAAAGCAGTAAGATAGTAACAGAATAGTACTACAACAAAACAATACGGTAGTCGACATACAAGAAACAACAGATAGAAATTGAAGGACAAGAAACTACAAGCATAATACTACAACTACTAGTATGTCCGAACGACAAGACAATGCATTCCCACCTACTAACCTTCTACCTTAATTTGTGTTCTTCACAACCTCTCATCTAAGATCATGTCCACAATAAGCACAAAACACACACACACACATAATACTCCAATACAAAAGGGTACTCATAATAAACTAATAAAGCACCTCATTTTGTCTTTCTGTGTCAACGCTAAAACTTGAACTTGATCTATGATGATCCATGCTTTGATGATTTGAAGCCGAATAAGAGTAATCACGTCTCGGCCTAGGTGATCTATGCTCAATTAAATCTCTTCCTGACCTTTGTTCTCTTCTTTCAGATGACAATTCTCTATCCAAATCCCTTTCCTTACGCCTATGCCTGTGCCTTTGCTGTGAGGGAGACCTGTCTCTACTACTGGAAGAATTCGTCTCGTGATGCCCCATCAGAATCACACAGTTACACAACCAACGTATTTATCTGTCACAAATCAAATACACCGGATAAAGGGAAAAAATGCCAATTATTAAACAAGAAGACAGATTTATGATCACAGTATCAAAATTTGAAACTTGCACATAAACAAATTGCTCAAAGATTTATCTTATAGTGTTTTTTATGTAGTTTCTAAGGGTAGGCCAGTGCACTAAAATTACCACTATGCGCGGTGTGCGGGAAAGGCCCTACCACAAGGGTGTATCGTACGTAATCTTACCTTGCATTTCTGTCAGAGGCTGTTTCCAATGTTTGAACCCGTGACCTCCTGGTCACACCTAAATAAATAAATTATTTTTTCATAAAATCTTAAAGATTGTATATCCGAATTCACAATCAAACTAAAAAAAGCTCTGATATGCTTTTTCTTGACCCGAGTTCTATTGGAAACAACCTTACTCTCTACCTCCTAAGATAGAGGTACGGTCACCGTACATTCTACCCTTACCAGACTCCACTTGTAGAATTACACTAAATATGTTATTACTGTAACTTAAACGAACTAGAATCGCAAACCTATATGCTTCAAATCTTAGATCCGCCTCTAACAAGCAATTTGGTAATGTATAACAACAATATAAGAATTATAATATGCTTATTGGATGGACAAAAATTTTCTGCAATTAAATTCATTGGCTTTTATAAATGGAGGAGGAGAAAATGGGAAAAGTGAGAACAAAAATAGCAAATAGCTACAAATCTGACTGCACACATCAAATACACCAGAAAAAAAAGCACAAAAAAGGGCCAATTACTAAACAGGTAGACAAATTTATCATATAAAGTAAACCTTTTGCTTAAAGATTTCATTTTGGGTGAACCCAAACAGTGTGACCTGGTCAATAAAGCGAAATCATCAGGTTTTAAATTTAAATCGCAATGGAGACAAAAATACTACATGATTACTTCCATTCTCTCTTAGCCTCGACAGATATAGTTACGTGGTGGCACGTGTTGCTGATGAAAAGTAACTGTAGAATTAATTAAGGTACGTGTAAAGTGTACCGGACAGAATATATCAGAATTATAATTATACTTACTGGAAATTGACACGTACTGTTGCGGGAGGCGAACATATCACGTGAATTAAGCAAGTTACACGAAAACTGACTAGACATCATAATTAAAAATATATTATAGAGATATAATTATATCGGAACTTAGCATGTATGGCTAGTGGAAGATGACACGTTTCTCGTAGAATTAATTAACATACATGAAAGTTAAATCAGAGGATATATAACAGAATTGTAAGTATACTTACTGAAATGGGCACGTGTTGCTAGTTTGAAGGTAACACATATCTCGTAAAATTAAGTAAGATATATAAAAACTGACACGATTATCAATATGTAATAGAATTACAATTATACTTTTAGTGGATTGGTGATAATTTTCTGGAATTGAAAATAATCGGCTTCGATAAAAGGAGGAGAAAATGGGAAAAGTGAAGTAGAAATAGCTGTTCGAGTGTAAAATGTTCTATAGAAAAAATGAGAAAAATGGTCTCTACATTTGAGTATTAGTTTAAAATAGTCCATTAAGTATGTCTTTAACATATATTTGGTTCTTTAAGTTTGTCAAAGATTAATATTTTTAATTTTGATGAAATATTTATCAAATTTGACGGTTAGATTTGAAAGTAACAAAAAAAAAAACTGTGGGACTCATGTATAAGGTTTCTGTTTTTATAATTTTTGTTATTTTTGATTTATTAGTTTTTACAGTTTATGTTATTTTTAATTTATTTCTAAAGTTTGGTATAACTTTGTGTAGTTTTTGTTATTTGTAATATTTGTTAGTGTCTACTTCAATTTCTTGTTGTATAACTTAGGCTTTTTTTTTTTTTTGGTAAACTAGCTGAAATGCCATTAATTAAAAGTAGCTTAACATACAAAAAGCCTAGTCAGGCACAAACACAAAACTGCAGCATTGACATTAGATACAGATCTTGGTAAAGTTTTCCCTGCAAAGTCCTCCCAAAAAACTACCCCTATTCCCGCTGGTGGGGCTACAAAAACATGAAGTCGATCAAAGAGTTCCTTTTTCGAGCCAATCTTTGCTAGTTTGTCTGCTACCCTATTCGACTCTCTGAAGGTGTGCTGGATTGAAGGACTCCCCACGCTCTCTAGTAAGGATCTGCAGGTATATAAGATAGAGTCATAGAGAAGGTTACCATTTCGTAACATATTAATGACCTCCATAGAGTCCACACAAACTTCAAGAGGTTTGAAGTTATGAAGTATAGCAAGTTCCAGGCCCTCCTTGAGTGCGATGAGTTCCACGAGATTATTGGTCGCGTGCGTGTAGCTTCTACTAAAACCCATGACCTAATCTCCTTTACTATTTCTAATGACTCCCCTTACTCCTCCTCTCCCCGGGTTCCCAAGGCAAGATCCATCCATATTAAGTTTGAAAGAATTTTGATGGGGGGAAAGCCAACTGACTTGGAGCTTTGTCTTAGGGGTGGTAGATCTAGCTCTTCCAAGCGAGAGATATTCAACAGTCTCAGCATGAGGGATGGTAAAGGAAAGTTTGGTCTTGGCTCCCTGGAAGGAGTTAGCATCCTGACTTTCCAAAGGTGCCATAGGCAGTAAGGCAAGAGAGTGCTCCAAGGAGTGTTATTATCAAAATTGAGCTTGCTAAGACTCTCCCAGGTGAGGGTCCAGTTAGTGGGGTTGAAAATGTTATTGTGCAGGGAGAGTTTACCTCTATATCTTTGTATGAGCTGAGTCCAAAATGATTTTGCCAGGTCACATCCAAAGAAAATATAGTGTTGGTCTTCCTGATTATTGTTACAGGATTGATAGGTTGATACAAGATCAACAAGGAAGACACTAACATACAACAAAATAGTCCATAATTTGAAGAACCGAGGACCCCTTTTGGTGACCGCTCTCGGCTTCACTACACAATAACAATACAAGCACAATAACAACAAGATTCTAAGGTGTTCAACACCTATAATCAGCGAGCTACAAACTAAGATTACAACACAATAACAAGAACAAAAATGACACAACAAGGTCTCGGGTTTGGACACCCAAAATCGAGAATGAACACAACAACAATAATAAGATAGAATGATAGATAACTTGACACACAATGCACAAACACTATGAATCAAAGTGTATATTGAACACTAAGACCCAAGAATTCATACAAATAACATCAAGTTCTTACGGTGACCTCAAGGGAATGGAATCCCCAAGCAACCAACGTTTCAAAACAAACAACCAACACAAGTGATTCCACACTTGTATGAACACTCTCAAAGAGCTCTCAAAATATCATCTAAGTTATGAGAAAATGACCTAACATGTTCTATTTATAGCCTAGATTACAACTTATTACAAAATGACTAAAATACCCTTAATGAGCCAACACTCCAAAGTTTGTTTCATTAGTTGGCCAGTCACCCGAGCACGAGTTCTTTACGTATTGATCCACAATCACGATCGTACTCGTATCATCCTCCCCTTCTTGAAAAAGGATTTGACCTCGAATCCGAACCTTCAAAATAATAGAGGAGACAAAAGAACACATATTCCTCATGACATGAGGATTAAAGTTAGCATAATCAACAAAAAAATATCAAACCACGAGTGTACATTTTACACATACCGTGGGAACTTAGGGAATAAGATACCCTTCTAAGCACCAAAAAAACACTTGCCTATCCACCTAAGCGTGACAAGAAACAAAACAAAAAGAAAAGTGTACTTCCTTGGAGCAAGGACCATAGTGTACTCTCGGGTTCTTCATTATCAAGATGTCAAAGTAGAATTAAGACCTCACCTTCTTCGGGCCAAGCATCATCATGAGGTGTTCTCCTCATCAATCCGCAAGGCACATTAACTTTCCTTTCTTCCACCACTCTCCCGGGTTCACCATCATCTCCATCATCCTCTTGAAAAGTTCCTTCACTAACATCATTTTTGGTCACTTTATCCCCAACAAAATAAGGATCATCCTCTACTAGTACAATGTTCCTTTGGTTTGGGCACTCATTAGCTTTGTGACCCTAACCTTGAAATTTAAAAGAAACGATACCCTTAGGATTAGGAGTGGAAGAATTAGTACCTTCAAGTCGTGGATACCTTTGGATTGTTTTATCAAATGACTTCTTCTCTAAGGGCTTGTAGGACTTGTCCCACCCGAAGGTCTTCTTAGCATGATTGTTCCTTTCAACTTCAATGGTCGCTTCTACAAGGTCCTTAATTTGGTCAAACTTGTGGACAACTAATTGAGAAACAACTTCATAGCACAAACCACCCTTGAACCGAGCTAGGCAATGATTTAGAGGTTCGACTATGTCAAGACGTAGGATAAAGTTTTGAAACTCATCATAATACTCCTCCATACTTTTATCTCCTTACCTCAAGTTGTAGATCTTTGTTAGTTGCTCTTGTTTGTACCTTTCTGTGACATATCTCCCTCATAAGAGCTTTCAATTCATCCTAATCTGGAAGGTCAAGATTGTTATTCCTTGCCCGTTGTAACCGTTTTGTCTCCCACCAAGTAGATGCATAACCTTCAAATTGAGCAATGGCATGTGCGGCTTTCTTTTGGGAAGTTAACTCGTTGAGTTGGAAAATTCGATTACATTGTAACTCCCAATCAAGATAGAGAGATGGATCACTAGTCCTTTTGAAAGAAGGAAGAGTGATCTTAATGGAATTTAGGCTCGTGTCTCTACCCGCATTGCCTCCTTGTTCCACTAGACCTTTTTAAACATGAGGTCAGTGTCCTAAGTTGCCCCTACCATGAGGAGCCGTTCCAACTCTTCCCCCTCAGCCTCTATGTCCCCCGCCATAAGCTCTTCTTCTATTGCGCATAAATTCTGCAAAGAGATTTGCTTCATCTAACCCTTCACCTCCATAAAGACCCTCACCTTCAACATCATTAATTTGGATTGGTTGGTTTTGGTTTAGTGGTGCTCTCGATATATCAAGGGGGTCTCAGATTTGGGAAGCTGCTTTATGGACTTGCTTTGGTTTTTTGGATAAGTAGGGACTTGGTGGATGGGTTCATGGGTTGTCCTAGGTGGATTGAGCAATTGGGAAAATGTATCCAGGGTGGTAGCATGTCCTAGTCGATGTGTGGTAGTGTTTCGGACTTGAATGGTTGGAATCTAAATGAACTTCCAATATATCCATTCTCCTTGAAAAGGAACCCTCCATCCCGTCCATCCTTTCCTCCATCATCTCCATTCGACCACTAAGATCATATTTCATACTCATTATGGCCGTCAATAAAGCATCCATGGTTACCTCTCTCAAGGCTCTTGGACTACTTTCACTCGAAGCCATCGTACCTAATAAGAAATACTAAACAAAACACAAACAATAACAAGTTAAGGTTAGCAAAAATTACCCTCACTAACTCTCAAGCTCACACTTTATCAAGTATCACTCAATTTGTCTCACAAGTGTTGGTACACCATTTTTACTCCAATGAAGTTACTTGGTCCCACTTGCAGCTTAAGTTCAGAATGGATTTTTGTTTGCAACGACTCAAAATAAATCTGTATGTACATGAGTCAAAAGTCTACAATTAGTTTTCAAAAAGATAAAATCACACAAAGAAATGTAGACACAAATAAGCGAATCCAAAACTAATTTACAACCTAGTAGACAATTACTAGTTTGTTAATTAGCAATAGAATCAACAAAATGCAACTAAGAAACAAAGATTAGAAACTAAGAAATCAAAAAATTCGAGCTTACTCATGTTGCGTGAACAGTAAAATGTGATGACGTGGCAGCCACGTTATTGGTTGCGGTCCCACACAATTTTTTTTTAATCACCAATTTGAAGCTTTTGTCTTGATACAATTTGGAATGGATGAGTTTGTCTTTTGGTGGAAAAATTCAAGTCTTAGAAACTTTTTCAAATTCCAACTCAAAAAGTGAGACTTGACTTTACTATTCCTATAAAACAAGGTCCTTGAAATATGGAAAAGTGGTTGACAAGTCTTTGAAGTGATGTGTTCAAGTCTCTTCACCAACAACTTTTCAACTTTATCTTACACCTTTTTTGGATCTATGTTATACTTTATATTGATTAAGAGATGTCAAGATGTGAAGAACAACAAGATCTCAATAACAATTTTTCAAGAACACCACCAACATTCACCTCCAAGTCCACAACAATTGCAACACACGACCAAGATCAACAATATCAACAGATGACCAACTTCCAATTTACATCAACAAGGTCAACAACACAAGCTTACACTTCTAGATCTAGACACTTTAGTGTTGGTGAGAAAAAAACCAACACTAGAAACAATCTAAACAAACAAAAGACTACAAGATCTAGTCACAAAGAAAATATCTCGGCCAAGACTACAACAAGACCCAACTTTCGACCAAGAATAATCTCAAGAACACCACTTTTTTCAACTCTCAAGCCCAATATTGATCTTGTTAAAACAAAATCAAAGATGTCTTTGATACCAAATGATACAAGATCGACAAGGAAGACACTAACACGCACCAAAATAGTTCATGATTTGAAGAATCGAGGACCCCTTTTGCTGACCCCTGTCAGATTCACTACACAATAACAATACAAGCACAATAACAACAAGATTCTAAGGTGTTCAACACCTATAATCAGCGAGCCACAATCTAAGATTACAATACAATAACAAGAACAAAAATGACACAATAAGGTCTCGGGTTTAGACACCCAAAACCGAGAATGAACACAACAACAATAATAAGATAAAATGATAGATAACTTGACACACAATGCACAAACACTATGAACCAAAGTGTATATTGAACACTAAGACCCAAGAATTCATACAAATAACATCAAGTTCTTACGGTGACCTCAAGGGAATGAAATCCCCAAGCAACCAACGTTTCAAAACAAATAAACAACACAAGTGATTCCACACTTGTATGAACACTCTCAAAGAGCTCTCAAAATATCATCTAAGTTATGAGAAAATGACCTAACATGTTTTATTTATAGCCTAGATTACAACTTATTACAAAATGACTAAAATACCCTTAATGAGCCAACACTCCAAAACTTATTCCATTAGTTGGCCAGTCACCCAAGCACGAGTTCTTTACGTATTGATCCACAATCATGATCGTACTCATATCACAGGTAGTGTTGAGGTTAATGCCTCTTTTGTAGAGATTTGATTTGGTAGGGAGGCTATTGTGCTGGATGAGCCATATGAAAAGTCTGATATTGTTAGGACGGTTAAGGCTCCAAATCCAAGAGAAGGAGATTTGATGATTATGCTGGTGCTGGTGTCCTTTACTGGAGATGTAGTGGTAGGCACTTTTGCATGTGAAGATTTCATTACCCTTGAGAGCCCAAAGAGGGGTGTTCTGGATGAGGTGGGAACTCTGAATAAAAGAGTTCTTGATGGTACTGACAATATTTGGGGGGACACTGAAGGTTAGGATGGAGAAATCCCACCTTCCCTCCTTTCAGATATCTTTTACCATGATAGGGTTAGGGGAGTTGGTATTGGGGTCTTAGATATGGTTTTAAGGGAGGGGAGACCAGGGATATATCTATACCTCCAGGCATCCACTTTAGAACCATCTTTAATGGCCTAATGGAGAGCATTCCTGTACAGTTTCCAGGTTCTGATAATATTATATCAGGTTCTAGACCCATTACAGTAGTTTCTCTTCTTGTTGCCATACTTAGTAATGAGAGTGCTAGCCCAGAGGGATTTTGGGTCAGAGTATAGTCTCTAGCTAAGGCTCCAAAGCAGAGATTCATTTTTAATGGCATCTCTGTGCATATTAAGACCCCTATCTTTTTTGGGCTTGGTGATGGTGTCCAAATTGCTGAGGTGCATCTTTTTTCTAACCTTAGTGGTGCCCCAAATGAAGTTTCTTTGGGTTCTATCAATCATCTTATGGATGGAGGTAGGAAGGTGGATATACTGCATAATATGATTTGGAATGCTAGCTAGGGAGGCTTTTGCAAGGGTGACCCTACCAGGCATGTTCAGGAATTTTGTCTTCCAGCCAGCTAGCTTTCCCATCATATTATCAATGAGGAATTGAAAGTTAGCTTTAACATATTTTTTATGGAAGATAGGATAGCCTATATATTTACCAAAGTTGTTTGAATGATGGATTCCTAGGAAGGAGGAGAGATCATTCAGAGTATTCAGATCACAGTTCCTGGAAAAGATGACCTTGGATTTTGCAAAGTTAACCCTTTGGCCAGAGTGGGAGCTAAAGCTTTGGATGATTTTGTTGATGGTGATGCAGTTCTTGTGATCAACTCTAGCAAAAAGGGTGAGGTCATCAGCAAAGAAGAGATGTGATAGGGGCGGTCCTTCTTTAGAGATTGAGAAGAGGGTCTAGTTTAGGACATCAGCCTCATGATTAATTCTTCTAGAAAGAAGCTCCATACAGATGATAAAGAGGTATGGGGACATAGGGTTCCCCTGCCTAATGCCTCTAGTGGGTTTAAAGGGTGTGGTTTTACCTTATTTACCAAGACAGAGATGGAGAAAGAGGAAATGCAGGAGAGGACGAGTTTGATGAGGTCCTCAGAAAAGTTAAAGAAGAAGAAGAAGAAGAAGAGGTCCTGTCTAATAAAGGACCATTCAAGCCTATCAAAAACTTTTTTAAGGTCTATTTTTAAGAATCATGCCAGACTTCTTACACTTTATTTTGGAGAAGTGTGTAACATACTCTTGTGTAATGATGGCATTATCAGAGGCTCTTCTTTCTGCTAGGATATTGGCGTGAGTAGGGCCAATGATGTTAGGGAGTAAAGGCTTTATCATGAAGACTATGATTTTTGTTATAATCTTGTATTGAGTATTGCAAAGCCCAATGGGTCTGAAATTCTTGAGAGTAGTAGCATTCTTACATTTGGGGATTAGGCAAAGGTAGGTGGTGTTGACCCTGGGGTTCATGGAATAGGTGGTGAAGGAGTCTTTGCAGAACTTGACTATGGGTGGGCCTAAAGTATCCCAAAACTTCTGGTACATAAAAGAATGTAAACTATCTGGGCCAGGAGCCTTGTCAAGTTTGAAGGAGAAGACAACTCTCCTGATCTCCTCCACAGAGAGGGTGGCCTAAAGCATATCATGGTAGAAGGAGTTGATAGAACTCTAAGCAGAGGGATTGAGTTGGGTACTAATGTATTACAGGGAATGGTCAGTGGTATACAATTTTGAATAGTAGTTGGAGATGTTAGATTCAATGTCTTTTTGATGGTAGTGCCAAGTACCACTTTCATCCAAAATAGAGTTAATTCTATTTCTCCTTCTTTTATTCAGGGTAGAGGTATGAAAGAACCTAGTATTGGAGTCCCCAAGGAGAATCCAAGAAATCCTGGATTTAAGCTTCCAGAATTCAGACTCCAAACTCAGGATTTGGTTAAACTCTTTTAAAAGGTTTTGCTCAAGAAGCTTCAGAAAGTGACTAGAAGAGTAGCTAGGGTATTTCTGGATACCAGCTAGCCTTGCGAGCAAGTGCTTCCTTTTCCTGAAAATGTCCCAAAAAGTGTGTTTATTCCAAATTCTAGCCTTATTTAAAGTCATCGGTTGCAGAGGTGATACAGTGACAGTTGGAAAACACCTTTCTGACCAAGTTAGGGAAGTCCTGATGGCTGAGCCTCATAGACTCTACTCTAAAGGGTTTTGATTGGAAAGTAGGAGAGATACCTAAATTGAGAATAAAAGGGGAGTAGTCAGAGTAGATTCTAGGCAAATGAGTGATTAAAGCCTCGGGGTAGGAGTGGATCCAAGGGTCATTTTCCAAGCATCTATCTAGTCTTTCAAGAATGAGATCCTGCCTGTTTCTGTATCTCATGTTTGACCAAGTGTGCTTACTTTCCCTAAAGCCCAGGTCAATAAGGTAACAGTGGTTAATGCAGTTCATAAAAAGATTGATCCTGTTGGGATTACCTTTTGAGCCTCCAAATTTCTCAGAGGCTCTAAGAACTTCATTAAAATTCGCTCCAAGCAGCCAGCTCTTACCCTCAGGGGTAATGTAGGTATCCGACAAGGAGGAGAGCTGGACCCAAAGGATGATCCTACAGTTAAGATCAGTGCTAGTATAAATAACACTAATGAACCAGGAGGAGGGTGGGGAGCTAACCTAAACTTTTACATTGATGAACTGAGGATTGATAGAGATAGTAGTGATGGAGATAATATCATCCTTCCATATGATAACCAACCCTCCAGAGTTTCCATTAGCTTCAGACTGAATGAAGTTCTGGTAGCCCAATTTTTCAGTAAGGTCCTAATGGTCAGCCATTTTAGTCTCAGGTAGAGCTAGGATGCAAGGATGGTGGATATTGATCATAACTTTACAATGCTTTTTGAACTCAGTATTCTTTGCCCCTCTAACATTCCATACTATGTAGTTCTTCATCTTGGAGTGAAGAGGGTGTGGTTGTGATGCATTATCATTTTCATTCCCTTTGGGGCTGGGTAAGAGAGACAGTAGGTAGATCTTCCTTATTCTGTTGAAAGGGGTCAGTGTGACCAAAGGGTTCTCCTCTCTTGAGGGGTTTACTATGTTTGATCTTATTCCTAGTCTTTTTAACCCTAAGGGTATCATAATGGTCACTATTTTCTGTGCTACCTCTTTGAACTCTAGAGTTAGTGGTTCGACCATGTCCAAAACTTCTGATGGGACTCTAAGCTGTGATAGAAATTCCTCCAGCACTTTATTGGTCTCTTTTAAAACTTCTAGGGCATTCACCCTTTCTATCCTCTCCAGTGTTAAGTGTGGAGTGGGTGTGGTCATCTAAGGAGGCAGTGAGATAGCTTGGTGCCCCCCAGGAGGGGCGAAGTCTTGTCCTAGCAACATCAGGGCTAGGTTGGGTAGAGGGAATAAAGAGAGGCTCAGGCTCATGTCATTCAGGATGCTGGCTAGAGATTCCGTGCTCAGCTCCTCTTGGTGACGGAAGTTGATTACCTGTAACAATGTGGCCATTCAGACGTTTAGCCCATACGCTTGTAGCCCTTGATTCAAGCTCACCATTGCTAGTTGAGCTAAGTATTGGGGGTCTTGAATGAGAATTGTGAGTTGCCTCCCCTCCAATTCTAAGTGGAGTGGGATGGTTTGGTTGGTTAGGCAAATTTCCAACCATGAGGTTGGTTGGTGGTCCGGTATTAATGGTACTATTGTGATTATTGTTTGGTTGGAGTTGGAGTTATCCATGACTGTCCTCTAAAATGAGTTTTGTCATGATTTCCTCCGGGTATAAGTAGTGGTGAGAGATAGAAAGAGGAAGCTGAGGGGTTTTTCCTTTGGGAGGACAACCAACATTTAATGATATGTCCTCCGCCTGACTGCTTCTAGTCAAATCACCAGGGGAAGCTGAAGAGTTTCCCGTCGTCAAGGCCGCATGCTTATGATTGCCTTTGTCCATCTCACTCGTGGGTCCCCCCTCAAGGAGGATCTCTTTCACTTTAAGGTCCTTCGGAAGATAAGTAAAAAGATAAGAAGTAATAGAAGAAGTGGGTTGTAGGTTTTCAGCTGAGATTTGGGCTTCGTGGACAGGTTCATTCGACACGATGGTCTTGATCCTCTTAGCAGCGAGGGACGGTTGGGCCTGATTTTTACTTGGGCTCATACTGATGAACTTTGACGAGTTGGAGTGGGTTAACCCAGGAGTAGAGGGCTCTGCTGGGTAGGACTTTTTCATCCCTTCCAGCGCCGCCTTTGCATGGTTAGGGTTAGAGGACTTACTTGGGTTCCCCGTCGATGGTTTAGCCTTGCCGGAGAGAGGTTCGTTCATGTTATGTTGGTGTTTCTTCGGTCCCAATTTCTTTTTTTTAGTAAAGGAGATTGTTTGCCAGTCCGATGTGGATTCTTCTCCTGGCGTTTGGATTGAAATAAGTGCGTTGAGGGACTCCATCTTTGAGATGGCGTTGGTATCTTGTGTTTGGGAGTGCTTCAAATGGTAAGAACAGTTGGACCCCGTGTGCCCCATTCGTCCGTAGTTTTTACAGAGAAAGCCCTCCCCTTCATACAGAAGTTGTTGACTATGATGATTTATGGTAATTGAGGGAGTCACCAGTGTTTCCTGGGAGACTTGGACACAGATTCTCGCGTACCTCCCCCTAGAACCGCTAAGGTATAAGCATCCACCTTTATCAGAGTCCCAATTTCTGCCCCAATTCTGTGAAGGATGGCTATGTCGAACAATTCAGTGGGAAGATGGGGAAGTCTGATCCAAATCGTTGTTGAGTCAATTTTTGAGTAGTTTGGAACGAAGTTTGGTTCCTACTTCCTCACAGATAAGAAACTTTCGGCTACAAACCAAGGTCCTCCCTGCGAAATTGAGGCTTGGTTCTCCGCTTTGGAAAGTTTGATGGTGTAAAAGCCTAATCCCAGATCTATAAGGCATAATGGTTCAGACAGCTTCCATAGGTTTTCAAGCTTCCTCTTGAGATATTGATGGTTGAGATTTCCTTTGATAGGTTTAATAATGATGGAATTGATCCAGGGAGTATACAAACGGAGTTTCTCTTCATTTGATAATAAGATTCCTTTACCCCCCCTTGCACTGACCCTCTCTTAGGATCTGGCTCCAAGGGTTCTGACAAGAGGATGTGATGGAGGTCCAATTTCCCTGCAACTATGTCTTTATAGGAGTGGGGGCGAGGGAGTCCTCTATAGGGATATCTTTATGAGAGCTGAGAATCGGAGGATTCGGGAGCAAGGAAGGAGTTAGAGTTCCGTCCATGGTGATTTGGGCAACGGAAGAAGAAGGGAGGAGTAGAGAGACTTTTCTCCCTATACTCTTGGTAAGACTTACTTGGTGTTTATGGTTAAATATTTTTAATCGTTATTTTTATCAAATATTTGACAAATTTGATGGAAACTAAGTGTCAACTTATGAAAAATTTAAAAGATCCAAATACAATATTTAAGAGACTATTTAAATCAACCAAAAACATAAAAAATCATTTTTGTTATTTTCTCACAAAAATGACTTATACTATATGCTTTTCTTTTTGTGCTCGAAAAAATAATTTACAAAAGACATCGATTTTTCTCAATTTTAGTTAGAAAATTGGTGGAAAAAAAGGGAAGTTTACGAATTAAGTTTTTACTTTTTCCAAAAAAAAAAACATGAATTAAAAACTAAAAAAAGAAAACTAGTGAAGTTAATTTTAACCAAACGATGAATATGAAACATTTGAGTACTAAAAATAGATAATAATATCTAAGTATTAGCCGGAACAATTATAATATATAAAGTTGAATTATAAGTATGAAAAATGAAATATAACAAGTATTTTTCTACATATCAAGGGTTTTTTTAATTCTTATTCTTTATAGATTTGTTTTTTATTTTTATATTCTTTTTCGAAGAGATTTTTATTTTTATATATACAAAAGCTGGCCGGAAATAACACGCAATATATCTTTTAAAAGTGTATTCAAAATATACCCATATGCATTGTCCTTAGACTTATATGACTTGTTATTAGTCTCTTTTGAAACATTCTATGAAGTAATTTATGACTTCTACTATGATACTGAAGATATATATTTCTTTTAGTAATAAATAAATCCATTTCATAAAACTCTTGATTTGTTAAAACTATAACTCAAGCTGATAAATATGAATCACTCAATTCTATTGTATTGTAGAAACTAGATACCCGGTCAAGACAATCACCGTTTACATGTATATTATCTCAATCAAAAAGAAATTGTTACCCACATATTATAAGTCCAACAATTTAATTTATTTAAAAGCATGCATCAATATATAGCATTATTGATTAAAAAAAAAATTGAGAGATTTAAATTAATAAGATGGTGATGGTGAAGGTGATATAGATTCACATTCTTCCCAAAGTTTGTCACTATTTTTCCAAATTTCAGCTGCATTCACTCCCTTCATTTCATGTCTAGCAAGAGTTGATTCAATAATTGCATTATGACATTTTCTCCCTAGTGTTAAAAGTTGAAAGCAACAACAATCTTCAACATTTGTATACTTTCCATTGTCCATTATCCTGTTGAATATCATTGCCCCGCAATCGTCTGAAATATTATCTAAACATTCCTCCACTTGTTCAGCATATGGCGCAGGTGCTAACGCCTCTTCATGATTACGATGCTCATCAGGAATGGAATAATACAGCGAAGAACCATATGCATCTAATTCGTCGTAGTTGGGGTCAGTAATATCAGAACTATCACCTAGTGTTTTTGGTGTCAACAAGGAAATTATTATTGCAATTGCAACAATATCTAGAACCCTCATTAATTTAATTGCCATTTTTTTTTCTCGGAAAAATATAGGAATGGAGGAGAATGGTTAATTTATGAGTATATTTATATCTTAACAAAAAAGGAGTAAGTGGAGATGATAAATAAATGAAGCTAACATATAGTAACGTTTTAGATTTGGTGATGACAAATAAATGTGTAATTAATTTTCCTTTCCTCTTTAATAAATTCAGATCATCTTTTAAAAATCAATTAAAGAGTAATAAAGACAAGTCATGTTCATCCATTTTAGAGTATAAAAATTTGGAGGTTTTGGAGTATGGCAAATAAAAATAATTGCAATAAACAAAACCAACAAAATTTATAGGTTAGTAGGTAATTGTATGTTGTCCTAACATTAGACTATTCGAGTTGTTTTTGGCTGATGGTATCTGATATCATCATCTATTGTTTATTATGCTTGGGGTGAGGTGATTAGGCGGGACATGGAGCAGTTACAGTTCACCGAGGACATGACCCTAGATAGGAAGGTCTGGAGAACGCGAATTAGGGCAGAGGACTAGGGCCAGTTCGGGTCACTAGTGTAGGGAATTACTTGTTGGGGGTACGAATATGGGTGCTTTACTCTGTTTTCCTTCTGTTTTCTTTTCTTCTACGTATGGCTGCCGTATCTATGTTATGGATGTTATGTTATGTACTCATGTACTCTTGTAACCTTGTTCGGTGCTTCACTTTGTATTTGTATTTGTGTGGTATCTGGTGTTTTGTGTCTTCAGCCGGGGGTCTATCGGAAACAGCCTTTCTACTTCTTTAGAGGTAGAGGTATGGACTGCGTACATCTAACCCCCCCCCAGACCCCACCAGGTGGGAATACACTGGGTTTGTTGTTGTTGTTTATTATGCTTGGATGATCTCATCTCAGTGGCTGATTCTGGATTTAGGAATCGTGGATGCCCGAGAGATTCTAATACACATATTGATATCCAAACTTTAAAGTTTTTGAAGACTTGAATGTGTCCATCAACAGTTAAGGAATCAGGTCCTTAACTGAGTCTGACTACTATTAGGACAAGCAAACGACACAGACAAGAGAATGCGAGCACCATCGGCTGAAAATAGTAAAGAACACAAGATATTTACGTGAAGACCTCCTTTGCTCAAGGAAATAAAACCACGACTTACCTCGTAGAATTTTCACTAACGACAATTCACTAAAACAAGAGCAATGATTTGATTACAGACTCATCCTCATAATTCTAGCTATGGTTAACCTTTTAACTCCATTCATTCGTGATAGCTTCAACACGAGCAATACTGCAATAACTCTATTGAAAGTGGCTACTACATGCAAATGCTCTCATCCCACGTACATAAGGCAAATAATTGAAAGGCTAGAGAACGGTCATTCTTGCCCTGTTTATCGTTATGATCTCCTCGCTACCTAGCTAATCAGGGGCGAATTTATAACCTAAAAAATGAGGCACGTGAACCCATGGTCTTTATGTGCTATCATTCATGCTACAAGTACAAGGTCACTAAATGGTGTACTTGGAGAATGTTATAGGCTTGTAGCCTTTTATTTTAATGATGCACCTATATTTTAGAAATTCTTAATTTGCCTCTGCCTACCTTTTAATTTTTTAATCCTCTATTTTCGTATATTCCGTCTTATTGCTTGAACTAATGAAAAATTATTTGTGAAAGGTGCCATCTTTAGCTCGATCCTTGTTAAAATTTGATTTCTCAAATGGATTTTCCTGTATTATAATTTGTTTCGTTTTGCTTTATTGCTCTTGAATTTATAAATATTTCTTAGAGTGATTCTATGTTACTTGTCAAGAAAAAAAAATTATCATCTAATTTTTTTCTTCGCTCTAATCCAATCGTTATTAACGTAGTGTACAATGCCTAACAATAAAATTGTAGGATTAGATATAAAATCCTACAATTATTCAAACTGTTAATCTGATCAATAAAAGTAAACTACTCTTATCAAAATAAAGTAGGAATATTTTGATTTTAAATGTTATATGAACTACGTTCTATTTGTGTGAATTTTTATTAATAAAAGTGTCAAGTCAAACATGGACTAAATAAAATAAAACCGAGAAAGTGTTAAAACTAGCAACATTTGGAGGATACCATTTTCCAAAAGCTCCTTCTAAAAATCAAAAACTACCATTGAATTGGTGAATTAAGCTTCATCAAATATTCAAGAACCTTAGTACACCCTGAAATGGAAACCTAATTGTACTCTTTTGAATTTCAAATGGCTAATATAATAAGTATGATGGAGTTACGAGAGAAAATTGAGTTTCAGAGGGGGTGGCAAAAAGTCTTTAAATTAAAAATGGAAATAATTTAATTTAAGAACTCAAGTAAAAACTTGTTTTATTTCATCTGTTGATTTTTATTTGTCACTAATTTCTAAGTTAACTTTTATTTTTACTTGTCATTTTTTGACAATATCAAAAAAAGACAACTTCTCCTATTTATCCTTAATATTAATTATTTATTTTCTAAATTAGTTTCAAGACACAATAATAATGATTAATTAACGAGATACCTGATACTACTTATATGATGGGGTCGTCTTGTTAAAATTGTCACTCAACTTAGCAAAATGTCCCACTAAAGTTTTTTTTTTTTTAATTCCAATAATATCATTCAAGTTTGCACATTTTACTTATAAACTAATAATTGTTAGAAGTGGCTTAAAAAATGACCAAAATAGTCCATTAAATTTGAAATTTGAATTTAAATAGTTCTTATTTTTTACATGAAATATTAATCGGCCTCCAATTATTTTTTACTTCTTAAATTAGTTTTAATATATTTTATCAATAAGTGCATAATATAATTTAAAATGACACAAATCATAATATTAAAAATGAATTAAAAAGACAAAGAATGTTAAATTAGAGCTTAAAATAGGTAGTTATATTTTAAATGAAATAAATAAGATGTATATTTATTGTCCAAATTGGTAAATGTATTCAGTTTTTACAGCCAAGTTGACGAGGCGATATAATTTTCTATGAAATAATATCACAAGATTGATAAAAATAATATTGAAACCTTAAAATATTTTTAAGTTTACGAAATGGTTATATAAAACCACCTAATTTTATTTGATAGTGAATGATTGATGTTATTATCATGGTATTCGTTAATATGAATTATTTTTTTAAAATAAAAATCCTTTAAAATATTTATATATGGTTCTTGTACTAGCTAGAGACCATATTTTTTTTATTTGCAGGAATTCATCGTCTTCTTTATGAATTATAATTTTTTTCGACAATAATTTGGATTAGAAGAAACTAACAACTAACTTGAACTATTTTATCAAAAATAAAGATTAATCCTAAAATGAATAAATATAGAATATTATTTTATTATTGAACTCCTAAGTTTTCAAATAAATGCAGTACATATAAACTTATTTCTACAACAACAACAACAACAACAACAACAACAACAAACCCATTGTATTCCTACCAAGTGAGGTTTGGGGGGTAAAATGTACACAGTCCATACCGCTACCTCCGAAGAAGTAGAGAGGTTGTTTCCGATAGGCCCCTGGCTCAAGATAATGCATAGTTAACAAGGTCACAGTAATACATGAAACAGAAAGGGTGGCATAACCGAAATAAGACATGAGAAATAGTAAAAATAGAGCTAAAAGAGACACGAAAATAAGAGCAATACGAAAATAAAAATAGGAAATAAGAAATGGACAACCCCTAGTAGTAGCATACACTAACGGCTCATACCAATGGATAGAGTCCTAGGATTACTAACCCGGCTACACTAGAGCTCCCTAACTACTAGTTACAACCCACACACGTACTGACCTTCTACCCTTGTCCGCGACCTCCACACCTTTCTATCTAGGGTTATGTCCTCAGTAAGCTGTAACAACCCCATGTCATGTCTAATCACTTCCCTCCAGTATTTCTTCGGTCTACCTCTACTCCTCCTAAAACTATTCAAAGCTAGCCTCTTACACCTACGAACTGGGGCATCCGTGCCCTTCCTCATCACATTCCCAAACCATCTCAGTCTTCCTTCCCGCATATTGTTCTCCACCGAAGACACTCCCACCTTCTCTCGGATAATCTCATTCTTAACTTTATCCCCTCTGGTAAGTCCACACATCCAACGCAATATTCTCATTTCTGTTACCTTCAATTTTTGGATGTAGGAATTCTTGACTGGCCAATACTCTGCACTATACAACATGTCCAGATGGACTACCACTCTATAGAACTTGCCTTTAAGCTTTAAGGGCACCTTCTTATCACACACCACTCCTGAGTCGAGCCTCCACTTCATCCAACCTGCTCCAATATGATTAGACACATCCTCATTAATCTTGCCATTCCCCTGAATCATAGACCCAAGATACTTAAAACTATCTTTCTTACAAACATCCTGGGAATCCAACCTCACCACCACTCCATCCTCCTACCTTAAGTTACTAAACTTGCATTCCAAATACTCCGTCTTGGACCTTCTCAACCTGAACCCCTTAGATTCGAGGGTTTACCTCCAAACCTCCAACTTTTTATTCACACACACTCGCGTCTCATCAATTAGCACTACATCATCTGCAAATAGCATACACCAAGGCATCTCATCTTGAATACTCCGCGTCAATACATCCATCACCAGTGCAAACAAAAATGGGCTTAGAGTCGATCCCTGATGCAACCCTATCTCTACTAAAAAATATTCTGAATCTTCTCTCTCCGTCCTCACCCGAGTTTTCCCTCAATCGTACATGTTCTTAATAGCTTTGATGTACGCCATCGGGACCCCTCGCACCTCCAAGCATCTCCATAGAACCTCCCTCGGGACTTTGTCATATATCTTTCCAGGTTTATGAACACCATGTGTAAACCCCTCTTCCTTTTCCTATACTGATCCACCAATCTTCTCAGCGGGTGGATTACCTCTATCATTGAGTGACCGGCATAAATCCAAACTGACACTCTGAAATGGACATGACCCTCCTCAATCTCCGCTCAACCACCCTCTCCCAGATCTTCATAGTGTGACTTAACAGCTTAATACCCCTATAGTTGTTGCAACTCTGAATGTCATCCTTATTTTTATATAACGGAATCATCGTACTCCATCTCCAAGCCTTAGGCATTTTTACAGTCCTAAAAAGACATTAAACAAGTCCGTCAACCAGCTCAAACTAGATTTACCAGTAAACTTCCAAAAATCCACCAAAATTTCATCAAGCCTCATCGCCCTACTCCTCCGCATCCTACGAATAGCCTATCTGACCTCCTCAACCTTAACATATCTACAGTAAACGAATTCCTAATTTTACTTCGAGTGCTCTAACTCCTATAACTCAATGTTTCTCCCTTCCCTCCTCGTTCAATAAGCCATAAACATACTCTTGCCATCTCTTCTTAATGTGGACATCCTCCACCAAAACTCTCCCTTCCTCCCCCTTGATGCACTTTACTTTATCAAGGTCTCGACTCTTTCTCTCTCTAGCTTTAGCCAGCCTATATAATTTTGTTTTCTCGCCTTTCTCCTATAACCCACATACAGGCTCTCAAAGGATGTTATCTTAGCAGCCGTAACTGCTAACTTATCCTCCTTCCTTGCTACATTGTACACCTCCCTATTCACCCGCTTCTCCTCTTCATCCTTACTCTCGATTAACTTAACGTACACCCCTTCTTACTCTCCACTTTATTTTTAACTTCTTTATTCCACCACCAGTCCCCCTTATGCCGTCCTGCCTGACCCCTCGAAACACCCAAAGTTTCTCTTGCAGTCTTCGTGATGCAGTTGGCAGCCCTATCCCACATAACATCCACGTCCCCCCTGCACTCCCACACCCTTATTTCTGTCACCTTCTCCCCTATATCCAGCATACTAACTGGTGTCAAGCCTCCCTACTTAATTCTAGGTCGGCCCTCCCCGATCCTTCTCTTATTGCTCTCCTTGATTATCAAGTCCATCACTAGAAGCCTGTGCTGGGTCAAAAGGTGCTCACTCGGTATGACTTTACAGTCCTTTAAAAAGGTCCTATCCTCCTTCCTAAGCAGGAAAAAGTCAATCTGAGTCTTCACTATCGCACTTCAGAAGGTAATCAGGTGATCATCTTACTTTGGGAAACTCGAATTCACAACCACCAGCCCAAAGGCCCTCACAAACTCCAACAGAGCAGCTCCTTCCCCGTTTCTATCATCGAAACTAAAACTGGCATGCACATCATCGTAGCCTCCCGGTTTAACCCCAATGTGCCTATTAAAGTCCCCTGCTATGACAATCTTCTCCGAGCTAGGCACGCTTCTCACCACCTCGTCCAAAGCCTCCCAAAATACTTTCACCTCCTCATCCTAGCCCGCCTGGCAATTTCTAACAATTTTAATTGCAATTTTTGGTGGACATTGTTAGATTTAATATCGCAGTTAGAAGTTGAAAGAAGATTGTACTCACTAAGTTTTATAGTTGAAAGGTTATTGATATTTCGCATTGTTAACTAATAAGGATCATTTAAATTCAAAGTTCAAACTTAAGGGACTTTTTTATTATTTTTCTCTCATCTTTTGAGTCATTTTTAGCAATTATTGAATTTTAAGAAAAATGCATAAAGTTCGATGATATTATTGGAACAAAAAAAGATAAATGACTATATTGGGATATTTTTCTAAGTTGAGTGACAATATGAGGAATTTACTCTATAAAATTACGTAGACTTTTACCATATAGAGAGAGAGGATGTAGTTGTGTCGATATATAAAAACATGAATTAATTTGAATTTCAAAATGCGATAGTACAGATTAATATCTGTACAAATTAATATCCAAAAGTCCTTCCAATCTACTAGAAACTAAAACATTAACAACAACCCATCTAAACTTATTATCAACTAAAATGTAAGACTTCAACTGAAATTTGGTTGAGATAAATTGAAAATGCATGGTTCCATAACAGTTACTTTCTTACCACAACTACATTCGAAATATAGTGTGATGTTCCCTCATCAACCTTAATATTCTATTTTTTATTTATGTCGAATTAAGACCATCTCAATAAAATTAGTAACCTAAAGTCAAATTTTAATATAAGGTCTTAAATATATGCCTATAACAAAAATATTTTCAATAATTTAATTTGATTCTTATATACTACTTTTCTTAATGTAGTATTCTTAGAAGATATTAAACATTTAACTTCACATAGTAGTAGTAGTATTTATAAAAGTAAGGAGTAATTTTAGTTAATGAGATGTTAGTCATTTGTTTGCAATGCATTATCTTGAATATTATTGTGAAAACTTTATTTATTAGTATAAAGATTTGATAAAAAAATTTAAAATATTTTTAATAAAATATAGATAGTTCTTCTTTCTTTTTTATTTAATTTAAATTCTTTATCTTTTATATTTTATGATGTTTAATATTATTTTAAGTGAAATTAAAATCATAATCTCAGTTTTGTTGCATCCCTCAAAGTTTGGCAAGAATTATCACCACAACAAGAATTAAGAATCAACCATACTACTCATAATTCTCCCGTTCCCAATATTTATTAATCGATAGTTGTTAGAAGACTTTTTTTTTGGGTTAAAAAGATGCATTCATTAAAAACTTAAGGTGGGTAGAGAGTTGTGCTCCGTAGTGGTAAGGGAGCCAAAAACAAATTGTTCGGAGCCACATCCCGGCCTTGTAGGAAATTTGATGCATTGTTAATTCTGCGATGGACTAAGTGTCCATCTATATCTGCTAAGGAAGTTACAAAAAGAGGCATTTGCCAAAATCACTTAGAGGATGCCGAGTTTATGCTTTTAGCTCCTTCCTTCGCTAATGTGTCCGCTATTGAGTTTTGCTCTCTGAAAATCTATGCTGGTACTGCTGCTTGCATGTCCTCTATTAGTGATCTACACTCAATAATATTATGATAGGAGGTATGGTCATTAGCAAGCATATGAATGATAGTAGTAGAATCAGTTTCCATAATGATGGGTTTGAAGTTTTTGGCCTTGGAATGGCTAGCCCATGACTTAGAGCTAGCAGCTCAACCATCAAGGGGGTAGTAAAGGGTAAATGCATGTGAAATCTGTGGACCCACTGACCTCTATGGTCCCTGAAAACTCCCCCAATTCCCCCTTTCCCTGGATTGGCCAAAGTAGAGCGATCAATATTGAGTTTTAGGGAGCCATATATGATCCTCGAAAGGGCCATTGCAAATTATCGCCAAGAGGGCCATCTTATACCATTGCCCAAGAAGGCTATTCAATATCTGTTGATACGTTGGACACAATGCTGGCATCGAGAATATCATCAGCATTCAATATCTATTGATGCGATAGACACAACACTGGCGTCGAGGATATCATCAACATTCAATATATCTCTTGACACGCAAGACACAACGCTGGCGTTGAGGATATCATCATCATTTAATATCTTTTGATGCACTAGACATAATGCTGGCGTCAAGGATATCATCAGCATTTAATATATCTGTTGACAGTAAGACACAACGCTGGCGTCGAGGATATCATCATCATTTTATATTTGTTGACACGCAAGACATAAACGCTGGTGTCGAAGAGATATCATCATTTTATGAATCAGCATTTAAATGCATCAAGAGCACATGATTTGAAAGGACGTCTTTAAGTCGCTATCTAAGGATGCATGATATATAAGATTTCCTAGAAATTGACAATTTGAGGGTCATCTATAAGTCATATTATTTGAAATAAGATAGTGTGCAAGATCACTTATGAGTTGATAGCTTGTAGGTCATCCGTAAGCCACAACAACATCCTAACTGGATAGTATGCAAGATCACCCAAAAATTGATAGTTCAAAGGTTATCATAAGTCGCAACTAAATCCTTACCAGAGAATATGCAAGATTATCAAATTGATACGCCCAAAGGTTCTCTATAAGCCGCGTCATATCCAAGATCGATTATGTGCAGGATTACCCAAAGACTAACAATTTGAGAGATTATCTATAAGTCATATTGTATCCAAGGTCAGATGATGTGCAGGAATACCTAAAAGCTAGCGATTGGAGGGATATCTGTCAGCCATCTCTTATCTAAAGTCGGATAATGTTAAGGATTACCTAAAAGCTAACAATTCAAAGAATATCTGTAAGTCACCTCGTATCCAACGTCAAATAATATACAAGATTATCCAAAGATTGATAATTTAAGGAAAATTTATAAATCGATCATCAGCTATAATCAGAGAGGTTATCTTTCCACATACAACAATTGATATAGGTAACCAAAAGGGTTGCCACACCAACACAAGATTACACGGTTGTAGGGAACGTTCTGCATAAAGTATCGCCGGTGTCCAAAAGGGTCACCCCATTTTGAAGACATATTCAACCGACAAATGTCATAATTATACAACAACCAAGAGGGTTTTTGTGTTTGTTATTGCCAGTTATTTTATTCCAAACAGTTACATAAATATATGACTCTGCTTTTCAGGCAATAACTCACATGGAGATATGGTAAAGACTATATACCTCTTTCGTGAATTATGTTTAGCACTAACACTTTTTGTTTGAAATATTGTCGAGAGCATCCGAGATGGTGAAAATATCAAATCAAAACCACAGGTGCGGACAACTCCAGATAGGACGCAGCACAACGTGGAACTCTTTCTTAGCAGCAAAATGGTACATAGTCCAAAGAGGGACGTCAAACTCTTTGGACGCGAGCTAAAGGATGATCACCACCACCATCCAACCATACCCCTGTTATAAGACATGTGGGTAGTTTGAGATATTTTGGTTTCAGCTTCACCTTTGGTATATTTCTAAACTTATACTGAGGGTAAACTTCTCTTTCTTTCAGATTCGGGTGGCAACACACTTAGAGTTTTGGAAATTATGTCCAGATAAGTTCTTGCCTATGGATGAGAAGGATCCCACATTCCTGGTTAAGAGGTTACAAGCCTCTTTTCCGCAACCCGATCAACTTGTCACTCATTTCGAGCCAAAGATAGTCCAAAATAAAAGACTATCTTTTCTACCGATTGAGTCGAACTATAGGCAGTCTGATTCCCTGAGTCTCAGGGATATGTAGGCTGAGCTCTATGTAGAAAACTCGACTGCATTCCAACCTCCTCCCCAAATCCCTCAATTTCCTAGCTTTTCAGTCGTCAAGAACTCAAAAAAACTGAGATAGCTGGTGATTTTTTTAAATCATGCCTTCAATCAAGATTTATGAACTACAAATGGCCTGAATTCTCATGTAACCTCAGATATGTAGAAAACCTGATACCGAGGTCTGGTCGTAACTCTATAAACTCATGCGAAAGCCAACCTCATTCAGGTATGAATTTATGGTCGGAAAAAAATTAGGAACGTCAACCTCCCTTTGCCCAGGGTTACTTGCATCCACCCTACCCAAAGGGAGGGGGCAGTTGTTGACACCTAATTTTTGCCCTCCACGACTAAATTTAATCCTGAGTTTCTTTGATTTTTAATAAAGTTAAAATATTTATTTCATCCGAATAAAAATTTATTAAATATATTTGTACATAATTTTGTCATTTTAAGTAGTGATTATAATTTATCGTATTCAATTATACGAGATTTTATAATTTTGTTACTTAAATATTTATTTTTTAAAATATCGGATTTTAATCAAGGCTTATAGATTCAAATGATTAAAGTTTTGATTTAAATATAATTTACTCTCAAAAAATAATTTATTCGGATAAATATGTGTTTGATTTTATAAAATCAAGAAGCCCGGGATTAAAGGAAGTATTAATTCACATCGAATTTCAATTTAATTTAGCCAATCTATTAGATTTGGTCATAATTGAAATCAAATTGGTCATAATTGTAATGCAATCCGTTAATTGATTTGTAATTTGGTCAAAATTAAATAAATCTGGCTAGATTTTAAATTTCAATTGGGGTTATATTTTAAATAACTCCAAAATTCTCAAGAACTCTCATAATTTCTACCCAATTCCCATCAAAAAATAAATTCAAATTGTACTACATTGTACTATTCCCCCCAACTTTGTCCTTTTCCAATTTTGAAATTTAAAGATTGTACTACATTCATTTTCCCCCATATTATCTTTCACCTCGCCTTATCTTCAATTTTTACATTTCAAAAACACTCTTAATTGTTTTTCTCCCATATTGGTGTATGACAAGAAAATAAATCATCATCCTTTCCTATAAATACTTTTCTCCCACATTGGTGGAAAGAAAAAATAAAGATCTCATTCTCTCCAATAAATACCACCACTACTTTGGTAGAGAGGGAGGGAAAAAAAGAGAAAAAAAAAAGGCTTGAAAGGTGGAAAAAATCCTTTTGAGCGAAATAGTTATTTTATTTAGTAAAAATTTTTGTTTCATAGAGTTGGTTGGCTAATCAAAATTTTTGAGTTGTCGGCAACGTTTTTCGGTGGTGGTTGATTCCGATGAAGCTCATAGTCTCGTTTTGCTGCCCCAAAAAGGTAAACACACCTTTCTCTTTTTTTTTTATTTGTAGTTTTATTATCTTTTTCTTCTTCATCTTTTTTCTTCTTCGTAGTTCGTAGTTGTAATTTTTTTATTTTTGCTGGGATTGTTTGCTGTAGATGGCCTTAAAGGCCCTAGGACGTTGTAGTATCGATATTCTAATTATTTTCATTTTCATGATATAAAAATGATCTAACAATAGTTGTATGTGTCTTTTTTTTTTAATTTATTCTTTGATTATTTTGGATAAAGTTTCAATCTTTGCTTAAAAGATGTATTTATGCTTTGTTTAAACTTATTGTTGTTGGATATATTTGTTTTTAGCATGTAAAGTTATTTTCTTTATGTTGAAAAGAATAGTTAATGTTGAATGTTTTGCCTTTTCACCTTATTCTTTGATTATTTTTAATAAAGTTTAGATCTTTGCTTGAAAAACATAATCATGTCTTGTTTAAACTCATTATTGTTGAATATGTTTATTTTTAGCATGTAAAGTTATTTTCTTTATGTTGAAAAGAATAGTTAATATTGATTGTTTTGTCTTTTGACCTTATTCTTTGATTATTTTGGATAAAGTTTAGATCTTTACTTGAAAAGTCATACCCATATCTTGTTTAAACTTATTGTTGGTAGATATGTTTGTTTTTAGCATGTAAAGTTATTTTGTTTATGTTGAAAAGAATGGTTAATATTGATTGTTTTGCCTTTTGACTTTATTCTTTGATTGTCATGTGTAAAGTTTTGATCTTTGCTCAAAAGTCAAAATCATGTCTTGTTTAAATTTATTGTTGGCGGATATGTTTGTTTTAGCCGTAAAGTTGTTTCTTTTATGTTGGAAAAATAGTTACTATTGTTTGTTTCGCCTTAATAAAAATAGTAATTGATTAAATCAAGAGTTTTTAATTTACTTGTTAATTATTTTAAGGGATCTCCAAAATCTTCATATAAGAGATGAAGTGCTAGCTTTATTTTTCTTCCACGATGTTTATTCTTCTTTTTCTGCATGTTTTCAAATTTGTCAAAATGATGAGAAAGTTCGAATTTTTGTGGCTAAATAGAATTATTTAGATATTTTCGAGTCATGCATAGGATGATTGTGAAATAATATTTCACTTTTAGAAATGCTAAACTTTATTCTAATTTTCTTGCGCCCTTTGGATTGTTATATGTGCTTTTTATGAGTGTAAAGACTTGGTTCGTGTCTCTCATTGATTCATAATATCAAAGGAGAATCAACGATTCTTAGAAATATAAACCATAGCTCATTACACATTTTTTTCATAAAATTTTGGTTGTAATTTAGATGTATGAATTTTCGCTACTGTCGCCTTAACTGAAATTTAAAGATTCTCTTGCTTGAAAAGTTAACCTTTATTTTCTTTGGTTATATGGATTAGTATCTATGTTTGTTCAATTTTAGAAGTCATGAGTATTTTCCTTGTTGCCTCATCCCTACATTGTTTGTTTCTTGCATTAATTTATTGAATATGGCCTTCTTCCTTTTACCTTTATTCATTCTTGTATGAACATAAATCACGAGGCATGTAAGTGGGTGTCTTTGCTTTGGATTTTATTTGTTGACTCTCATTCTTGTGCAAGTGTGCTTATCATTGTTATTCAAAAATTGGTTCTTGATATTTTCTTTTGCTTTGAAATATGTCACTTTTATACCTTGAACGTATATTAATTTCTTTATCTTTTCTTTGCATGCAAAAAAAATGTCTCGAGGCCAAATGGATTCCTCTCCTCTTGTATTTTGTAATGGGTCAATGAGGTCTACCCCTTCGAGTCAAGTTCGAAGTTTAAACCTAAGGTCCATTACATAGCGTACGGGTGCTAGAAGATAGACGAAGAAGGAAAATGGATCAAAACCCATTGATGAGGTCATTAAGAGACTTGAAAAGTCTCAATTTTTATTAGTGTCTTCATTTTATTTATTCATTTATTCATTTATTTATTCATGCATTTCGGCTTCAAAGCCAAAGTTGTATTTAATATAGGTGGAGCAAAACTCGAGCCAAAGGCTCAAAAAATAGTTTAGGACAGGTGAAATGGGTCGAAATCCCAACTAGACTAGGACAAGTGTCGTTGATTTGGGCTCAATGGCCTAAATTCTTTACTTTCTCCTCCCTTCCCCTTTTATGTGTTTATTTGTTTATTAGTTTTGTTTAGACTTAGTTAAAATCTCTACTAGGTCACCTAAATCTATTTTACACAAGTCTTTTTTTTAAACCAAATCACTATTTCAACAAATTAATCTTTTCAGAAGTTAATCAAAAGATGTTTTCAAACAGTCCGGATAACCGCAAGTTAGCAGACGTTTTAGGTGCCTAACACCTTCCTAAAACGTTAATAGGAACCACTTACTCGGAATCTTCAAAACTTAAAATGATTTTTCTGTTTTGAAATATTTGAAGTAACTCTCTAAAGGTTTCTTAATTCCTTTTCAAAATTAAGTGGCGACTCTCAAAAAGTTAAAATTTCTGCAAAATAGGAACTCCAGTTATCTGAAAGAAATCTAACTCTGTTCCCCTAATTGACCCTCTAGTTGATACCTAGACTGCAATCCTTCCAGCCTTTGAGGATGTTTTTTCAGGTGCTAGAGGATGTCCCAAGAGTGCTCTGGTTGTATTTAGCGAGGAGGACTTTACTCCAAAGGTTGGATGGGTGAGTGTGGAGCCTCCATGCTAAGCTTGCATGGAGGGATCTATTTCTCAACTCACTTCTATGGAGTCCCAATCCCCCTTTGTCCTTTGGGGTGGTAATGATGTCCCAATTGACAAAGTGGAGTTTTTTTTTCAGCACAGCTGCCCCAGATAAAGTCCCTTTAGATTTTATTGATGTGTTCATGAACTTTGGTAAAGAGTTTGATATAATGTACGATGTGAGTGGGGATATTGCCTGGGTGGACTTAGCCAACACAGTTCTGCCAGTCATGTTGAGGAATTTGTTTTTTCATCCTGCCAACCTGTTGTTCATGTTATCCAAAATAAATTAGAAGTCACTGTTCTTGGGCTTGGTAAGGAAGATGGGGTACCCCAGATATTTTCCAAAGGATTGACAAGCTTGGATGTTCATAATTCCTGCACATAGAGCTTCATTATCAGAGGTGTAGTTCCTTGAGAAGATGACTTTGGATTTGGAGTGATTCATGGTTTATCCAGAAAAAGTGTTGAAGATTATCATGATATTGGCAATGGTACGATAGTTGTTGTGAGTTGTTTTTGCCAAGAGGGTGAGGTCATCAACAAAGAATAGGTAGGATAGTTTGGGCCCTCTTTTGGTGATGCTGACAAGGTCCGATCTCTTAGCATTGACCTCAACTTAATGCCCCTAAAGATCCTTTTCATGCAAGAGGATATAGAGGTATAGGTACAGGGGGCCTCCCTGCCTGATACCTCTAGAAGGATTGAAGAAAATTGTTTTGTTTACATTAATCGGTATTGCAATGAAGGAGGTAGTGACATAGGACATGATGATCTTACAGAGTTTCGTAAGGAATCTGAAGTAAAGGAGTGTGTCCTTGATGAAGGTCTATTCAATTTTGTCAAAGTCCTTCTCAAGATCAATTTTGAGGATCATGTTGGCATTTTCCCCTCTCATTTTGCAAAAATGGTGGATGTATTCCTCGATGATGATAGCCTGATCATAGTTTCTTCTATTAGTTAAAAAGCTAGCTTGGGTTAGTCCAACGACGGAGGAAAGGAGGGTTTTGATCCTATTAATAATGATCTTAGTTATGATCTTATAGATGGTGTTGCAAAGGCCTATGGGTCTGAAGTTCTTTAAGGTCATGACATTTCTGCATTTAGGGATGAGGCATAAGAGGGTAGAATTTCAGGCTGGAGGGATGGCAAGGTTGGTGAAAACTTATTTGCAGAAGTCAATGTTTTTTGCACCTACCAGATGCCAGTATTTTTGGAAGAATAGAGGATTGAGGCCATCTGGTCCTAGAGCCTTAAGGGGATTGAAAGATTTGATGGCTAATAGAACCTCAGAATCCATTAGAAAGAAGTCTATGAGGTCTATGTCGCTTTGAGAGAGGGTGAGTGAGACATTAAAAGGGACAAAATGGTTGTTGGGACTACTTCGGTGGCTTGAAGTATAGAGATCCCTAAAGTGGCTCAGAATGTGGTCATTAATAGCAGCTTCTTCAGTGATGGAATTGACTAAGCCATCCTTTCATTGATTTTATTCCTTCTTCTTCTATTTCTAGTAGAGGTATAGAAGAAAGAGGTATTGTCATCTCCATCTGAGAGCCAAGATATTCTAGATTTAGTTCTCCAGAAGTCTTACTCATAGTTGAGAAGGTTTTCATAGCTATCAAGCAACTCACTTTCAAGTCTGTGGAGAAAAAACTAGTGTGATAGTCTGGGGATCTTTGAATGCCATCCAGTTTGATTTGCCTAAGCCTGTGGAAAAGTTTACCAAAAACATTGGTATTTCAGTGGATGGCACTGGTGTGGAATTTGGTTATTGACTATTGGGGGTGGTGGGGCCAGCAAAGCTTTCCTCCACAAGGTATTGGAAAGATTGGTGGTTGCACCACATGGGCTCAAACCCGAAAGGTTTGTTTTTTTATGTGTTATTATCTTTGAGAAGTGACAGGAGGAGGGGACAATGGTCAGACTTAGTTCTGGGTAAGTAGGTGACAAGAGAGTTAGGGTATTGGTTTATCCAGGAGGCATTGGCAACACACCTGTCAAGCCTTTCCTGGATAAGTGTTCCTCTATTGCGATATATTTTATTGGTCCAGGTGTATTTATAGCCTATATAGCCAAGGTCTACTATGTTACAATAATTGAGACAATCCCAGAATTGGTTGGTTCTATTACTACTAATAAGGGCTCCCCTTAGCTTCTCAGAGGCCATTAAGACCTCATTAAAATCCCCACATTAGCCAATTGCCGGTGAAGGCAGATGCAATGTTTCGAAGCTCTTCCTAAAGCAACAGTTGCATGTTAAGATCAAGGCTTGCATAGATAATAGAAAAAAAAGAGTTAGGGTTAGGGCTAACCTTCACAGTAGCATGGATTCCTTGAGGGGATGAAGAGAAATGTTGGAGATGAGTTAGTCCTCCTTCTAAATAACCACAATACCCCTTTTTTTCCCACCGCACTAGATTCCAGATAGGCTTCAAACTGTAGTAGTTTGGTGATGTGCTTGTGGGCGACCATTTTTGTTTCGAGGAGAATAACCATGTCAGGGTTGTGAGCTTTGATAAAAGCAACACATTGACGAATGAAGGTAGTACTGTTGGCCCTCCTTGTATTCCAAATAATGAATTTTATCAATTCAAATTGGGGGGGAGAGTGAGTCAGTGGTTTCTTTTCATTGTCCTTTTGGAGAGCCTTTCTCAACTCTAATTAAGGGATCAGTGCCACTGTAGAGGAAATTTTCTCTAGGGTGTTCCTCAGTGTCAGTCTCAAGACTTTTATTGTTAGAGGAGAGAGAGCAATAATAGTTGAGCTTGAGGGCTCTTTGAACTCTCTCCAAAGTGGCTTGTCTAGAAAGAAGTGTTCTATTTCCGGATCCCCTAGTTCTATTAACAACTGTTTCATTTCCAAATTTGAGTGTTTGAGTGCTTTTAGTGTGAGGTAGTTGCTTCTCCTAGGCCTACGTCCCCCATTATTAGTTGGAGATTTGGTGTTGTGAGGTGTTCTTCTAATGGGTTCCAAGGGACGAAGTTCAAGGTTTTCGTCTCCAAGAGGTAAGGAACTATTGGGTAGAAGGGTAGGCTCTTGAACATGTGTCCTATTAGCGAGTTGAATTCGCCGGAATTTATCATGTTGAGGGTTCCCATCATCTGGGCTTGTAGCAGTGTTTGACACCAGACTTGGTAGCCTAGCCCCTCCGCTATCCGGTCTACTCCCTCCTTAATTATCTGTGCCATCCATGTTGGGTCCTGAATGAGGAGGATTATCGGCTGATCCCC